>CM045769.1:119735072-120935072 GCA_025200525.1 Camellia lanceoleosa | reverse complement strand
ACAAAAGAACAAATGGTGGAAGGAGTTGATTTCAAAAGGTGCATAGTGATTTTACTGTGCAGTTTATAGTAAAATTACTATAGACTTTATAATATAATAATATATAAAATGTATTATTAGCATAAATATATGTACAAATATCCAAAAAATATATATATATAAAAACACACAAATATATAAAATTATAAGATAACAAAATACATGGATTAATAAAATATATTTTAGTAGGCCAAATATGTAATATAATTTGACCAAATCGGATCTAAAGTGAAAGAAAAAAAAAAAAAAAAACAAACGGTGGGAGGCTGAGGAGTTTCAAAGGAGGAATAATATATAATATATAAAATATTTAATATTTAATATATATATACAAAAGCATGGTGCGTGGGTGAAACTATAGCACGGAACAAATAAAATATTATATATAATATAATATTACATATAAAAAAAGTAAAAGAAAATAGAGAATGGATCTAAAATAATTGGGTAAAAACAGGTGTGAGGTTGAGATTAAAGTTTACATTCCATCTTTTCACTGAGAATTTTGTGAGATAGAATATTCTTATTTTCATCATCGGGTAATTAAAAGAAAACGCCCAAGTCTTAGGGCCGGTCAAAATGGGGTGTCCACATTACCAGTGAAATTGGTGCTAGCTCACCTTCTTGAGCTTGACCCTCTGTTTCTCCTTGACTTTGTGATTCAGTACCCAAGATTGGAGACTCACCATTTTCTTCCTCATGTATCGTTGAAGTAGGAGAATCTGTGTCATCTACAACCACATTGATTGATTCCATTAAAGATAGAGTACGTAGGTTATAGACACGAAAAGCTCTACTAGTGGTTGAATACCCTAGAAAAATACCTTCATCACTTCAAGAGTCAAATTTTCCCAAAAGCTCTCTATCTTTGAAAATATAACATTTACTCCCAAAAGTTTTGAAGTATTTTATATTAGGTTTCAACTCTTTCCACAATTCATATGGAGTTTGTAAAGTGTCGGGCCTTAAATATACACGATTCACGATATAAATAGCGGTATTTAAGGCTTCAGCCTAGAACTTTGGATGAACTTTCTTGCTAAGGAACATGATCCTAGCCATCTCTTGAACAACCCAATTTTTCCTCTCAACAACTTCATTTTGCTGTGGAGTAATATGTGCAGAAAATTCATACTTAATTCCATGCATATCACAAAAATCTGAAAACAAACTATTTTCAAATTCATGATCATGATCAGTTCAGATTATGATGATACGCCCAATGGAGACACCTTGTTCATTTTGGATTTTAAGGACTAAGGACTGGAAAGTATCAAATGTATCGGATTTTTCTCTAAAAAAATTAACCCATGGAAAATGAATGTAATCATCAATAGTTAAAAAAATATTTTTTTTACCTCCAATGCTTTCAGCGTGAGTGGGTCCCATAAGATCCATATGAACCAGTTCAAGAGGATGTTTGGTTGTGAAGCGGTTCACCTTTTTATGATTGGCATGAGTTTGCTTCCCAAGTTGACATGGTCCACATATATGGTTTACATTCTTACCCATTTTGGGTACTCCTCTCACAAGCTCTTTGTTGGCTATCTTGGTTAGGTCTTTGAAATTCATGTGACCTAATCTTTGATGCCACAGTTCAAGGTTACTTATGATGGCCAAGTGGCATGTGAGATCATTAGTGGTAACAATCCCATAGCAGTTATCAGATGTGCAAACCCCATGCATGACTACATTTCCCTTCTTATCTAAAAGTTCACATTTATCTTTTGAAAATAATACTTCATGATGGGAATCACACATTTGACTAATGCTCAAAAGATTAGCCTTAAGACCATCAACAAGTATGACATTTTTGAGCTTAGGAAGACCAGCCACACTTATAGAGCCCTTACCAATGACTCTAGAAGTGCCACCTTCGCCAAAGGTTACAATTCCTCCTTCATATTTTTCAAGAGATGTAAAGTAGGATTTGTCACCAGACATGTGACGAGAGCACCCACTATCGAGATACCACATGTGTGAGTCACGTGCTTTCAATGTAGTGTGAACAACAAAACAAGTTAAGTCACTCTTTCTCACCCATATCTTTTTGGTCTTAATAGAAGCATGGCAATCTTGGTATACATCTTAGCATTGTGAACACCTTCATGAATCTTGGTGTTCCGTCTAGACATGTAAGGTTGTCTCCTAGCCCATGAAGTATTAGCATTTCTAACTTTTTAAGAAACCTAACCAAACAACTCATAACAATAAGGACGAATGTGGCCATATCTACCACAATGATGACAAACAAAAATATGTTTTACTTCCCTTTTGTTGATCTTACCCCCAGGTTGAGGAAGAGAGGGATCATCCTTGAGCTTTCCTTTTGCTTGAGTCTTCAGGTCATGTGATGTAGAGGCTTGTCCTTTTTGAAATGTTGCATCACCATAGCCTATCCCACTTTTGTCACAACTCATCTGTTGAGACCTGATGATGTCTTCTAGTATCTTTGACCTTTTGTTCCACATATCAATCGTGTCTCTAGCATATTTGAGTTCTTCCTCTTTCTGACCAACCAGTTCTTCCAAAGCGACTTGTGACATCTCAAGGATTTTGAATCTTCTCTTCATATGTGGCATAGATTCTTAGAAGTTCATTCCTTTCGGTTTCACAACATAGAAATTTTCCACAAAGGTCTTGCCTGTCATTGGAGATCTTGATGACATCCTTTTTTGTTGTTGCAATCTCTCCCTTTAGCTTGACATTCTTGCTTTCACATGCTTTGAGCTTAAGAGTGAGTTTGTCATTGATCTTGAACAAATTCAGATATTCATTGTAAAGCTTTTGGTAAGCTTGTAGTAGGTTATCACCATCAATCTCATTATTGTCTTCCAAGGTTTCATCATCTTCTTTTTGCTTCTCTTCCTTCTCAATCTTATCCAATCGTGCAACTATGGCATGAAAGTTGATCGGTGGTTGTGAAGATGGCTTTTCTCTTTCATGGACTTGACTCAGAATGTCTCATGCATCTTTGGCCTTTGTGTAGTTGTAGACAAGCCCGCGAGGGACCTCGTCCCTTTTCGTTTGTTGCGGTTCTTAATCTGAACCAAAGAGTCCAACTCTGGCAAATCGTTTTGAGAAAAACATATTTTGAAAGAAGTGCCAAACATGGACTGCTTTGCCAGATACAGAGTCGCCACCTAAATATTTTATTTTGTGAAATTTAGGAAACCCTGACTCGGTGCCAAGGGCCACGTGTCCGTCATCACCAAAGTTGCCTCGGCTCGGGAGCTTGGGTACGATCGGGGAAGGTCAGCTATGAGCACCCCCTTTCGCCCGGTCCGAAGACCGGCCTCTAGTAACCGTGATATCCGATTTTTAAAACATTATGTGTTCTTGTTCCGGTTATTAGCCTAGAATTACTATGTTATGCGCACAGCAAACAAGTATAGACTAGATTGCCTAATTTTGGAAACAAGCATCGCATATCCGTTTGTTTTGAAAATACTTTGAAATTTGCTACTCGCAAGTAGGCTAAAATACGGATTTCAACGAGTTTTTCCAGCTCAAACAATCCAACCTTCACCCACAGGCATTCAAACATTTTATCTCATATAAGCACTTAGCCGCATGGTAAGCATACTGTTATGTTAACATTCACACGCATGCGAGATGCTAAAGCATAAATACTTACATCGTATTTCGTGCCGAAACAATAAACTGATTAGCAAACATGCATGTCCTAGTTCATGTTAAGTGGCTAATGCAACACACACAGGATGTGATTAGGATGGGCTCGGCAAACCCTAAAGTGGCATGTGAAATGCTATAACTATCACGTATTCAATTTGGAATTGAAAATACAATGCAGTTTGTATGATGTACCGAGCCCGGTGCATGTAAGACAAATGCATGGATGCACGCATGCATTGCATGAGATATGCTAATCTAAACGTGCCCTAATACTAACCATCAAAGCAGGTAAGTAAGGGGAGAAAGAAGTGGAGGTTGGAAGACATGCACGCACACACACCCACACTTATTACAGATTCGCCCTCGCCCGGAGGGACCAAAAGGATAATACAAATTAACTAACTACGCAAGCTAATTAATAATTACAAATTGCCTAATTAGTTAACAACTAACTAAACTAGGAAAAACAGTAAACCGCCTCGGGAGGAGAGCCTGATGCAACGCATGCTCGGTCTGCTTTCGAATTGCACTGCCATGCATGGTCTGCCTCTGTTTTCCCTGCTCTGCCCCTCCAAAGACTGCCAAAGCCTCAGGGATGTCTCTCTGGACATTGGGGGACACCACCGGCTGAGTAGAATTACCACCGGCTGCTAGATATGGCCATCGGCTGGAAATGAGGCTATCGGCCACCAATACATTGCCGGTTGGCAAAGAATGCCTGCAAAACCTGCAATTGACAGCAGCAGAGGGCAGAACTTGCATGGCAATACAATTCAAGCAATGTATGCACCAATCATGCCCCTTATCATGTTTGTGACTCAAAGGGGCATGTGCCTCGATTCTCGGACCATCAATCACGCATTTCCATGCATGATGGCCCAAAGGACCAAGTTGTGCACATTGATTTCAAATGCAATGCAAACAATCAAACCAAGGCCCAATCCCTGTCACTAAATCAAGGGACGAGGTATGCATGCAAAGTACAATGCATCCTAGGCATGTTAGCTAATATGCAACATGATCATGATGCAAGCATGCAAGCGTGAACATGAACAATGTACAAACATGTAAGGTAAGCATGCAACCAAGCAAATGATGGCCTTAAACGCGAATTAGGCAGCTCTAATTCGGCCCAAAACAGTGGCCAAAGTGCTCAAATATGAGGGCTAAACACACATACACACATGCACATGTTATGGTCCAACACTTAAGCATATAAAGGAAACTTTTAAACACATTCAAAAGAGGCCTAACATGGATAAATGGAATGCAATATTAACTCTGAAAATCATGTTATAAGAGGTGCCAGACCAACTTTAACAAGACAAACATTAGCATGCAAATGGTCCAAATTCTTGAAGCAAGGTAATGAAACTTTGAAACACACTTAGCATAACAACCATGACATGCACTAAACAACTAAAAATAGATTTTTAGGATGTTAAAACAAGGCCAAAGGACTACTTAGATGGCATCCGAGTGGCTCAAATATGAAGGCATGCACAAATGCACTTTCAAGGAGCATATAACACATGCTCAAGAGGCAACAAAGAGACAACCAAGGCAAGCATACAAGCATGTCGTAGGGATTGAAATGATGT
Organism: Camellia lanceoleosa; assembly: GCA_025200525.1. Taxonomy (NCBI): domain Eukaryota; kingdom Viridiplantae; phylum Streptophyta; class Magnoliopsida; order Ericales; family Theaceae; genus Camellia; species Camellia lanceoleosa. The sequence continues at coordinate 120,929,796 of CM045769.1, read as the reverse complement.
TACAAATGGTGCCAAACCACTTAAATGATGCAAGCAACACATGCTACACATTCTCACACTTGAAGCATACAAGCTCAAATACAAAGGACCTATACCAAGCATGCAAAATCGACCCAAACAATTATGGACAGACCTTAAACATGGCGAAATAAGCACAAAACCTTCACAAGGTTAAACCTAAAACATGCTAGAACAAAGGCTAACAACCTAAGGCATATTAAGGCAATAACAAGGCATTACATGGTAGGTATGCTAAGCATGCATGGTGTACCAAAACCAACTTAATACAAAGTTAAATCATGACAATATAAGCATAAAATACAGCCATGGCATGATCAACAAACCTTTAAACATAATGCTCCCTTAAGAGGCCAAAATTGGTCCTTTTCGAGGACAACAAGGAGAGGGGGTGGCCCTCCCCTTTTTGAGACTTTAAGGCACCATCTTCACCACTGAAATCCCTTAAGATTTCAGTGGTGAAGAGGCCCAAACACCAAAGTCCCGAAACTTGCACAAAATAGCACAAAAAGGAGCCTTACAAGGCCTAGGAGGGGTCAAACAAACCCAAACCACAAAATACTCTTAACAAACAATCAAGAGGGCTAAAAAATAGAAATTTTTTATGTTATACACTAAACACAAAAATAGTTCTAAGATAGGTAGAAAAGCAATGCAAAAATGGAGAATAAAAGGGAAGTTTCTTACCCTTGAAGCCTTTCTTCACAAACAATGCTCCAACAGCCTTCCTTGGCTTTAATCCAGCTCCAAAACACTAAAACAAACCTCCAAAGGTCTCAAGTCCAAGAGATGGTGTGTTGGTGTGTGTTTGTGAGCAAAATTAGGACAAAACACACACTTATAGAGATAGAATATGTATCTAGCCCTAACCCTAGAACTCAAGCTTTACAAAAGCTGTCCAAAAATGTCTAACCCTTGGCCAAAGAGAAGAAGCTCTCCTATATAGGCAATTCCCTCTTGTAAGGCTTACAAAACAAGCCATCCAATAGGGAAATCCCCCCATACACGTGTATGGAGGGGAATGGGGTGGGTGCCAGCTATCACAGCTGGCACAAAATATCTACAAAAAGTAGATGAACAGTGGTCGACCGCTCAAAATTGCCATTTTGACAAAATGGACTGCCGACAAGCAACAAAGAGTGCCGACCGGCAATATTCATTGCCGGTGATAACAAAACACCAGCTGGTGGCCTCTAGCCATGGCCGGTGATGCGTGGGGATGCCTCACAAGGCATTCCCTGCCCTTCCAAGGCAAAACACAAGTGTTTGGTGCAAAACCAGACACAAAACGGTCGAGTTTGGAGATCCTGAGGCAAGGCGCGTAGCCGAGACCTCCGGGAACTCCAAACGAACACAAACATGGATGATCACCAGGTGTTCAAATGGTGACGTCCAAGTCTTGAGGACGGTCAAAAATGGGGTGTCTACAGTAGTGAGCAATCCGTTGTTATTCTACATCAAAATTCCTTCACGGATAGAATTTAGAACTCTTTGATTGCTTGGATTGTCAGCACTTTCAGCATCTTCTTCAATTGCTTGACAACCTTCAGGATCATAGGTTCTAGGATACATCCTCATTATGATATTCCAAAATAAGTAATTACTCCTATCAAAGGTAGGAGCACGGTGCAGACTCTGACCATGAGCAAACTCAACTGGCTTTGGAGGGGATTGAGTTACAGTAGACCAGAATGCCATGTAGGTACTATCTCCGTCTTCACCGGATTCGATTTTTACGTGTTCTTGCTCTGACCCGCTTTCATCATCTCAAGTCATTATATAAACTTTCTTTCAGTTTTTTTATTTTTATTTTTTTCCCGATGGGCAATCAAGAGCAATATGACCAAACCCTTAACATTCGTCCCCTTCACAACCTTCTTCTCAGTTTTTGGAGCCACTTTTGGTGGAAATTTTTTTGATTTTTCATTACCCTTATCTTTTGAACTAGGGTCCTTGAAATTAGGCTTCTTTGTCTTTAAATTTTTATTGAACTATTTGGTAAACATAGCCGTCATTTCAGGCTCTAGATCAAACTCAACCTCAGGGTTCTTAGTAGTCTCATGAGCACTGGTAAAAGTCACACTATCTTCTTGTTTTTTCTTAGAAATCTGGTGTGCTTTATAAGTCTGCAAGTTTCCAACCAACTAATCAAGCTTGAGGTTCTCAACATCTTGAGCCTCCTCAATAGTTGTCACTTTTGATTGGAACCTCTCAGGTAGTGACCTCAAAATTTTTCCAACAACCTTTGATTCAGGAATTTTTTCACTGAGTGTCAAACAGGAATTTACGATGTCACTAAGTTTAGCATAAAAATCATTAAACGTCTCATCGTTATGCATAAAATGAGTTTCAAAAGAAGAGATGAGACGTTGAAGTTTTGATCTTTTAACAATAGTAATACCCTCGTGAATAGTTTCAAGAATGTCCCAAGCCTCTTTTGCTACCTCACACGTGCAAATACGACAAAACTCTTCTGGTGTGACAGAGCAAAAGAGGGAATTGATAGCCTTACTATTCCAACTCGAGTTTTGATAATCGAATGTGTCCCATTTATCAAGAGGTTTGGGGATATCAACACCATCAATGGTGACAATAGATTCACTCCATCCATAGATCACATAGTGCCAAACTTTCTCATCAATAGATTTTAAAAATGCCCTCATACGAGCTTTCCAATAAGAATAGTTTGTACTATCAAGTAACGGAGGTCTATGGCTCGAGTTTCCTTCATGAATTGAATCCATATCATAAACCACACAAAATCACACTCCTATAGTTTTGATAAAAATGAAGAATGACCTACTCTGATACAAATTGAAAAACCTAAGTGATTCGTGATTCAAACCAAGATTAATTGCAACAAATCCCAAACGATTTAAATAGACAATCTAAATCATCTAGCACATACGAAAGTGATGAGATTGTTGCTTCAAAATCAATAAATCGACACAATAGATTTTATGTGGAAAAACCACAATTGGAGCACCTCCAACTGTGATTAAAAAATCACGAACGAAATGCCACTAATCAATCCACTAAGAAAAAAAAGAAAAAAGACAAATTTATCAAAATAAATTACCCAAACGCAATCAATTTGTCTTCAACAATCTATATCTCTTTCACTACCACCTTCATCTCGAAATTGATCAACTTGATGTCGAATCCACAACATCCACGTTAAATCAACGACTACGCACAGCTTCGAACTCCTTCGAAATCCAAAACTAGCAAAGTTGTTCCAGAAGAAAGCCCTAGAACCCTCAAAGAAGATCTGGAAGTCGTATCCTAAAACCTGACTGAAACACAACTTTTACAGCAAATAGATCTGTGATCTCCGCTCGAGCGCATGACTTGCCATTCGAGCAGTGTCACTAAAATGCGTGTTCCAAGCCAGGGTCTATGCTTGAGCGCTAGAACTACCGCTTGAGTGTAAAAACACACCTGCCAGTAGTTTTGCAGACATGCCAAACTTCTAAGTGTGTGCAAACTCCGCTCAAGCGCAGATTATCCCGCTCGAGCAGGAAGACCAAAAACCAAGGAAAAATTACAACTCAATTAAACCAAGCTTGTTCGCGAAATTGACAACAAGTAGGGACCTAACACATACGAATATATATATATTATATAACTCTCATGTGATTATCAAGTAGGACAAAGTGTATTGGTTGGAAATATGGATAATTTTCCTCTCTTACCCTCACAAAAAAGAGACATTGACACTTATGTAGGGACCAAAGTGAGATTTGAATAAAACTGCAAGGAGTTGATTGTCACGATTTCATGTGTACAGACCAAAGTAGGATTTGACTAGAAGTGTAGGGGGTTGACTGCCATGATTTAATGTGTAGGGACCAAAGTGAGATTTGGTGCAAAGTGTATGGGCGCAGAGTGTAATTTATTATTTACACTTTGTATTTTTAGTGATTTTTTTAATATTTTAATCAATTTTTAAAAAATATTTTTTAGATACATTTAATCTCTATTCACTTAAAAAAGTATATATAATTTGTGAAAAAATATTTAAAAATTCTGTAAATACAAAAAGATTAAAACAAATACCAAATTTAGTACATTTTTATATATATATATATTTTTGTACTCATTGAATTCTTTTTAGATATCTTCACAAATATTTTACTTTTTAAGTATATTTAGATTAAAAAACCTCTCTCTCTAAAAAAGCATCTCTCTCTAAAAACCTCCACCCTGGGCCTCGTTGTTGGCCAGTCGACCGCCGCCTTTGGCAATGGTGGTCGGCTGGCCTCGCCTCTTTTGTGCGTGATCGTTGTTTCCTTTTTAATAAACTTGAATCCCCATAGTTTTTCCATTTCTTTTTCTGTTCTATTGGGTGTTCGGGGTGGGTCAGTCTTGGTGTTCGGCGATCTCTAGAGAGAGTTGTTGTTCTTGGGGGAGTCCGATGGAGTTGGATCTTGGGTCTTTCAGCCATGGGTTTTCTTTGGTGGGAGTCGATGAAAATGTTAGGCGTAGGTGAAGTCCAATGGAGTTCCGGCCGTGGGAGAAGGCTGATGAAGATGTCTGGCATGGGAGAAGTCTGGGTGAAGCCCGATCGAGATGTTTGGCGTGGGAGAAGGCTAGTGGAAGGGTCAGGAACAGAACAGCAAAGAGTGCATGCGTCTTGGCTGTGGTGGTTTGGGTTGTTGGAGGTGGTGTTTCAGCTTGTGGAGGAGGTATTTTCGACCTTGGGTGTGAGTGTTTGGCCAAAGGAGAAGGCTGGTGGAAGGGTCCGGCGTGGGAGAAGGTTGGTGGAGGATCTGGTGTGAGTGTTTGGCCAAGGTATTTTCGACCTTGGGTGTGAGTGTCTGGCGTGGAAGAAGGCTGGTGGAAGGGTCAGGTGCAGACCAGCAAGGAGTGCTTTCGTCTTGGCAGTGGTGGTGCGTGTTCGGATGAAGAAGCTGTGGTCAGGTGTTTTCCTCGGATGCGAAGTTTTCCGATGTTGGCTATGGAGTTTTCTCGGTATATGCATGGGTCTTGGCGTGGTGATTAAGTTGTGTTCAGATGGGTGATTGGTCAGTGGTTGGTTCCGGTGTTGGCCCATGGAGCTGTTGGCTATGGCGGAAATGTTAAGCGTAGGTGAAGTTCGATGGAGTTCCGACCGTGGGAGAAGGCTGATGGAGATGCCTGGTGTGGGAGAAGGTTGGGTGAAGCCCGATGGAGTTGTCTGGTGTGGGAGAAGGCTGGTGGAAGGAGTGCATGTGTCTTGGGGAGTACAACAGCTGAGGTTTTAATATTTGGGTTGATTAAAGGTGTGCAGGAGTTTGGGTTTTTTTGTGGGGATTCATGTATTTTATTTTCTAGTTAAGTCCTTCTTAACTTTTTTTTGTTTAAAAAAAAAATTCGTGAGGCCAAGGGGTTGGTTGTATGGATGCGAGTAGCATTAGTAGGGGTAATTTGTATTTTCCGAATCTCTCTTGATATATGTCATCTTCCTGTACTTTTAATTTCATGTTGTTAATGAAATTTTTCTTTGCTGATAAAAAACAAAAAAAGGTGCATCTAAAAAAAAAAGTTTGCTAAGAAAACAAAACATGGAGAAAAAAAAAATTTCAAAAACTCAAAACAAGGTAGTAAGATTTTATACTACATAATTAATTTAAAATATCACATATAGTTATATGACACTATTGAATAATTATCTTTGATATATAGATGTGTTAAGTTTCTGTAATTGGCAATCCTATTGGATAAAACCCCGTTCAGTTGTATTTTTATTCACTCTATTGCATCTGTGAGGTTATGAGAGTTTAGATGCAAATCCAATTCGAGTTGTGCCTGTGCAGAGAGTTCGTGCCGAGAATTCGTTTCTTGACTTGAGCCTTCTTGTTTGCCACTTTGCTGATTAAGTACGAGAATCTCAAGCGATCATTTGTGCTCTTGAGTGGTGAAGTGGTTTATCCAGTACCTCTGCTTGCATATGAGCTTCTGAGAAGCAAGTTTTACCACTCGTGCGGTATATATTGCGCTCGAGTGGTTGGCCTATATGTTTTCACCGCCTTTACTCACATTGCTCGAGCAGTAAAGCATGCGCTTGAGTGGTCTTCACGACTCTATTTAGTATAAAGTGCATTGTTTGCTATTTTTAAGGTTTAACCCGTTCAGATTCTCAGAGAGGAGTAAAATACAAAGTGTTCTATATTGGATGGTGGTTTATATGAGTTTCCTTGATGTATAGAAGGTGATCGATTGATCAATGAACTTCATATTGACAAACATCAATGGTTGATTTTACTTTGTTTTTTTTATTCACAAAAAAGAAAGGTGTTCATCGGTGAATTCTGGAGAACTTGGGCTTGAAGTTTTGGTGGATTCCAAAGTGAGTTATCGTCGTGGATTCGACATCAACATTGTGAATTCAATATTGGGCAAAGCAATTCTGTGGTGAAGATGGTGGTGGAAGAGACACATCGGGTTCGGTTCAATTTGGGCATGGATTCACTAAGTAATTGTGGGTTCTTGTATGTAATTCTTTTTGTCTTCTTAATAGATTGCTTTGTGATCTTGGCCCATGATTTTTTATCACAATTGAAGGAGTTCAATTGTAATTTTTTTCATATTAAATCGTTGTGCCGATTTGTTATTGATTGTTTGATTGTAGTTACTATTTATTATTTAAAATTGAATTGTAATCACAAATCAATATTTTAGAAATTTTTTAATTTTTCAAGATGCTTTTCCTACAAAGTAATTTGGAGGAACTGGAATTCCATTCCCATGCCATTTGAACTTTTCTGAAAGGAAAAAGTGAATAAAAATAGAAATGTCTTTGAATCAATGCACTGTGAAATGATACATTTTTTAACTTGCTCTAACTTGGAGAGTACAACTCGATGCATGGAACTTACGTGTCAAAATGATGGACATGGAATTGGATTCCTAGTTATATTTTGTAGGGATAATTTCAACACAGTGAGACAGATAAAAAAAATTATAAAAATATGTAGAGTGCAAGTGATTTGTGAAAAAGTATAAGTGAAATGCTATGGGGATACAGTGTGACTTGTATTCCTCCATGTTTATATAATTTTTTTTTCTATCCCACTAAAAAGTAATTCACCTACTTTGTAAAATGAGTACATTTATATATATATATATAGAATTAAATTGTAAAGAAATATTAAAAATTACAACTAATCACAGCAAAGATATGATAGAAAAGTATAAAAAATACACATGAAAAAATAGTAAGGGTTGTTAGAGATATATCCTTATTGGCTGATAAGACTGCAAGGTCAATTCGAGTCAAACTTCAGTATATTTTGTCCCATTTATTAAAATTTTAACGTATTCGAGTTTGAGTTGAACTCAATAAAAATTTAATGAACTGAATTCAAACAAGTTACCTAACCGAACTCGAACCCATTCATGAATGACTCTATTCATTTGTAACTCTATTGACTGATATCTCATCATTTAACATGTATCAGACTTTGTCATACTGACATTTATATTCTTATTATTTTTATGTGGTTTAATTTTATATTTAATAAGGAAAAGTTTATGTACTAACTAATAAGAAATTTTATATTTGTGATAGTGGAAATTACATGGTTGAGTTAATGACAAACAATGAGGGTTCATCCAATTTCATTTGTGAACTGAATAATTATCTTTGATATATAGATGCTTTTCCCACAATGTAATTTGGAGGAATTGGAATTCCATTGCCATGCCTTTTGAACTTTTTTAAAAGGAAAAAGCGAATAAACATATAAATGTCTTTAAAAATTTAGTAAAAACAAAAAGATTAAAACAAATACCAAATTTAGTACATTTTTTTAAAAAAATATTCATTGAATTCTTTTTAGATTTCTTTACAAATATTTTACTATTTAAGTATATTTATATTAAGTGCATCTAAAAAAAAAAACGTTTACTCAAAAAACAAAACATGAAAAAAAAAAAATTTTCAAAAACTCAAAACAAGGTAGTAAGATTTTATACTACATAATTAATTAAAATATCCCATATAGAGTTATATGACATTATTGAATAATTATCTTTGATATATAGATGTGATAATTTTCTGTAATTGGCAATCCCATTGGATAAAACTCCATTCAGTTGTATTTTTATTCACTCTATTGCATTTGTTAGGTTATGAGAGTTTAGATGCAAATCCAATTCGAGTTATGCTTGTGCAGAGAGTTCGTGCTGAGAATTCGTATCTTGATTTCAGCATTCTTGTTTGCCACTTTGCTGATTAAGTATGAGGATCTTGAGTGATCATTTGTGCACTTGAGCGGTGAAGTGGTTGATCCAGTATCTCTGCTTGCATCTGAACTTCTAGGAGACAAGTTTTACCACTCGAGCGGTAGATACTACGCTCAAGCGGTTGGCCTATATGTTTGCACTGCCTTGACTCACATTGCTCGAGCAGTAAAGTATGCCCTCGAGCGGTCTTCACAACTCTATTTAGTATAAAGTGCACTGTTTGCTATTTTTAAGATTTAACTCGTTCAGATTCTCAAAGAGGAGTAAAATACAAAGTATTCTATATTGGATGGTGGTTTATATGAGTTTCCTTGATGTATAGAAGGTGATCGATTGATCAATGAACTTCATATTGGCAAGCATCAATGGTTGATTTTACCACCTTCTTTTTTTTTTCACAAAAGAGAAAGGTGTTCATCGGTGAATTCTGGAGAACTTGGGTTTGAAGTTTTGGTGGATTCCAGAGTGACTTATCATCATGGATTCGACATCAGTGTTGTGAATTCAACGTTGGGAAAAGCAATTATGCGGTGAAGGTGGTGGTGGAAGAGGCACATCGGGTTCGGTTCAATTCGGGCATGGATTCGCTAAGTAATTAAGAGTTCTCGTATGTAATTCTTTTTGTCTTCTTAATAGATTGCTTTGTGATTTTGGCCCGTGATTTTTTTATCACAATTGAAGGAGTTCAATTGTAATTTTTTTCATGTTAAGTCGTTGTGCCGATTTGTTGTTTATTGTTTGATTGTAATTACTATTTATTATTTAAAATTGAATTGTAATCACAAATCAATATTTTAGAAATTTTTGAATTTTTGAAGATGCTTTTCCTACAAAGTAATTTGGAGGAACTGGAATTCCATTTCCATGCCATTTTAACTTTTCTAAAAGGAAAAAGCGAATAAAAGTAGAAATGTCTTTGAGTCAATGCACCGTGAAATGATACATTTTTTAACTTGCTCTATCTTGGAGAGTATACAACTTGATGCATCGAACTTACGTGTCAAAATCATGGACATGGAATTGGATTCCTAATTATATTTTGTTAACACAGTAAGATAAAAAAAAAAATTATAAAAATATGTAGAGTGCAAGTGATTTGTGAAAAAGTAGAAGTGAAATGCTATGGGGACACAAGTGTGACTTGTACTCCTCCATGTTTATATAATTTTTTTTTCCTATCCCACTAGAAAGTAATTCTCCTATTTTGTAAAATGAGTACATATATATATATATAGAATTAAATGGTAAAGAAATATTAAAAAATTACACCTCATCATAACAAAGATATGATAGAAAAGTAATAAAAATACACATGAAAAAACAGCAAGGATTGTTAGAGATATACCCTTATTGGCTGATAAGGCTGCAAAGTTAAGCCGAGTTGAACTTTAGTATATTTTGTCTCATTTATTAAAATTTTAACGAATTCGAGTTTGAGTTTGAACGTAATAAAAATTTAATGAACCAAATTCAAACAAGTTACCTAACCGAACTCGAATTTTTTCATGAATGACTCTGTTCATTTGTAACTCTATTGATTGATATCTCATCATTTATCATATATCAAACTCTGTCATACTGACATTTATATTCTTATTATTTTTATGTGGTTTAATTTTATATGTAATAAGGAAAAGTTTATGTATTAACTAATAAGAAATTTTATATTTGTGATAGTGGAAATTACATAGTTGAGTTAAAGACAAATAATGAGGGTTCATCCAATTTCATTTGTGAACTGAGTAATTATCTTTGATATATAGATGCTTTTCCGACAATGTAATTTGGAGGAATTGGAATTCCATTGCCATGCCATTTGAACTTTTTTAAAAGGAAAAAGTGAATAAAAGTATAAATGTCTTTGAATCAATGAATTGTGGAATGATACCTTTCTTAACTTGCTCTAACTTGGAGAGTACAACTTGATGCATGGAACTTAACAAGAAGCTTCTCGGCATTTTAACCTGCAAGGCTGATTTGATTCTCAAAAAAATAAGTAAATAAACAAATAAATAAATAAAATGCAAGGGTACAAACATTACGTGTCAAAATCATGGACATGGAATCGGATCGTAGTTATATTTTGTAGGAAGAATTTCAATACAAAGGTATAAATAAAAAAAATTACAAAAATATGTGGGGTGCAAATGATTCTATGCTGGGGTGCAAGTGAAAGGCTGTGGGGGTGTAAGTGTGACTTGCACCTCTCCATATTTGTGTAAATTTTTTTTTCCTGTCCTATTGGAATGCAATTCTCCCTATTTTGTAAAATGAGTACATTTATATATATATATAATTAAATTTTAAATAAATATTAAAAAGTTACACCTCATCATAACAAAGATATGATAGAAGAATATAAAAAATACACATGAAAAATAGTAAGGGTTATCAGAGATATATCCTTATTGGTTGATATGGCTATAAAGTCAAGTTGAGTCAAACTTTGGTATATTTTTCATTGTTTATTGAGATTTTAACAAATTCAATATCAATTTCGAATTCAATAAAAATTTAATGAACTGAGTTTGAACAAGTCTTTATCGAACCAAACTCGAGCCTGTTCATGAATGACTCTGTTCATTTGTAGCTATATTGACTGATATTTTATCATTTATCACATATCAGACTTCATCGTGTTGACATTTATATTCTTATAATTTTTATGTGGTTTAATTTTATATGTAATAAGGAAAAGCTTATGTACTAACTAATAAGAAATTTCATATTTGTGATAGTGGGAATTACATAGTTGAGTTAGTGACAAACAATGAGTGTTCATCCAATTTTATTTGTGATTTTTTATTAGTTAGTGACATTATGTACGATGGTGTCATTAGCACAGGTGATGATGCCAACTAATTGCGATCATCTCTTCTTGTGATGATGCGATCTTAGATCTCAGCTCTCTTTACCATGCTTGTACTCTCCTTAATTTTAATAAAAAAATTTCTTTGCTGATAAAAAAACTTATGATAATATCATTGTTAAACTAATTATTTGTTGTCCAAAAAATATATTGAAAAGTATTCGGAAAATAAAGTAACATGAAATAATATAACATATTTTATTTTCAAGATATTTTTTCAATATTAATAGTATGTACACATTTTTCTAAGGGTAAATTACACAGAATCCATAAAATTTGATACAATTATATTGAATCTCTTTTAGTAAATTCAAAATTGATTGAAACTAATGCATATGGTATGAAAATATAAGAATACGTAAGGTAAAATTTATATTTTAGTATTATAGAGATGATAATATTATTTTTTGATTCTATGACTAATTGCTTAATTTTTTTTACAAAATAAAATATTTGAATCATCATAATCAACCTTTATGTAAATTCACTTCTTTTTCCATCATGAGTCCCTTTTATAAAAACGAGTACAATCCCAATTTCCTAAAACAACAATCCAAGTGAGAAGAAAGAAAAGGGCAATTAGCAAAACTTGAAGAAAAAAGTTGTGCTAGTTTTGTTTTTCAGAGTAAGATTGAATCGATGGGAAATGAAACCTCAAAGAAGGACGAACAGTTAATAAAGCAAATTAATTCCTGAGCACAAATTACAACTATTTATTTTTTATTTTTTATTTTTTTGTTTGATCATACGATGTTAGATGTTAGTAAGTTAGATTATAATGAAAATGCCGTAGTCATTCTATCGACTGTAATCTAAACCTTTTACCTTCTCACTATCTCAAGTGATAGCATATAGACCACTCAGTCAACTGTCTTTTCCAATTTCAACTATGTTATTCATGTTATTCTTGTTTTGAGATTTCTACTAATATATACTCACTCCGTCTCATTTTATTGGTCCATTATTTTATTTTTTATTATCTCAAAATATGTGTCCACTTTGAAAAGTAAAAATTTTAAATTTTAAATTTCTAAAATGATCTCTTGTAAAGTAATTATAAATATATTTAAAAATGAGAATATGAAGGCATTTTTGGAATTTTATTCTTTAAAATTTGGATTCAAAGTGTAATGATTATGTCTCCTTAAAAAGTTTGAATTTTGAAAAGGGATTATTAATTTGAGACGGAGGAAGTATGTATTAGCGGGTGATACACGCAATGCGTGTATAATTTAAATAAGTAAAAATAAAAGAAAATAATAATGAAATCAATATTGTGATGTTTACTTAGCTTAAGTGGTATTAGTTCTCTTACGTTAAATCCATAGTCATGGGTTTAAGTCTAGCCTTCCTCTTTGTGTAACTTTTTTTTTTTTTTTGTTTTAAAATAGAAAAGTAAAGATTTCACTACACCAATAAGGACTTCACTTAATAATAGTATAAATATATATAATCTTATTTTATTTTATTTTATTCAGACTGCTGCAAAGTTCACAGCTTCATGGTGTATGTTTTGCAAAATCATAGCACGGCTTCAAGCCAATTATCTAGTGATTGCATTGACGGTTCTTTTGCCTCAATGAAGATGATTTCAAAATTACAAAGTGTAGAAAAAGGAAAAATTAAAAGAAAAAAAGTGGGAGAGAGAGAAAGATGATTGAACAAACAATCGGAGTGATTGAGTGAACAATCAAAGTAATCATTAATTATCTCTACTCCTATGCTTCAAAAAGGAAGCGCATAAAATAAAGTGCGAAAAATATAAATGACAAGAAAAATATAAATCAATTGTTTTTTATTTGAGTTGGATGATTATAATGTAGCTATGAATGACTATTTATAGGCAAAAACTTTTAGGAAAAAACTATCTAGTAACTATCCTATTCTTCCAGCTTCTCTATTTCATATTCCATGATCTTCCACTTCATTTCTATGTCTCCATAACTTCCTTTAACCTCCACTTTATGTTCCATGTTCTCCACTTTGTCGTCCATTATCTTTTCACACGTGTTTAATACATCATAACTTCTTATAACCACCAAATGAGTAGAAGAATGCTATATGTTCTGCAATTATATAAATAATAAATAATTTTAACTGGCTTGAATTTGACTTTAAACTTTTTATTTTGTCTTAATTTAGTCGACTTTATTACAATTGTTAGAGCATTGTTTTATGAAAAAATGTACACATGAGCCACATGTGTCATGCTTTTAGGAAAAAATATATATATAAAAACTTGATAAATTTAGTGAGTAAAGCTCAACTACCTCAATGATGATTTTCTATCAAAAATCCATAACAGAGTTATCAAATAGATTAAATTCATAAGTTCAAAAAAAAAAAAAAAAAGAAAAAAGATTAAATTGACACAAATTCTAATGTTTTTCTTTTTTGATTGGCGAAAGTCAGTTGTTACTTGTTAGATTAGTACCTATGGGAGGTAATCTCCCTACCTTTATAAAGCAAGTTAGTACTTGCCCCCATAATTCAACCCTTCTAGGGAGAGTTGAATCCATGACCTCTCCTTAGGGACTAAGCGTTTAGGAAAGTCATGGTGGCTAATTAGGCTAAGTCTAGTTGGTGGCTAATTGAAAGTGTAGGAATCCAAATGACACAAGGGGAAAAGTGTAGCGACTACTTGTGAAATTTGCCTTTATTTATTCTATTCTATGATTATATAAAGTGTACACTTGACTTAGTGTGAACGTTGTTACATTTTTATTTTTTCAATAATACCCTTCTTACTCAGTAACTATCCTCCCATCCAATAATTGTTAGATGATTTTTCTTCTCCATCAAACAATCCAAAATTGCTAATCAGATATTCTTATTCATGAAACCATCTACATATATAAATATAAAATTATCAACTCATCGGATTTACACCCACCGCTAATGCTAATTTATATTTATATATGTAAATACTGTGGAAAGTGCAGGATGTGGCCCCGAAATATGAAGATTGTATGGCTAGGATGAATTGGGCGGTTGCTGATAAGGATATAGCGGCCATGAAGCATAAACTCAAAAAGCAGCTTGAAGTAACATATTTTATTTTTTCAATAATACTCTTCTCACTCAGTAACTGTAATTTCCTCCCATCCAGTAACTGTTAGATGATTTTTCTCTTCGATCAAACAATCCAAAATTGCTAATCAAATATCCTTATTCATCAAACTATTTACATATATAAATATAAATTATCAACGCATCGGATTTACACCCACCACTAATGTATAATTGTATATAAACAATTTAACTAAATTTCATAAGATGTTTATAAAAAATATTCTCTTATACTTTCCATTGCGCAAGTTATTTAATAAAGAGATTACATGTGCTCGAGGATTAATCGAGGCGAATCCTGGATGCCATGGTGACATCCATCAATTTTCAATTCTTTTTATTTATTTATTTTTAAAGTAACAATACAAAAATTTTAAAAAAGAAGAAAAAAGAAGAGGATAATACTAATAAGTACTGTGGAAAGTGCAGGATGTGCCTGGGAAATATGATGATCCAACGTTTATAAAGATGAAGAATGATGATCCAACGTTTATACTGATGAAGAATGGGAAGAATGTTGGTGAGGTTATAGGAGCCAAGAAGGATGAACTCAAGAGCACTATAGAGAAGCCCAAGGCCTAATACTAAATAATTAGTTTATATTATTTTCTATAAAATCATTTTTATATTATACTACATATATCTATATGGTTATCCCAAGAAAGTACAGAAAAATGATGTTGAGGCACAAGTCCCCATGGATTACATCTCTAAATAAGATCTCATGTTTGCTTACAAATTCTCTCTCTCTCTCTCTCTCTCTCTCTCTCTCTCTCTCTCTCTCTAATTACATCTCTAAATAAGATCTCATGTTTGCCTACAAATTCTCTCTCTCTCTCTCTCTCTCTCTCTCTCTCACTCTCTCTCTCCCTCCATCAATTGAATGAAGTTTGGTTTTGTCATGGGGTGCTAAGCCAAAGCCATTTTGATCAAGCAACGTAGTACTAATAGTTAAAAGGACTAGTTTCAATGCAAATTATGAATTAATTTATGGAATTTGATTAGAGATCTTTTATTATAAGTTTATAAAAAAAAAAAAAATGCTAGTTGGATTCTCAAATATCTTGACCAAAGACCCTCATAATAACGTTTGAGGAAATTCAGTTCCTTTCACTTTGTTAAAACTTTAATAACTTTTGATTTAGAACTCCATTTTAAATTTATATATATATATATATATATTTGAATCCTATCGTTGTGATTTATCAAAAAAAAAACCTTGATGAATTTGACATTTTGATAAAAAGTACAAAATTTCACTATGTTTGCATTCTATGAAAGTGAAATTTCACTGACATGAAGTTAGTGAAATTGGCTTGGTGCCTTTGTGTCATGCCCCCAATTTCATTACTCGGATAATTTATCAAATTTCCTCATAAAAGTCCATTTCCAATAATAGTTATGAAAGTAACACAAGCTAAATAGAATAAAGATGTTCATTTTCGCATAAATACAATGATACTACAAATGGTCACAACAATAATCACAGCACATATGCCAAAAAGGCTTACATAAAAGATTTCAAAAAAAAAAATTAATTACATAGAAAGAACCACCTCAACACAACTATCCTTTAATCTTTCATTCACAATTTACATAAGATAGACTCATAATATAATAAGTAACTTCTTGATCTTCCATATAACGGTTTTGGTTTAGACCCAACTCGTTTATTATTTTGGATCTGGGATTCCTTGTCATGAATGGTTGTTCATATCTTTATTCATTCTATTCCTTGTGAAGTTTGCTTGTTGGAGTGTCATTGTTGCCTTTGGAATAGGTTGAGAGTTAGTTTTTTAAAAGAGTTGCTGCCTAGAATTTGGCTTGTTCGCTCGAGCCAACTTTCTTACGCTCGAGCGGTCCTTTAGATCTTCCAGTATTTATGCAAGTCTGCAAAAATACTAAGAGTGTGGTATTCTTCGCTCGAGTGGTATTTCTTGCACTTGAGGGGTCTTGGCTGGAGCGGTCTTTCTTGTACTCGAGTGGTTGGCTTATTTCTGCAAAACTTCTGGAGGTGTGTCATTGTGACGTCGAGCGGTCACTCTATTCGCTCGAGTGACTTCTCCTAATGTGTCTGTTCGCTCGAGCGATGTTTTGCTCGCTTGAGCGGTCTGCGCATATATCAGTCTGTAACAATCACTTTTTGGATCACTTTTGCATTTCTCTCTCTCTAAACATTTCAAAAACCTAGATCTACTCTCTCTTTCTCTCTCTAAAATTCATCTTTAGACCTCAAAATACACCATCATCCTTTGATCTCTACACCATTGTCCATTGGAGAAAAGGATAGGGCACGTTGAGAGCTTCATTTTAATTTGAAAAGTTCATGTTTTTGTCGACGTTGGGTTTTGGGACTTTTGGGCTTTCTCCTCTTCCAGAGTTGAGGTAAGGATTTTCTTAACAGTGTGCATGTTGTTTAGCTTCGTTATATGTTATTTTTGTTAGTTATGAGTTTTCAAAAAAGTAGTTTTGGATATATATCTATTGATGCACAAATTTGGGAAAAGACAAGTTTTGGTTAATGTTTGGGATTGGTAACCTAGTGGTTGTTGTGTTATGAATTTTTGAAGAAAAACTTAGGGTATGTTTGGTTTGAGTTTGGGAAATGAGTTTTAGAAAAAAATTTCCAAAAATTTGTTTGGTTTGAGATTTTTCTCAAAAAATTTCCAAAATCACTTTATCTCTTTTACACATCAATCAATCACTTTTTCTCTCTCCTCTCTCCTTCTCAATCACTTTTTTTCTCACACACATCTACTCAATTCTCCCAAAATATCAAATCATCCCAAACTCACAAAAAAAATTTGTCTCTCAAAATATACAACCAAACAAACCAAAAAATTTTCTAAAACAACTCTCCCAAATTTTTTTCAAAAACAACTATCCCAAAAACAAACCAAACGAGCCCTTAGTTTTTAGTGGGTTTCCATAGGTTAATAAAAAACTAGGGTTTTAGGTGTTTTTATGGAAAAAGATGGAATTGGAATGGTTGTGGGATTTTGGTTGAAATGAGTTTTGGTTAGGAAATGTTTTGAATTATTAGAAAGTACCGAGTATTATTTACTCTTTTGAAATGGTTTTGTTGGAAACATTATGAACAGTTTTGGAAAAATTGTATATTTTCGGTTGAGATTCACAAGACTCATATGGAGTGTGAATGTTATTTTGGGAATCATGAGATTTTTGTATAAATCGTTGGGATTCCGGTTTGGTTATGGTTTTTTTAGAATATTATTATTACTGTTGTCTTTGCATTAGAACTAATTGTTTTGGCAATCGGTGAAGGGTTGTATTGATTGTTGTAGAAATTGCATGTGGATTGGGGAATGGAAATGTTTACAAATCATATATCGCATTGTGCATATCATGGATTTGTAACTGGAGATTTCATGTTTCGGAAAACGTATTGTTGTTTTGACATGCATGTATTGTATTTCTAGAAAGGTAAATAAAATGGTGAAGCTGTAAGGGAGTGTTAAAGCAGAATTAATTTGGCCTGTGTGTCCATGGTGTAAGACTTAAACCCGTACGATAGGTGCCAAGCCTTCCGGTTAGTACCGGTACAAATGGCATAGTGAGTTGTATAGTTACTATTATGAACACTAGCCTTGGAGATTTATTCATTATAATTACCACTTGATTGTTTTGAAAGAATATTGTTGATTTGGAAAGATGCTTTGGAAATATCGCATTATATTGTTTCAAAAAGCGAAAAATGCGTGCTTTATCATGACATTTCATGCGCATACATATTATGACATTGTTAAGTTTCATACATGTCATTAAGTTTATTTCTATTGGGCTTTATGCTCACCCTATGAGGGAAACCACTTTTAGGTGTCATGGTGTGCCTTCGCCAAGGTGATGACTTGGGAGGATCTTGGAGCTTAAGGCTCATAATTATTGTTTCCTTGTTTATTTTATTGTAATTTAAGCCACGGGCTTCTTTGTATTGAGTTGTTACTCATTTGTTGTAACCGGGTAAAGCCTTGGAATTGTAGCCTTTAAGGCATTAACTTATAATAGTTTAGTTTTATTCATTATAATAAGAATTCTTTTTGTAGAATTAAAGGGATGTATTGAGGCATGTATTCGAAATGACATTGTATAGTCATATTGTTGAGGTGAACCACATGTTTAGTGATATGATTAAGATCTTGCCTAGGTGCTGCCCTGGATCCCCATGGGATGTTGCCTCTTGGACCCCGGCAAGCTGACCCACCAGCTCAATACCTGACATAGTCAGCGAAGTGGCAAACAATATAGGATTAAGATCACATATAGCGACCCCGATCTTTTCCTATTTTATTACTGTATCCGGACTTAGGTTCCGTGGATCCTATCATTGTATAATTGTTGCTGTCGTCCTTTATTTTCTCATTTGAGTTATAGGATGTGTTGGGCAGGTTTGTTTCAGGTTGGTTGGGTCCAGAAACCAAGTGTTGCTGTCCAGTTTTTGGGTTGGTCGCTCGAGCGAGGGTTGAGTTTTGTCTCTGGTGGCTCGATCCAGGGTTTCTTCGCTCGAGCGAGAGATTGCGTCTGGTATAGACCTGAGAGTAGTGTTTCTTCGCTCGAGCGAGCGAGGTGTATGTTTTCGAGTTCTTTGCTCGAGTGAGCATTCTGTCGCTCGAGCATGCTTCTGGGTTGCAGACCTGAAGCATTGCATTCTTGGCTCGAGCGAGATTTTCTTCGCTCAAGCGAGCGTTTCTTGTGTCTGGTCGCTCGAGCGACCATGTCTTCGCTCGAGCGAGCCTGTTTTATATAAATACGCAGCAGCGGGATTTTAAAAAGTTTTTCATCCTCTTTTTGATTCCAAACCCTAGTTCCGAGTTTTCTCTCTCCCTACTCACCTTTTTTCTTAGGTTTGATCTACTTAGAGAGTGTTTCTACCCTAGATCCTTTATTAAAAAGATAGTGTGGGTCGAGGGCTTCAGTTTAATCTAAACGATCTTGGTTTTGGAGCACTTTGGAGTTTAGGTCATCATCTCCGTCTTCTAAGTTTTGGGTTATATCTTCGATGTAGGGATTTCCTACTCCATCTTATGAGTTTTGTTCTAAGTTTTGGTACTTTAATATGGTGGGGGTGGGGGTATTTTGGTAATTTTGGGAGAAACCCTAGTTGTTTTAATAAATTGATTTGTACAATTAATTTGAGGAAAATTGGGAATATTAGTTGAATTCAGGGAATTGGGGATTTATAAGTTTAAATAGTGTAGTTGGATTATTTAATCACTCTCCTATTTAACTGTGGAGATTATTATTGTGATTATATTTTATTTCTTGTTTAGAAATAACTGTTTTGGGCTATCGGTGGAGGATAGTCATGATTGTTGTAGACATTGCATGTGGATTAGGGCAAACTGGAACTAATCACATTGGATAAGTCATTAATTTTGACTATTGAATTAATACAGAAAAATACATGTATTGGTTGAGCATTGCATATGCATATTGTGTGGGAGGAGATAGGGATGTACTCACGGTTTAGGGAAGATAGGGGATGGACCTCTAAACCGGATTTTGTTTGGGAGGAGATAGGGGATGGACTCCATTAGCATCACTTTTATGTGTGCTTATTTATATTGAAGTGTTTTATTGATACATCACTAAAATGTGTATCAATCTGGAAGTATGAAGTGTTTTGATATGAGCGTGAGTCTCATTTGTGTTGTTGATATTGGAAGTAATGTGAATATGCTATATAGTTCACAGTTGTAAGTTTGGCCAGGTTCTGAGCCATATTGATAATAATGGATATTGATAAGTGTCATAGACATTAGTGTCTTAAGATTGTATATTGATATAATTGATTATCATGGTTAACCATCTATTGAATGCTATTGCTTTATTCAATGCTTATAATTGGTTTAGTATATTTCTACTGGGCTGTGGCTCACCCTATAAGGGAACATCATTTTCAGGTCCAGGTGATTCGCTACCTCCAAGGACTTAGCTTGGAAGGAACCGGATTTTGAAGCCTTGTTTTAAGTTATTTGTTTTTATTTGACTTACATGTAAACATTCAAGCCTAGGGCTTTATTTGTATTTGAGTTAGAACTCATAATTTTGTGTCCAAGTGTTGGCTTGGCAAGTTGTAAGCCTGTAGGGCATTTATTTTGATGTTACATGTAATGTCTTATTTTAGTAATGCTCTGATGAATGAATTGTGGTTTATTTACTTGAGTGATGCATCTTATTATTGTGTATGTTATGGGTTTTTTTTTTAGGTCGTGACAACTTGGTATCAGAGCGTACTGGGTTTGAATACTTTGGGTACGTGGGAAGTGATTAGTATCACATTGGGTTCGTCTCGTTTGATAGAGACTTAGTGTACTGTTGTATGCTTATTTGATAACATGTTTATGTGATTATGTGGGTATGGAACGTAGTTTCTGGGATGTTGATTGGACCCTTGAGTTTCTAGTAGTCTTGTTGGAAAGGCACTTGATCACTGCTGCTTCCAACCGGAACTATAGTAACACTTTGGGACTATCATTATCCGGGAATGAAATCCGTAGGTGCTTATGTGATTATGTGCTTACGTGGAATGAATTATTGTTGTCCAATGCATTAGGACGAGAGTGTTTAGCTTCGGCACATTTATTAATGTGCTAACGTCTTTGTTTCTTGTATTAGGATTGTATTAGGATGTCAGGACGAGGACAAGGACGCGGTAGGCGTGGTAGGCCGGGTAGGCAGGAAGTGCCTGTGCCAGAGGAGATTCCAGTAGTAATCTGAGATTCCAAGCGGTCAGGAGGGTGTTGGTCGAGCCAATGTCGCCCGAGCGATGAGCGGCGAGCTATGGCGCTTTAGCAGAGATAGCGAGGGCATTCAGGGAATCGATTGGCATTACGAGGGCGAATCCGGCCCAAGTTGTTGTTGCGAATCTTTGGACCTTCTTTTACGAAGAGGAGTTCTTCGGTCAATCGAGCGAATTTGTGGGTGATCCAAAAGAGCCGCTTAAGGCAGATGAATGGCTCGAACAGACAACGAAGACGTTTGAGATGCTTGGCATCGAAGACGAGGTGTTGAAGGTGACCTTGGCATCTTTCCAGCTGAAGGGGGATGCGGATCAGTGGTGGAAGTTCACCAAGGGTCGCATAGGAGCTACGTGGGAGGCTTTTGTGAATGCTTTCCAGGAGAGGTTTTTAGCTCCAATGATCGGGGAGAAAAGAGACCCGATTAATCGACTTAAGCGATCGAGTTCTTCGATGGCGAGTTTGAGGTCGCATTCACTAGTTTGTCGAGTTTGCACTGAGTTGGTGGCGTCGAGAACGCCTTTGCATTGAGTTTGAGAAGAAGTTGAGGGGCGGCCCCAAGTTGAGAATTGTTGGGTCTATGATTCGGGATTATGGGCGTCTGGTTGATGCTGCAGCCCATACGGAGATCATGATGCAGGAGGAGGAGGAAGGGCAGAAAGGCTCCAAGAGGAGTCAGGATGGCCAGAGTGATGGCAAGAGGCAGAGAGGTTTTACTCCTCAGCAGTCTCAGGGTAGCGTTTCTAGATCCACTTTTCCAAAGGTCTGCGAGTGCAAGTTCTGGGAAAAGGCGGCCGAGAGACATTACTGTTTCAAGTGTGGCAGGTGGGCCACAAGTCTCAGTTGTCCTCGGAGGGAGGAGGCGAGAACAACATCTTCTTGGCTCGATCTCGAGCGAGTCGAGGTAGAGGCCACCGCTCACTTGTTTTCAGTCTTGATCGGTCAGGCGGGGCACATGAAGAGGTATTGCCGCGGTTGGGTGGCACACCTAGTGCATCGAGTTTGAGGCGGACTCGGGTCGGCACCACTCGGTCGGTCGAGCCTCGAGGCCAATCGAGGCTTCATCGTCCCGATGCTGTGATCTTATGCTCCTAAGGGTGGCGGGTTGATCGATGGTTATGCAGGCGTGTATCTTTATTCACTTGAGGACCTTATCTAGCTCCATCGGTTGTGAGAGGTACCTTCTTGTTTTGCAACTCGGTTGCTAATGTTTTGATTGATACGGGTGCATCTCATTCCTTTGTGTCTGCTGCATTTGCATCTATTTTGGAGTTGGAGTTAGCTCAGTTAGCGTCTCCTAGCTGTGTAGTGTCACCTCTTGGGGGTGAATTGATCTTGAAACAAGGTGTTAGGGGTTGTGATATAGAGGTCGATGATCATAGAATCCCATTTTCTTTTATAGTTATGCCTATGAAGGGCTTTGATGTTATTTTGGGTATGGACTGGTTATCGTCATACCGGGCAGTTATTGATTGCTACCGTCAGAGGGTCACTTGTTGTATCGTTAGCGGAGAGTGTTTCCATTTTCTGGGGGACCATGTTGGTAGTGTTTTGCCACCGGGGTATGTTTCACGAGGGCGGAGTGAGCTTAGTGGTCTACTTGCTAATCTTTCGATTAGTGAGGTTGATGAGGCTCAGATTGTGTTGCCAAGGGTGGTTTGTGAGTACTCGGACGTCTTTCCCGAGGATCTTGTTGGTTTGCCACCGCATCGAGAGATTGAGTTCTCTATTGACCTAGTGCCTGGCACGGCGCCAATTTCTATGGCACCTTATCATTTTGCCCCAGCCGAGTTAGTTGAGTTGAAGATTCAGCTCCAGGAGTTGTTAGATAAGAGCTATATCCGTCCTAGTGTTTCGCCGTGGGGAGCACCGGCCCTCTTTGTTAAAAAGAAAGGTGGTGCTTTGAGGCTGTGTATAGATTACCGAAAATTGAATCGGGTTACGGTTAAGAATAAGTACCCTATGCCTCGTATAGATGATTTGTTTAATCAGCTGAAAGGTTCCCGTTGTTTTTCTAAGATAGACTTGAGATCAGGTTATCATCAGTTGAGAGTCAGGGAGGAGGATATTAGAAAACTGACATTAAAATGCAGCGGTATCGCCACTATGAATTTCTGGTGATGGCGTTTGGGCTGACCAATGCACCGGCTGTGTTTATGGATTTGATGAACCGCATCTTCAGAGAATTCTTAGATCGTTTTGTAGCGTCTTTGTGGGCGACATTACGATTTATTCACCTTGAGGAGGAGCACGAGGAACACTTGAGAGTGGTGCTTGAGTTACTTAGAGCCCATAAGCTTTATGCTAAGTTTGGGAAGTGTGAGTTACGGCTAGAAGAGGTGAAATTCTTAGGCCATGTCATCATTTACGGGAAGGGTGTCGGTTGATACATCTAAGACGGAGGCGATTGCAAGATCGGCACACCCTAAGAGTGTGTTTGAGATCCGTAGTTTTTACGGGATTAGTGGGTATTATCGCGGTTTGTGAAAGATTTCTCGAGGTTAACCGCCTTTGACTAGATTGACTCGGAAGGGAGTCAAATTTGTATGGAGTGAGACTTGTGAAAAGTCGTTTCAGGAGTTGAAAGTTAGACTGACCACCGCTCCAGTATTGATTATTCCGGAGAGAGGGTTGGGTTATACAGTCTATTGTGACGCTTCA
Source organism: Camellia lanceoleosa (assembly GCA_025200525.1). Classification (NCBI taxonomy): domain Eukaryota; kingdom Viridiplantae; phylum Streptophyta; class Magnoliopsida; order Ericales; family Theaceae; genus Camellia; species Camellia lanceoleosa. The sequence goes on along the minus strand of CM045769.1, from coordinate 120,906,192 downwards.
CGAGAGGGTCTGGGTTGTGTGTTAATGCAAGAAGGGAAAGTGGTTGCCTATGGTTCATGACAGTTGAAAATTCACGAGAAGAATTACCCTACGCACGATCTAGAGTTGGCAGCTGTGATATTTGCCTTGAAGATTTGGAGGCATTATCTATATGGTGAGAAATTCGAGGTATTCTCGGATCATAAGAGTCTGAAATATCTGTTTACACAGACAAACTTGAATTTGAGGCAGAGGAGGTGGATGGAGTTTATTGAGGATTATGACTTCGAGTTGCATTATCATCCGGGAAAGGCCAATGTTATGGCCGATGCCCTTAGCAGGAAATCTGTTGGTGACGTTGCTAGTATAGCCATCCGAGAATGGGAGATGTTGGGTGCAATTGGAGAGTTCGATTTATACGGGCGAATCGGTTGAAAGGTCATGACATTGTTTTGTTGTTGCCTGACCTACACTTGTGACTCGAGTGTTAGAGGCTCAGAGAGGTGACCTTGAGGTAGAATCCCTCCGTGAGAAGATTTTCGGTGGGAAGGTTGAGAAGGGTTTGATGGTGTATCCCGACCTGAGTGTGAGATACCGAGACCGTCTGTTTGTGCCGGAGTCTTGCCGAGAGGAGGTACTCCGAGAGTTTCATCATTCGCTCCTTGCGGTGCATCCGGGAGGCACTAAGATGTATCGGGATTTAGGGCGCCAGTTTTGGTGGCGGGGTATGAAGAGAGATGTGGCAGCTTTCGTGTCTAAGTGCCTTACTTGTCAGCAAGTGAAGGCCGAGCATCAGAGGCCAGCGGGTTTGTTGCAACCCTTGCCTATTGCCGAGTGGAAGTGGGAGCATATCACTATGGACTTCGTTGTGGGTCTTCCGAGGACTCAGCAGGGTAGTGATGCTATTTGGGTGGTTGTAGATCGGTTGACTAAGTTGGCGCACTTCATTCCTATGCGCGTGAGAGATTCGATAGATCATCTTGCCGACTTGTACATTCGGGATATAGTGAGGTTGCACGGGGTCCCAGTGACGATCGTTTCAGATAAAGATCCTCGTTTCACTACCAGGTTGTGGCAGAGTTTACAGAGTGCCTTAGGCACTAAGTTGACCTTTAGCACAGCTTATCATCCTCAGACTGACGGGCAGTCTGAGCGTACTATTCAGATCCTTGAGGATATGCTTCGGCGTTGTGTTCTTCATTTCAGTGGGTCGTGGGAGAGGTACTTGCCTTTGGTGGAGTTTGCCTACAACAACAGTTTCTAGTCTAGTATTGGTATGGCATCGTTTGAGGCCTTGTATGGCCGACTGTGTAGATCTCCAGTTTGTTGGGCCGAGGTGGGTGATGCACCTCTATTGGGTCCGGAGTTGGTAAGGGAAACGACGGAGAAAGTTGAGCTTATCCGTAAGAGACTTATTCTGACCAGTCGTCAGAAATCTTATGCCGACCGTAGGAGGAGACCTTTAGTGTTTGAGGTGGGTGATCATGTCTTTCTGAAGATATCACCTAGACGGGGATTGATGAGGTTTGGGAAGAGCGGGAAGTTCTCCCCTCAGTTCATAGGTCCTTTTGAGATCCTTGAGAGGATTGGCGAGGCTGCTTATCGTTTAGCTTTGCCACCGCAGTTGTCCGGAGTACATGACGTGTTTCATGTGAGTATGCTGCGGAAGTATGAGCCGGATCCATCACATGTGTTGGATTGGACTGATTTAGTGGTTGACGAGGATGTCTCGTATGAGGAGAGACCAATTCGAGTCTTGGATAGACGAGATCAAGTTTTGCGAGGCAAGACCATCCCTTTGGTAAAGGTTTTGTGGAAACATCACGGGGTGGAGGAAGCCGCTTGGGAACGTGAGTTGGAAGTCCGCGAGAAATATCCGGACATGTTTATTGATATGTAATTTTTTGTAATATTGTTGGACTTAAGGATTTTATATATATGTCTTAAGTTGTAAAACATTGAGAATGTTTTGGTTTAATGATAGTTGTTTGAAATTTGCTTCATAATGGAAGTGGAATGTCACATTTATAGATTGAATGTGTTTTATATATATCATGGAATTGAATATGATATGGAAATGGGAATCATGTATATTGAAATTGTTAAAATTGGAAGGAAAATGCGTAATACTGATACAGGTTGAAATATATGTTGTTTTATATACATATTGTGAAATGCCTCTTGATAAGAGATGAAATGACCGGTATTGGGTCAAGTGGTTTATAATTGTATTGTCATATTGTCGGAATTGGAAAAAAAACCTGTTTTTGAAAAACTTATGCTTAATTTCGGGGACGAAATTCTTTACGGGGGGAGGTTATAGCGACCTCGGTCTTTTCCTATTTTATTACTGTATCCGGACTTAGGTTCCGTGGATCCTATCATTCTATAATTGTTGCTGTCGTCCTTTATTTTCTCATTTGAGTTATAGGATGTGTTGGGCAGGTTTGTTTCAGGTTGGTTGGGTCCGGAAACCAAGTGTTGCTGTCCAGTTTTTGGGTTGGTCGCTTGAGCGAGGGTTTGGTCGCTCGAGCGAGGGTTGAGTTTTGTCTCTGGTGGCTCGATCCAAGGTTTCTTCGCTCGAGCGAGAGATTGCGTCTGGTATAGACCTGAGAGTAGTGTTTCTTCGCTCGAGCGAGCGAGGTGTATGTTTTCGAGTTCTTTGCTCGAGCGAGCATTCTGTCGCTCGAGCATGCTTCTGGGTTGCAGACCTGAAGCATTGCATTCTTGGCTCGAGCGAGATTTTCTTCGCTCGAGCGAGCATTTCTTGTATCTGGTCGCTCGAGCGACCATGTCTTCGCTCGAGCGAGCCTGTTTTATATAAATACGCAGCAGCGGGATTTTAAACAGTTTTTCATCCTCTTTTTGATTCCAAACCCTAGTTCCGAGTTTTCTCTCTCCCTACTCACCTTTTTTCTTAGGTTTGATCTACTTAGAGAGTGTTTCTACCCTAGATCCTTTATTAAAAAGATAGTGTGGGTCGAGGGCTTCAGTTTAATCTAAACGATCTTGGTTTTGGAGCACTTTGGAGTTTGGGTCATCATCTCCGTCTTCTAAGTTTTGGGTTATTTCTTCGATGTAGGGATTTCCTACTCCATCTTATGAGTTTTGTTCTAAGTTTTGGTACTTTAATATGGTGGGGGTGGGGGTATTTTGGTAATTTTGGAAAAAACCCTAGTTGTTTTAATAAATTGATTTGTACAATTAATTTGAGGAAAATTGGGAATATTAGTTGAATTCAGGGAATTGGGGATTTATAAGTTTAAATGGTGTAGTTGGATTATTTAATCACTCTCCTATTTAACTGTGGAGATTATTATTGTGATTATATTTTATTTCTTGTTTAGAAATAATTGTTTTGGGCTATCGGTGGAGGATAGTCATGATTGTTGTAGACATTGCATGTGGATTAGGGCAAACTGGAACTAATCACATTGGATAAGTCATTAATTTTGACTATTGAATTAATACAGAAAAATACATGTATTGGTTGAGCATTGCATATGCATATTGTGTGGGAGGAGATAGGGGATGTACTCCACGGTTTAGGGGAAGATAGGGGATGGACCTCTAAACCGGATTTTGTTTGGGAGGAGATAGGGGATGGACTCCATTAGCATCACTTTTATGTGTGCTTATTTATATTGAAGTGTTTTATTGATACATCACTAAAATGTGTATCAATCTGGAAGTATGAAGTGTTTTGATATGAGCGTGAGTCTCATTTGTGTTGTTGATATTGTAAGTAATGTGAATATGCTATATAGTTCACAGTTGTAAGTTTGGCCAGGTTCTGAGCCATATTGATAATAATGGATATAGATAAGTGTCATAGACATTAGTGTCTTAAGATTGTATATTGATATAATTGATTATCATGGTTAACCATCTATTGAATGCTATTGCTTTATTCAATGCTTATAATTGGTTTAGTATATTTCTACTGGGCTGTGGCTCACCCTATAAGGGAACATCATTTTCAGGTCCAGGTGATTCGCTACCTCCAAGGACTTAGCTTGGAAGGAACCGGATTTTGAAGCCTTGTTTTAAGTTATTTGTTTTTATTTGACTTACATGTAAACATTCAAGCCTAGGGCTTTATTTGTATTTGAGTTAGAACTCATAATTTTGTGTCCAAGTGTTGGCTTGGCAAGTTGTAAGCCCGTAGGGCATTTATTTTGATGTTACATGTAATGTCTTATTTTAGTAATGCTCTGATGAATGAATTGTGGTTTATTTACTTGAGTGATGCATCTTATTATTGTGTATGTTATGGGTTTTTTTTTTAGGGTGTGACATCACAAACTCCTTTGCATAGGCACAATTCGGGTTGGATTCGCATCTAAATGCTCATTGCCGCACTGAAATAAAAGAACAAATAAAATTACAATTGAAAGGAGTTTTGTCAAATGTGATTACCAATAACAAAAACCTAACAGAGTTGATGAGTGCACATGGGAATACTTGCTTCTTTCAAGCTTTTTATAATATATTGTTTTGTCTTAATACATAGCTAACTTTTAGGCAGAAAGACATTTCACAAAGTTTAAAAAAAAATTAATTAGAAGATAGAATACTTGAAGCTTATATTAAAGCTCATGGAGAAGGCAAATGGAGAAACCTCCCAAAGAGAGCTGGAACCTTTTTCTTTTTTTCTCTTCTATGTTTTCTTTTACTCATTCTTCAATTATTGTTTCACTTAGATCTTTCTTTTTGCTCCTTTTTTTTAAAAAATCTTTTTTTAATAAATGCAGGTTTGAAGCAAAGTGGCAAGAGTTGCAAGCTTAAATGGTTGAATTATCTTAGACCAGATATCAAAAGGGATTTGGGGACGCTGCTGCGTGGGCTGTACAGCAGCATCTACTGTGCATGGAAATGGGCCCATTTTGAGGCCCATTTTGATAATCCGAACCGTTGACATTTTAGAATACACCAAGTAGAATATGCCTGTAAAAAATCAAGTTAATCGGATATCATTTACCCATTTATCTACTCACATTTCTATCTACAAAAATAAATAATAATTGTGATTTAAAGTGTTAAAATGAATACAAATGTGAGTGGATGAATAGGTAAACGATATCCAATTAACTTGATTTTTTGCAGGCATATTCTACTTGATGTATTCTAAAATGTGAACGGTTCGGATTATCAAAATGGGCCCGTTCAAGACAAACAGATGTCACATTACACACCTCGCAATGACATCCCCAAACTCTATCAAAAGAGGTAACATATCTCCACTACAACAAAACAACATTTTTAATAACATTTTTAATAGCATTCTTCTTAATGCGTTTAGTATCAGATGAGAAGAGTGTTTTTTTTCCCCCCAATGAATTCATATTTTATTGGCAACAGGTTTAGTTGCTTCAGCTATTGCCGCAGGTTTAGGTGCCTTAGTACATACATTGGGCACTCTCGTTCTTGTAATAGGAGCAAGTGGATTTGTTGTAGCTATAACTATTATAGGAACGATTGTCGATAGTTTTAGATAATCTCTGAATAGTTTTGGATATTTTTGAAAACTTAGATATGCATAGTTTTGGATGGTTTAAAATTTTTGGACAATTTAGAACTCAAGGATATAGTATTCGAATGTTTGGAATGTATAGAGAATTGTTAAATGTTTATAATTTATAGATATAGTTTCTGTTTGATGCTTCAAACAATATTTTGGTGGTTGATTGATGTTTTATGAGGCTTGTTTGTAATGTTTGTTAGATTGTACAAAATTAGTCAAATAGAACCTGCTGAATTAAAAAAAAAAATGCATATTCTATGACAGGCATAATAAGTCGTTGTATTACATATTTTATGACGAGTAAGGAGAGTTGTGATTTGTCTCAAGTATTAACGGCGTGCAAAAGTAGTTGTAGAAAAATCAAATACGGCACACAAGATCTACTGTTAAAGGGTTTTTAATGGTATGCAAAAATAGTTGTAGAAAAATCAAACACGAATCACAAGATCCGCTGTTAAAGGGCTTTTTATGGCGTATTACAACATGCCGTTAAAAGTGAATGACTTTTCGTGACTGGTCATAATAAGACATTACCTTGCGCGTCGTAAAATCGTATCCATGACGTGCATTTGGCGCCGTAAAAACCCTTTTTTGTTGTAGTGTAAGTTTTCATTTATTGTGTAGAGGCTTCTTGGGAGACTAAGAGGGTTGTGTCAGGAGCAATGCAGCGGTTGTTGGCAGCTTGCATGAGGATTGGTGTGGATAATGAGTCTATCTTGGACCCTATTGGTCCTTTATGTGGTGTTGTTGTATGTGATTGCGTTGGGTGTGTATATTGTTCTGTGAAAAGGAGACATGGGTTTGGCCTCGAGAAGTCTACTTTAGACTTAAGAGGGTGTGACGGGTGGTAGAACCCCATATGAGAGTGCTTGGTGTTGGAATATTGTTGTGTTGGTGCTAGGTGAGAAGAGCGGTTAAACGGATGCCATGTTTGAGTCAAACGGATGTCGTGTTTGAGTCTAATGGGTCGGTGTAGGGTAAGGTGTTGTTGTTACCAAGCCAAGAAGTGGGTTAGGTGAATCGATGTCTTTAGTGCACCTTTAAAATAGGTTGGTAGCGTTGGTGTTTGGGGTAGTTCAGAGTGGTTGACGTGAAGGTGACTTGAGTCTCTTTTATGATAAATTCTTACTAACCTATTGAGGGTAGTTAGTTCCGTTTCGTGGTGGTTATCATAATTATAGGTTCACATCTTATTTGGATTGGTGGTGTACGTGAGTGTGTTTAGGTGGCTTGTTTGTGTTTTTGGTATTGAAGGTAGGTTCATTTTACAAGTTTTGTCCATGGAATAGGAGTACTTTATATCAATACGGTGAGGGTTGTGAACCCGAGATGTTGATTCCTTGCCTGATTAGAATTGAGAGATATAGTAGTTCATACTAGGGCAGTTCATTGTGTAGGTGTTTCTTGAATTGGGTGGCAGTGCAGCATTAAGAGAGTTAAGGGAAGTTTTGGAGGTATCTATAGGAGTCGAGAATGTGTTAGAGTGACCTTTTGTCCTGGGTTGACAGGATCCTTTGTTAGCTCTAGATTGGTTGTAATTGCTCTCATTCATGAATAGTTAAGTTTGGGAAATGTGACTTTTAGACTCACGAGGTGAAGTTTATAGGAGACGTTGTATTTGAGGGTAGGTGGGAAATGGAGTTAGTGGATGGAAAAGGGTGCAAGTGTGTTGTTAATGAGGGAGTCAATGTAGTGATAGCTATGTGGGTGAGAATTCTGTAAGTGATGTTGCGAACTTTGTCTTTTCTTGGTATTCTCGTGAAGCGGGGTGAGTTAATCCTTAGGTTTTTTTAATCTTGTGTATATCTTAAGATCATTGTTCAGAGTGTTATCCGAGTATGCATTTTGATCTGTGTTATCATTCCCTAGATGAGGGTGATTGTGGTAGCTTGTTTTGCTAAAGAGGGTGTAGTAGCAGGTGGTTGGTGGATGTCATAGTTGTGGTAATGGAATGTGAATTTCGAGTGATTTTTTGCTGTTCTTTAACTTCTTGTTGTCATATTTGATGCGTTTTATTTATATGTCGTAACAAGATTACAATTCTATTTCCTGAAATGGTTATATCATTGGTTGGATGATAGTTGAGAACTAAAACTTTTCTTGCTAAGAATTTGGTTGTTTCGAAGTGGTGGTGTGTTTTTGGTGTTGCACCTAAAGTAAAAAGGAGCTTTTGGTTTTATGGGCAGGTAGCCTGAGATTGGTCTCGTGAATTGTCTTGTCGATGTTATGGTCTGAGTCGTGGCCTAATAGTGGTGTCGTTTTTGGTGATAAACAAAATAATCATGAACAAAGGTTTATAATAGATTCTTTCATTTTATTTAGTTAAAAAAAAGGGTTTTGAAGGGGTGATAGGTTTTGGTTGTTTTCAATTCCAAGATTTTGGTGTATCTATTGTAACAATCCTTGTTTATATAATAAAAGTCGTGACGTAGAATTCATGGAAGGTGCTAGGCAAGATTTTATTATCTTTTGTGTGTGGTTGTGTTTCTTGGCGTGGCTGGGTTAATGTGGGTTAAAATGTCGCCTTTTGAGAGGTTTTTCTTTGGGAATATCTATGTCGTCATGTGAAGGGAAAGATGAAGATTTTGGGTGAATAGAGCATTCGGGGTGGTTTTATGAGTTGAGGTGCTTTTAAGTTCGAAATAACCAAGTGTGATATGTGTTTGAATTTCCTTACTTGAAGCGTTATTTGTACCTTGTGACGTGTTAGCGTCGTAAGTGATTTTGGTGAGTTTCCTTGCATGATTATATGTTATTTTTGTTAGTTATGGATTTTCAAAAAGTTGTTTTGGATATATATATATATATCTATTGATGCACAAGTTTGGGAACAAGACTTGTTTTCGGTTAATGTTTGGGATTGGTAACCTAGTGGTTGTTGTGTTATGAATTTTTGAAGAAAAACTTAGTTTATAATCGGTTTTCAAAGGTTAATAAAAAAAACTAGGGTTTTGGGTGTTTTTATGGAAAAAGATGGAATTAGAATAGTTGTGGGATTTTGGTTGAAATAAGGTTTGGTTGGGAAATGTTTTTGAATTATTAGAAAGTATCGAGTATTATTTACTCTTTTGAAATGGTTTTTTTGGAAACAATATGAACGGTTTTGGCAAAATTGTATATTTTCGGTTGAGATTCACAAGACTCATATGGAGTGTAAATGTTGTTTTGGGAATCATGAGATTTTGTATAAATCGTTGGGATTCCAGTTTGGTTATGGTTTTTCTTGGAATATTATTATTATTGTTGTCTTTGCACTAGAGTTAATTGTTTTGGCAACTGGTGGAGGGTTGTATTGATTGTTGTAGCAATCGCATGTGGATTAGGGAATGGAAATAATTACAATTTATTTTCCACAACATTCTTTACTTCTCAACATTAACACCAACTCCTTATATTCAATTATGCTACACAATTGGTATCATACACTTCCCAAAATTTATGAATTTAATTTCTATTATCAATTCCTCCAACACAACCCTCATATACCATAATCATTCTCACAACAATTAATTATCATCATTTATACTCATCTTAACCAATCATAAACATAATTTCAAGAATTTAAGGCCAATTGAAATAATTCATCAATTTAAAAATAAAATCCATAGCTAGGGCTTGACAAAAATTAAAGCTTTTTATTGTGCAAAACCATGTCCCAATTGTTCAAAACTTCCTTAAGTCCCATAAATCATAAAGTTAACTCCCTTGATTTGGAAACCCTTACTTCATCTATATGCTTTTAAAAAAAATCCCTCAACATGAGGTTGTTTATGCAATACCAACATACCACTCATTTATCTATAAGAAAATTTTGAAGAGAAGCAAAGAAATCCCTACCTCTAGCAAGAAGAGGAAGATCCCCGAAATTCCAACATGAATGAAAACACGATCTGCTCAGATTGATAGGAAGCCCTCATCCTGCTCTTTGTTTTTGTATAAGTAACATGGATGAGAATCTTACTCTAAAGAGATGAAATCCAAACTTTTGTAAGCTAGGAACTCAATAATGGCTGGGAGGAGAAAGGAGATGTCACACCCCGGATTTACAAGGTCCGTCACACGTGAATAAACCACTCAACAATAAATAAAAGACAGAAATAATATAAAGAAAAGTAACAACTCTCATGTAGATGTATACAATATAGTCACACAATACATGCGTTTTTCCGATTTCATACATCGTAGATACAACATTTAAGTTAAATGGATGTTCTGTAACTAAAACATACAAAGATGTTATACATATCAAGTTGAAACGCCCAGAGGCTTACAGCATATACCAAGGGTGCAAGAATGACACATGACCAAATAAATGAAACAAATGGCCCAAGGCCTACAAGAAATGGAACCCCCTACTCAGCTCCAAACACAACTCCAACAGCTGAGATCCATATCCACAAACTACACCATATACATGAAAAACATTTTTAGCCACGTATGGTGAGCATAAAGCCCAATAGGGAATATTTCAAAAACTAAATATGCTCCACTAGCATAAATGATCATGATGCAATACATATATACAATATGCCCAAATGCATTTTCAAATCCATTTGATTTCTCAACAAAATTCTTTATTTCCAATTCCCAAAACCTTTTGTTTATTCAAAACGTTTTTTCGAGTTCAAAACATCTGTTTGAAATAAAAATTCATTTCCAAAACGAATCCAAATATCTCAATACCAACCATCAAATACATTGCTAAATCAAATATGAATACATCGCTAAACAACTGCAAATACATTGCTAAAACTATTTGAAAAATCTTTTTTCAACACCAAAACGATAATAAATAAATTGAGTAAATCTCTAGGGCTAGTGTTCATAGTAGTGCGCTGTACAAAGCAACTATGCCATTTTACCAGGATTATCCAAAGGGATTTGGCACCTACCACACGAGTTTTAGGTCTTACACCATGGATACACATACCAACTTAATTCTGCTTTAACACCCCCTTACAGCTTTACAGCTTTACCACTTTATTTACACTTTTCCAGTAGCACAATATATGTGATCAACATATTGTTTTCCAAAACGATACAAATATTCTAAAACATAATATGAGAATTTCTGAAACCTCTTTCCAAAACATACGGTTTTAACTTCCAAAATCCATTACATGCTCCATTATATGAATGATTTCAGTTTACCTAATCCACATGTAATTTCTAACACACGACAATGCTATTCTCCACCGATAGCCAAAACAGTTATATCTAATATAATAATAAAAGATAACAAAACGGATATTCAATCAAATAAGTTTAAACTCATATTTCCAAAACATTTCCAAAAGAGTATTTAATACTCGGTGTTTCTAAAACTTCATAACACTTTTCCAGCCAACTCCATTTTCCAAAACTCTAACCAATTCCCAAAACCAACATCATTTAGGGTTTTTCTACAAATTGGGGCTTTTCAACTTTTAAAAATCCATATGCAATTTTGAATACCAAAAATAGCTGTAGTAGCAAAACTATATCCCAACAACACCCAATTTCACAAAACCCTCAAGCCCAAAACATAATTTCCAAAATCAACCAAATGACTATAGAATCTAAATAACAAAATACGCCACAAATACTCTACCAAACTCATATTGAGTTAAGGAAATAGACACTACATCTTGAAGCGAAGATGAGACAAGAAATCGTCGATGACGAAAAGATGATCTGCTCAGATTAAAATGAAGCCCTCGCCGAACTCTACATTATGGTATATGGAACTAGGGGTAGAAAGTGGATAAAACTAGATGAAACCCAAGCTCAAAGAGCTTAAAGGGTCGAAAATGGCGAAGTAGAGAGAGAGAGAGAGAGAGAGAGAGAGAGAGAGAGAAAAGATAGAACCAAGAAATTAGATATTTCTAGCTTTTGGAGCCTTTTATAGACAGATAGACCGCGGGCGCGAACGCCTAACTGCGGCCGCGAACAATAGAACAAAATAGGTCGCAGGCGTGACCCTAAACACCGTGGGTACGACCAACCAGGCAACATGATCGCGGGCGCGACCACATTGTTCACGGGCATGACTAGCTTAATCGCGGCCTCTTGCAGCTCATGCACCCAAGCCCCAGGCCAAGAGACTTGAGAGCTACTTTTGGTTGCGGCCTGGTCGCGGCCACGACCTCCAGCAATGCCCATCGTGGGCGTGATGAAACTAGTCGTGGGCACGACTAGTCTAGTTTCATATTTCTAGGCTATTGCTTAGTAGCTAGCCCGAGGCACTCCCAAGGCCCAAACTGCTCAGACAAACCCATGTCACTCGGGACAACCCCATGTCCTAACCAAAATTGAAAACAGGTCGGCTTAAATTGACCCGGGCCACTACAGGAGAGAGAGAGAAAGCGAGAGAGAGAGAGAGAGAGAGAGAGAGAGAGAAGAATGAAGAAAAGTGACCAAAAAATGACTTTTAAAGACGCTGATCCCGAATAGACTGATCAAGCGACCATTCATGTGCTCAAGCATCAGAGACACCACACCGCTCGAGCGACCAACCTTGTGCTCGAGCGAACATCAACAGTGCCCCGAATCTTAGACTTGCAAAAGTACTGGAAGCTTCGCGAGACCGCTCGAGTGATCAATCCGTCACTTGAGCAATGAGAAAGAAAAAGAAAATTTCTGGAGTGTTAGACTTTGGATAGTAAAATTGCCTTCAAATAGTGACATTTCACTGCTTTTGGACAATGAAATTGCTTTCAAAAGGTGAAATTTCATTGTCTTCAAAAAAATGAAATTTTCAACTTTTAGGTCTAAAATTGGAAAATGTTATGTCACCTGTATTGATAGTTAATATCAAAATTTTGACTAAATAAAAGGAACACACACCAATTAGAAAACTAAACAATTGAAATTATAAGAAGCGGAAAAACACAGTAGAATTGTTTAAAACTATAAGGAAACTTGTGAATAGCAATGTCACTGACGACAAAATTCAAATAAAAATCTCTCTAAATTGCAAGTTTTAACTAATTAACTGATGGATAGATCATTTCAAAGACTAGGACAAGACTTTGAAAAAAAAAAAAAAACTATGAACGTAAAACCTTTTGTATCAGCCATTGAATGTGGTACTGGAACGTTTGTGTATGCATCGATTTTTTTTACCATTTGGAAAAAGAATATCCTTCATGTGCTATATTCCGTGGGAGTATCAATGTCCTCCATGGGTAGTGCTAGATCTTGATTTTTTGCACTTAATTTCATTTTTGGTTGAGAACATCAAGTTTTGTCCGTACACTGTTGGAAGTTTCATATTTAGTGGCGTTTAAAAAACGTCGCTATAGCTATAAAAAACGCTACTAATTCTTTTTGTGACATTTAGTACCAAACGCCACAGATTCGGCCATTGCTATAACGTTATGACGCTTTAAAAATGTCGTTAGATTAGTATAGGCAAATATGATAAATAATGGTAAAAATGACGTCATCCAGTATTTAGCGGCATTGTAAAAATGCTGTGATAGATTTTTTCCTATTTTAAAAATATGACTTGGCACTGTAGTGGTGTTTGGAAAAACGCCATTATAGTTTTTTTTTTTTTTTTTGAGATTGTGCTAATTCTGTTAGATTTCAAAACCAAAATCAACCAAAAAAATAAAAACAAAAAATATTCTAAACCAAAATCAAGAAACAAACACAACCAAAAAATAAAAAGAAAAAATATTGTATCACACACATGTATTGAGTATTGCAAACCTGTCAAATAACAAATTCAACAAGACAAGCAAAAAAATATAATTTCAACAGAACCTCTGCATCAATTTTCTACAATCTTGATTAGCATAGTAATAAGCGAATAATTGTAAGGCGTTGTAGAGACAGTTTCTCCAAAACATTCGAGTTTGCTACACATGGATAAAAACGGCTGACTTTGGCTGATGATTTAATGCAAATCTTGGCCACAAAAATGATCCAATGACCCATTACCAATGACATAAGTCCAAAAAGCATTAGCTCTGCCAAAAGGTAAAGATGAATTAAAAAAAAAAACAGAGAATAAACAAAAACCTATCTCTAAAACCCCAATACACCCAAAAAAATGTAAAAAAAAAATCAGAATGATGAATAAAAAATAGAGAATAAAAACAAAAACTCCAATATCTCATCTTCCTTGATCTTGTCCAGTGCAGCAAGAAGAGCTTTCCTCTTAGTCCTACCCATCCACTATTACAAAGAGAAGAGATGAGGGCAATAAATTTAAAAAACATTTGCAAAACACATAAATGTTAGTGTATATAGATGTATTTAAATATGGGATTTTTTTTTTAAAGAACTTTACCAAACTATTTGAGCGAGGCATGAAAGAAGAACACAAGAACAACCTCCCCCAAAATGAGTCACTTGTTCGCAAAAACTATCCTCATGAAAAGTCTCAGCTTTCACAGCTTGGGAACTCAATTCTCTACTAGATCCAGATTCAGAAGTTTCCCCAATTTCACCCATAGTATCAATCAATACTGAAAAACCTCACTAACCAATTACTAGTGTTTCTTAAACCACCAAATGAAACCTAATTCAGTTCCTCTGCAAGGAAGCATAAAATTTCTGAAATTCCTAGATCCAGATTTAGAGACATCCCAATTCCACTCATAAAAAACGTGCATCGCTTAAGCCTAGCTGAGAGAGAAGTAACATTAATCTATGTAAAATAAGTTATGCCGTTTATGAAGGAATAACTTATCTCAAGTTGCCTAAATTTTACATGAAGAAACAAATTCTACAAAAAATAAGAGTAGCTTTAAAGCAAGTTGTGAAACATATCACTACCACACAGAATCTATTAAGTTTGTGACATTTTATCTAATGTAACACAAAGAACCTTCAACATCCAAATTATTGTCCTAATAACAAAAACACAGAATCAATCAGGACAATCACAATAGAGTCTTAATTAATGGACGAGAAATGTAAACCTGAGATAAAAGAATAGCAGACCTACATGAGAATTGATACAACAATTTGATGATTGATTCCAAGTTGGAAAAGGGAAATTAAGTTTAGTTGTGAAATCTCCGAGTTCATCTAAAAACAGAATGCATAAATAATCTTTTTCAAGAACAAAATGGGAAAAAGAAACGAGAGTTCTTTTGTTAAAGAATCCATCTTCCAGCTAGAATAACACTAGTACATTACAATAGCTACCAGTTTACTTTTAAACAAAAACTAAGCATTCCCAATTTAGCCATCACCGTTCAGACCATTAGGAAAAATATTTTGAATAAAACAACTAAAACTTGTAATTTTGGATTACTTACCAACAGATCCTGAGACAAAGCTAAGTTAGTCCTCCGGTATCAACCTTCTATCAAATCCTGGCAGTGGAATAAAATAACCAACACGACTGATCACAATTAACACAGCTATCACAAATAATCTCCTTCGTATTTCGCTCTTGAAAAAAGATTCAACAGCTTTGTTAAGGACTGAACCAAGGCGTACAACGTCCAAAAATTGATTTTTAAACATTTTAGGCTTGGACTGCAAGGTTCCAAAGTCATCTGTATCATGTGAACTGGTACGAAGACTATGTGTAACATTGAATCATGTAAATATATGTTCTAATATTTGATCGGGGAATATCAAACCAAGGGAAATCATCACTTGTAATATTTAAAACCATCAAATTTTGAAATGAATAGTAATGAATATAAACATAGAATAGTTCAACAATCAAGTCATCCAACATTGTAGAAGTAAAAATCAAGATTTCAAGACAACCGAAATAATAATTGTAGCAATCAATTTTTGAGATTTTATTAACATCTAAGAGTGTTAAAATTCAGTGTCATCAATAAATGAGGTAATAAATAAAAGATTCATACATTATCAAGATGTTGTTAAGAGCATGTCTAGATAGATACATAGAAAAAGAAATTAGAAAATTATTCAGAATATACAATCTAAGGTCAAGATGATAAATTTTGGGTTTTCTTTTATGTGTTGGTAGATTTGTCCTCCCCTTATCTTCTATCCCCACCCAACTCCCCCATCATTATAGCACTGTCACCAACCACCAACACTATAATCACACCTATTATTGTTGACAATTGAAGGCCTTACATAGGGAGTGAAAGCAATCTTCCAAACCAGGTTCCTAGATCACAAACTTGGATATATACAACTTGTTAATGAAGGCTACTTTCTATTGTCCTTGTTAATGGAGATAAAAGTCTCTTAACTGGTATAAAAAAATATTTAAAAATTAAAAGGAAGCCAATGTTAAAACAATCAAATTCCTTATTGTCCCTTTTTTTTTTTCAATGGTACTTTTATCTTGTTAGTTCTTCTTCTTCTTCTTCTTCTTCTTCTTCTTCTTCTTCTTCTTCTCTTTCTTTGAAGGTGAGTCTACATTTAATAAGAATTACTCAACAAGATATTGACTTAATTACTCAATAGGATATTGACTTAATTCAAGAATTGACAGCATCACATTTAATAAGAATTACTAACAAGATATTGATATTACTTTAACAATCCAGACCCACCAGCCCAAGAACAAAAAAGAGAAAAGTGAAGACCTTGTCAATAATATATTACATATCAATGCCATTAGATTTAATATTCTTAACATTCTACAGCTGTAGATCACATTGTAAACGGTTAATAATGAACTAAAAAGGCATAGTTCAGTTCCCCAGATATATCATCTAAAATGTGTTAAAAAAACAACTTCCAAGGAAAATTATTAGACTATTCAAATTGGTGAGACAGTAATGGAAAAGGAATTTTAAAAATTCAATCTGCAAGATCTCTATTAGCATTATTCAAATTACATAAAAAACTCTGTTTATGAGATTCAAAGCCAAAAGTCAGTTGAAACTAGTGTTTGAGACAACAAAACAAAAGCATATACCCTTTTAAACTCACATGATAACCACTTATCAGGCTATGACTTGTGCAAAACAAATTGGAAAAGAGATAAATCATAGTCTATTTCTTCCTCAAGGTTGTAGGGAGGTATAGTGGTTATACTTGTGATGCATTGTCAAGCTTGTTTTCCCTACATTTTACATTATTATACAACCTGTGCATCTGTTTTTGAAATTTATGTTCGTTTCATGAACACCATAAGATGTTTTAACAATTACAACTTTCAAGGCTCTTATCTTAATTGCTACTTTAAAGTGACTTTTACAAGGAAGGGCTACAGGCCAAAATATTTTTGTGGCATCCAGGGGTGAACCATATGGAGTAGTTACTAGTTCTAACCAATAAGAAATATACAACTTTGCAACAGCTTCCAAGTCTTCCACTGAGCACAAATATCAATTGAAGGAACAAGAATTGCAGCAACAAGAAAAAAAATAAAAATAAATAAACCAACCATTTCAAGAAGATCAAACTAAGGAGTTTGCTAAGGTTTTGAATTGCTTAACTAAGAAATTACCTTTCTCTTTCCTAGGTCTCCCTTTAGGGGCCAATCCTAGGAAGTGGAGTACTTGGAACCCAGTTGTGCAGAAGGTGAAGAAAGAGTTGTCCTCTTGGAAGAGGAAGCTACTATCTTATGCTGGGAGGTTGACTTTGATCAAGGCAGTCCTTGCTAATGTGCCAATCTATTTTCTTTCTCTCTTTAAAATGCCTAAGGGTGTTGTTAAAACCTTAGTCAAGTTGCAGTCATCTTTTCTGTAGGGAGGAAATGTTGATAAAAGGAAAGTGCACTTGGTCAAATGGAAGGAGATCACAAAGAGTAAAAGTCAAGGAGGTTTGAGTGTGAGAGATTTAGGAGAGATGAATGAATGCTTGTTATTAAAGTGGTGGTGGAGGTATGGTTAAGAAGACACAGCCTTGTGGAAAGTTGTGGTTTGTTCAAGGTATGGTAGGAATAGAGGAGGTTGGTTTCCAACTCTGAACCTTTCAGGTGGGATGTCCACAATTTGGTTGGACATTGTGAATCTGCTCTCTGCAAATTAGCAATTGGGTGAGTTCTATGGTGATCATTTTAGAATTAAGCTTGGCAATGGAGGGAGAATCTTGTTCTGGTAGGATAAATGGCTTAACAATAGAGACCTGCAGGTTCAATTCCCCAGACTCTATAGTTTATCCCCTGAGAAAGAGGAGACCCTTCAGGAAATCAGTGCTAAGAAGAGTAATCTGGGGTTGTGGCAGCTAAAATTTAGAAGACAATTATTTGTATGGGAAACTGAGGAGCTGTAGAGATTGTTGGATCTGTTGGAAACATCTACATTGGTGAGGCCTGATTGTGTTGATTCCCGTTCTTGGTTAACAAATAGCTTAGGTCTATTTCAGTCTCTTCTATGAGAAGATGGTGGGATGCTACAATAGGAACTGGTCAGGTTGTGCCTAAAGGGGTATAGGTCGGTTTAGCTCCGCCAAAAGTGCAGTTCCTTTGCTGGTTGGCTTGGAGAGACAAAGTTAAGACTGTAACCTTCCTTCAAAGGATTGGGGTGCTACCTGTATTAGCAAATAATATGTGTGTGTTTTGCCAAGCTGAAGTGGAGTCCTTGAATCATGTACTCTTATTTTGTCCACTGGTGTGGAAATGTTGGTCTCAAATGGTAAGATGGAGTGATCAGGCTTGGGCAATCCCTGGATCAGTTCAGGGCCTTTTACAGTGCTGGTCTGCTGGTAAGAATAAGCACTGGGTTTCTAGATTATGGGAGATAGTTCCATCTGTTATGTTACGGTCTGTATTGAGATTGCGAAATGAATGTATGTTCAAAGGGGCACAACCTATTTTTGATGATTTTTGTGATAAAATGAAGGTTCAGATTGCTTTGTGGGTAAAATGGAGTTTGGAGGTTGATTATTCAGTTGATGATATTGTTTTCAATTTCAATCAGATTAGGTTGTCTATTCAGGCCCTCTGTAATTCTGTTGCAGGTCCTCTGTTTCAAGGTGTCTGATTCAGCTGGTTCAATGTGTGTCAGTGGATGATTCAATGGAGACTTAAATGGTCTAGACTACTATGTTGGTGGGTAGCTCTGTTTGGTGTTGCAGGTGTGTTCTCAGAGTTGTTTTGCTGATTGAGTGTTGTGTTGAGTGCTTATCAAATTCTGGTTTTCTGTTGTGAAGTGAATGAAGATCAGTTGATATTCTCATTTGAAATTGCAGATATCCATTTGCATTGATTATTGGTTTGAATGTTTGGTGTATTTGATGGCAGCATTTGCAATGGTTTTCTGTGGGGTGTTTTGGTGGAATGCAACTGATGGCTGGTTTTTGGTGGAATGCAACTGTTCTGGTGAGGGCTGCAACTGGTTTTTGGTGGTCTGCTACTAGGTAGCTCTTCTCTTTACAATCGATCTCTTGTCTGATGCAATCTTCTTTGTGTTGGATTGGTTCTTCTTTGTGTTAGAAGTTGTCATTGTGTCATATGCTTGTTTGCTAGTTGAATGAGATGAATGTCATTGTGTTAGGTGGTTGATTGGAATGTATGGTGGTCTGTGTGCTGTTACGCTTTTGGAGTTGCCTTAGCTGCCTCTATCTAGTTTTTTTGTTTTCTTTTCTCTGTCTGTTGTAGTCGCAGCATCTTTCACTTTCCTTTTTGTTGGTTTCTCACCAATTGACGCTTGGAGCTTCGTGTTAGCTCCAAGCTCCTCTTTATTGATGTATCTTATTACTTTTCATCAATAAAGATTTATTTTCCGATAAAAAAAAAAAAAGAGCAATAAGAGAGTGAAAGATGAACAAACTGAGTTTTAATGAAAGTGCTCACTTCAATGAATTTAAAACCTGAAGAAGGAGCCTCCAAATGCTCTCTAAACATTGCAATATTTCAGCATTTGATTCTAAGAGCAAGTTCTAAAAAACAATCCTAAATGTATACCCAAAATAAAAGAAGCCCAAAAAGAAGTAGAAGAGGACTCAGCTATTTTCCTTTTGTATCCAGCTTGAAGAAGTCGTTGCTGCATGTGAAATTCTAAGGATGAGATAACACATACGTATCTAAGAATAGTGATATAAGAAAACTAATATTCGCTAAGGTTAAACAGCACTTACAGCCTACTCGTTGAAAGACTTGAAAATCATTTGCAACGGACGAAACAAAGTAGGCATTGTAAATAGTTCAAAAACAAACAAGCACATAGGTGTAAGTAATTCATAAACCTTTTAAGTCCTTGAATAACTACTATAAAAGTTGGCGACTAAAGTATATATATTTAGAGATATCACTCTGAATTCTCCAAAGAGAATCTGGATCCCAATTTTCTGCTAATAATCATACTTCAATTTCAAGTGACTACTACAGGTCATCACATCACAAAGATAAGGATCTTATAGAAGTGACTCCCAAGTGGCATTAGCAGAGACCAGCCATGGTTTTAATCAAAGGAGGATGGACAAATCTCTGTTAAAAGTGCAAGTCCTACTCCTAGCAGAGCTACTTACATCCTCTGCTCAAGTGACCTCCATCTGGGCTCATTTTTGTGCTAAGAGAAATTGCCAATTATTTATCTTCTTTTGTCACCACAATGGTAGCTGCTAGGTTTGCCTTCTATTCTACATCATTTGCTCCCAAGTATCATACAAGCAAAACTGAGAATTTACAATAAAGATGTTTCAACATTAGATAAATATTAGTACAACCACTTTGAGTCTAGTTTCTCACTCATTTACAAGCTTGAACATGAAGCTGATAAAGTCAAAACAGTCATAGATTTGACAACAAAAAAGAGAAAACTAAATAAAAAATTAAAATTTCTTATAATTCAAAATACAAAATCTCTTATAATTCCATATAGAATGCATTTCCAATTGTTTTGATCATGTAGTGAAATCAAAACTAAATAAAAAATTTCACTAAATGTGTAGAAGCATAATCTGTAACAATAAGATCACTACTACTCTTCTATAAATCTGTTGATTAATTAAATAAGAAGGGTAGAGTTTTAAAAATTTTACACCTATGATTAGTAATCTTTTAGAAGATAAAGCTATAAAAAAAATGCCTAAAAATGAAGTGTATAGCATAGATTTGAACCACATCAGAGTTTAGGATGTGGTCGACTGGCTTTCTTCCTTCTGACATTTATATATCAAATTTGTAGGCCATTTGGGCTTCCTTTATTCAATATTAGTTGTGGAACAAGCATGAAGGATAATAGCCATGTTGAACAAGCATGAAGTATCTGACAGGATCGTCTCAAATCAAATATCAAAACCATTCGCAGGATTGATTTCAACAACCAAATCGACATTGCACTATCAGTTCAGCTTAAGAGAGAGAGAGAGAGAGAGAGAGAGAGAGAGAGAGAGGAGCTCACGGATCTGAATCGTTAAGATGAACCTTCGATTTTGATTTCGAGAGAGAACTTCGAAATGGTTGAATCACAGATCTGAAATGATCTAAATCACGGATCTGAAATGATCTGAACTTCGATTTCGAGAGAGAACTTCGAACTTCGAAATGATCTGAATCACCGATCTGAAATGATCTGAACTTTGATTTTG
Source organism: Camellia lanceoleosa (assembly GCA_025200525.1). Taxonomy (NCBI): domain Eukaryota; kingdom Viridiplantae; phylum Streptophyta; class Magnoliopsida; order Ericales; family Theaceae; genus Camellia; species Camellia lanceoleosa. The sequence goes on along the minus strand of CM045769.1, from coordinate 120,885,278 downwards.
AATGAGGACTTCAAACTTCGAAATAATCTAAATCGCGGATCTGTTTCCCTGAGATCGATCTGAATCTATGAATCTAATTAGGGTTTAGACAGCACAGAGAGAGAGAGAAAGAGAGTGGAGCTCACCGATCTGAATTGATTTTGAGATGAACTTCGATTTTGAGACAGTGGAATTCGAAATGGCTCTGAGATATTAATGGGGTTTAGACAGCAGAGAGAGAGAGAGAGAGAGAGAGAGAGAGAGAGAGAGAGAGATGAGAGGAAGAGATTTGGAGATTCAAAATAAAGGTGAAAAGAGGGAGTGAGGGAGGGCATGAGAGATAATCCATTTCAAGGCGTTTATAAACGTCTTCTATTCATGAAACGGTGGCGTTTTACTTAAAGAAAAATGTGACGTTTATAAAATGTCGTTAAATATTATGAACAATGACGTTTTAAAAAACGCCGTTAAAAATATGCCACTACAATCCATATTTCTTGTAGTGTTATAAAGGAAAATTGGAAATAAAAAACCAAAAACAAAAAGATAAAAAAAAAAAAAAAACGAAATTAAAAAAAAAATATGTGAAAAAGGCCCACAAAATTGAAAAATTTTCAATCCATTAAGAGTGATTTGATTAATAATTTTTTCCCTTTAACCTAATCCAAATCGACTGACCCACACTCCTACATGTTATGAAAATTAAAGTAAATATCCACCTTCACCCTTACATGTTATGAAAACTAAAATAATCAAAAGCGCTTTATCGCCTACATGTGGAAGCTATAGCAAAGCAGAAAAGTGTCACCGCATGTTTGAAAAGTTTAGATCATCTTTTTATTTCTCCATCTAAGAAGCCTATCAATGTGACTGACTCTCTGTCATTTCAATAACACTTTCCCTTTGAATTAAATTCTTATTCAACTAAGAATTGTCCTTCACTTTTCCCATAACATTTCAAATTATAAATAAGTACTAGAACCATATAATTAATGTGCACCTTAGTCCAATAAACAATATTAATCACATTCTTTAAATTGTGTCAACCATATGTTCATAATAGGCTATGCACTTTAAACAAATCTATAACACACAATCAATATAAGTCCAAATAGAAAAATATTCTAACAAATGCATATTCTTTTTTGACATATTTTTTTCAATTCCATAAATATATTTTTTTATTTTGGGTAAAAAAAAACAACTCTAAATAAAAGAAGATTAACAATACAACAGTTTGGGATATTAATTTAATCAATCTAGCATTATTAAGTAGGAGCTTATAGCAATCTAAACACGAGGAAAAGGAAAAAAAATATGAAATCTTTCATTCCTCATCAGCACCTGAGCTTGCTTCTTGAAATGCATGGTCAAAGTTGTTGCTCCTAGTTGGTCCATGAGGTTCTTGTAGTAAAAAAATGAGATTACTAAGTTAATGTAACCATTTAATTCTCCCAAAATGAGTAGCTTCATAAATTGAGTATCCATTTCTATATCCAGTTGAGTTAGATTGAGATCCATAGCTAATTTGAGAAAATCTTTGAGAGTACATAATTTTGTGGAAATACTAGTTGTCCTCCTAATGTTCCGATAGGAACTTGTGGGAGCCGAATTCCATTGGATCAATAGAGATGAATGGACTAGTCCGGTCTAGAACATAACCTCTATTCGACATTGGTCCTAGTCCATTGACGAGCTGAATAAAATAGCCGGCATTCTAGCCAATAAAACAAAGGTCTAGTAGGAGTATGTGAAAAGGATCAGGGATGGGCCAGGCCCTAAGGCCCAAAGAGAATACTATAAATACAAGATCTTCAGTCACAGAAAGGTATGTGAGAATTAGTATGCTTAACTTAAGGCACAAGCAATCTAGAGAGTATACACTGACTTATCCGTCGGAGTGCTAATCCCGGCACCCCCGACTGAAGTGTTCATTCCTTTTTAGGTGACTTGCTGAGGATCTCGAGCGCTCCCCAGGATCTGAAGAGTATTTCCAAACCACTTCTCTACAATTGGCGCCGTCTGTGGAAATACTCAAATACATCCATGGCGGGCGTAACGGAAGACCCTCCGGTAGTCACTGACAAGACCACACAGAGAGACGACCTCACTCCAACTAACATGCTTGGACCGGAGACTATCGTCGCAAGACGCGCCTTGAACTTCGGCTCACCCTCGACCTCAGCACATGAGACAATGCAAGCGATCATGGAACAAGCAAAGCAAAACGAACAGAGGTTGGAGAACATGATTGCAGAGAACGAACGTCTCCGTCAGGATTTGACCTTGGAAGTGGCGAAGTCCAAATAAGCTGTATGCCAAGATCCAGAAAGACCTCTAAGGGTAGGTGGTCGACGACCTCCAGCCCGACAAAAAGACACTGATAGCGACTCCGACTCTTTATCCCCAAAGCCCAAGAAGAAGGGACGAACCGAAACTACCAGTTCTTCTGAAGAGAGTCCACGTATAAGGCATAAGCGAAGAAAAAACAGTTCAGAGGAAGAAGACCAGCACGATCCCTTTGTACGACGGATTGCAATGGCAGTGCTACCCAAGAAATTCAAAGCACCGACATTCACCTTGTACGACGGTAAATTAGACCCCATCGATCACATCTGCCTTTACAAACAAGCCATGATGCTGCATGCAGATGATGAGGCTCTCATGTGCAGAATATTTCCGAGCAGTTTAGGACCACTAGCTGTTAGGTGGTATTATAATTGGAGCCGGCTTCAGTTAAAAGCTTCCACCAACTTCAAAAATCCTTCAGGGCAAGGTTTATCACTAATGAAGTCCAGTCAAAGCAAGCCGATTCCCTCTGGGCAATGCAGATTCAACCGGGGGAAACACTTCGTGCTTATTCGGCATGATATTGGGAATGTTTTAATCTAGTAGATGATGCTTGCAATGACTCCATGGCCATCACCGCCTTCAAAATGGGGTTACGTCCAGATAGTGCCCTCCGCAGTTCCTTGACTAGAAGACCCCCCAAAACAGTTTGGGCGTTGATGAAGAAAGTTGAGGAAGACTGCAAAGTGGAAGACGACGTCTTGCGGGTTAAAGCCGGAAACGTGGCCAACAAGACAGCCCCTCCTGAAATTGCTCAGCCGATAAATTCCGTACCACCTTAGAGACCTGAACCACGGTAGCGGGCTAAACGAGAAAAGAGACGGGATTCTCGCCGATCAAGCGACCAATGCTCCCATCGAGCAAATGAACAACTGCAAGTCAATAGCAGGCACACAAGGCGCGCCGATAAGAAATATACGGAGTTGTCAGAGCCAATCAGCTCGATTATGTCCAAAGTCCAACACCTTCCGTTCTTCAAATGGCCGTCTAAAATGGTGGGACCTCCTGACACGAGAAGATAGGATAGGTGGTGCAAGTATCACAAGGATCATGGCCACGATACTGAGAGTTATTATGCATTGAAGGATCACCTGGAGGAATTGGTACAGGATGGTCAGCTGCAACAGCACGTCCGAAAAGGCAACCCAACCAAAGCAATAGCCTTAAGACAAGACTCACCTCCACTGGGCGTCATCCATATGATATATAGCCTGCCAATAGCCCCAACCATGCACACAATTCAGTCGCATCTAGTCCCCTAAACGCAAATCACACCAACAAAACGGCCCCATGAAGCTCCGAATATTACCTTTGACGACTCTGATTTGATCGGCGTAAGACTTCCCCACATTGATCCATTGGTCATTGAACTGTGCCGGAATTGGTTTATCGTTGAACGCGTTCTCATAGACCAGGGGAGTACTTCGGAGGTTATGTATTACAAGGCCTTCATCAAACTCGGGTTCAACAAATCAGACCTGTCTCCGGCTCCTTACCCATTATTCGGCTTCAACGCCAATCCAGAATACCTGTTGGGGAAAATCACACTACCCGTTCGAGTAGGCTCCCGAACAGTGGATGTGGAATTCTTGGTCGTCAAGCTGCTGTCACCGTATAATCTCATCATGGAGCGAACTTGGTTGCATACTATGCGGGCCGTGCCAAGCACCTATCATCAGCTGCTACGCTTCCTGACAGAACGCGGCATTGAGCAAATCCGTGGCTCCTAGCAATCGACACAAGCCTGTTATCTCCTTGCTGGAAAAGATGCCCAAAGAGTTGCAAGTGAATTCTATAGAGGTGCCGGATTGAGAGAGCCTCGACGATGTTGGGCGGCTCCCAAATGAAAAGGCCACGGAAGCCCTGGACCGAATTGAAATTCATAGAAACCTAGACAAGTTCTTCATGGTCGGCGCTTCATTGAATCAAGCCGACATACAGGAGCTGATTTCCTTCCTACTCGGCAACCTTGATGTATTCGCATGGACTCCATATGAGATGCCAGGTATAGATCCATCTATTTTGCAGCACCGTTTAAATGTTGACCCCAGATACAATCCACTTATTCAGAAAAGTTGGCGGTTAGCCGCAGAGCACACTGCCGCTGTTGTTGAAGAGGTTGATCGGTCGCTTGACGTCGGGGCAATCGGGGAGGTGACCTACCCTACATGGCTCTCTAATAATGTGGTCGTAAAGAAGAAAAGTGGGACTTGGCGAGTATGCGTTGATTTCACGGACCTCAACAAAGCCTGCCCCAAAGATTGTTTTCCTCTTCGCAGAATAGACCAACTTGTGGATGCTACGACACGTCACCAGCGTATGAGCTTCCTCGATGCGTACAGAGGCTACCATCAAATTGCCATGCATCCGGAGGACCAAGACAAAACTGCATTCCTCACCGCAAGAGGAACCTATTACTATAAGGTTATGCCTTTTGGGCTGAAGAATGCAGGGGCAACTTATTAGAGGCTAGTCACTGCTATGTTCAAGGAGCAACTCGGCCACACCATCGAAGTGTACATTGACGATATGGTGGTCAAGTCCAAGGAAGAGCAAAATCATCTAGCAGACCTGGAAGAGACATTCGGCATTCTACGCAAATACAGAATGTAACTGATCGCTTCCAAATGTGCATTTGGGATCGGCTCTGGCAAATTATTGGGTGACATTGTCAGCCACCGAGGAATCGAAGCCAACCCAAGGAAAATCACAACAATCCTGGAACTCGGCTCCCCTCGATCGGTCAAGGAGGTTCAGAAGTTAATGGGGATGGCCGCCGTACTCAACAGGTTCATCAGTCGGTCCATAGATCGCTGCCGACGATTCTTTTACACTCTACGGTAGGGCAAGGCTTTTGAATGGACCTTCGAGTGCGAAGCCACTTTCAACGGTCTCAAGACCTAGCTCCGATTAGTTCCACTCTTGACAACACCTTCGGCAGACGACCTGCTCATTTTGTATCTGGTGGTTTTCGACCGGGCCGTCAGCGCAGTACTGATGAAGGAAGAGCAGGGGGAGCAGCGGCCAGTGTATTATGTGAGCAAGGCAATGGTTGACGCCGAAACACGTTACCTTCCGTTGGAAAAACTCATTCTGGCCCTTGTCATGGCCGCAAGAAAGCTGATGCATTACTTTCAGGGGCATACCAATGGGGTGCTAACGGACCACCCCCTCCGGTCGGTACTCCGTAGTCCAGAAGTATCAGGGCGCGTTTCAAAGTGGGCTCTTGAACTCGGCCAGTACGATATCCAGTTTCTGTCCAGAACCTCAATCAAGGGATAGGTGCTCGCCGACTTTGTGGCCGAATTCACTGGGGGTCTTGCCGACTTCAAGTCTGATGTAATTCAACCTAAGCCGAACTGGAGAATTTATGTGGGGGATATTTGGCAGTTGTACTGTGATGGATCATCCAATCAGCGCGACAGCGGGGCCAGAGTAGTGATAATGGCTCCCGACAGGGCAATAATTGAGCAGGCTGTCAAACTCGGCTTCGAAGCATCAAATAACGAGGCCGAATACGAGGCCTTGCTAACTGGCCTGTGGAATGCACATCTCCTAGGTGCTCGGCACCTGCTTATATTTTGCGATTCAAAATTGGTGATCAATCAGCTGAAGGGGGAGTACACAGCAAGAAATGACCGTATGGCCGCTTATATGAAAACGGCAAACTCCTTGCTAGCAAAATTTAACCATCATGAATTGAACCAAATAACCCGTCATCAGAATACACATGAAGATGCCCTGGCTTGCCTAGCCTCCGCCATCAACTCAGAGATTAAATGGACCATAAAGTTGGTTTCATCCCAGAGCCGAGTATTGGCCCTTCTGAGGAAGTCCAGGTCAATGTCATAGAGCCAGGACCAAGTTGGATGGACTCCATTGCTGCATTCCTGTCTTTTGAATAGCTTCTAGCGGACAAGAAAGAAGCGCACAAGCTACGAAATAAAGCCCTGCGATACTATATGGATCCGCAAGGAAAGCTTTATAAAAAATCCCTCTCTAGTCCATACCTGGAATGCGTTCATCCAGATAAAGTCAAGGAACTCCTGACTGAAATACATAAAGGTAGTTGTGGTGCCCATTCTGGCGAGCGCTCTTTGGCCCATCAAGCTATAACACAGGAGTATTATTGGCCGACAATGAGAGTTGACGCCGAATGCTATGTGAAAAAATGTGAGCAGTGCCAGAAGTTCTCCCCGTTAACCCATCTTCCTGCTGAAGAGTTGAGCTCTATCACCAGTCCCTGGCCGTTCACCCAGTGGGGACTTGATATCGTCGGACCATTGCCGAGGGCCCCAAGGAACAAGCGATACTTGATCGTCGTGACAGATTACTTGGGTCGAAGCGGAGGCACTAATGCACATTCGAGATGCTAATGTTAAGTGCTTTGTATGGAGAAATATCATAACACGATTTGGCATTCCAAGAGCACTTATCTCAGACAACAGCACCCAGTTTGACTGTGGTGTCTACCGAGAGCTATGCAACAAGTATGGTATCTAGCCTTACTTTTCCACTCCGGCTTACCCACAAAGCAATGGTCAAGACGAAGCCTCTAACAAATCCATCTTGGACAGCATCAAAAAGAGGCTGGAGAAAGCCAAAGGCAAATAGGTCGAAGAATTGCCGAGTGTATTATGGGCCCATCAAACTACGCCGAGGTGATCCATTGCGGAAACACCATTTGCTTTATGCTTTGGGACCTAAGCAATCATACCCTTGGAAATCGGCCTCCCAACCTTGAAATCGAAAGTTTTTGATATGGGCCGAAACAACATGATGCTGGCCTTGGATTTGATTTTGATTGAAGAACGAAGAGGCCGTGCCCTTGCATCCATGGCACAGTACCAGCAACAACTTGCCAGGTCGTACAATCAATGTGTTCAACTGCACCGCTATACGCCAGGAGAGTTGGTCTTGAAGAAAGTACTTCCAGTTGCCAAGAAACTGGCTGATGGAAAATTCGGTCCTAACTGGGATGACCCCTATCAAGTCGATTTGATCGCAGGAGTTGGGGCATATCGGCTCAAAGACATGTCTGGAAGGAGTCTGCTACGGCCTTAGAATTCAATGTACTTGGCAAAATTCTATCATTAAACCCGACCTGTGGGGAATGATACTAGTTTTAAATGGTTCACCATGTACACATTCCACTTTTGTAATGCAAAGGTTCCTGTTTACTCACTGCGAAATCCAGTTGAAAAGTGCTCTGACAAAAAGCCTCCGGATTCGGAGCGCCCTTCGTGGATATCACGATTGGCCGATTAAAGCCTCCGGATTTGGAGCCCCATCGGTGCATGACGTCTTTGGGCTGATAAAGCCTCCGGATTCGGAGAGCCTTCGGATTCGGAGCGCCCATCGTGGATATCACGATTGGCCGATTAAGGCCTCCGGATTCGAAGCCCCATCGGCACATATCGTCTTTGGGCCAATAAAGCCTCTAGATTCGGAGCGCCCTTCGTGGATATCATGATTGGCCGATTAAAGCCTCCGGATTCAGAGCCCCATCGGCATATGACGTCTTTGGGCCGATAAAGCCTTCGGATTCGGAGCACCCATCGTGGATATCACGATTGGCAGAAAGCCTCTAGATTCGGAGCCCCATCGGCGCATAACGTCTTTGGGCCGATAAAGCCTCCGGATTCGGAGCGCCCTTCGTGGATATCACGATTGGCCAAATAAAGTCACCGGATTCGGAGCCCCATTGGCGCATGACGTCTTTGGGCCGATAAGGCCTCTAGATTCAGAGCGCCCTTCGTGGATATCACAATTGGCCAAATAGTCTCCAGATTCGGAGCCCCATCGGCGCATGACGTCTTTAGGCCGATAAAGCCTCCGGATTCGGAGCGCCCTTCGTGGATATCACGATTGGCCAAATAAAGTCTCCGGATTCGGAGCCCCATCGGCGCCCATCGGCGCATGACGTCTTTGGGCCGTTAAAGCCTCCGAATTCGGAGCACCCTTCGTGGATGTCACAATTGGCCAGTCTCCGGATTTGGAGCCCTATCGGCGCATGACGTCTTTGGGCCGATAAAGCCTCAGGATTCGGAGCGCCCTTCGTGGATGTCACGATTGGTCAAATAGTCTCCGGATTCGGAGCCCTATCGGCGCATGATGCCTTTCGGCCATTTAAGCCTCCGGATTTGGCTGGTTAAGCCAAAAAGTCCCCGGATTTGGAGCCCCGTCAGTGCATGACGGTCAGTGGCCGAATAATAATCCGAATTGGGAGCACCCTTCACGACGGAGGTTAAAACATACAAAAAACATTTACACATGAAAGCATACAAACATTTAAAATGAAATGCTTAGTTAACTAAAACATTTTATTGAATTAAGCATGTAATGAGATGAGATTCCTAATTAAGACATGCTAACATTCGTCTGTTTGAACAAAACAAAATGAGCTAACATTCGAAATGAGATGCCTAATTAAGCATGTAAAAATTCAGAATGAAACACAAACATTTAAAATAAAACATTTTATTCAATTAAACAATAGTTACTTAATCTTGCACGCAATCTGTGTTTTGAGCATTACAATGTTTATTTTTGTTTGGCGTCTCCCTCGTCGGCAATCTTCTCGACTTCGAAGGCGGAGTAGGGGAAGTGTCCACGTTGGTATAGCGGCAACGCCGAATCAATGCCCGCTGCTCAGAGAGCTTCCTCGGCTTGAAGTGCCTTGATCCAACCGTGCTTAAATCTATGATTTTCACATCGACAAACTTCCTCGGTGAGCTTTTCCCTGGTCTTCTGTATGCCTACTTTCCGACCTTCATGGAAGCCTTTTTCATACGCCCTCCCTTTCGCGGACTCTATTGCGAACATGCTTGCTGTATCACGATCGGCAAGTGTAGTACTGATAAGCCACTGGATGACCCTTTCTTCCACGATTGGGTTAGCCTGTCCGGCTGGTTGTGTCTGAACTACCTTGACCTTCCTTAGCTTACGCTCAGCCGCTTTCGAGCGAGCTTCCAAGCTTCGAATGCATTCATCATTCTTCTCTATTTCTCATCGCGCAGCACGAAGGCGCATGCCGATTTCATAGGCGGTGTATAGCCCTTTCACCACCCCGTGAACGCCCTCTCGAAACACCTTGAAGTTAGGTTGACCAACCATCGACTGCTGTACTTCCGGCAAAAAAATCTGTCGTGCAAATTCGATCGCCACATTCGGGTCTTGGATGATGGAATCCACCTCTGTCATCGGTCTGTTCCCAACGAAAACAGAAAACCTCAATGGGCGTGGTGGTTCGCTGGCCTCACTTCGCGAACGAGGGGAGCTCCCCCGCTGGCGCTTCTCCTTCCTTGGTGACCTGCTACGTCGACGCGGAGAGTGGCACCTCTCGTGCTCTACAGATGCCCTACCTCTCGTACGGGGAGGCTCGCCACCTCGATTCATTGATGAGTCCAGCTCCGCCAAAGTCCTGCCATCTCCCTTACTATTAAAGAAAAGTCTGGTTGACATTCACACTTTTTCAGCCACAAAAGACGAGCATAATTGAGTCACTTTATGAAACCCAGATGGAATTTCTCAACCCAAAGTCCTGCCATCTCCCTTACTATTAAAGAAAAGTCGGCTTCGCATAGCGTGTAAGTCCACTTGCCACCTCGGCTTCGCGTAGCGTGTAAGTCCACTTACCAACCTGGCTTCGCGTAACGTGTAAGTCCACTTGCCAACTCGGCTTCGCGTAAGCGTATAAGTCCAATCTTCAAACCGGCTTCGCGTAAGCGTATAAGTCCAATCTACAAACCGGCTTCGCGTAGCGTATAAGTCCAATCATCAAACTGGCTTCGCGTAGCGTGTAAGTCCACTTGCCAACCTGGCTTCGCGTAGCGTGTAAGTCCACTTGCCAACCCGGCTTCGCGTAGCGTGTAAGTCCACTTGCCAACCCGGCTTCGCGTAGCATATAAGTCCACTTGCCACCCTGGCTTCGCGTAGCGTATAAGTCCAATTACCCAAATCGGTTAAAAACAGCAGGTACGCCTGTCTGTTTACACCACCCTTTCCTCCTTTCGCCCGAGACGCGTTAGGTCTTTGATTCACTCGGTTAAAAACATCAGGCGTGCCTGTTGTTTACACCATCTTTCCTCCTTTCGTGTGACACGTGTTAGGATGTTGATTTCTCTTGGTTGAGGTCTTCCCTCTCTTGCATGATCATAAGGTTTTCAAAAATAATCGGCCTCGCGTAGCGTGTAAGTCCAATTATCAAAATTTTCTCGCATATCATTTGCATCTTGCCCCTGAACTACGCTGGTTTAATTCCTTGCAAAGGGATACGTAGGCAACCTTCGGGTTCAACCACATGCATTGCATTTTGTGTGATTGCCCAAGTCTTACGGCCTTGTCAAAAGGGTTGTCTTCTGGCTTTGACATTCACTCACGTCATTTCATGACTTCGAGCTCTGTCAAAGAGGGGCAACTGTAGACACCCCATTTTGACCGACCCTAATTGGGCACTTTATTTTGACCACCCTCACCAGAAAAATCAAATTGAAATTTTAATCCCAAAACTCACCCATTTTGGTCAAATTAAAATATTTTTATTTGAATTTATAATTTTGTATACTTTTATATAATTTTATGTGTTTGTACAAATTTTTAGGTGTGTTTATATAAATTGGCATGTGATATTTTATAAATACAAAAATGATAAAAACAAAAAAATAGAAAAATAGAAAATGAAAAAAAAAAGGGAGATATGATCAGAATGTTTGTGTGGTGGGTGGGATGATGATAACATAAAAAAATGAAGAAAAGAATTGGGGCGGTGGCTTTATAGAAAGAAAGAAAGAAATGGTGGTGGTGGGATCATGAATTGTGCTGGAGAATATCGTTTTCAAAAAAATAAGGAGAGCAGGTGAAGAAAATGGGAAAAGGGAGGAGTAGGTGAAGAATAAAAAAGAGGGGGAGATTCTTTGTCTAAGAAGAAAAAGACACACGGGACAGAAAGATGGAGACACCCAATTCACTCTCCTCTCTCTCTCTTTAAAACCCATCACATACACAAAGACATCTCTCTCTCTTCTCTCTCTAACACTCGTCACGCACCCAAAGATACCACAGGACAACACACACTCACGGCACACACACACCCACCTCTCTCTCACACACCCATGCATAACACACACACACGATTCACACAGCACAAATGGAGAGGGACACGGTTTTGAGGGAAGGAGACACAAGGCACACGGGTTAGAGGACTCACACAGAGACATGCACACACATGCGGGGAGAGAGACACAAAGACAAGAGTGATTGACACACCATACACATGCACGACCTTTCTCTCTCTCTCTCTCTCTCTCGGCTTGGAGGAGGATGAGAAACACACACATGGCGGTGAAAATAGGGGAGACACACCTCTCTCTCACTTACATGTATGAGAGACCTACCAACACACACCACCTCAACCAAGCTCACACACACTACACACCATGCACACACACAACCATGAACACACACCTGCACCCACACACAGCATAAACTCTCTCTCTCTAGCTAGTTTTGATCGGGTTAGCGTAAGCATCATAGATTGATCCACACACAACCCACACACATGCATCCATGTTTCACTCACTCCATGCATAGCATATACACACACCGATACACCGAGGAGAGACCACACTCTGCAACCCACTTCAAGCTCTCTCTCTCTCTGTAAATGTCTTCGAGTTGCCAATTTATTGCACGTGCATCAAATGTGTCTCAACCGTGGCACCAGATGGGAGGAGTAGGCTGTCGGTGAAGACATTTTAATAGATAAATCTATTCACAAATTTATCAATTCTAGATCATCTGTCTTGAAGAGGTACATTGTTGATATTGGAAAAGCATGGCCATCGATTGTTTGTGGAGGAATCATACCGCTTTTCTTTTCGTGATCTGCCGTTGATGATCCGTCATTTTGTTTCGTGATGACTTGGATAATGCTTTATTCTTTAATGCTCTTGTAATATTGGTCACTATGTTCTACTACTTAAAAGTTGGATGGATTGGAAATGATGTTGTCTCCCGATCATTGGTGAACATGATCCTTACTATCATCTATCGGGGAGGAGAAAAATCATCTCCAAGCCGTGGCGTTCTTATGATCATTTTAATGGTTATCGTGTCCTCTCTTCAATTGCCATTGTCCGCACATCCTTATGGCAACATCGTGTTGAAGCTATCACGGCCCATACACACGACCCACGAGTGCCGTGGGAAGATCTCCTTGATGTGAGAAAAGAACATACAAACAAAGGAGCATGGACCAAAGAAGAAGAGTGGAGAAAAGGAGCGGACTGTGGACTGTGTCAGTGATGAAGTTCTTTGTCTTCTTTTTCTTTTGAGTGTTTGTGAGATTTTATTTTATTTTATTATTATTCTCTCCTCTCTCTCATTCGGATCTGTAATAATTCCAGTATTGTAATAATTCCCCTACCCCGCTTCGTTCTATCCCATTCTTTTATCGCTTTTCCTAACTGTATGTATGTATATATCTGAAATGCCATGCATATCCATGCTTTACATTTATGTTTCATGCATTAAGATTCGGCTACATTTCCATGTGTGGATTTAATCAAATTCTTCTGTGATTCTATGCGCTACCTCATGTTGTTGAGATGATTCACATGCCATATTTTAGAAGCCGAATCTTTAGTACATCTCATGAGTGAATTGCATTAGGATTCTGTATATAAGATCATGCATATTTTACTAACTTTGTTTTGTAGTTGTTCGAGGGACGTCGGTCAATCTGTGAGTTTTTATGCTTTAGCATCCCATTTGTGTGTGTTTTTCTTATTATGTTTAGCTTCCTACCATGAGGCTAATTGCTTAATTGATATAACTGTATGAATGCCTGTGGATGAAGGCTTGTTGTTTAAATTGGAATGATTCAAAGATTGTACGTTTTAAGCCCACTTTGTAGTGGCAAATTCACAAACTTTAAGCCCACTTTGTCAAGTGACAAATTCAAACCCTTTTCGAAAAACAAACATAAAGTTGAATTGTTCCAATTTGAGCAAACTAGTCTATACTTGTATGCTTCACATAGTAAATTTTAGGATTTACTAAAATAAACAGAACATAAACATATAAAGAAAATAAAAGTCATATCATGGTTTAGTAGAGGCCGATCTTTTGATCGGGTGAGCGGGGGTGCTCATTATTGACCTTCCCCTCTCATACCTAAGGTTCCGAGCCAAGCATCCTTGGTTACGACGAATAGTGGCCTTTGGCACCAAGTCATGGGTTTCCTAATTTCCCAAAATATTAGGTGGCGACTCTGAGATCTGATGACGCAGTCCATTTTTGACAAAATTGCAATAAAATGAATTTTCAATAAAAGTTGCCAAATCTGGACTCTCATCTATGTTTCACATTGCACTCGTGAAACTTGAGATCAAAGAGATCTCGGGGGGTCCGAACTATTTAACACGCGCGGGTACCCCCCGGGCATGTTACAGCCGGCCAGAAATGAGGCATTGCCGGCCACTGATGAGGCACTGCCGGCTGCTGATGCTCTGGGTCACCACACTGCAACAGAGCACAAACAGAGCAAAAAGAAAGGTTTTTCCAAGGGTATGTTTGTACTTTACCCCTCCTTATCATCTCAAAACCTCAAAGGAGTGGCACTCTTGGATCCAAAACCACCAATCAAGCCATTTCATTGCATGATGGCCAAAGATCCAAGTTGTACAATTTTAATAAATGCACAAATATGACCAAGTGACTACCACCCTATCATGCATAGTCAAGGGTGATGGAGACCAAAGAAAATGGCACATTTCATCACTATTGAGTATGAAATGTCCCATTTGCCTTGTGTTCAAATTAACGTCTGATTCAAACACATGCAATGCAACATAATATGCTTATCTTGCTCAAGTTTTACTTATCACTTTTGTTTACTCATTTTAATTACCGATCCATTCTTTAACCGGTTAGTCCAAAAGGGAGAGTCCTCTAAAGAGAAAGAAGCATCAACCAAAGGATGATGTAAGGCAAGAGAGATATCATGCATTTGGTTAGTAGAAACCCTCAAAAGAGGATTAAAACCATTAAGCACAAATTTCAATCTCAAGCTTAAAGAATCCCAAGCTTGAAGCAACTCTCAAAAGCAATTGAAAGAGTGAAACAAATGAGAATGTGACAGAGCTATGTATGCTGAAATTACATGCAAAATGACACTATAACATGCAACCAACTCAAACAACTCATGTTTAAAGGCCTAAAACAATGAGCTAGTGAAGGAATTAACCTTACAACTATGCCACACAAGGCTCAAAAGCAACAACCAGCCCAAAACAGAGGTAAAACAGTCCAAAATATAGCCTAAAACCTTCTGAAATTAAGCTAACACATGCTAGAATAATAGGCTAAAACATGAAGCATGCTAGACTAGTAAGCAAGACACAAGGAGGGGAGGCTAACCCCTCCAATTTTGGACTTCAAAACATGTTTTTAGCCACTGAAATCGCTCTGAAAACCAGTGTTCAAAAGCACTGAAGAAGATGATGCAAGGGTGGAAAACACAAGGGTAAAGGCCTCCAAAACAAGGTACAAAGAAAGGCTATCAATCCCTCAACCTTTAATGGCCTTTGGACCCAAGCTTTAGCCCAAAAACACAGAGTTTTTATAGCCCAAAATCATTTGAAAGACATACTGGAATGAAGACAAAACTAGTTAAGACAATGAGCTAATACATAGAGCTTTTGAACTAGTAAACAACCATGAAGAGGGGTGGCTAACCCCTCTATTTTTGGGACCTCAAAACATCATTTTTAGCCTCTGAGAATCTCTGAAAATCAGTGGTAAAAAGTTCAAGAAAAGTTGGTTTGAAAGTGACGAATAATGGCACAAAAGCTTAACAAGCAAAAGAGCAAGAAGGGTAGACAACCCCTCAACTCAAAATAGCCTCAAACCAACACTTTTAAACGATAAAAATAGAGGTTTTAATAGTTCAAAACCAGGCCCAAAACAGTTTGAAAAGATGGCAAAAACAAGTATGAAAAACAAGCTTAAAGGGTAAAGGTTATACCTCTTGAAGCAAGCAACAATTCTAGGCACAAAGTCAAGTCAAAAACACCTTCTAAAGCTCCAAGAAGGCTTCTAAGGACCTTAGCTCAAAGGTGGTCAAGTTTGATCAAGGATTGATAGGCAAACTTGAAGTGTATCTACACTTGTATGCACAAAGGTTCAAGAGAGAGAGAAATCTAGAGAGAGAGAATTGTAGAGAGAGAGGTTTGTAGAGAGAGAGGCTCCCAAAATCTTTCCAACCTTAAAATATGAGAGATAGGCCATCTATATATAGAAATCCATGAGCTCAGGTCAAAAACATCAATAAAGGGATAGGTGGAGCAATCTGGAAACAGCTGGAGGTAAAAATCTGCAAAACATCTGATTTTTGACACCAGTGGCCGGCAGGGGATCATTGGTGGCCGGCAAGGACCATCAATGGTCGGCACTGCATCATCCATGGCCGACACACTTCACCAGTGGTCGGTAGAAGAATCTGCTCTCTAGGTCCAACTTCAAATGGGCATATCTCCTTTATCTAGACTCCTTTGCAGGTCATTCGTAAGTCTACAATGAAGCCCTGGAAGTCTTCTTTCCAATGGTGGCAGCCTCACAGCAAAATTCTAAGTGTGCAAAAAGTTATGCTCATTTTAGTGAAGACTGCTCAGTTTCGTTTAATCGGATTCATGCCTAACTTCTCCTCAGCTAGTTTTCTTCCCTCCTCTCCTCTTTTCTTCAACCCCAAACCCATAAGTAAGGTGTTTTGATAGATTTTTCAAAGAGTTCACCTCTCTTCCATTCATTTTCACTTTTTCCTTGCTTAGTTTACCGAAAAGCGCAACATCGTAGGAAATGCGAGCCTCGGAACATCGTAGGAACTTTTTCAAAAACTATTTTGAAGGAGAGAGTTTTAAGGTCTAAAATCATTTTGAATAGTTTTGGTCCAAAAGGGGTATAAGGTTGGGATTTAACGCTCTCTTGGCCGAAGAAATCGAACATTTGCACAAGATAGCCTGCACTATCGAGTAAGCAGTCAGTGGCACCCAAGTCTTAAGGGTAGTCAAAAATGGGGTGTCTACAATTGCCCCTCTTTTCCAGAGCTCAGAGTCATGAATTGACGTGAGTGAATATCAAAGCCTAGAGACAATCCATTTTGACAAGGCTGTAAGACTTGGACAAATAAACAAAATGCAAATGTAGTTGGTTGAACCCGAGGGTTGCCTATGTATCCCTTTGCAAGGAATCAAACCAGTGTAGTTCAGGGGCAGAATGCAAAATGATACACAATATAACACAATAATGCAATGATATGCAGTTCAAGTGAGATAATCAAACCACAAGCAATGCAAAACCACACAAATATCATAAAGGGATGGAGATGCAACATCAAACTACGTTTAACATAGAAAAGGTGCCGAAACTCTCAAACCACAATTCTCTTAGTGGGATAGGCGTGTGCAAATGCAGAACTATGTGTTTCATAGAAAGAATACAAGTAATTGGGTGGTATAATATAAGTGAGGAATGATCTGCTGAGGAAAGATCGTGATCCTAAATGCTGAATGCAACAAAACAAAGTACAATGCAATGGATGCAGTGAATGAGGCGTAAGCCAAACCACATTTTACCTAGAAAAGGTATGAACACAAAACAGACCACGTCTAACACAAAAAAGGTGCCGAAACCCTCAGACCACAATTCTCTTAGTGGAATAGACGCGTACACATTATCACAGAACCATGTTTCAACGAAGGAAATGTATGAGCACATGCCAGACTAAGCTTAACATGGAAAGGATGTAGGCAATAAAATGGATAATGCAGTAGATGAATAGGGTGACATACTCTAACCACGCTGGAATCGTGGGAGGAGGAAGAACAAATCCCAAACATGCTGAAATCATGTGAGGAAGGAGACACTTAAACCATGCTGAAATTGTGAGACGAGGTCCTAAGAAAACCACCCAGGGGCGCATTCCACATGTCCTGAGATAAATTCCAAGCACGCTGGAATCGTGCGAAGAAAGGAGCACTCTAATCACGCTGAAATCATGAGAAGAGGTCCGAAAATAACACTCAAGGGCGCGTTCCACGCAACCCGAGATAAATTCCAAACATGCTGAAATCGTGTGAGGAAATGAGCACTCTAACCACGCTGAAATCGTGAGAAGAGGTCTTGAGAAAACCATCCAGGGGCGTGCTCCACGCGTCCTGAGATAAATTCCAAACACGCTGAAATCATGCAAGGAAAGGAGCACTCTAACCACACTGAAATTGTGAGAAGAGGTCCGAAAATAACCGCTCAGGGGCGCGTTCCACTCAACCTGAGATTAGTCCCGGGGGACAACGATCCTAAACACTGCTCAGCGTAAAAGGATAAATGATACAAGATAACACAAGATGCAAAAAAATGCAATAAGTGTGATGATATGATACATGCTACAAGCAATGTAGTGCATGATGTTTAGGGAATGCAATAAACAAACAAAGCGGTGCTTTAGAAAGCATGTCATAGGGCGAGTGGCGATGAACCGCTCTACTCTGACGGGAATCTCCCCCTTGTGTTCTTCGAACTCTTACCTTCAACCCACAATTCAATGGCCCTCAAATGCTGACACGAGGTAACCTCTGCATGTAGAAGCCACAGATGCCACTTTTTTTCTTGATCATATTCACAATTTTCCCTATTCTCCAACGGGGTGAGAGACTAGGTTGGTTCAGTATCCAGAATTGAGGTGCACACATGCTATCTCAACCTATGGGGCTACCATACAGATTTCAAGCTGAGGATACACCACTGGGTATTTAAACCAGACTTTAGTCTCGGAGATTCCAAACCTTTGTGTTCTAGGCTTCGCCATTCGAACTCTAGTTTCCACCATCGCAGTTGGTCTCCAAGGAACTCATTGCAAAAATAGCCAAGATGCCTCTGGCAAGGAATGGTACTTAGGGAGAGCACTTTTGATAGCCATTCTGGCTTGAAGGAAGCTCGAGTTTGAGCTTGATCTTGAGGTAGAGGCATACTCGTACTTCGGAGCATTGACAAGGCTTGAGGAGGTGCATATGAAATGTAATCTCAGAATTTTTCTAAAGGTGAAACAAACTCAGATGCTCCAGTTTTCCCTATTTTCTTTTGCTTTGTAGTTTGGAACCCATGTAGCTACAGTTAGGTCCTTGTTCTATTGTTCTCACATGACCTGGGTTGAACCCTGTAGTTTTATGAAAGAACAAATCTTATTTTGCACAAATGTGGAGAATAGCACAACACTCTGAGCACAAAATGATTTATTTTGAAATTAAAATTGAGAAATGAGTTCTTAACCAGGTATTGAGCCTACGACCGACTACAATACACCATGACTCAACAAAGAGAAAACGAAGGTAAAACAACCTAAACACAAACATTTACACTTGAAACGACTCAAAACAAGAATCGAGACAAACAAAAACACACACACAACAATCAGATACTCTGCTATCCATCGGTGGGAGACCTCTCAATTCACGAAGAACCTGTTTCTCTGGATATTGTTTCCCACCCTTTTTTATTTGTGATTCTCACATCACTTTGGCACTTAATCTCTTTTTTTCTCTGAAAAGCCCTTTCCTCACTTTTTCTCTCAACGCACATCTCTCTATTCTTTACTCTCTCTTATTTTTTTCTCTCTCCCCTGGGTAGTTGATGGATAAACAGGAAGTTATGGTCTCTTGCCCCTGGTATTCTACTATATTCTCCTTCTTTCGCTCACAGCTAGTGAGCTTTCCCACATAGGGGGTTGTGGTGTGACTGGATGCGTAGCACTACAACTGACATCGATTGACGATGCCCTTGGCTTAGCTTGACCGGGATGAATTACAACATATCCCATCGTCCAGGCATACAATTGATTAGTCGCACACATTGCGTTTTCTACGTCCCCATTCCGGGTTGGACACCAATTTGGGTGTGATTAAACTCGTCTAGATGAAAGGGGTTGAATATCCAGCTCCATTCTAGTTCGTGCTTCGCACTTGGCTTGATACCTCACTGTTTGCAGGACGAGAAAGCTTTCGGCCCTCTACTGTTAGCTTCAATTATGCCCTTTCTGGCGAATACATTGATAATGAGGAACATACAGAAAACCTGACTCAATTGTGCCCTTAGTTCATCATTTTGACAAATTTTTTTTTAATTTTGGCTTTTTGCTAAAACAATTTTGACCAACATGAGAGTTAGATTAACATAGTTGTTCAATTTGCTTATTTGAAATCATGCAAGTCAGGTTATGAGCACTGAAAATTTTCTTTTTTTGTGTGCAAGAAATGGTCTAGTTTTAGAAAAATGGAATAATTTTCAAGAGAATTAGTCAACCTCATTAAAAATTCTTAAAAATTATTTTTGCAAATGGCCACTGCTTAACGAACGCAGAATCTCCTCTCGAGATGCACGACCTCAGATCTAAACTTGAATTGTCTTGCAGCTGAATCTTCCAATGGAATAAAACAACCAATTTTAAACGAAGACGAGCCAATTTGCACATGGATAAGATAGCCGAGTTGAACAAGGGTAAACCAATGAACATGGATGAGCCAAGCAGGCTGAAAATGATTGGGGCCGAACTTCAGGATGAAGTTGCCTACGTATCCCAAAGACGGGAATCAGGCCTGACGTTGTTCTGGGTTGGGGTTGGCTCGAGTGTTAACACTCTCCTTTTGCGCTCTAACTTTTGCCAAGGCCGCCCTTCTGGGTTTTCAACCTTGCGAGCTCTGTTTTTATTTTCTTTTCATTTCTTTGTTCTTCCTTTTTTTTTTCTTTTCTTTTCTTTTTCTTTTCATTTTTTCATTTTAATTTTCTTTTCTTCTTTTCTTTTTCTTTTCTTCTTTTTTCTTTTTCATTTGCTCTAACTTTTGCCTGGGTCGCCCTTCTGGGTTTTCAGCCCAGCGAGCCTCTCAAGGATAGAAAAGTTTAACTTATCCATGTTGACTGGTCGTAGGATCTGGAAGCCATCTGAATTTAGGAGAATGGCTGCTATTCGCTGATGATGTAGGAGTTCATCCAATCGGGTCTGAATTTGCCCCTAGTGTTGTGGATAGGAACTCGATTGTCCTTCAACAATAAATTTTCTTCTTCCAGCTACTGGAATTTGGCTTTCTTGCCAGTCTTTATTAGTTTGCGGAATGACCCATCTTTTGAACCTTCGAGCATATCTGACATTTTTGCCCCTAGTTCAAGGGCTACTTCTGATCTAGCTTTGCAAGCTTCCTTTGATGACATCTTCCCTTTTTGATTTGACCTTCTTGCCCCTAGTTCAAGGACTGCTTCTAATCCGGCCATACAAGCCTTACATTATGATTGATCGTTGAACATTCTGAATCAGGGTTCAAGGTTTGAAAGCAAAAGGGGTCGAGTCTCAAGGCCGAGAGTGATCCTATGCTACACAATCTCAAAATCAATTCCATGTATGTCTTTGCAGGACCACGCAAAACATTTTTGAAATCTTTTAAGAAAGTGACTAGCCACTCGCGCTGAAGACAATGCAGAACCAATCTAGATCAAGCCAGGATCCTTCTCAGTACTCACATTAACAAACATGATCTCATTCATGAAGGGCTTAGCATGCCTCTCTTTCTCTCAATTGGTCAAATTTTTACAAATCCCAAGGAATTCCTTCCTCTTTGTTTTCATCACAGTGTTCAAAAAGTTTTGAAAAACTTAGGTCAATGTAATGATTTCAAGGCACAGAAAAGACACAGTTGTGGTCAATTACTGCCATCTCATTCAGAACTTCTGGCTTAACTAGCTCAAAGGTAGAAACATACTCAAAAGAAAGAGTGTAAAAGACAAACATAAAACAAGATAGTAATGTCCGAGGTAACACCCCCGAAATCACTGGACTCTAACATAACAGGATTGACTCGATACAACAAGACAGACTCAATACAACACAACAAGACTGACCCAATACCCAAGTCAGAAAGAAAAATAACCAGCATTTGCTCATTGCTCAAAACAGTGCGTGCCATCCATCAGCATGTGGTTCATCCCCCGATCACATAATCACATTATCTTCCAAGTTCATTGATCCGGTGCCGATAGACTTTGTAGGACCTGGTGCGACGATGACCTCTTTATCAATCAGATCTTGTATTTCATGGCGAAGATGAAAACAACTGTCAGTGTCCTGGCCGGCTTGTTGATGGAAGGCACAATACTTGGCCGGATTATGTTTAGCTGGAAGGGGATCCAGGAGAGGCCGAGGCTCAAAGGGTTTGAGATGGCTTTTTCCTATAAGGATTTCGAGAGCTTTGGACAAGGTCATGTAAAGCAGGGCGAAGACCCTGTGGCCTCAGGGTTGGTGCTTTGAGGTTTGTGGAGTTGTATTGGAAGTACCGACAAAAAGGTTGGCAGGTGCTGGCTGGGTTTGATGATCTCTTCCGAGTGTAGGATTGGAGCCGAAAGGGGTATTTCTGGTACGACATCCCTTTTCTCGACTTGCCCCTTGATTCCAAATGCTCTCATCTCGAGTGGCAAAAGCGTCATCCACAGTCTTTGCAACAATTGTGAGCACTTGTTGTTTGTTCAGCCCTTCAGCTTTCAAAGCCTCAACAGCCCACTGAAGGTGTTCATAGGGACCAATACTTGCCCTGACTTTGTTCTTACCACTTGCCTCCACTATGCCAAGGGATTGGGTCGCTATATTAGAGCAGAGCCCAATTGTTGTCAGCACGTCATTGCCCAGACCTGAGATAGTTTTAGGTTGGTCATTTTCAGTCGCAGCTTGCCCCAAGATCGGGGAACCTTTTGGCATGTGATATGGTTGATGATGGAGCCAATATCCCAAAGGCTAGATTTGCCACCGTTCTCTGAAGATCTTCAATCATTATCATCAGCTCAGAAGTAGTGGGTTCACGGGTTTTAGATGATTGGGGTTCGAGTGCATCCATCATGCATAAGTCCATGCTTTCTTGAATGAACACCTCAGGCTTGGGTAAATGGACTGGGGTGATGTATATGTTGGGGTTGTAGGTAGATGGCAGTGTATGGATTAGATTGAGATGTGGAGATGACGGGTCAGTGGTGGCCTGAAGTCCTTTTGGTGGAGTTACGATCTCTTCGTCAATAAGATCTTGAATCTTATGACGGAGGCGGATGTAACGGTTCATATCATGACCGTGTTGTTGATGATAGGCACAGTATTTAGCTGGGTCATATCTTGGTGGAAAAGGATTTGGAAGGGGTTGGGGTTCTAAAAGTTCTAGGTACCCTTTTTCTCGCAGCATTTTTAAGGCTTGAGAGAGACTCATGTAAAGAGGATGGAAATTTTGGGCTTGGGGCCGATTTGAAGTGGTTGGTTTTTGGCCATTGAGGGAAGTGGTGATAGTGTTTACTTCTGAGCATTTCGCAGTTGTGCTACCATCAGTAGTAGCATTGGAACTGCGAACAACATGCTTTTTCAAAGGCTCATTATCTTCCACAAAGATCCCTTGTCTGATGGCATCCTCGATTTGAACCCTCATTCCATAAAGGACTGGAAAGGTAAACAAAGGTAGAACGATCATCTTCTGCAGTAACTTGCCATGCAGATTCCAAACAATCATCCTGATTTGATCTTTTTCGGAAGGCCTTGTAGTCACCATTAAGGCTTTTGGTCTCCATATCGTCACGAACTGTAAGAAACCCTCCTTTGGCTCTTGGCAGATGACTTCGAGATCACGAGTTGTGACCTCGATCTGCGTGTTGTAGGAGTATTGAGCAATAAAGGCCTCAGCCATCTCTTCCAAGTTCTGTTTCATAGAGTCCTCCAATTTAGCATACCAGATTACGGCCATCCCAGACATGGTTCGGCCAAAGAGAGACAACTTCTAGGCTGGGGTCAAACCTATTGGCCTTAGGATATCAAAAAAACAGGCGGAGATGCACCATTGGGTCTCCAGAGCCGTCAAAGTGGTCGATATATGGCATTTTAAACCGCTCTGGTAAGGTAACTACAGATTCAGTATACCTGTCCTCTAAATCCGGGATGGAGTTCACTCTTTGTGCTCGTTTGAATAACTTCTCTAGTTTATTGACCTTAAGTGCAGTTGGGTCAACCTCAAATTCGAACGGAGCTTTGGTTTCATAAACAAGAGCTTTAGAGGCTTGTGCTGGCTTCGCCGAATTGCCCTGAGTCTCTTGGACATTAGCAGTATGGGCAGTGGCTCTGGGTGTCGGGTTACCCATGGGAGGTGCATGAGATGCAGAGGTTGCAGCCAGCTGTGGCCGTTGTTGTTGTAGCTGGGTTATCACTTCGGCCTGATGAGCTGTGACTTTAGCCTGACATACTGCGTCCTGCTGTAGTACCTCGATTGTCTGTTGTAGGTGCTGTATCTATTCTCCACATTGGTTGGGGGATATTGAGCCATGGGAATGGGTGATTGATCTCGTGCTAAGCTGAATGCAGACAACTATTCCCAGACCAGACTAGACCCGGGTGAACTGAGGGGTGACTGCTCTAGAAATTGCACTGGTGAATTCTGCCTGAACCTCTTTCGTCTTGTAACCGGTGGAGGTGAGGTAAACACAGGTTGCTTCTGAATAATTTCCGACCTGATGTAGACACCCCATTTTTGACCGCCCACAAGACTTGGGCACTACTGATGGTTTACTTGTTAGAGAAAGGTGTGCAGGGCACAGGTTTAGTTTCATTGGCAAGGAGAGAGGCGAATCTCAACTTCACACCCCATTTTGAATCAAAGCTATTTTGGATGGTTTTTAGACCTTAAAACCCTCTCTTTCAAAACATTTTTGAAGTAAAATTCCCACGATGTTCCGACGCTCGCATTTCGGTAAATGGTGCGCTTTTCGGTAAACCGAGCAAGGACAAAGTGGAAATGAATGAAAGAGAGATGAAATATTTGAAAAATCTTTCAAAACACCTTATTTAGGGGCTTGAAGTTGAAGAGAAGAGGAGAAGAGGGGAGAAAACTAGTTTGGGAGAAGTTCAGGATGAATCCGGGTGGGAGAAAGACGAGCAGTCATCGCTAAATCAAGCTTATCTACCTATACACTTGGAGTTGAGCTATGAGACCACCACCATTGGAAAGAAGACTTCTGGGGCTTCATTTTTCATTCAAGAATCTCCTAAAGCCAAGTCCGGGTGGAGGAGATATGATTGGTTGAAGTCGGGCATCATCCTGGTTGGATTGAGTCTGCGCGGCTTCACCAAAAAGGGCATAACTTTTTCCACAGAAGGAATTTTAATGCAAGGTTTGCGCCATTGGAAAGCTAACTTCCGGAGATTCAATCTGGACATCCACCGGCACTTTTTGACCTCATTGGACACCCATCGGCAGTCTATTTAGCCGACCGGCCAGTACAAAGTGCAGGTTGGCAATTTATTGTGCCGATGACCTTTTTTCTTGGCCGATCTGACCCTTTTGACTCTCCCAGGCATAATGCATGCCAGCTGTGCCAGCTGGGATGCACAGAACCAGCTCCACGTGCATATATGTGCCTATTTTGAGCCTTTACACCACCTTTGCCCCCTTCTTTGCACCCTTTGCTCAAGGCTTCTTGAGGAAGCCTTGACCCCTTGTCTTGGCTTTCCCAAGAAGCCTACCAGCTGTCCAAGCTTCTTGAATAAGCCTTGCCCCCCCTTGACCCTTTTTGGATAGCTTGTCTTGTAAGCTTGGCCTTTACATTGCCTATATAAGAGAGGTCCCTTCTCCTTTGTTTTGGTTGGATGTTTTGGAACAAAAAACCAGAGATATATAGATATATCTGATATATACATACATACAACCCTCCATCACCGTCTATATCTATCCCATCCAAGCTTCCAAACACCCTTGGTTCTTGGCCATTTGCACTATAACTCATAGCACAAGGCATCCTTACTCCATTCTAGCAACTTGGGGCTGTTCTTCAGAGCTTAGGAGCACCTAAACTTGGTCCAAGAGGTCTTTGGTTTCTTTGGTCTTCAAGGGTGAGTCCTCCTCTTCCCTTTTCTAGTCTTTTCTTGCTTCATATCTAAGCCATAGTTGCTTGCACTTTTGGGCTCCGACCCAAACTGTAAATCATCATATTTTGGGGTCCCCTTCATGTTTGATTAGGACCTCTTACTTTTTGAGGACAGCAGCTAGCACTTCCTTCATTAGCCCTCTTATGCCATTTTTCTTGCATAGTATATTTGGCTTGTGTATAATCTGTTTTGGAGCATGATGTAAACTGAAAATAGGCTTATTTTGAGCCCTTCTTCAACATTGAAGAAGGGCTCAATACTGTTTGGGACATCCATGCATGACTTGCCATTGAACCCCTCTTGGGTCCCCTCTTTTGCATGATTTATTAGGCTGTTGTGTCTCTGTTTTTGGACCTTGGTCCGAACTGAAAAGGGGCTTATTTTGACCCCCTATCCATGTTCCATTGAGGGTTTGTTTCTGTTTGAGACATATTTTGTACACTTCATGTTGTGGCTCTCTTTTTCCCCATATCTTGCATTGCATTTTGAGCATGTTTGTATACTGATTTGGGGCTTTTCATCTACTTCAAAACATCATATTTTTGGCTCATCTTCAATGTTTTAGAAGGCCCTTTCTCTGTTTGGGGCCAGCATTTGTGGGTTGTCTCATATACCTCTCTAGGCCCCCATTTTTGTATGCCATCTTAGCCCTGCTTGTGCTTGCTGTCTTGCCATGATTTGTACTGAAAAAATGCTTGTTTTGGGGCTGTCTTGCTTCTGTCTTCATGCTTCATGTCCAGATTATGCATGTTTGATATAGCTATAGGTCATTTCATGTGCCTAATCTTGCATTTCGGGTCCGTTTCATGCACTTAGTGTCATTTCGCTATGTTTCGGGGCTGTTTTGCATCATTTATCACCTCTGAAATTCACATGCTTGCATACCATCTTGCATCCCTTACCATGCCTTATTAGAGTGGCATTTGATGCCTTAGGTTTGGTCCTCGATTTGCGTGCATGCGTGCACGCATTTCGAGTGTCTCATTTTGCCATGGCCACTGATTTTGGCATGCTTGCGAGCCATCCATGTTAGTTTAAGTCCATCGTTGCATGTTGTTGCATGCTTTGTTTGCTTGCATGTTTAGGTTGCGTGTCTAGTCTACTTTGCTCCTTTGCATGCCCATGTTGCATACTAGATCACATGCCTAGGCTGCATCGCATTGGCATGCATACCTTGCCTCTTGATCAAGTGATAGAGGTTGGGCTTTATGTGTTTGTTTGGTTTGCATGACATTTGAAATCAAAGTTGCTAACTTGGCTTTTGGGCCATCATGCATTGAAACGCGTGATTGATGGCCGGGGGGTCGAGGGCCATGCTCCCTTGAGTCCATTGCATGATAGGGAGTGTGTCCATGCACACATTTGCTTGAAATTCCATGCCATGCACTATCTGTCTGCTGTTGCTATCAAAACTGTTCTCTGCAGGAATTTTATGCCGACCGGCATTATAGAGTGCCGACTGGCACTATATGGGTGGCCGATAAACTCCTAATCAGCCGGTAGAAATTTTGGATGGCCGGTGGGCACTTCCTCCAGCCGGTGGTGTACAGCAGCATGCAAGGAAGGTGTTCTGGGACCTTGGCAATTTTTGGAGAGACAGGGCAGTAAGAACAGAGACAACAATGCTATGGTGTGGGTTTTCCGGGCTAGTCGGATTCTAGCATGCATCATTCGCGCATCCCGCGGCCTTTTCTATTCTGCATTTAATTTATTAATTAAATTAGAAATTTTGTAATAATTTATTTTGTATTCGGACTGTATTATCTTGGACTGTATATTCTTTCAGTCCCTCCGTGTGAGGGCGTATTTGTAATAAGTGTGTGTGGGTGTGTGCATGTCTTCCAACCCCCACTTCTTTCTTCCGTTTTATTTACCTGCTTATGATGGTAGATTAGGGCACGTTTATTTTAGCATACCTTATGCAATGCATGCGTGCATCCATGCATTTGTTTACATGCATCGGGCTCGGTACATCACGCTAACTGCATTGTATTCCAATTTCCAAATTGAATACGTGCTATTTGTAGCATTCCATATGCCATGCTTAGGACAGTCGAGCCTGTTTAGATTACACCATTGCTTGTGTTGCATTAGCCACTTAACATGAACTAGGGCATGCATGTTTGCTAACTAGTTTGTTGTTTCGGCATGGAGTACAATGTAAGTATTTACGCTTTAGCATCTTGCATGCGTGTGAATGTTAACATGACAGCATGATTACCATGTGGCTAAATGCTTATGTGAGATAAACTGTTTGAATGCCTGTGGGTGGAGGTTAGATTGCTTGAGTTGGAAAAACTCGTTGAAATCCGTGTTTTAGCCTACTTGCGAGTAGCAAATTCCGAAATGCTTTCAAAATGAACGGATATGCAATGTTTGTTTTCAAATTAGGCAATCTAGTCTATATTTGTTTGCTGCGCGCATAACATAGTAATTCTAGGCTAATAATTGGAACAAGAACACATAACGTTTTCCAAATTGGATATCACGGTTAGTAGAGGCCGGTCTTCGGACCGGACGAAAGGGGGTGCTCATAGCTGACCTTCCCCGATCGTACCCAAGCTCCCGAGCCAAGACAACTTTGGTAATGACGGACACGTGGCCTTCGGCACCGAGTCAGGGTTTCCTAAATTTCCCATTTTAAAAATATTTAGGTGGCGACTCTGTATCTGGCAAAGCAGTCCATGTTTGGCACTTCTTTTCAAAAATCTATTTTTTCTTCAAAACGATTTGCCAGAGTTGGACTCTTTGGTTCATATTACGAACCGCAATAAACAAAAAACAAGGGAGTCCGAACTGTAGAGTGAGGCCCACGGGTGCGTCTACACCTGACAAAGTCTATCGGCACAGGTCCAGAGTACCTGGGGGATATTAGAGCCTTCTGAAGCTATAGTTCCAGGACTACCTTGCAAAAGAGAAAATAGATAGCATCTCAACCTAATTTCACTAGAACAGATATGAGCACAGCTGAATGATTGTACTCTTTACTAAATTTGCCCCAAGACAGATACCAACTTGGCAACTGATATGCATATCCCTGTATAGTTTCACTGTAAAGCACATACCAGTTAAAGAGAGCCAAAACACCCCTATGATGGGATAGGGTTACCCTGTTCTAATTTCGTCAGGAGCTAGGGGTTCACTACGCAAACAAACGGTTTCATACAATTCCTGCATTCGGGTGAGCAACCTGTCCTAGTTTGGAACAGTCTCTATGGCTTCCGATATGCAACTAGGCCGATTGGTCAAAAAGGGTACCTCAGCAAGACTACCTAATATACCTCTCGCGCCTAACATCGAGAAGTGAAAGGAGAATCAAACGGTACATCGGTAGTCCAGATCCAAGGGTTGTGTTCCCATCGTGGCAGAGCCCGCAACCGGTCAGCCTTATGGCAAGCTTTTCCAAGCAAGCCTCTGGCAAACCGCTGAGGAATAGCAGATGGAAAACACTATGACTTAGGTGCACCGATGCAAATGCAAATGCAAACACAAAGAAACACGTAAGTGTAGATAAAACAACATGTCATGAGTTTGAGTCAAGTTCTCTAAATCCCCAGCAGAGTTGCTAGAAACTATGGGCTCGCCTTTTTCCGTGCCCCCGCCTTTCGAAAAATGGGTTTAAAAAGAAAGGTCCTCACAGCTCAGAATCTACCTGCGGTTTTGAATCTAGTCTCACAAGTGCAATGTGAAACTAATAATCACCAAAGAGTCCAATCTGGTAAATCATTTTGGAAAATCAATTTTAAGTCAAATAATGCCAAAATTAGACTGCTTTGCCATATTACAAAGTCGCCACCTAAATGTTTCATTTTTGAGAAATTTAGGAAACCCTGACTCATGCCAAAGGCTATGTGTCCGTCATCAGCAAAGTTGCCTCGACTCGGGAACTTGCGAACGAGAGGGGAAGGTCCTGAAATGAGCACCCCATCTCGCTCGATCAAAGATCGGCCTCTACTAATCATGATATGTTCTTTTTTAAACCTCATGCGTTCTTATTCCAGTTATTAGCTAACTTTACTATGTGACGCGCACAAGCAAGTATAGACTAAAATCGCAAGAATTGGAATAACTCAACTCGTGTTTATTTTTGAAAAAAAGTTTGAAGTTGCCATCCTCAAGTGGGCTAAAATGCGGATTTACCACCTCAAGTGGGCTTAAAACATGATTTGCCACTTCGCAAAGTGGGCGTAAAACACACATTCGTTGAATTGCTCCAATTCAAACAATAAAGCCTTCATCCACAGGCATTCTAACAGTTTAGCAAATAAGCACATAGCCTCATGGCAAGCATGCGAATTATGGCAATATGGCAATCACACTCATGCAAGCATGCTAAAGCGTAAAAGCTTACCTAGTACTCTAGGCCAAAACAAAAACTGGATAGAAAGAATGCATGATCCTAACTATATAATATGCCTAAAGCAACACATGAAATAATGCAACTAATAGGCTCGGCTACTAATATGGCATATGAAGCAACTTGAACAACATACTTTTAAACACGTATTCAAAGAAGTGTATTGAAATTGCAATGCAGTTTGAATGATGCGCCGAGCCTCGGTGCATGCAAGACAAATGAATGGATGCAAGCATGCGATATGCTAATCAAAACATGTCCCTAAGCTAACCATCGAAAGCGATTAAATAAAAGGGAGAAAGACGTGGGGTTGGAAGACATGCACACACGCACGCACACTTATTACAACGTTGCGTCCTCGTAAAAGAGGGTCCGAATGAATAAAAGCTAAGCTGATCTAAGCTAAGCTAACTAATCTAATTAGGCTAATTAGACTAATTATTACAAATCAAAAGAATAACTAGCAAATGAATTACTAATTATTACAACACTTTAACTAATTAGTAAGCTAATTAATTAAACTACAAAGAGAGTGTACATAAACTAATCATGCGAAATATCTAAACTACACTGCCACAGCTTTGCTTCGGGAAGTGGAGGATGCATGCCCTCGGTTTTCTCCCCAAAACACCCTTCGTTTTGCTCTTAAGAGGCTCTGTTTGCAGGGCTGAGTACACTTCAGAATCTTTCTGCTCCACCTTACCAAAAACTTGTTGAGTATTGCACTAGTGGCCTGCCGGCCATGGAAGGTTGCTGATGATCTGGGTCACCACATTGCAACAGAGCACAAACAGAACAAAAAGAAAGGTTTTTCCAAGGGTATGTTTGTACTGTACCCCTCCTTATCATCTCAAAACCTCAAAGGAGTGGCACTCTTGGATCCAAAACCACCAATCAAGCAATTTCATTGCATGATGGCCAAAGATCCAAGTTGTACAATTTCAATAAATGCACAAATATGACCAAATGACCACCACCCTATCATGCATAGTCAAGGGTGATGGAGACCAAGAAAAATGGCACATTTCATCACTATTGAGTATGAAATGTCCCATTTGCCTTGTGTTTGAATTAACGTCTGATCCGAACACATGCAATGCAACATAATATGCTTATCTTGCTCAAGTTTTACTTATCACTTTTGTTTACTCATTTTAGTTACCGTTCCATTCTTTAATCGGTTAGTCTAAAAGTGAGAGTCCTCTAAAGAGAAAGAAATGTCAACCAAAGGATGATGTAAGGCAAGAGAGAGGTTATGGCTTTGGTTAGTAGAAACCCTCAAAAGAGGATTAATACCATTAAGCACAAATTTCAATCTCAAGCTTAAAGAATCCCAAGCTTGAAGCAACTCTCAAAAGCAATTGAAAGAGTGAAACAAAATGAGAATGTGACAGAGCTATTTATGCTGAAATTACATGCAAAATGACACTATAACATGCAACCAACTCAAACAACTCATGTTTAAAGGCCTAAAACAATGAGCTAGTGAAGGAATTAACCTTACAACTATGCCACACAAGGCTCAAAAGCAACAACCAGCCCAAAATAGAGGCAAAACAGTCCAAAATATAGCCTAAAACATTCTGAAATTAAGCTAACACAAGCTAGAATAATAGGCTAAAACATGAAGCATGCTAGACTAGTAAGCAAGACACAAGGAGGGGAGGCTAACCCCTCCAATTTTGGACTTCAAAACAAGTTTTTAGCCACTGAAATAGCTCTGAAAATCAGTGTTTAAAAGCTCTGAAGAAGATGATGCAAGGGTGGGAAACACAGGGGCAAAGGCCTCCAAAACAAGATACAAAGAAAGGCTATCAACCCCTCAACCTTTAATGGCCTTTGGACCCAAGCTTCAGCCCAAAAACACAGAGTTTTTATAGCGCAAAATCATTTGAAAGACATCCTAGAATGAAGACAAAACTAGCTAAGACAATGAGCTAATACATAGAGCTTTTGAACTAGTAAACCAGCATGAAGAGGAGTGGCTAACCCCTCTATTTTTGGGACCTCAAAACATCATTTTTAGCCTCTGAGAACCTCTAAAAATCAGTGGTAAGAAGTTCAAGAAAAGTTGGTTTGAAAGTGACGAATAATGGCACAAAAGCTTAACAAGCAAAGGAGCAAGAAGGGTAGACAACCCCTCAACTCAAAATAGCCTCAAACCAACACTTCTAAACCATAAAAACAGAGGTTTTAACAGTTCAAAACTAGGCCCAAAACAGTTTGAAAAGATGGCAAAAAAAAGTATGAAAAACAAGCTTAAAGGGTAAAGGTTATACCTCTTGAAGCAAGTAACAATTCTAGGCACAAAGTTAAGTCAAAAACACCTTCTAAACCTCCAAGAAGGCTTCTAAGGACCTTAGCTCAAAGGTGGTCAAGTTTGATCAAGGATTGATAGGCAAACTTGAAGTGTATCTACACTTGTATGCACAAAGGTTCAAGAGAGAGAGAAATCTAGAGAGAGAGAATTGTAGAGAGAGAGGTTTGTAGAGAGAGAGGCTCCCAAAATCTTTCCAACCTTAAAATATGAGAGATAGGCCATCTATATATAGAAATCCATGAGCTCAGGTAAAAAATATCAATAAAGGGATAGGTGGAGCAATCTGGAAACAGCTGGAGGTAAAAATCTGCAAAACATTTGATTTTTGACACCAATGGCCGGCAGGGGATCATTGGTGGTCGGCAAGGACCATCAATGGCCGGCACTGCATCATCCATGGGCGGCACACTTCACCAGTGGTCAGTAGAAGAATCTGCTCTCTAGGTCCAACTTCAAATGGCCATATCTCCTTCATCTAGACTCCTTTCCAGATCATTCGTAAGTCTACAATGAAGCCCTGGAAGTCTTCTTTCCAATGGTGGCAGCCTCACAGCAAAATGCTAAGTGTACAAAAAGTTATGCTCATTTTAGTGAAGACTGCTCAGTTTCGTTTAACCGGATTCATGCCTAACTTCTCCTCAGCTAGTTTTCTTCCCTCCTCTCCTCTTTTCTTCAACCCCAAGCCCATAAGTAAGGTGTTTTGATAGATTTTTCAAAGTGTTCACCTCTCTTCCATTCATTTCCACTTTTTCCTTACTCGGTTTATCGAAAAACGCAACATCGTAGGAAATGCGAGCCTCGGAACATCGTAGGAACTTTTTCAAAAACTATTTTGAAGGAGAGAGTTTTAAAGTCTAAAATCATTTTGAATAGTTTTGGTCCAAAAGGAATATAAGGTTGGGACTTGACAGTCTCTTGGCTGAAGAAGTCGAACCTTTGCACAAGATAGCATGCACCATCGAGTAAGCACTCAATGGCACCCAAGTCTTAAGGGCGGTCAAAAATGGGGTGTGTACAGCATGGTATGCAACACGAGGATGCTTAATCTTGCCTCTTTTACTTGTTGATTTTTGTTTACTCATTTTAGATTATTAATCCTTTCTTTAATTGATTAGTCCAAAAGGTGAGTATCCTCTAATGGAAAGAGGGCTTAAACCACAAGTGCCTTGAGCATGAAAGAGAACTCATGCCGTTGATAATGAACTCCCGAAAGAATTAAACCATTAAGCATGAATGTCTCAATTTCACTCTTAAGCAAACAAGTGCTTTAAAGCCCCTTTCAAAGTAAACAAAAGAGTGAAGAATAGAGGGAGATTATAGAGATTTTAGTTCTGAAATGGAGTGCAAAATAACACTAAAACATGCAATCAACTCAAGAAAATGATGTTTAAAGGCTTAAAACACCAAACTAGTGAAGCCCTTTACACTACAACCATGCAAAACAAGACTCATATGACCCAACCAGCCAAAAATAGAGCTAAACCAGTCCAAATCAGAGGCAAAAACATGCTGAAATTAAGCTAAGTTAGGCTAGAAAAACATGCTAACACATAGAGCTAACTAGACATGCAAGCAAGACACAAGGAGGGGAGGCTATCCCCTCCAATTTTGGACTTCAATAGTAGGTTTTTGTCACTGAAAATCCTCTGAATTTCTGTGGTTAAGAGGTCCAAAAAGTTTGATTTAAAGATCATTAAAGATGGCACAAAAAGCTTCACAAGCTAAGGAACAAAAAAGGGGAGCAACCCCT
The DNA here is from genome assembly GCA_025200525.1 of Camellia lanceoleosa. Taxonomy (NCBI): domain Eukaryota; kingdom Viridiplantae; phylum Streptophyta; class Magnoliopsida; order Ericales; family Theaceae; genus Camellia; species Camellia lanceoleosa. The sequence goes on along the minus strand of CM045769.1, from coordinate 120,851,539 downwards.
AACTCACAAGGACTCAAACTACTATTTTTATGCCTCAAAAAAAGAGTTTTTTACACTTCAAAAACAGCCTTAAAATAGTTGAAAAGGATGGCAAATCAAGTATGCCCAATAAGCTAAAATGAGGTTAGTTCAATACCTTTGAAGCAAAGTGCAATTCAGCCACTAACTAAAGCTCAAATCCCCTTTCAAGGTTCAAACAAAGCTCCAAGGGACCTCTGCTCAAAGGTGAGAATGTTTGGTCAAGGGTTGATGTGCAAAAGTGTAGAGAAACTAAGCAAGTGTATGCGAAATAGCATGAGATAGAGAAGTCTAGAGAGAGAGAGATTTTTGGTCTAAATTTTCTAACCCCTCCAATTGGGGGAGAGCACCCCCTATATATAGAAAATCAAGGTTTGAGCTTGAATTTATCCTACCATACACGTGAATGAATATGCAATTTAGTGAGCAATAGCTAGCACAGCTGGCAAACAAATATCTAAAAAAGGAGACAAATGGCCGTCGGCCACCACTGGTAGCCGATAGACACAACTTGTGGCCGACAAGGTCTAGGGTTGGCCGACAGGCCACCCTCTCTTCTAGGCAAGAGACAACAAGCTCTTGGTCTAAAAACAAGCACAAAACAAGCAAGGTTTAAAGGCTTAAAGACAAGGCGTTCCACCGAGGACTTCGGGCTCTCAAAATGAACACAAACAAGCACAATCAACGAGTGCACAAATGATGACGTCCAAGTCTTAAGGACGATAAAAAATGGGGTGTCTACAGTTGCCCCTATTTGACGGAACTCGGAAGTCATGAAATGACGTGAGTGAATGTTAAAGCCCAGAGACGACCCATTTTTGCAAGGCCGAAGACTTGGACAAACAAATAAGCAAAACATAGAACGGTTGCGCCCGCAGGCTGCCTATGTATCCCTTCGCAAGGAATCAAACCAGCGTAGTTCTGGGGCAAAATGCAAATGATATGCACAATGCAAGAATATAACTTATGATCATGCAATGAGGCTGTAATGAAATATCTAGATACAAGTGTTATGCAAAGAAATGCTACAGCAATCAAACCAAGGTAAGGTACAACAATCTCAAAGATAAACAGAAGTAAGTAAACACGCCAAGCGTGAGAATCACAAGCCAAACCACATTTCATACAGAAAGAATGTAAGAAAATTATGCAATCTTAACTATGCATCACACAGGAAAGACGAAGAACAACACAACCATCGGGTGCACTCGAGGTGTCAAACAAGGTCCTAACGCGTTGCACACGCGAGGAGAGAGATGGTGTGAACACAGGGACACACCCAAATGTTCCTAACTGGAACGGTGATAAATATTGGAACACGTCCAAATATTTGTAACCAAAACAAGGAGTGGTATAAGCATCGGAACTCGTCCGAATGCGTTTAACCAAAGCATCCTAACGCATCGCACGTGAGAGGAGAAGAGAGTGGTGTAAACACTGGACGTACCCGAATGTTTCTAACCAAAAGCGTCCTACCGCGCTGCACGCAAAAGGAGAAGAGGGTAACGGGAACACCGGGATGCACCCAAATGTCTCTAACCGAAAGCGTCCTAACGCGCCGCACGTGAGAGGAGAAAGTGGGTGGTGTAAACACCGGGACATGCCGAATGCTTCTAACCAAAGCAAGTAATTCGAAGGACAGGAATGATTTCACCTGGAACTCCTTTGAATGAACCGTACATACAATATCGTGCCTACATAAGAAAGAAACTTAACAAGCATAACACAGTACGAGTGCATGTTCTACGCAAGATTAGCAAAGCATGTTCTATGCAATAATAACAAAAGCAAGTTCTATGCAAGAGACAGAGAAATGCATATTCTATGCAATAGGATAGGGTGCATACGATGACCAATTGTAGAAAATGCATGTTCAATGCGAGATTAACAACATGCTCGACGCAAAACACCAAATAAAGAAATGCACGTTCTATGCAATGACAAAAAGCGTGTCTAATAAACTGACTCAGTCGCGACCTCCGATTTACCTCCCGGAGGAGTTACAATATATTTCAAAAGGATACACCTTGTTCATGTTGACTAGTGATGAGTCATACATCGAAGACATGGTTCGAACATTCCTTAGAGACACTTTGAGCTGAAAAGTGAACTTTTCTTGCACTTTCTTGAGGACCAAGGACATAAAATAACAGCAAAACACACAAGGAGAACACTGGAAGCTTGTCGGCCACCCTAGAGAAGTGTCGGTCACCTGTCAGCCACAAATGGATGGTGTCGGCCACAAATGGTGGTCGTCGGCCACCAATGGTGGTCGTCAGCCACCAATAGTGGCCGGTCGGCCACCGATGGCAATTTGAGGCCATTTTGGTCTTTTCTCCTCGGGCCTTTAAGTAAACACACCCAAACTTCATTTCCTCATACCTCCATAGCTGAAAATCCTTCCTCTTCCTCTCTAGACACTTTTCCCCCTTAGATTCGTGCTTTATACGCGTTTTCCAACGCCCCACGCGAAGTTGATTCGCTAAAACCTCTTTGATTTCCTCCGTTTTGAACTGATTGGAATTTGTTTTCGGTGCTTTTTCCCCATTTTCACCACTTGAGGTTTGTTTCCCTCGAGTTTCTCTTGGGTTTGGTGCCTTTTCCCAGACTTTAACTTTTTCTCTCATTTTCTCTTTCTTAGGGTTGACTTTTGTTGACTTTTGGCATTTTCCAACCATTTTGCTCATTTTCGCCCACTTTTTCACCACCTTTCTAGATGGCAGATGACATTCCTTACGACGGAGGTTCTCCAGGGATGGAGGGAGATCCCGAGCATATACCATTACTACCTAGGGTCTGACCCTTAGACCGGAAACATACCACCCTGAGGTGCATGTACTACCGCCCGATACAGTCCGTCATTTCAGCGGATTGGCATGAGGCGCGCCAGACGATCTCTTGTTGCGGGAGCCGAAGTCTCACTTATCCTACAATTCCTCTGAGGTACGCACTGTTTTCTTACATTTTTCGTAATGTACTTTGCGTTTCCTACATAGCTCACACTGTCTTTCATCTCCTCATCCCAAACACATTCATACACTGTATTTCTTACACTGCCTTTCATCTGCTCATTCTAATTACAGAAGGACTCTTGTCTTACCCGAGCCTATGGGACCACATCTGCGAGAAAGTGGTATATGGACCTCCTCATTGGTGTCCGCCAGATCGTTGACGAGGACGTGTTTGGCTTATTTTGTATGGGGCTGTTGCGTCTCAAATCGAGCAGGTTCCTACTTGGCACGCTGGTAGAGAGGTGGTGGGACACCACCAACTCCTTCCACTTATCTACCGCAGAAGACATGACGCTGACCCCATACAACTTTGCTATGCTCACTGGCATCGAGGTAGGAGGTCGACCGATCCCATATGATACAGACATGGGAGAGTGGGAGGCCGCTTAGATCTACCCACTGGGGCTACGCCCACCTCTCTTTCGATTGGGGATAGTTCGATATAGCTAGTTTGCAGATCACTTCAGAGGGATAGCCCCAGAGGCCCTGGCGAAGATTGAGCAGTATGCCTGAGGCTTCTTGATGTTCCTCTTCGGCACCACCTTGTTCGCTGACAGGGCGAACACCGTCGGGCTATATCTCTTGAGTGCCTTGGTGGACTTGTCTCAGGTCCGGCATTATGACTGGGGCGGCGCTAGCCTCGCTACTTTGTACTGTTACATGAGCTCGACATCCCGCAAGAGTGAGAACAGAGTCGGCGGCTACTGGAGAGCTTGGGAGGTATGCTTTACTTTTCTATTTTACATTCTCTGCCATGCTTTCTACTTTGCACTTTCTATACACTGCACACACATAGTCTGATTTCTACTTTGCATTTGTACTTTCTGTACGCTGTACTACACACCCTGCTTTCTGCATTTTCTTTATATTCTGTATTCTCTGCATTCTGTATTTTTTGGACACATATTCTGCTTTCCGTATTACCTGGGTTTATCAGTTGTATGCTCACTATCGCCCTTTTGCTTTTTGCAACTATGGGTATACGCATATTTTTCCATACTTGCCCTAGAGCTGGAGGTCGAGATGCCTCCTAGCGTGCCATACTCTCACCAATATGATGGGAGATGCTAGCAAAGGACCCGAGAGACTCTTTCACTCTTTCGTCGATATTTTGACACAGTGAGGGCAGCAGAGGTAACCCAAAACTCACAATTCTTTCTACTTTTAGCTCCGATTCATATTGCATATCTAATGGCAACTAACAATCTGTGCATCTGCTATTTGCAGATCTCATGGCAGCCCTGGACGACGATGCCAGAGGGCGTCAGATATCAATTCGCCAGTGCTTGGGGCGTTTCTCGTTACCGGCTTGTGCTTGAGGGAATGGTAGGCCGAACTTGGTTCCTGGGCGAGCACTTCTTGCACCAGACTTTGGGTTTGCCACTGTAGACGGTTCCCATGCCACCCCCGCCATCCATACGGGCCATAGAGAGTCTCTCCTCCCAAGAGGTGATCGATTTTACAAGAGGCGTGGAGGCCGACTACTTTCTGGGAGAGGGGGACTATGCGACATACATCCAGACGCATCTCATGCCTCCTTTGATGGGTATTCATGCTCATGCTGGGAGAGCAATAGATGCCCCTTCGACGAGCAGAGCTCAAGCCCCGAGAGGCAGGGCCAGAGGGATGCCCCCCCGCTAGGCAAAGTTTTGGCTGGCCAAAGCTTCTGACTGAGTTGACAGGTTGGCGGTACTCTAGAGAGGCTTATCAGATTCCGATTGAGCCTCCGTTGGCTAGTCATAGATATGCCAGGACACTTTATTCACCTCTGGTATGTACTACAGTTTTCATTTTTTTCCATTCTTGTTTAGATTCTCAGATATTCATTTCTTCCGGACACTGCTAATTCCAAATTGTATTTGCAAGCCCCCGCAGGGTACGTCGAGGGATTGCTCGAGATGTTGGCCTCATTTGAGGGCATGATCTTAATGAGGGAGGCATTGCTTGGCTTCCACGGCATCCAGGTAATTTTTTAATTTTCTAGCATTTTGGTCACCACATTTTTGCTAACATACTAAAACTGACACTTTAACTGAGCAATTCCCCACACTGCACTGATACACTGTATATATAGATCACATCTAACACATTGCATTCACACACTGTATCTGACTTCTACATGTACTCATTCCGCACACCATACTTGCATTTGGTACACATTCTAAGCCTGACATATACCAACTGCCTTTTCAGGTCCCACCTCTACCGACAGCACCGGGGGCAACAGCAGCAGGACCATCAGTACCCCCTCCAGCAGCAGGGAGAGAGAGACAAGCTCTGGCACGCGGCCAAGGGAGACGTCGTGAGCCTATCATGTGCGATGACGATGAGACCAGCAAGACCGAGGAGGCTATAGGTCAGCATGCCAAATCATCCGAGAGCAGAGATGAAGATGCTGCCTCAGATTCCGCTAGTGGAGATGAGGCTAAGCCAGGCTCTAATGCAGAGGGTGACGACGATTCTGGTTCTGGTTCTGATTTAGCATCAGGTTCAGATAGCAGTGCGGATGGAGACAGCTCTGTAGAGTCCACTCCGCCGAGAAAGAGGACGAAGAGGGCCTCTAGAGCTTGCGCTAGCTGGCGCTGATTCATATGTTTTTGCTTAGTTTCTTTTTGCTAATAATGTTGGCACATTGTATAGCCTTAGACAGTTTTATTTTCTTAAAAACTTGTACTCTTTTGTAAAAGAAAAAAACATGATCGGAATGAAAATAGATTTTTGATGAAAAAGTGTTGTATTTTGCATTCTGAGCACCGCATTGCACCACATAGCATAAAAACAAGATTGACGGACATTGAACTTTGTACATTGTACTGGTAATTTCTTAATCAGGTAATGAACAGACCAACACATAACAAATAGGGTAAAACAACTCAACGAACAATGTAACAACTCGATAAACAAAACAAATACAACTCGATAAACAAATTGAAGCAGTTTACAAGCAACTCAACGAAACTACTAAAACAAGATAGCATAATATATCAAGAGCAGAACAAAACACAGGTTCTCAGCACTCTCAACACACAAGAAGACCAAAGGAATTCTACCGGCCATAAATAGAGGCTGTCAGCCACCAGTGCAGGGGGCCTCCAGATTTTTGCCACTTGTCTTCCACTCAGCGCCTTGTCTTCTACAAAAGTTTGGGACTTCGTAGTTTCTTCATTCCAGCTCTGCTATTGCCACAAATGGAGCCATTCTTCGCCGAAAAACTCTCAACTTGGATTGCAACTTTGGATTGCTCGGAAAAGGTGAATTTTCGGGGTTTCGGGATAAATGCACTATTCCCGCTAAGTCGTACCCCACTGTGTTTTCTGTCCCTACATGTCGTGGCTAGATGTTGGAGTCTAGTTACACATGTGTTTAGCTTTGGGGGACAAGAGCTATGCCCAACAATTGAAGAGTTTCAAGTTCTAATAGAATCCTAGCATGACAAGGAAATCTTGTCCCAGTCTCGTTTTGGCCACATCCAAGCTTTAGGAAGGATGTGTGGGCTCACTTTACATGAGGCTCGATCATTAGTTCACAATGGAGAACTAGACATTCCTAGTTTGATTCATCGATTTTCTGACGCCAACAACCGCGACAACCGTCTCTGGTAAAGTTTTCGGCACATGCCCTTTGTTTGTGTACGTTGGCTCATTTCCTGCCTGCCCCTGGTTTCGGAGGGCCTAGCATTCGCTTGATCGAAATGGCCCAAGGCTTGAAAGAGGGCAAGAACTGTATTAGCTTAGCATTGGCCAAGAATTTGATGGGCTTGGATGTTTTCCATCGGCGAGAGACAAACAAACTCACAGGAAGTCCACTACTTTTGTAGGTAATGTTTCCCACCCTTCTCACATGTGTTTCTCACATCACTAAACACTCATGCTCTTCTTTTCTCTCAAAACCCTTTCTCACTTTTTCTCTCCACACACACCTCTCTATTCTTTAATCTCTCTTATTTTTTTATCCCTCCCCAGATATAGCTCATAGACAGGTTGAAGGTAATGGACTCTTGCCCAGCATATTCAGCAAAAGGCTATTTCTTTCGCTAATGGCTAGTCGATTTCCTAAACAAAGGGTGGTGATGCCATTGGATGTGCAACAGGTCTGCTGCTGACATTGTTTGGCATTTCCCTTAGCTTGATCTGCCCAAGATGAGCTACAACATGTCTCGACAACCTGGCATTTAGTTGATTGGCTTGACACATTGTGTCTTCTATTTCCCATTCCGACTCAAGTGTCAGTTTGGACATGACCAGACTTGCCTAGAAGAAAGGGTAGAGTACTCGGCTTCATTTCCCATCCGAGGCTCACAACTAGCTTGATATCCCACTGTATGGAGAACAAGAGAACTTCTGGCCCCCGCTCCCAATTTTAGTTGCGTCCTTTCTGGCGAATGCATAGCTCGGCTTGAAGAAGAGGCACAAACTGGGCCCACTTTAGCATCTGAAGCTTCCACAAGCTCTGGAAAGGGACGCAGGAACACCTGACTCAACTGTGCCCCAAGTTTATTACTTTGATCTAACTTTCAAGTTTTCTTTTTGAATGTAATAAAAGCAACTTTGATTTGTATCGAGAGTTAGAGAACTTTGTATTGAAATCAATGAAATTCAAAGTTGTGGGCACTGGAAATTTTCCTTTTGGTCCAAAAATGGTCTACGTTGTAAAAAGATTAATTTGAAAAAAATCAACTTTTATTAAAACTTTTCAAAACCATTTTCGATAAGGATCACAACTAGACTCACATGGAATCTACTGTCGAGATGTACAACTCCGAATCCAACAAATGGAAAGTTGCCTTTTGTCTGAATAGCACTGCATTGTACCGTAACCAGCACTCATAGTGAAGACCACAACCGAACTCTTGGATGCAAAAAAGACAAAGATGATTAGAGCAATCTCATGGACAGGACAGTTGAGTTTGAAGTGTTTACGGCTGGACTTCAGAATGAATTTGCCTACGTATCCCGAAGATGGGAATCAAGCCTTACGTAGTTCGATTCAGGTTCACTCAAGTATTAAAACTCTCCTTTTGCGCTCTAACTTTTGCCAAGGCCACCCTTTCTGGGTTTTCAACCTTGCGAGCTCAGTTTTTCTTTTTTCAAATTTTTTATGCTCTAACTTTTGCCTAGGTCGCCCTTTCGGGTTTTCGGCCTAGCAAGCCTCTCAAGGATAGTATTTCTTTAACTTGTCAATGTTGATTACTTGGGAGAATTCCATGACATATAGGTCCATAAGAATAATAGCTCCACCCGACCAGATAGATTCGATGATATAAAGACCAGTCCAATTAGGTCTGAACTTGCCCTTAGGGTCATGCAAGGGAGCTCAGTTGTCTTTGAGTGCCAGATCCCCTTCTTTCAGATTCTTGGACTTAACTTTCTTGTTGAAAGCCCTAGTAATTCTGCGTTGATAACCTTGGACGTGGTATAGTGCTTTCAGCCTCTTCTCGTCGAATAACATTAGTTCCTCGAACATGCTCTATTGCCAATCCGCTTCTACTATCTGGCACTCAGCCATAACTCGCAACGACGGAACCTCGACTTCCATCGGCAGAACAACTTCCATCCCATAAACCAGAGAATACGAAGTTGCCCCAGTGGATGTTTGAATTGATGTTCTGTAGCCCCAGAGAGAAAATGGCAATTTGTCTGGCCAATCCTTGTAGGTTTCCACCATCTTCAGTAGAATGTGCTCGATGTTCTTGTTAGCGGCCTCGACAGCTCCGTTGGTTTGTGGCCGATATGTGGATGACTTATGAAAAGCCACGTTATATTTCTCTAACAAGTCGATCACTTCTTTCTTAAAGTGGGAACCATTGTCTGAAATGATCTCATTCGGGACCCCATAATGACAAATGATGTTATCCTTGATGAACTTGGCTACATACGACGCTTTCAGCACTGCATAGGATTGGGCTTCGACCCACTTTGTAAAGTAGTCTATTGCCACCAGGATGTACTCATGCCCGTTCGAGCCTTTCGGTGTAACTGCCCCAATAACATCAATTCCCCAGACTGAAAAATGCCATGGTGAAGTCGTGTTGTACAACCCTCCATGGATGGCTTCCATTAAGCACTTCGACTCTTCTGCATCAACACACAGCTTGTGCATTCCCAAATGGCCTCGTTTGTACAACTTACCCCTGCAGATGATAAATTGAGCAACCATTCGCCGTATTGCCCTTTTATCTTTACTATTTGCCCCTAGTGGATAAGCCTTCTTTTCTAAGAAGTTCCAGATATCATGATACCAGGGGTTCTGATCTTGCACTTCATCTATTGCGGCAATCAACTCGTAGGGCGGTACATACCTCTGTTCAATAATGATTGGACACATCCGGACTCCCAAAGGGATGTCTATCATAAAAGATAGACTTGATAAAGCATCAGCGAACCTGTTGTTCTCTCTTAACAGATGCGTGAAGGTTACCTTCTCAAACCTAGGAATCAGAATGTCTAAGGTTTGGTGATAGATTTTCATCCTTTCTTCCTTAACCTTCTAGTTTTCTTTTTCTTGAGAGACAACCAGGTTCGAGTCCCCAATGACGTCCAACCGTTTTGCCCCTAGTTCCAGGGTGTCTTCCAAGCTAGCGATACATGCCTCGTATTCTGCTTCATTGTTAGATACCTTGAACCGGAGTTTGAAGGCTAAAGGTATATGGGAATTGTCGGGTGCTATCAGCAACACCCCTATCCCATAACCGTACTGATTAGACGCTTCGTCAAAGTACATGGTCCAAATCTCTTCCTCGACCTGCAGCATAGGTTCATCTGGGAATAGATACTTACTTCACCTCTTTCCACCGGGTGATCGGCTAGGAACTCCGCTACAGCCCTTCCCTTAATAGACTTGTGAGTCATATATTTCAGATCAAATTCGTAGAAAAGAAGCAACCAACGGGCTAGCCTACCCGTAAGTGCTAGTTTCTTGAAGAGATATTTGAAGGGGATCTAATCTTGAAACCAGAATTACGGAGTGAGCTAACAGATAGTGCCTCAACTTCCTGGTAGCCAATACCAAGGCTAAGCAAGCCTTCTGTAATAGGGTGTAATGGGTCTCATATTCCAGCATCTTCTTGCTCAGGTAATAGATGGCTTTCTCCACTTTATCCTTAGATTCCTGCGCAAGCATGCAACCAATAGTCGTTTCGGTTACTGACAGATACAGAATCAATGGCTTTCCCGACTCTGGCGGTGATAATACGGGTGGGTTCTGAAGGTACTGTTTGATTTGCTTTTAAAAGCAAACTGGCATCGGTCATCCCATTGGAATTTCTTTCCTTTCCTTAGGAGACTAAAAAGTGGTTCACAAGTCAAGGTTAATTTTGCAATAAACCGTCTTATGAATTGCACTTTAACCAAAAAGCCTCACACCTCCTTTTCAATCCTTGGTGGTGGCATTTCTAAGATGGCCCTAATTTTGGAAGGATCAACCTCAATGCCTCTCTGTGTAATCAAGAACCCCAGCATTTTCCCTGTTATGACACCAAAAGTGCATTTCTGCAGATTCTCCCTTAACCGATATTCTCTGATCCCTTGGAAAAATTTCTTCAAGGCGGTGTAGTGGCCCTCTTTTTCTTTGGACTTGACAATCATGTCGTCTACATACACCTCAACCTCTTTGTGGATCATATCATGCAAGATCGTGGTTGCAGCCCATTGATAAGTAGCCCCAGCATTTTTCGAACTGAACGGCATCATGTTCTAGCAGTAGGTTCCCCACGGCATAGTGAAGGTAGTCTTCTCCCTATCCTCGGGTGCCATCAAAATCTGGTTGTACCCGAAAATTCCATCCATGAAAGAGAGCAATGCATGGCCTGCGGTGAAGTCCACAAATTCGTCGATGTGCGATAGAGGAAAGTCATCCTTTGGACTAGCTTTGTTCAGATCTCTAAAATCCACACACACACAAATTCTGCTATCTTTCTTCTGTACCGGAACAATGTTGGCCAACCAAGTCGGATACTCAGATACTAGCAAGAACCCTGTATCTATCTGCTTGGTGACCTCCTCCTTAATCTTAAAAGCCCAATCCGAGCGTATCCTCGAAAGCTTCTGCTTGACGGGTCGGGCCTCGGGGTCAAGAGGGATCCGGTGTTGTACAATCTCAGGATCGATTCTAGGCATGTCTTCGTAGGACCACGCGAAAACATCTTTGAAATCTTTTAATAAAGCAACTAAGTGCTCGCGTTCCTCCAAAGACAACATCGACCCGATCTGGACCAAACGCGGATCCTTTTTAGTACCCACATTAATTGGAGTGATTTCATCAACAAGGGGTTTTAATAACCTCTCCTCCTCTCAATCAATCAAATGTTTCAAAATTTTGAAAGTCATGATCAATGCAATATACAAGTGGCACAGAGAAGTACTCAGAAACAGCAGTGGTACCATTCTCATTCAAAGCTTCTAGCTCATCCAATTCCTCGGTTACAACCGACTCAAAAGAAAAGAAAAAAGACGGCCTGAACAAAACAACGACATCTGGGTTATCAACCCCAGGAATACCAGACTCCGACTCAGAAGAACTGGAATCTGATTCCAACTCCACAGACTCTATGGAATCAGACTTCGGCTCACTACTTGATTTAGAACTGTTGGACAAAAGGCCATCCTCTAGCTGCCAAATGAGAGAGGGTGCGATAGAATACCACCGGAAGGGTTCATACGTGATTGATCTCCGATCATGGAAACGGTGAAGTCACCCCCTGAGCTCTCCAATTTGATCTGAGGATTCGAAAGGAGACAAGCCAGCACTGCTCCTATCTCAAGTTCACTACCGTTGGACTCATCCTCTGTAATCTTTTCTGCCTCAGCAGGTAGGTCAGTCTGTTCTTCTATGGCTTCATCCTTTTGCAGCTGTAGGTTGAAGAAAATCTCAAAGATGGGCAGACGTTGTTTCTCAGAGTTCAACCATGGCTCAGGAAAGCCGCAAAATGGGAAGTCCTCCCCCTCCTGGACAAAGCGATCGTTCAGAGTTCCCTGAATTGGTCTATGTACAAGCTCATAGTTCTTCCCACTTTGTTTAGCTTTGGTTCTTCCTGCTATTTCCTTTGCTTTTCTCACCTAGTCCTCTTTGGTAGGCGTGTAGCCCAAGCCAAATGCGTGAGGGTTATGTGGCACTTTGACCAGTGCGATAACGCCCTTCTGGCTGCTCTTTCCTAATCTCATCCCGGGTATATACTGCAGCTTATTCATGAGGTAGACTGATTGAGCACTAACGTACAACCCCTCATCAAAAGCTAAGATATCTTACCCCATCCAGGCCTCAGCCAAGGTTAAACCAGATAAGAAAACATCCTCGTCGCCGTGCACAATCTTCAGTACTGGTGTAGTGACCTCCAACGGAGGACGTACAGAAGAGTTCTCGAAAATAATGGCTACCCCTTTTCCAAGAGGGTACTTCAGCATCTGATGCAAGGTGGAAGAAACAGATTTTACTTGGTGCAGCCAGGGTTGCCCAAGTAGCAAGTTGAAGGTAGCCGGAACATCCAGGACATGAAACTCAATGTCTTGTGGTGCCGGGCCAACCTGTGTTCTGATTTGAACTATTCTCATCACCTCTCTACTTGTGTTGTCGTAAGCCTGGATCACCTGGGCCGTTGGTACAAAGTCTGCTGGCTTCAAGCCAATAGCATAAGCTGTGCGTGACGGACAAACATTGATTGCAGATCTAGTATCAACCAATACAACAGGCACCCACTTCTCTTTACACTCAACTGAGATGTATAGCAGTTTGTTATGCTCAGAGTCCTCAGGCGGCAATTCCTTTTCTGTGAAGGTCAAAGTTGGCGAAGCACCTCCTGGGAAGACAAGTCCCACTAGTTGTTCTGGAGTTGTGTCGATAGATAGCTTGGCCTTATCCATTGCAGACAATACAGCTTGCTGATGTACGTGCGAAGCCATGAGCAACCCCCAAATAGATATGTCCGCCTGAATCTTCTTCAGCTGCTTGAATACAGCTTCTTCTTCTAACAGTTTCTCCCTCTGTTTTTTAGCTTCCTTATTATTTCCAAATGCTTCTGGTTGCTCTAGGTGTGGGGGCTTGAAGTACTGTTCGCTCCTAGTCATGTGATCCACTTCCTCAGAATACCAGGTATCGTCTGGTAGATTCTGTCCCCAATCTTCATCAGTGTGGGCAAGATGCAAATCATCATCTTTCCACCACATTCCTCTGGTAACCGACAAGAAACTGTCCGATTCCATTGTAAGTATTCCCGCATCCACATCACAATCAGTCCCCGCAGGGCCTTTGGCTTTCCCGGCTTTTTGACTATTCTCAGCTCTTTCCTATTCAAACTGCTTCAGTGCAGCCTCTTGCTCTGTATCAGCTGTACTAACACTACTAAATTCCTGAGCAAAATTCTTAGTACCGGTGCTCTCTGGTAACTTTCCCTTGTCATCGACTGTTCCGGCCATTGTAGCAATTCCTGATTGTGATACCCTGTTCCATATTATGCTAATTGGTCCCTATTATGAATGTGATTATGTGTTTGATATGATTTTGTGTGCCACTTAGATGAAAATATGTGGTTTTGAATTTCTATCTGTTCACCGTAGGAATATCTATTTGATTATCTGCTTTGGAAATTAAATTGAAGGCCTTATCGGCCACAGAACCCGAAATTGATTGCGCCATTGTGATTAGCGTAATTTTTAGAGCCTACGGTGAAATTTGATTGAAAATTGATTCGGATCAGATTAAATTGATGAATTAGTGCCCAATTACTTTATTATTATTAAATTGGAGTTAGTGGGATTTGTTGTAATAAGGCACTACACCCTCAATTCTCTCTTTAGCTTCATTTGGCTGACTTTGAACTCAAAGAAGAGAGAGGGCCGGCTATAGAGAGAACGAGAGAGAGAGAGAGAGAGAGAGAGAGAGAGAGAGAGAGAGAGAGAGAGAGAGAGAGAGAATTGTGTAATCTTGGCTCAAGGTATGGGGAATTTGAAGATTAAACTCTAGGTTTGACTATAGATTGGAAGAATTAAGCCTTTAGGTAAGTGAATTCATGAGCTTAATGTTGTGAATTGTGAATTCAAGTTTGATTAATGGTCAAGAACATGAATTAGTTTGATTATAAGGAAATTGAGTTGTATTTGTTAAATGGGTTAATTACACTAATAGTCCCTATAGTTTGGGACTTGTATCACTTTGGTCCCTGACTTTTCAATTGCGACACATTTGACCCTGAATTTTGAATCTTGTTCCAAATAAGGACAATTGAAAATATTAATAGATTTTTCAAGGGTAAAATCGTCAATTTGATAAAATATAAACTAATTTGACAAAAATAAATGTCAAAAAAATATTTTTAATTTTTTTAAAATTATTTTTATCCACCAATGATAAAATCATGTAAAATTAATAAAAATTACATGATTAATTTTTTAAAATTAATTTTACATGATCATCATCCAAACACATAATAAAAATTAATTTGGTAAAAAAAATATCTAAAAGATTTATCAATTTTATATAATTTTATTTTTAGTAGGTAGAAATAATTTTTACAAATTCAAAAATATTTGTTTGACATTTATTTTTGTCAAATTAGTTTATATTTTATCAAATTGACAATTTTACCCTTGAAAAATCTAATTATATATTCAATTGTCCTTATTTGGAACAAGATTCAAAATTCAGGGTCAAATATGACACAATTGAAAAGTCAGGGACCAAAGTGACACAAGCCCCAAACTATAGGGACTATTTGTGTAATTTGCCCTTGTTGAATTTAAAGTCTTAGAACACATGCATGTAAAAAATTCCCATAAATTTCCATGTTTGAGCATAAAGTATGTAATCTATGTTGAGTTTTGATTAATGACCATGTATTTGATCATCTCTTCACCAATTAAGTTGAGGATATTGTGTATATTTCACATGCAAGTGCAAATCATGGGAGTTTGTGTCTTGTATGATTGAATCTAGTGTGTTGGTGATGAGTTTGAGTTAATTTGAGACATGCATGTGATTAAATTGTGAAATTGAGCTTCAATGTGTTGTAATTTGGTGTTTATACCATGTTAGAATATGAATATGTGAAATTTGAGCAAAAATCATGCATTTGGAACCTTTGAACATCAAGTTGAAGCTCAAGAATGTGTTCTGGAAAACCCGGAATTTTTTATGTCCGCTCGAGCGGGGAAAGAGACACTCGAGCGGGAAATTCGTGCTCCTAGTATTTTTGCAGACATGGATGTCCGCTCGAGCGGGGAAGTTCATGCTCGAGCGGGGAGCCATGTAGAGAGGCCTTCCGCTCGAGCGCCGGAGTGCACGATTAAGCATAAATTCGACATAACCAGTACTTTTGCAGGCCTCAAGGGTCCACTCGAGCGGGGACCCTGCTTTCTGAAATTTTAAAAAGACATCCTGTGTTTCGTTTTCTGTTCTCTTTCACTTTTAAGTACTCTTAGGCATGCATGGAGCATTGTAATTGAGTTAAAGAGATAAGAATGAAGCCTAAAGAGGAATATGAGAATTTGGAACGGATCGAATTGTTTGTGACCCTTTTGTGTTCATGGAATATGTAGGGTTGAGCTCCAAGGCAAGCCAAACAACCGATCACTGTGAGTAATATCGATATTTTGAAGTTGTCATTTGTCCAATTGCTTATTTCCTTATAAGCCTTATAAGTTTGCTAGTTTGAATTACGGACAAATGTTTGATATGAATAAATGAATGGGCCAGAGGCCAGTTTGACATGAATGAATGGGCCAGAGGCCAGTTGGACATGAACGAATGGGCCAGAGGCCAGTTCAACATGAATGAATGGGCCAGAGGCCAGTTCGACATGAATGAAAGTTGAATGGGCCAAAGGCCAGTTTGACATGAAAATCTGAATGGGCCAAAGGCCAGTTTGACAAATGGAAGATAAATGGGCCAAAGGCCAGTATGTTTGGAACCACAGTCACTTGACTTAAATTGTGTATATATATATGTTAAATAGAAATATGAATTGGACCTAAGGCCGTTTGAAGCATGTTGTTCTACGTACCGTTTGTATAACTCCTTTATTTGATATTCTTCACTGGGCTATCGCTCACGTTCATTCATGTGTTTGTAGGTGAGCCAAGAGAAGTCCAAACCCAACCCCAGTGAAGTATGTATGGAACAACAAAGGTTTTGAAGAGTCAGCCCTTGCGTCTCACGCACGAGACTCGTCTTCGTCTTTTTGTCATTTTGTTTTATGTTGTCATGTTGGCAAAGTCTTTGAGCATGTCTGTATATAGTTTTCATGGGTTGACTTAGTTTTGGATGATCCTGTCTGTACAGAACTTTATGTTACTATACTTCTGTTGTGAGTTATTAATGTACATATGTATGGTTTGTTATGATGTGCCATGTATGGCTTCCGTTTAGCCCCCGTTAACTCTGTTAAAATACGTTTGGTTTGGTTTGAGGCTATAGGTAATCTCATGATTACTGGCCGGTTATGTCCTTAACCCACAGGGGCGGGTTTGGGTCATGACAAAGTGGTATCAGAGTACGAGTTAATAACTCACACACTTGTCCAAAAAAGCAATAAGCATCTAGAAAAGATCTAGGATGCATTCATGTGATAAGTATGAATTTGGAAGCATTGAGAATATGCCTAACTGTTTTGATATGAACGATTAGGTGTTATAAGTTTGTGATTTGCTTGCATTACAAATTATTTGAATACGTATGCTCTTTAGTATATGCATACCTGTGAATCTTTTGTATAAAGTATAATGCAAGCTTAATCAGATGGTGAGAACATGTGATTATGTGAAATATGAATTGTTACACTAATGCGTACAACAAGTTTGTTTTGCTATAATGCACATACATGAACATATGAGTCATGAAAAGTTGCTTATGCGCATTCGATTCTGCAAATGGGTGTTTATGTGAAATATGAACATGATTTGAGTATATAACTACGTAGTAAATGTTCAACATGCGATATTTGATAAGTATGCAATCATTTGATACGTATGGGATTAATTGTGCCTTGACGATACATAAAATGGGAATATAACAATGTGCCTATGTGCGAACGTACGCATGTGTATCTGTGTTTATTTTGTATTGGGCATCCCGGAATTTGGCAAGGCTTAATAAGAATTTGTGTAGAAGATGGATAAAGTAAGGGCATACGAGTTGGCAGACTCTTCCACTGCCCAACTTGATAGACTGCAAAGAATAGTACAAGGAATGGCAGAGATTTTAAGACAACAACGTCAGTTGCCACTACGGCAAGAACCTTTGCCACCACCAGTGATAAGAAACACCAAGGAGTTTGTTATCGAATTTCTGGGGCTTGTTATAGGTGTGGTAAAATGGACCATGCGGTAAGGAACTGTCCCCGAACTGAACGAAATGTGAATAAATCTTCTATCTTAGCTAGATTCGTACCATTGGTAGGAATTGCTAATCAGGATAGAGTAATCACACTCATCCCAGAAAGCGCTCAGAATATTGCGACCGTTATTCTAGGTATTTATACTGTCTACAAATGATTGCTTATGTGTTGATTGATTCTAAATTAGTACATGTGTATATCCTTGCTTGGAATATTATTTGATTCGGGTTGGCATATTCTTTCATATCTGCTGCATGTGTATCTAGGTTAGTTAGACCCACAAGATCAAAACCGTATTCATTGAAGGTATATGCTCCATTTGGGGAAATTTGCGAAATACGTATTGGGATATTGATTGACTCAGTACATGAACATGTACATTTAAACCTATGCTCAGGGTGATTTGTTATATTATTACCTTCAAATGAATAAACCACCAGAATTATGACTCTGTGATTGTGTGATTGAGTTGAGCACCCCAAATGATGAACTCTATAATTATGAGACCATGTATTTTTATTGGTAGAAAATTGACTGAACTATGTGACTATATTGGGCTTAACTCGTAAACCTATGATTCATGACTAATTTGGAACTTTGCGTAACAGACCCTATCTTATGTGCAACCGAGGAACTTCGTTTAATGTGTTACTGTGCACCATGTGCTTGCATATAAGACTTATTTGGGAACTGCTGTATTGATTACGATACATACCTCTTGATATGAACAACTGCATACATACGCAACTACACTTGAACTTATGTGAACAATGCTGTATTGTACATGACTTGAGATATTTTGGTACAAACAGTCGTGATGAATGACTCCGATTTGACTTTGAGAACTGATGAACTTAGGACAGTTGCCAAACTATCAACCATGTACCTAAGCAAACGAAGCATGCCATATAGAACCAAATGTACTCTGTTTGAGAAAACTTTTATCTGATTTGATTTGATAGAACTTATGCTTGATTTGGCCTGATAGAACCCCCATTGGATATGATTTAACAAGACCCTTGCATGAATTGATCGATACGACCCTCTATCTAATTTAATTTTGTAAAAGGAGGATTAAGAATTACTTATAAATAAATAGCCAGATTATTCTGGACAGGAAAGCTGATAGACCCAAAACTTGAATCCGTTCGGAATACTTGACTTATTTGAAAGACCTTATGTGGGCTATCAGCAGATTGATCTAACCATGAACACCATTGAGAACCAACCTCCAACTATCGAGGACATACGTGTTAAAAATGAACCGAATTATGCAAATCTAGTGATTGGGTCTCTTAAGGAACAATGCTTGTGTATTGTCATGTTCTTACGTATTTGACGCTAAGGAAGCTGGTGACAATAGATTGATTTGATTGTAAACAGTACTGAATATTTATCCTCGACTAAACAAATTATGTCTCATGTGTCTACCTCAGTGTTATCGGATTTTGGGAAATCAGGTTATGGTGAGTGGTATTGTGTTTGTTTTGATGACATTCTTGAAACGTCCTTTTATGCTAGAGGACGTCAAGCCTATGTAGCACCTTTGTTGAGATATCTCTTTTGCCACTGACGGTTTTGTACGGGTGGGTTTGTCTAATCGATCTCAGGTCGGTCACCAACGGGCGTGAACGGGTGTGCTTTGATCCCGAGACGATTATTCCCTTGTTTTGTTCGGAATGTCATCCTTTGGTATTATGTAGATGTTATTGACATCCAAGAAGCTTTGAAAAACCTTGATTATCCATAAGTATGTGAATTGGGTACATCTTGTAAATAACTGCTCAGTGCCGTTATATTCTATAATTGGGACTCTGGGGATGTGCAAATTGTGTTTAACGTGTGATTGACTCCTTTGATATTGTCTTTGACATCATGGGGGTTTATACATGAATTGCCTTATGCTTTTGACGACTATCTGATAATGTGGAAAGACTCGATGGAACAGAGGATTGAATATTGAACTGAATTGTAAACCGTAAACTGTTGAATGAATTGAGAACACGTGTATTGTGTTAGAAATTGACTGCTTCGATGTTATTGTACTTTACAATCAGTATTATGGGGATAGACAGATTGTGTGCATTGTATGGGTAATCGCTTCGATGCTACCTTTGTTGATTCAGGAATCAGTATCTGTATCCACTTTATATTCCTGAAGACTTTTGATTGACCTTGGAAAACTGTGATGAGTCACTGAACTAAATACCGAATTAGATTGTGAATTGTGGGATTATTGAAGAACGAATTGAACTTTTGTGACAAGGGAATAGACCAAACTCCTATGGTAAAGTTAGTTGGCATTTGAAATAAATATGTTGGCGACCTACTGTAAAGAAGGAAATTGTTGAATTGTGTCTAAATATTTTTCGGTGCCAACAGGTCGAAGTCGAATATTAGACAGTGGCGGAACTACTTCAACCTTTCTCTATTTTGGAATGGAAATAAGAATGTGTGGCTACGAATTTCATTGTGGGGCTACCTTGAGCACCCAAGGTATAAGTCCCGTTTGGGTTACTATATGAAGAATTACTAAGTTTGCCCATTTCCTCCCTGTAAAATTTTCGTATGATGTTTGTAGACTAGCCACTGTTTACATCAATAAGATTGCTCGTTTGCATGGGGTCCCAGTATCTATTGTTTTAGACAGGAATCCAAAAATGCGTTTGAGTTCTGACAAGCCTTCGAGAGGCAATGGGAACTGAATTGTAAGTCAGCACTACCTTCCATCTGCAAATTGATGTATAATCAGGAAGAACTTTTGGAAGAAATGCTCCAAATATATGCAGTAGATTTTTCAGGGAATTTGGAAGATCTATCCATTATTGGCAGACCTTGCTTACAACCACAACTTACACTCTAGTTTTGGTGTGGCACCATACAAGCCTTGTATGAAGGAAAAGGTAAGTCTCTAACTGATTGAGAACATGGTGCTGCTTGATTTTGAAACTAGGTAAATGACTATCAAAATGGATTGGAACCATTGAACGAATAGTGTTCCGAATTGTGTTCGACTAAAGGTGAAATAAGTTTGGAGGACCAAACTTCCTAAAGGGGGGAAGACTGTGATAACCATATTCCGTATTATGCTAATTGGTCCCTATTATGAATGTGATTATGTGTTTGATATGATTTTGTGTGCCACTTAGGTGAAAATATGTGGTTTTGAATTTCTATCTGTTCATCGTAGGAATATCTGTTTGATTATCTGCTTTGGAAATTAAATTGAAGGCCTTATCGACCACAGAACCCGAAATTGATTGCGTCATTGTGATTAGCGTAATTTTTAGAGCCTACGGTGAAATTTGATTGAAAATTGATTCGGATCAGATTAAATTGATGAATTAGTGCCCAATTACTTTATTATTATTAAATTGGAGTTAGTGGGATTTGTTGTAATAAGGCACTACACCCTCAATTCTCTCTTTAGCTTCATTTGGCTGACTTTGAACTCGAAGAAGAGAGAGGGCCGGCTATAGAGAGAGAGAGAGAGAGAGAATTGTGTAATCTTGGCTTAAGGTATGGGGAATTTGAAGATTAAACTCTTGGTTTGACCATAGATTGAAAGAATTGAGCCTCTAGGTAAGTGAATTCATGAGCTTAATGTTGTGAATTGTGAATTCAAGTTTGATTAATGGTCAAGAACATGAATTAGTTTGATTATAAGGAAATTGAGTTGTATTTGTTGAATTTAAAGTCTTAGAACACATGCATGTAAGAAATTTCCATAAATTTCCATGTTTGAGCATAAAGTATGTAATCTATGTTGAGTTTTGATTAATGACCATGTATTTGATCATCTCTTCACCAATTAAGTTGAGGATATTGTGTATATTTCACATGCAGGTGCAAATCATGGGAGTCTGAGTCTTGCATGCTTGAATCTAGTGTGTTGGTGATGAGTTTGAGTTAATTTGAGACATGCATATGATTAAATTGTGAAATTGAGCTTCATTGTGTTGTAATTTGGTGTTTATACCATGTTAGAATAAGTATATGTGAAGTTTGAGCCAAAATCATGCATTTGGCGCCTTTGAACATCAAGTTGAAGCTCAAGATTGTGTTCTGGAAAATCCAGAACTTTTGATGTCTGCTCGAGCGGGGAAAGAGACGCTCGAGCGGGAAATTCGTGCTCCTAGTATTTTTGCAGACATAGATGTCTGCTCGAGCGGGGAGCCATGTAGAGAGGCCTTCCGCTCGAGCGCCAGAGTGCACAATCAAGCGTAAATTCGACATAACCAGTACTTTTACAGGCCTCAAGGGTCCACTCGAGCGGGGACCCTGCTTTCTGAAATTTTAAAAAGACATCCTGTGTTTCGTTTTCTGTTCTCTTTCACTTCTAAGTACTCTTAGGCATGCATTGAGCATTGTAATTGAGTTAAAGAGATAAGAATGAAGCCTAAAGAGGAATATGAGAATTTGGAACGAATCGAATTGTTTGTGACCCTTTTGTGTTCATGGAATGTGTAGGGTCGAGCTCCAGGGCAAACCAAACAACCGATCACTGTGAGTAATATCGATATTTTGAAGTTGTCATTTGTCCAATTGCTTATTTCCTTATAAGCCTTATAAGTTTGCTAGTTTGAATTACAGACAAATGTTTGATATGAATAAATGAATGGGCCAGAGGCCAGTTTGACATGAATGAAAGTTGAATGGGCCAAAGGCCAGTTTGACATGAAAATCTGAATGGGCCAAAGGCCAGTTTGACAAATGGAAGATAAATGGGCCAAAGGCCACTATGTTTGGAACCACAGTCGCTTGACTTAAATTGTGTATATATATATGTTAAATAGAAATATGAATTGGGCCCAAGGCCATTTGAAGCATGTTGTTCCACATATCGTTTGTATAACTCCTTTATTTGATATTCTTCACTGGGCTATCGCTCACGCTCATTAATGTGTTTGTAGGTGAGCCAAGAGAAGTCCAAACCCAGCCCCAGTGAAGTATGTGTGGAACAACAAGGTTTTGAAGAGTCAGCCCTTGCGTCTCACGCACGAGACTCGTCTTCGCCTTTTTGTCATTTTGTTTTATGTTGTCATGTTGGCGAAGTCTTTTAACATGTCTGTATATAGTTTTCATGGGTTGACTTAGTTTTGGATGATCCTGTCTGTACAGAACTTTATGGTACTGTACTTCTATTGTGAGTTATTAATGTACATATGTATGGTTTGTTGTGATGTGCCATGTAAGCACAGCTTTATGGACAAAGTTTTAAATTGCTTCCGTTTGGCCACCGTTAACTCTGTTAAAATACGTTTGGTTTGGTTTGAGGCCGTAGGTAATCTCATGATTACTGGCCGGTTATGTCCTTAACCCACGAGGGCGGGTTTGGGTCATGACACTGCTTCTGTTTGTTCCAGCTTTGGTTGAAGTCCCTCATCCACATCAGGTTCATCATTGAGCCATCCCGAGTTGTCTGTTGACGTGTTCATATCAAACCAGTCAATCTGTACACTCTCTAGATCTTGTTCAACGAGGAACTACAGATTGCTGATGTCCTCCTCGAGGTCGGCTAAGTCATCCAATCCCTAGCTTGGTCTATCCTCCCATACTAGACTAACCTCCATTCCTGTCGACAACTCCAGCTCTGGTTTGGCTTAATTGGTTGGCGCAATGAAGCAGCATGGGTTATATTCTTCTCCAGCTAAATTCGCGGATCCCTCAGGTACTTAACTGGCATTCCCATTCTTTACCAAGGCTAGCCTACCTTCTTCTACAACAGTCACCACCACAGGTTTGGTTCAGGATATGGAAGCGCTCATCATGCACAAGTCTGTGCTCTTTGAGATGAACAACACCGGCTTAGGTAGGTGGGAGGAGGTGATGTATATACTGGGGTCGTAAGGGACGGCTAGTGTATGGAGGAGGTTTACTTGCCGAGGTGAAGGGACCTGGTTATGTGGTGGAAGGGGATTTGTGGTGACGTTAGGCTTTTGAGGAGGCGTTATCACCTTGTTGTCAATGAGATCCTGAATCTCATGACGTAATCTAAAGCACTGGTCGGTGTCATGACCATACTGTTGGTGGAAGGCACAATATTTGGTTGGGTTGTGTGTAGGAATGAGGGGATTGGGCAATGAGCATTGTTCTAATGGCTTTAGGTACCCTTTTCTGATCAGGACTCTCAGGGCTGCAGATAGAGACATGTAGAGTGGGTGAAAACCCTCTGGCCTC
This sequence comes from Camellia lanceoleosa, assembly GCA_025200525.1. Taxonomy (NCBI): domain Eukaryota; kingdom Viridiplantae; phylum Streptophyta; class Magnoliopsida; order Ericales; family Theaceae; genus Camellia; species Camellia lanceoleosa. The sequence continues at coordinate 120,828,010 of CM045769.1, read as the reverse complement.
AAGGTTAGTGCTTCGCGATTTGTGAGGTCGTGTCAGATGTACCGGCAAAAGGGTTGGCAGTCTTTGGTGTAATGGTGACCATACCTATATCAGAAGGCCTTGCAGCTGCACTATCACTCGTGGTTGCATTAGAACTGCATGTAAAAGATCTGTTCGGCTGCTCTTTCTCATAGTCTATCAGACCCTACTTCATTGCATCATATATCTGCACCCCTATTTCATGGAGGTCAGCAAAAGTATACAGAGGTATGACTATCATTTTCTGTAACAGCCTCGGTTATAGGTTATGAACCACCATTCGGATCGGGTCCTTTTCAGCCAATCGAATGGTCATCATGGAGGCCTTGGCCCTCCATCGGGTTACAAAATCCGAGAAGCCCCCTTTCGGCTCTTGGCGAGTTGCTTCGAGATCACGAGTTGTGACCTCGATCTGTGTGTTATAAGAGTATTGAGCAATAAAGGCCTCGGCCATCTCTTTCCAATTCCTCTTTACAGAGTCTTCAAGTTTAGCGTACCAAATGGCCATGATACCTAATAGGGTCCGGCCGAAGAGGGATAACTTCTGCAGTCTAGACAGGCCCATCGGCCACAGAATGTCTGAAAATAGCTGTAAATTGACCATGGGATCACCTAAGCCATCAAAGCGGTCTATATGCGGCATTTTAAACCTATCTGGCAATGTCACTGTCGCATCAGTATAGTCGTCCTCTATATCCGGGATCAAATTGACACCCTCAGCTTGTTTAAAGAGCTTTTCTAGCTTGCTCACTTTCAGTGTAGTAGGATCGACCTCGAACTCAAACGGCGCCTCTGTTGGGTAAACCGGTGCTTTGGAAGTCTGGGGTGGAATTGGCTCTGCCGGAATGTCCGCATTTTCCTGGATATTAGTTGTATTCCCGGGTATTGGAACCCTAACTAAGGGTGGATGCGAAACAGAAATTGCTTCTTGTTGTGGTTGTTGTTAACTCGGCTTGCTGGGTTGCAATTTCCGCTTTGCGGGCGGTGACTTCTGCTTGGTGGGCAGCATCCAGCTGCATATTCTCAATAGTCTGTTGAACTTGGCAGAGCATTTCTTCCATGTTGACTAAGGGGTGCTGATCTATTGGAACTGGTGTGTACTCTCTTTCTGATGTGGAAGCAGAAAACTGGACTTCGTTGAATAAATGTAACTGTCGAACCAGTGAGTTATGCCTGACTCTCCTCCGTCTTGTAACTAGGGCTAGTGAAGCAAACACTGGATGTCCTCTTACAAGATCCCCGAATCGGTAAAGTCGCCTTACTTGAGTCCAGAGTGCTTGGGGGGAAACAGACTCGTCTAAAGCAATGGTGAAAAACTACCTTGCAAAAAGAAAATAAAGCAAAGAAAAGAAACAAAAATCAAAAACCGCATAGCTCCTCAGCTCAGACAGAAACAACGCATAGTTGCAATCTTAAGCTAGATAATTGTACTTAAACACTGATTTATGCCCCAAATTTCTGCCTCAAAACTGATACCCTCAAACTGATACCCAGACTTGCAACTGATACATACATTCTTGTAGAGTTTCACTCTAAAGCACATATCAAGCAAGTGAAAACCAAAACACTGCTATGGTGGGATAGGGTTACCCTGTTCTAATTTCGTCAAGAGCTAGGGGTTCACTATGCAAACAAGCGGTTTCATACAATCCTGCATTCAGATGAGCAACCAGTCCTAGTTTGGAATAGTCTCTATGGTTTCCGATATGTAACTAGGTCAATTGGTCAAAAAAAAAAAAAAAGGGTACCTCAACAAGACTACCTAATATACCTCTCGCACCTAACACCGAGAAGTGAAAGGAAGATCGAATGGTACAGCGGTAGTCCAGATCCAAGGGTTGTGTTCCCATCGTGGCAGAGCCCGCAACGGGTCAGCCTTTTGGCAAGCTTTTCCAAGCAAGCCTCTAGCAAACCGCTTAGGAATAGCAAATGGCAAACACTGTGACTTAGACGCACCGATGCAACTGAAAATGCAAAGAAACACATAAGTGTAGATAAAGGAACATATCATGAGTTTGAGTCAAGTTCTCTAAATCCCCAGTGGAGTCGCCAGAAATTGTGGACTCGCCTTTTTCCGTGCCCTGTCTTTCGGAAAGGGTTTGAAAAGAAGGCCTCAGAGTTCAGATTCCTGCAGTTCTGAATCTAGTCTCACAAGTGCAATGTGAAACTGATAACACCAAAAAGTCCAAATCCGGCAAATCGTTTTGGAAAATCGATTTTTAATCAAAAAGTGCCAAAATTGAACTGCTTTGCCAGATACAGAGTTGCCACTTAAATATTTTTTGTTTTGGGAAAATTTAGGAGACCCTGACTCGTGCCAACGGCCACGTGTCCGTCATCACGAAAGTTGCCTCGGCTCGGGAACTTAGGTACGAGAGGGGAAGGTCCTGAAATGAGAACCCTTGCTCGCCCGATTAAAGATTGACCTCTACTAATCACGATATGTCATTTTATAAAGATTATGCGTTCTTATTCCGATTATTAACTAACATTACTATGTGATGCACACAAACAAGTATAGACTAAAATTGCAAGACTTGGAACAATTCAACTCATGTTTGTTTCTGAAAATGGTTTGAATTTGCCACCCTCAAGTGGGCTTAAAAATGCGAATTTGCCACCAAACATAGTAGGCTTAAAACATGATTTGCCACAACAAAGTGGGCTTAAAACTCACATTCGTTGAATCGTTCCAATTCAAACAACAAAGCCTTCATCCATAGGCATTCATGCAATTTAGCAAGTAGGCACATAGCCTCATGGCAAGCATGCGAATCATAGCAATATGACAATCACACTCATGCAAGTATGCTAAAGCATAAAACTCACCAAGTACTCCAAGCCAAAACAAAAAACTAGTTAGAAAGATGCATGATGCTAACTATGCAAAATGCCTAATGCAACGCATGCAATAATGCAATTAATAGGCACGGCTACTTAATCATGGTATTTGCAACACTTTGATAGCATGCTTTGAAACACGTATTCAAAGAAGTATTAAAATAACAATGCAGTTTGAATGATGTGCCGAGCCTCGGCGCATGCAAGACAAATGTATGGAAGCAAACATGCAAGCATAAGGCATGCTAGTAAAAAATGTCCCTAATCTAACCATCAAGAGCGATTAAATAAAAAGGAGAAAGACGTGGGGTTGGAAGACATACACGCACACGCACACTTATTACAACATTATGCCCTCGCGAAGGAGGATCCGAATGAATAAGCTAACTAGCCACGCTAATTAAGCTAACTATTACAACACAATGAAACTAATTAACTATTCTAAGCTAATTATTACAACAATTGAAACAAATTAACTAACTTATTCTAAGCTAATTAAATATTACAAATCGGAATTGAATAATTAGTTACACTAACTAATTAAGTACAACACTTGAATTAACTAGCTATTCTAAGCTAACTAAAGCAATTAAATGGCCTCCAGAGCAAGGGACGCATGCATGCTTGGTTGTTTTCCTCCCGAAAATCCACCACCTTGCCATTCCAGCCTCTGTTTTCACATTTTTGCTCACCAACAGTGCTGCCAACTTCCAGAACACTTCTAATCCCCTTCAGGAGCACACAGAGCAATTTTTTTTATTGATGGCCGGTCGGCTACTACTGGTGGCCGTCGGCCACCACTGGTGGCTGGTCGGCCACCCTTGCACCGAACTTCTTTTTTGCTGCACCAGAGAGCAAACAGAGGCAAAGCAGTGTATTCTCAAGGTGTGTCTGTACTATTACACTCCTTATCATTACTCAAGCTTAAAGGAGTGTAACTTTTAGCCCTCAAACCATCAACCAAACATTTCCATGCATGATGGCTAAGGAACCAAGCTTGTATAAACTTAATGAGTGAAAAACAAGACTCAACAAAACTATAACCCTATCATGTATGATCAAGGGTGATGGTGACCAAGAAAAGTAGTACGCTTCATCACTTTGAGTATGAAACGCCCCATTTTTCTATGTGTTCGAATTAACGTTCAATCCGAACACATGCTATGCAACACGAAGATGCTTAATCTTGCCTCTTTTACTTGTTGATTTTTGTTTACTCATTTTAGATTATCAATCCATTCTTTAATTGATTAGTCCAAAAGGTGAGTGTCCTGTAATGGAAAGAGGGCTTAAATCACAAGTTCCTTGAGCATGAAGAGACCTCATGCCGTTGATAATGAACTTCTGAAGGAATTAAACCATTAAGCATGAATGTCTCAATTTCACTCTTAAGCAAACAAGTGGTTTAAAACCACTTTCAAAGTAAACAAAAGAGTGAAGAATAGAGGGAGATTGCAGAGATTTCAGTGTTGAAATGGAGTGCAAAATAACACTAAAACATGCAATCAACTCAAGAAAATGTTGTTTAAAGGCCTAAAACACCAAACTAGTGAAGCCCTTTACACTACAACCATCCAAAACAAGACTCATATGACCCAACCAGCCCAAAATAGAGCTAAGACAGTCCAAATTAGAGGCAAAAACATGTTGGAATTAAGCTAAGTTAGGCTAGAAAAACATGCTAACATATAGAGCAAACTAGGCATGCAAGCAAGACACAAGGAGGGGAGGCGATCCCCTCCAATTTTCGACTTCAAAAGTAGGTTTTTGTCACTGAAAACCCTCTGACTTTCAGTGGTTAAGAGGTCCAAAAAGTTTGATTTAAAGGTGATTAAAGATGACACAAAAAGCTTCACAAGCTAAGGAACAAAAAGAGGAACAACCCCCTAACTCACAAGGACTCAAACTACTATTTTTATGCCTAAAAAAATAGAGTTTTTTACACTTCAAAAACAGCCTTAAACAGTTGAAAAGGATAGCAAATCAAGTATGCACAATAAGCTAAAATGAGGTTAGTTCAATACCTTTGAAGCAAAGTGCAATTCAGACACTAACTAAAGCTCAAATCCCCTTTCAAGGTTCAAACAAAGCTCCAAGGGACCTCAGCTCAAAGGTGAGAGTGTTTGGTCAAGGGTTGATGTGCAAAAGTGTAGAGAAACTAAGCAAGTGTATGCAAAATAGCAAGAGAAAGAGAGAAGTCTAGAGAGAGAGATAGAGAGAGAGAGAGAGAGAAAGATTTTTGGTCTAAATTTTTTAACCCCTCCAAATGGAGGAGAGCACCCCCTATATATAGAAAATCAAGGTTTGAGCTTGAATTCATCCTACCATACACGTGTATGAAGATGCAGTTCAGTGAGTAACAACTGGCAAACAAATATCTAAAAAATGAGACAAATGGCCGTCGGCCACCACTGGTGGCTGACAGGCACAACTTGTGGCCGACAAGGTCTAGGGTTGGCTAACAAGCCACCCTCTCTTATAGGCAAGAGACAACAAGATCTTGGTCCAAAAACAAGCACAAAACAAGCAAGGTTTAGAGGCTCAAAGACAAGGCATTCTGCTGAGGACTTCGGCTGCTCAAAACGAACACAAACAAGCACAATCAACGAGTGCACAAATGATGACGTCCAAGTCTTAAGGACAGTAAAAAATGGGGTGTCTACATGATTTTTGCAGATTTTCACCATAGATCTATCCCAACTTGGTATCATACACGAACCCTGTTAAGTCCCTATTTGTTGCCAATTCTGCAAACAAGCTTAGCTGTATTGAGTTAACCTTTTTCCTCTATTTTTGTTCTTCCCGCTCGAGTGGGGAAAGCCGCGCTCGAGCGGAGTTTTCACCTTTGCAGTACTTTGGCTTGCCTGCAAAAATATTATGAGGTGTGATTTTATGCTCGAGTGTAAGTTTCAACGCTCGAGCGTGGACCCTAGTTTGGAACACGCGTGTTAGTGTCAACGCTCAAGCAGACATTCCTGCACTCGAGCAGAGATCACGATTCCAACTGCTATAAAACTATAGTTTGCTCTGAATCTAGGGTACGGCTTCCAGATCTTCTTTGAGAGTTCTAGGGTTTTCTTCTAGGGCTATTTTGCTAGTTTTCTTTGATGTTTGATTGAGTATTAAACTCATGTTTTGATAAGCATACATCAAAGAGTTTGATTGTTCAACTTCAAGAGTGTTCTTTTTCTTTGGTGGAATTCGGAGATTCAAGCGTGGAGTATTTAAAGGAGTTCAAAGCTGTGCGCTGTCGTTGGTTCGACATGGATGTTGTGGATTGAACATCAAGCTAATTAATTTCGAGGTGAAGGCGGTGGTGAAAGATATACAAATTGGTGAAGACAAATTGATTGCGTTTGGGTAATTTGTTTTGGTATATTTGTATTCTTTCTTTCTTTCATAGTGGATTGATTTGTGGCATTTTGCTCGTGGTTTTTTAATCACAATTGGAGGTGCTCCAATTGTGGTTTTTCCACATAAAAATCGTTTGTGTCGATTTATTGATTTCAAAGCAATAATCTAAATCACTTTCATATGTGCTAGATGATTTACATTGTTTGTTTTAATTGTTTGGAAATTGGTGCAATTAATCTAGTCTGAATCACGAATAGTTTAGTTTTTTCAATTGGTATAAAAGTAAGTCACTCTTTGTTTCTCTCAAAACTATAGGAGTGTGATTTTGTGTGATTTGTGATATGAATTCAATTCGCGAAGGTAACTCGACCCATAGACCTCCGTTACTGGATGGTACAAACTATTTTTATTGGAAAGCTCGTATGAGGGCATTTTTAAAATCTATCGATGAGAAAGTTTGGCACTGTGTGCTCTATGGGTGGAGTGAACCTATTGTCACCATTTATAGTGCTGATATCCCCAAACCAATCAATAGATGGGATGTAATCAATTATCAAAACTCGAGTTGGAACAATAAAGCTCTCAATTCCCTCTTTTGCTCTATCACACCAGAAGAGTTTCGTCGTATTTGCATGTGTGAGGTAGCAAAAGAGGCATGTGACATTCTTGAAACTATTTACGAGGGCACTACTGCTATTAAAAGATCAAAACTTCAACATCTCACCTCCTCTTTTGAAACTCTTTTTATGCGCGATGATGAGACGTTTGATGATTTTTATGCTAAACTTAGTGACATCGTGAATTCCTGTTTCACACTCGGTGAAAAAAAATCCCTGAATCAAAGGTTATTGGAAAAATTTTGAGGTCTTTACTTGAGAGGTTCCAATCAAAAGTTATAGCTATTGAGGAGGCTCAGGATGTTGAGAACCTCAAGCTCGATCATTTGGTTGGAAACTTGCAGACTTATGAAGCCCACTAGATTTCTAAGAAAAAATAAAAAGATAGTGTTGCTTTTACTAGTGCTCATGGGACTATTACGACTCTTGAGGTTGAGCTTGATCTAGAGTCCACAATGACGGCAATGTTTACCAAACAGTTTACAAAAGTTTTTAAAGAAAAAGAAGCCGAATTTTAAGGACTCTAGTTCAAAAGATAAGGGTAATGAAAAATTCAAAACTTTTCCACCAAAAGGTGCTCTAAATACTAAGAAGAAGACTATGAAGGGAAAGGTGTTAAGTGTTATGAGGTCAAGGGTTTGGACATATTGCACTTGAATGTCCATCAAAAAAGAATCGTAAGAAAGTCTATATTGTGACTTGGGATGATAAAAGCAGGTCAGAGCAAGGACCTGAAGAAATCGAATCCGAAGAAGACGAAGATAGTACCTACATGGCATTCTGGTCTACTGTCACTCAACCATCTCCAAAGCCAATTGAGTTTGCTCGTGGTCAGAGTCTGCACCGTGCTCCTACCTTTGATGGAAATGATTACTTATTCTAGAAGATACGAATGAGGATATATCTTAGAGCTCATGACCCTGAAGGTTGGCAAGTAATTGAAGAGGATGCTTAAAGTGCTAACAATCTGAGCAATCAAAGAGTTCTGGCTACTATTTGTGAAGCAATTTCTGAAGAAGAACAACAACGAATTGCTCACCACACAAAGGCCAAAGATGCATGGGACATTCTTAGTCAAATCCATGAAAGAGGAGAGTCATCTGCATAACCATCCATTAACTTTTATGCCTTAGTTGCTCGACTGTATGAGGTCAAGGAGGAAGAAAAGAAAAAAGAAGATGATGAAACCTCGGAAGACAATGATGAGATTGATGGTGATGATCTACAACAAGCTTATGAAAAGCTTTACAATGAATCTCTGAACTTGTCTAAGATCAATGATAAACTCACTCTCAAGCTCAAAGCATGTGAAAGCGAGAATGTTAAGCTAAAGGGAGAGATTGCAACAGCAAAAAAGGATGTCATCAAGATCTCAAATGATAACAAGATCTATGTGGAAAACTTCTATTTTGTGAGGCCAAAATGATTGAACTTTTGAAAATCTATGCCACATATGAAGAGAAGATTGAATTCCTTGAGATGTCACATGCTGCATTAGAAGAGATGGTCACTCAGAAAGAGGAAGAACTGAAAGATGCTAGAGCCACGATTTCTATGTGGAACAAAGGTTCAAAGACATTGGAAGACATCCTCGGGTCTCAACAGATGAGTTATGACAAAAGTGGGATAGACTATGATAATGCAGCAGTTCAAAAGAGATAGGCCTCTACATCACATGACACTAAAACTCAAACAAATGGAAAACTAAAGGTTCAACAGGGTGATCCCTCTCTCCATCAACCTAAAGGGGGTAAGAACAACCAAAATGAGGTAAAACCTAGTTTTGTTTGTCATCATTGTGGTAGGTATGGCAACATTCTTCCTTACTGTTATGAGTTGTTTGGTAAGGTGTCTTAAAAATTAGAAATTCTAATACTTCATGGGTTAGGAGACAACCTTACATGTCTAGGTGGAACACCAAGATTCATGATGGTGCTGTAGACAACCCATTTTTGACCGTCCTTAAGATTTGGACGTCACCGTTTGAACACTCGGTGATCATCCATGTTCGTGTTCGTCTTGAGTTTTCGGAGGTTTCGGCTGCGCGCCTTGCCTCAAAACCTCTCGACTTGTCTGTTTTGTGTTTGGTTATGGGCCAAACACGTGTGTTTTTGCTTCTAAGGGCAGGGAATGGCTTGTTGGCCATCCCTACACCTCACCGGCCATGGCTTGAGGCCACCGGCCCTGTTTCCTTGCCATCGGCCAAAAGTGTTGGCCGGTTGGCATTGTATTTGGTCGGTCGGCCATATATGTTGGTCAATTGGCCATATTTTCCAACCGACCCCCTTCTATATGCTTTTGGCAGATATTTTATACCAGCTGTCACAGCTGGCATCCACATTACACCCCCTCCATACACGTGTATGGAGGGATTTGCACCTTGACTTAGCTTCTCTTAGAAGCTTAGGAATTGAATTCCTATAAGAGGGGAGGCCCTCCTCCCTTCTCAGAGGTTCTGGAACTTAGGTTAGAGAATTTGTATCTATCTATCTCTATAGTTCCCTCCTTTTGTATTTGTGTGTGTGTTTTGTGCTCTAATAGGTGTTTTGTTCACACTATTGCACACAAACACCTAGCATTACACCATCCTTGGTTGCTGAGGCTCTAAGAAGTTGTTGTTAGGATTCTTGAGTTGGTTTTGATCCAAGGAAGGTGCTGGAGTGGTGTTCTTGAAGAGGTTCTTCAAAGGTGAGAAACTACCCTCTTTATTCCCCATTTTTGCATAAGCTTTTTGACTATCTTGCATTTGTTTTTAAGCTTAACTTATAACTGATAAAAGTTATATTTTTAAGTTATTAAAATAGTTGTTTAAGATCACTTTGGTGTTTGGGATTGTTTACCCCCTCTTAGGCCTTGTTTGGCCTCATTTTTGTGCCCTTTTCGTGAGCTCTGGGACCACCTTGTATTGGCCTTGGATTTCAGTGGTGGGGATGGTGTTTTGAGGTCCCAAGAAGGAGAGGGCCATCCCCTCTCCTTGTTGTCTTCAATACTTGTCATATTTATCTCATATGTGAGCACCTTTGTTAAGTTCATGTTGGCCATGTCTTAGCTGGTATTTGGTGTTATTTTGTCATGATTTACCTCTATCCAAAGTTGGTTTAGTGGTCTCTTACATGCACCATATACTTGTCTTGTAATCCCTTGATTTGCCTTAACATGCATCATGTTGTAACATGTATTTTTGGCATGATTTTGGCTCACCTCCATGAAGCTTTTAGCCTTGTTGTAGCATGCTTAAGCTCTATTTTTCATTTTTTTGGCCATGCTTGCATTGATTTGTGTAGCTACCATGTGTTATAGCTTGTAGGCTTTGTGTATTGAATCCTCTATCATGCTCTATTTGGATCATTTCAGTGGTTTGGCATCACTTATAATGTTATTTTAGTCCATATAGTATGCTTGAATACTTGCACTTATCGCTCTTTTAATGCTTTAAAGAGCTTGTGTTGTATGCCTCATAAATGCGACATTGTGTATGCCAACATGCTTAGGTCATTGGGATGCCATCTAAGTGGGTTTTGGGGCTCATTTTGGCATGTTAAAACTCTGTTTTGAATTGCTTAAATCATGCCATGTTTGGTTGTATTAGGTGTAGTGTAACACCTCTTTGATGGCCTTACATGCCCCATGATTTTGCCCCTTTGTTTTAGCTTGTTTTGGCTTTGGTCATCGCATGTTTTAGGCTCACTTTAGCATGATTTAGGACAGTTTTAGGTCATACTTGCCATATGCTCTTTGTTTTGTGTAGCTTTAGTTCAAGCCCCTCGCCTAGTTTTAAGCCTTAAGCCTTAAGCATGCCATGCTTGACTTGTTTATGTGATTTGGCATCACTCCTAGCCTCATTTCAGGGCATGTAATGTTGTCACATTTGCATGCTTTCCTTTCCTTTTAAGTGTGCTTAAAAGTTACTCTTTGATGCTTAAGTGTTAGGCCAATTATCATGCATGTTTGTATGTAGTTTTGTCCCTCATGCCCTTGGCATTTTGGACACTGATTTGGACCTATTAGAGAGCTGTCCATCTTGGTGTAAGTCCATCCTTTGCATGTTGTTGCATGCTTGCCTTGTATGTTGTTGCATACTTGGCCCATTGCATATTGTTGTATGCTTAAGTTGCATTTTGGCATGCTTGTTAGCTTGTATTTTGTCATGTGTTTGATATGTTGTCACATGCTTGCATGGTTGCATGCTTGTTCACATGCTCACATTGCATTATTTTACTTGCATGTCTAGGTTGCATTGCATTGTGCATGTTTGCATCACTTGCCTCTCGATCAATTATGATAGAGGTTAGGGTCTTTTATGTGTTTATGTGCATTACATTTGACATTAAAATGCACACTTGGCTCCTTTGGCCATCATGCATTGAAATGCGTGATTGATGGCCCGAGGATCGAGAACCATACTCCTTTGAGCCTTAAACATGATAAGGAGGGTGGTGGTGCAAACAGTGCTATGAAAATGCTTTGCCATGCCTTGTCTGTCCTCTGCTGCAGCAAAACAGGGTTCTACAGAAAGAGATGGTCGACCGACCACATACAATGTCGGCCGACTACATATTTGTGGCCGAGAGCTTAACTTTTGGTCGATGACCAATTATACATGGCCGGTGATCATTCCTCTTGGTCGGTGACATCCCACAGTACTTTGGGGGTGGTTCTGAAGCATCCTTGAGGCTTGTGAAGTTTCCAGAGGTGCAGAGCAGTATAAACAGAGGCAGTGTGAGCATGGTAGTGGATTTTCAAGGGAAACCATCCGAGCACGCATGCATCCCTCTTCCCGAGGCTATTTTCACTACTTTCATACCTCAATTAATTTGTTAATTAGTTAAGTGGTTTTGTAATATCTAATTAGCTAGGACAGTTGATTATTTATTCAGCCTGTATTATTCTTTCGGACCCTCCGTTGAGAGGGCGAATTTTGTAATAAGCGTGTGTGTGTGTGATGCATGTCTTCCAACCCCCATTTCTTTATCCCTTTGACTTAACCGCTTACGATGGTTAGTTATAGGGCACGTTTCAATTAGCATCCTTATGCTATGCATGTTTGCATCATTCATCTGTATTGCATGCACCGGGCTCGGCACATCATGCTAACTGCATAGTCTTTCAATTCCAACTTGAATAATTGTATCGAGTTGTCGCATTTCACATGTCATTCTTACATTGGCCGAGCCTATTCTAGTTGCATTTTGCATGCGGCGCATTAGCCATCTTAACATGAACTTGGATCATACATTGATTACTAACATGTTCTTTGTTTTGGCTCGGTGTACATTGTGAGTGTTTTTGTTTTAGCATCTTGCATGTGTGTTAATGTTGCCATGAAAGCATGCTTACCATGAGGCTAACTGCTTAGTCGATATAAATTGCCTGAATGCCTGTGGGTGAAGGTTGGATTACTTGAATTGGGACAATTCATTGAAATCCGCATTTTAGCCTACTTGCGAGTAGCAAACTCCAAACCATTTTCCAAACAAAGCGGATATGCAATGCTTTGTTCCAAATCAAGCGATCTAGTCTATACTTGTGTGTTGTGCGCATCACATAGTAATTCTAGCTAATACACCGGAATAAGAACGCATGTGTTTTCAAAAACAATATATCATGTTTAGTATTGGCCGATCTTTGATCGGGCGAGCGGGAGTGCTCATAGTTGACCTTCCCCAATCGTACCCACATTCCTGAGCCGAGGCAACTTTGGTGATGATGGACACGTGGCCTTAGGCAACGAGTCATGGTTTTCTAAATTTCCCCCAAAACAAAATATTTAGGTGGCGACTCTGTATCTGGCAAAGCAGTCCATGTTTGGCACTTCTTTCTAAAATCTGTTTTTCAAAACGATTTGCTGGATTTGGACTCTTTGGTGATTTATCGGTCTTGCATTGCACTTTGCAAGATTAGATTCAGAACCCTGACATCGAATCCGAACTGTAGTGAGCTCCAATGAACAAAATGGGATTCCCTCCCGGGACGTTCGGGGACGTCTACAGTTTCTGGCGACTCTGCTAGGGAGTTAGAGAACTTGACTCGAACTCGTGATATCTTGTTTTGATTACACTCATGTGTCTCTTTGCATTGTATTTGCATTGGTGCGCCTAGGACACCGTGTTTGCCGTCTGCTATTCCTGAACGGTTTGCCGGAGGGCCGCTTTGAGAAGCGTGCCATAAGGCTGACTGGTTACGGGCTCTGCCACGATGGGAACACAAACCCCAGTTGTTACCGGGGCACCCTTTTTGACCATTCGACGTAGTGCATATTCGGAATCCATAGTGACCATTCCAACCTAGGACAGGTTACTTACCCGATTGTAGGTTGTTTGAAACCGCTGCGTGCGTAGTGAAACCCTAGCTCCTAACAAAATAGGACAGGGAAACCCTACCCCAACATAGGGATGTTTTGGCTCTTACTTGCTTGGTATGTCTTTGTCGAGTGTGTCTCTGAGTTGTATGTATCGGTTGCAAGTCTGTATCGAGCCCGAGGGCATCGAGATTTTGAGGGAATCGGTTTACCGAGGGTATCAGTTCTGAGTAATTTTGGGCAGAATTCAGTAGAGAGCATAGTCATTCAGCAATGCTCATATCTGTTCTGGTGAAATCGGGCTGAGATACTGCTTGTTTTCTCTTTTGCTAGGTAGTCCTAGAACTATAGCTTCAGAAGGCTCTAATATCCCCCGGTACATTGGACTTGTGCTGATAGACTTTGTCAGGTCAGAGATTCAGTTCAAGGGCAAATCAGTGTTCCTTCGCCAGAGGCAGGGTAAAAAGGCCAGTCAGGCACAGATCATCAGTTCAACAGTCTTTGGATCAGTAGTCAGTATCCATCTCACCTGTGTGCAGTTGGGTTGAGATATCTGTTTTTACTACAGAGATAGATATACCTATAGATCAGTTTGATCAGGGCAGTATGGCGGGAATGGAAGAGATGATGCGTCAACTCTAAGAAAGTATTAAAACCATGCAGCAGGACGCTGTTTGTCAAGCCGAATTTGCCAAACAACAGGCCGAGGTCATGGCTCAACAGGAAGAGTTAATTGCCAGACTACAACAGCAAACCGGAGCATCTACTTCACACCAAGTTGCTCCCCCACCAAGAGTCCCAATACCCGGGGAGACGGCAAATGTCCAGAATGTTCAAGAGGATACAGACATCCCAACGGGGCCACCTACGCCCCCGATTCTACCTCAACTATCCAAGGCACTCACGCCTATCAATCTACCGGATTCCCCCTTTGAGTTCGAGGTCGACCCCACGGTATTAAAAGTGAGCAAGCTTGAAAAGCTGTTCAAGAAATCTTAGGGTGTCATGTCCATTCCAGATATCGAAGATGGGTACACCAATGCGGCCGTGACGCTACCGGACCGGTTTAAGATGCCACACATTGACCGTTTGAATGGATCCAGTGATCCTATGGTACATCTACGCTTGTTTTTAGACATACTAAGGCCGATGGGCCTCACCAGATTACAGAAGCTTTCTTTATTCGGCCGAACCTTGTCGGGTATAGCGGCCATCTGGTACGCAAAATTGGAAGATTCCGTCAAGAGGAACGGGGAGGAGATGGCCGAGGCCTTTGTAGCTCAATACTCCTACAACACACAGATCGAGATCACAACTCGTGATTTTGAGGCAACTAGACAGAAGCCGAAGGAGAGCTTTTTTGACTTCGTAACCCACTGGAGGGCCAAGGCCTCAATGATGACCATTAGGCAGACTGACAAAGACCAGATAAGGATGGTTGTGCGCAACCTCTAACCCAGGTTGATGCAAAAGATGATCGTCTTACCCCTTCCCACCTTTGCGAATCTACACGAGATAGGGGTACAGATTGAAGACGCAATGAAACAAGGTCAGATTGACCACAAAAGGGAGTCACCCAAGAAGGGTTACACACGCAGTTCGAATGCGACCGTCAGTGGTGACGCAGCTGCAAGATCTTCTGAGGTTGGAATGGTCACCACCACTCCGCAAATAGCCACCCCCTTTGTTGGTGCATCCAATCCAAACCCTCGAACTTCGGACTATCTACCCCGAGGCAAGAGGGTTTTCACCCCGCTTTATATGCCTTTGTCTAAAGCTCTAGGGGTCCTACTCAGGAAAGGACATCTGAAACCGTTAGAACAACGGCCTTTACCCGATCCTCTCCCTCCAAAGCATGACCCGGCTAAGTACTGTACTTTCCATCAACAAACCAGTCATGACACTGATAGTTGCGTCCGTCTTCACCATAAGATACAAAATTTGATTGACAACAAGGTCATCACCGTACCAGTCTTGCAAAGTCTGTCGGCACTGGATCAGTGAACTTGGGAGATAGTACGAATATGTGATCAGGGGATGAACCACCTGCGGGCGGCGCTCATTTTACTCCGGATGTGGCGTATGGCACGCACTATTTTGAGCATTTGTGAATGCTGGTTTTTGTACTTTCTGACTCGGGTATTGAGTTGGTTTTGTTATGTCGTTTAGAATCTGTCCTGTTGTATTGAGTCAGTCTTTTCATACTAAGTCAGTTGGGTCTGTCTTGTTGTATCGAGTCAGTCCTGTTGTATAGGAGTCGAGTGATTCCGGGGATGTTGCCTCGGATGTCACTATTTTATTTTGTGTTTGTCTCTTTGCTTTCTTTTTTAGTCTGTTTCTGCCGTGGAGCCAGTTAGACCAGAATGTCTGAATGAAATAGCAGTGATTTTCATACTTTTGTGTTTGCTTTTGCCTTGTGCCAGTTGTGCCAAAAGTAATGAATGAGATGGCAGTATTTGACTAAAAAATTGTGTCTTTTCTGTGCCTTGAAGTCATTGCATTAACCTAAGTTTTTCAAAACTTTTTGAACATTGTGATGAAAACGAAGAGGAAGGAATTCCTCGGGATTTGCAAAAATTTGATCAAAATTGAGAGAAAGAGAGGCGTGCTAAGCCCTTAATGATTGAGATCATATTTGTTAATGTGAGTACTGAGAAAGATCCTGGCTTGATCCAGATTGGTTCTGCATTGTCTTCAGCACGAGTGACTAGTCGCTTTCTTAAAAGATTTCAAAAAAAATGTTTTGCGCTGTCCTGCAAAGACCTGTGTGGAATCGCTCTTGAGATTGCGCAGCTTCGGATCACTCCCAGCCCCGAGACTCGACCCCCGGCTTTCAGATCTTGAAGTTATATTCAGAATGTTCAACAGTCAATCAAAATGTAAGGCCCGTGTAGCCGGATCAGAAGCAGTCCATGAACTAGGGGTGAGAATATCATATGTGATCAAAAGAAACTTGCGAAGCTAGATCAGGAACACCCCTCGAATTAGGGACAAAAGATGTCAGATTATGCTCAAAGAGTCAAAGATGAAGATCAGCAAGAATGCCAAACTCCAGAAGGGAGGAAAGAAGAAAATATTGCTGAAGGACAATTAAGTTCCTATCCACAACACTAGGGGCAAATTCAGCCCCCCATTGGATGGACTCCTCAACGTTAGCGAACAACGGCCATTCTCCTGGATTCAGATGACTTCAGGATCTCAAAACCATTTGACATGGACAAAGCTACACTTTTACCCTTGAGAGGCTCGCTGGGCCGAAAACCCGGAAGGGCAAGCCAGGCAAAAGTTAGAGCAAGAAAAAGAACAAAAAGAACAAAAAAAAGAAAAAAATGCAAGGAATAAAAAAATGAAAAATTCTGAAAAGAAAAGATAAAAAAGAAAAAAGAAGAAAAGAAATGAAAAGAATTGAAAAGAAAAGAAAAACAAAGCTCGCAAGGTTGAAAACTTGGAAGGGCGGCCTTGGCAAAAGTTAGAGCGCAAAATGAGAGGTTAATACCCGAGTGTACCTTACCCCGAAGTACGTAAGGCTTGATTCCCATGTTTGGGATACGTAGGCAACTTCATTCTGAAGTCCAGTCGTAAAACACTTCAAATTCGACTACGTCCATGTGATGGTTCTGGTCATCTTTGTCTTCTCTGTATCCGAGAATTTGGTCGTAACTGTCATTGTGAGGTCTGGTTGCCATGTCTTTCGCTTATTCAGACTAGGGCAACTTTCCGCTGTTGCGTCAATCTTCTTGGTGCTATTCAAACTAGGGGCAACTTTCAGTTGCCATGCAGTGCCATTTACACAAGGGGCAATTTTCCTTCAGATCTGAGGTTGTGCATCTCAAGAGTAGATTCCGTGCTCGTTGTGCAATGGCCATTTGCAAAAATAGTTTTTGAGAATTTTTAATGAAGTTAACTAATTCTCTCGAAAATTATTCCATTTTTCCATAACTAGACCATTTCTTGGACCTAAAAAAAGGAAAATTTTTAGTGCTCATAGCCTGACTTGCATGATTTTAAATCAGAAAATTGAACAAGCATGTAAATCTAACTCTCATTTTGGCCAAAATTGTTTTAGTAGAAAACCAAAACAAAAAATGGTCAAAATGATGAACTAGGGGCACAGTTGAGTCAGGTGTTCTATCTTTTCTCCATTGTCAATCCATTTGCCAGAAAGGGCACCATACTTGCCAAAAAGGGCACTCTACCTGCCAGAAAAGGGCACAACTAAAGCTAACAGCAAAATGCTGAAAGCTATCTCATCCTCCAAGCAACGAGGTATCAAACCAAGTGCGAAGCATGAACTGGAATGGAGCAGGATATTCCATTCCCTCATCTGGACAGATCTAATCACGTCCAAACTCCCTAGTAGAGCATCGTCAACCAATGTCAATTGCAGATCTGCTGCACATCCAGCCGCATCACAACCCCTCTGTGGGGGAAATTCACTGTTGTGAACAAGAACAAGAATATGGTAGAATACCAGGGGCAAGAGCCCACAACTTCTTACTTATCCATCAACCACCCAAGGGAGGGATAAAAAATGAGAGATTGAATAATAGAGAGATGTGCTCTAAGAGAAAAAGTGAGGAAAAGGGCTTTTTCAGAAAAACAGAGCTTGAGGGCCGAGTGATGTAAGAATCACAAGTGAGAAAGGGTGGGAAACAATACCCAGAGAAACTGGCTCCTCGTGCATCGAGAGGTCTCTTGCCTTTATAACACAGCTGAGTGTTGTGTTTGTGTGTTTTTGTTTGTTTCGATTCTTGTTTTGAGTCGTTTGAGTGTCAATAGATGTGTTTAGGTTGTTTTACCTTGTTTTTCCATTGTTGAGTTGTGTTTAGGTTGTTCTACCTTTTGTTTTCCGTTGTTGAGTCGTTTTGGCTGTGGTCAGTTGTAGGCTCAATACCCGGTTGAGAACCCTTTTCTCGTCTCACTTTCAAAAAATCGTTTTGTGCTCCAAGTGCCGTGTCGTTCTCCACATCTATGCAAAACAAGATTCGTTCTTTTGTAAAAACTGTAGGGTTCAACCTAGGTCATGTGAGAACAGTAAAATCAGGACCTATCTAAAGCTGTATAGGTTCCAGGCTGCAAAGCAAAAGAAAAGAGGGAAAATGTGGAGCGTCTTAGTGTGTTCCGAGACTGCATTCCAGGTGCATCTTCTTAGGCCTCGCCGTTTCTCTGGAGTATGAGTGTATCTTGACCCCAAGTGTAAGCTTGCTTCAAGTCAGAATGGCAGTTCAGGCAGCACCTGAGGGTTTCATATGCAGATGTTACCTCTCGCCAATATGAACAGGGTATACCCTTTTGAGTTGAGCGTGTTGCCAAGTCCTCTAAGAGGTAAATCTGAGGTTGCGTTTGAATTGGTCTCGTTAAGGCGTGTATTTCCTTATTCAGTAGTTTATTTCAAACATGTTGTTGATGTTGCACTGAAAATGCATTGTTATGCACCATTCTCTTTGCATTGTTATGCACACTCTGCCTGCGTTGTCATGCACACCTCATTTGCATTATCATGCATTACAATACATGCATTGTCATGCATTTCTTTACTTTGCATTGTCATGCGTTTCCTCACCATGCATTGTCATGCGTTTTCCTTATATCGCATTGTCATGCACACCTCACATGCATTGTCACGCATTTTCCTTATATCGCATTGTCATGCGCACCTTACATGCATTGTCATGCACCTTCCTTATCGCGCATTGTCATGCGCATTTTATTTGCATTGTCATGCATTTCCTTAAAACATGCATTGTCGTGCATTTCTTTACTTTGCATTGTCATGCATTTTCCTTAACCCGCATTGTCATGCATTTTCCACCTGCATTGTCGTGCACTCTTCACTTGCGTTAACACGCGTGTTTCGCCTCTACCTGCATTGTCGTGCACTCTTCACCTGTGTCAACACGGATGTTTCGCCTCCACCTGCATTGTCATGCACTCTTCACTTGCGTCGACACGCATGTTTCGCCTCCACCTGCATTGTCATGCATCTCGGTGCATGCATTTACTGCATTATCCATCTATGGCTTGCGCTTTTCCATGTTGAGCTTGGTCTGGTATGTGCCTATACTTTTCACGTTGACGCACGGTTATGATATTATGTGTACGCACGTAGTGTTGAGGGTGACGGCACCATTTCCATGTTAGACGTGGTTTGTTTGTGTCCATGCCTTTCCTAGGCAAGATATGTTTTGGCCTCGCGCCTTATCTATTACATTCCATTGCATATAGAATATATATTGCATTGTAGTTTGCATGCATTTACTGCATTATCCATCTATGGCTTGCGCCTTTCCATGTTGAGCTTGGTCTGGTATGTGCCCATACTTTTCACATTGACGCACGGTTATGATATTATATGTACGCACCTAGTGTTGAGGGTGACGGCACCATTTCCATATTAGACGTGGTTTGTTTGTGTCCATGCCTTTCCTAGGCAAGATACGGTTTAGCCGCGCGCCTTATCCATTACATTCATTGCATTGTAGTGCAGTGTGTTGCATCCAGCATTTAGGATCACGATCTTTCCTCAGCGGGTCATTCCTCACTTATATCATGCCACCCAATTACTTGTATTTTGTGTTCCATCTACACACACACAGTTCTGCATGTGTACGCGCCTATTCCACTGATGGGATTGTGGTTTGAGGGTGTCGGTAGACGGATTTTACATCTCCATCCCTTTATGATATTTATGAGGTTTTTGTACTGCTTTTGGTTTGATCATCTCAAATACACTGCATATCATTTGCATTGTTTATTACATTGTTTTGTAATATTGCATATCATTTTGCATCATATACTCGCATTGTTATGCGTCACACTTAGGTTGCATTGTGCTGCATCCCTTTACCTGCGTTGTTACGCACTTTTCAATTGCATTGTCATGCATGTTTCTAACAATATTGTACCTGTTAAAGTTTCTTTGTTTTACAGGCATGATATTGTATGCACGGTTCATTTGAAGCTGGCACGACCAGACGAGCTGGACAGGTATTGTACTCTCCATGTGAGACGTAGCGATAATTGAATAATTCTCTTACATCCTCTCTGCATTGTTAAGTAGCTTGGTTTGAATTTGCTTGCTTAAAGCTGTCGCATGTTATGCTTCGTTACAGCTTCCTTCGCATGATCATAAGTTATGTTTGGCATTATGCATGTGCCTTGCATCTTGCCCCCGCCTATGGGTACATATCTTTGCTATCTTGCATGCTTGTCTAAGTCTTCGACCTTGTCAAAAATGGGTCGTCTCTGGGCTTTGACACTCACTCCCGTCATTGTTATGACTTTCGAGTTCTGTCAAAGAGGGGCAACTGTAAACACCCCATTTTTGACCATCCTCAAGATTTGGATGTCACCGTTTGAACACTCGGTGATCATCCATGTTTGTGTTCGTCTTGAGTTCTCGAAGGTTTTGGCCGCGCGCCTTGCCTCAAAACCTCTCGACTTGTTTGTCTTGTGTTTGGTTGTGGGCCAAACACCTGTGTTTTTGCTTCTGAGGGCAGGGAATGACTTGTTGGCCATCCCCACATCTCACCGGCCATGGCTTGAGGCCGCCGGCCCTGTTTCCTTGCCATCTGCCAACAGTGTTGGCCAGTTGGCATTGTATTTGGTCGATCGGCCATATATGTTGGTCAATTGGCCATATTTTCCAACCGACCCCCTTCTAACTGCTTTTGGCAAATATTTTATGCCAGCTGTCACAGCTGGCATCTACATTACACCCCCTCCATACACGTGTATGGAGGGATTTGCACCTTGACTTAGCTTCTCTTAGAAGCTTAGGAATTGAATTCCTATAAGAGGGGAGGCCCTCCTCCCTTCTCAGAGGTTCTGGAACTTAGGTTAGAGAATTTGTATCTATCTATCTCTATAGTTCCCTCCTTTTGTATTTGTGTGTGTGTTTTGTGCTCTAATAGGTGTTTTGTTCACACTATTGCACACAAACACCTAGCATTACACCATCCTTGGTTGCTAAGGCTCTAAGGAGTTGTTGTTAGGATTCTTGAGCTGGTTTCGATCCAAGGAAGGTGCTAGAGTGGTGTTCTTGAAGAGGTTCTTCAAAGGTGAGAAACTACCCTCTTTATTCCCCATTTTTTCATAAGCTTTTTGACTATATTGCATCTTTTTTTAAGCTTAACTTATAACTGATAAAAGTTCTGTTTTTAAGTTCTTAAAATAGTTGTTTAAGATCACTTTGGTGTTTGGGATTGTTTACCCCCTCTTAGGCCTTGTTTGGCCTCATTTTTGTGCCCTTTTCGTGAGCTCCGGGACCACCTTGTATTGGCCTTCTCACCACTGAAATCTAGAGGGATTTCAGTGGTGGGGATGGTGTTTTGAGGTCCCAAGAAGGAGAGGGCCATCCCCTCTCCTTGTTGTCTTCAATACTTGTCATATTTGTCTCATATGTGAGCACCTTTGTTAAGTTCATGTTGGCCATGTCTTAGCTGGTATTTGGTGTTATTTTGTCATGATTTACCTCTGTCCAAAGTTGGTTTAGTGGTCTCTTACATGCACCATATACTTGTCTTGTAATCCCTTGATTTGCCTTAACATGCATCATGTTGTAACATGTGTTTTTGGCATGATTTTGGCTCACCTCCATGAAGCTTTTAGCCTTGTTGTAGCATGCTTAAGCTCTGTTTTTCATTTTTTTGGCCATGCTTGCATTGATTTGTGTAGCTACCATGTATTATAGCTTGTAGGCTTTGTGTATTGAATCCTCTAGCATGCTCTATTTGGATCATTTTAGTGGTTTGGCATCACTTATAATGTTATTTTAGTCCATATAGTATGCTTGAATACTTACACTTATCGCTCTTTTAATGCTTTAAAGAGCTTGTGTTGTATGCCTCATAAATGCGACATTGTGTATGCCAACATGCTTAGGTCATTGGGATGCCACCTAAGTGGGTTTTGGGGCTCATTTTGGCATGTTAAAACTCTGTTTTGAATTGCTTAAATCATGCCATGTTTGGTTGTATTAGGTGTAGTGTAACACCTCTTTGATGGCCTTACATGCCCCATGATTTTGCCCCTTTGTTTTAGCTTGTTTTGGCTTTGGTCATTGCATGTTTTAGGCTCACTTTAGCATGATTTAGGACAGTTTTAGGTCATACTTGCCATATGCTTTTTGTTTTGTGTAGCTTTGGTTCAAGCCCCTCGCCTAGTTTCAAGCCTTAAGCCTTAAGCATGCCATGCTTGACTTGTTTATGTGATTTGGCATCACTCCTAGCCTCATTTCAGGGCATGTAATGTTGTCACATTTGCATGCTTTCTTTTCCTTTTAAGTGTGCTTAAAAGTTACTCTTTGATGCTTAAGTGTTAGGCCAATTATCATGCATGTTTGTATGTAGTTTTGTCCCTCATGCCCTTGGCATTTTGGCCACTGATTTGGACCCATTAGAGAGCTGTCCATCTTGGTGTAAGTCCATCCTTTGCATGTTGTTGCATGCTTGCCTTTTATGTTGTTGCATACTTGGCCCATTGCATATTGTTGTATGCTTAAGTTGCATTTTGGCATGCTTGTTAGCTTGCATTTTGTCATGTGTTTGATATGTTGTCACATGCTTGCATGGTTGCATGCTTGTTCACATGCTCACATTGCATTAGTTTACTTGCATGTCTAGGTTGCATAGCATTGTGCATGTTTGCATCACTTGCCTCTCGATCAATTATGATAGAGGTTAGGGTCTTTTATGTGTTTATGTGCATTACATTTGACATTAAAATGCACACTTGGCTCCTTTGGCCATCATGCATTGAAATGCGTAATTGATGGTCCGAGGAACGAGAACTATACTCCTTTGAGCCTTAAACATGATAAGGAGGGTGGTGGTGCAAACATTGCTATGAAAATGCTTTGCCATGCCTTGTCTGTCCTCTGCTGCAGCAAAACAGGGTTCTACAGAAAAAGATGGTCGACCGACCACATACAGTGCCGGCCGACTACATATTTGTGGCCGAGAGCTTAAGTTTTGGTCGATGACCAATTATACATGGCCGGTGATCATTCCTCTTGGCCGGTGACATCCCACAGTACTTTGAGGGTGGTTCTGAAGCATCCTTGAGGCTTGTGAAGTTTCCAGAGGTGCAGAGCAGTATAAACAGAGGCAGTGTGATCATGGTAGTGGATTTTCGAGGGAAACCATCCGAGCACGCATGCATCCCTCTTCTCGAGGCTATTTTCACTACTTTCATACCTCAATTAATTTGTTAATTAGTTAAGTGATTTTGTAATATCTAATTAGCTAGGATAGTTGATTATTTATTCAGCCTGTATTATTCTTTCGGACCCTCCGTCGAGAGGGCGAATTTTGTAATAAGCCTGCGTGTGTGAGATGCATGTCTTCCAACCCCCATTTCTTTCTCCTTTTTACTTAACTGCTTACGATGGTTAGTTCTAGGGCACGTTTCAATTAGCATCCTTATGCTATGCATGTTTGCATCATTCATCTGTATTGCATGCACCGGGCTCGGCACATCATGCTAACTGCATAGTCTTTCAATTCCAACCTGAATACGTGTATCGAGTTATCCCATTTCACATGCCATTCTTAGATTGGCCGAGCCTATTCTAGTTGCATTTCGCAAGCAGCGCGTTAGCCATCTTAACACGGACTTGGATCATACATTGATTACTAACATGTTCTTTGTTTTGGCTCGGTGTACATTGTGAGTGTTTTTGCTTTAGCATCTTGCATGTGTGTTAATGTTGCCATGAAAGCATGCTTACCATGAGGCTAACTGCTTAGTTGATATAAACTGGCTGAATGCCTGTGGGTGAAGGTTGGATTACTTGAATTGGGACAATTCATTGAAATCCGCATTTTAGCCTACTTGCGAGTAGCAAACTCCAAACCATTTTCCAAACAAAACGGATATGCGATGCTTTATTTCAAATCAGGCGATCTAGTCTATACTTGTGTGTTGTGCGCATCACATAGTAATTCTAGCTAATACACCGGAATAAGAACGCATGTGTTTTCAAAAACAAGATATCATGTTTAGTAGTGGCCGATCTTTGATCGGGCGAGCGAGGGTGCTCATTGCTGACCTTCCCCAATCGTACCCAAGTTCCCGAGCCGAGGCAACTTTGGTGATGATGGACACGTGGCCTTAGGCAACGAGTCAGGGTTTCCTAAATTTCCCCCAAAACAAAATATTTAGGTGGCGACTTTGTATCTGGCAAAGCAGTCCATGTTTGGCATTTCTTTCTAAAATCTGTTTTTCAAAACGATTTGCCGGATTTGGACTCTTTGGTGATTTATCGGTCTTGCATTGCACTTTGCAAGATTAGATTCAGAACCGTGACATCGAGTCCGAACTGTAGTGAGCCCCAATGAACAAAACGGGATTCCCTCCCGGGACGTTCGGGGGCGTCTACAGGTGCCCACAACACTAAGACTGTTACCAAGACTGCCAGTCCTGTTTCTATTAAGACCAAAAAGATATGTGTGAGAAAGAGTGACTTAACTTGTTTTGTTGTTCACAATGCATTGAAAGCACGTGACTCACACATGTGGTATCTTGATAGTGGGTGCTCTCGTCACATGTCAGGTGACAAATCCTACTTTACATCTCTTAAAAAATATGAAGGAGGAATTGTTATTTTTGGAGATGGTGGCACTTCTAGAGTCATTGGTAAAGGCTCTATAAATGTTGTCGGCCTTCCAAAGCTCGAAAATGCCTTACTTGTTGATGGCCTTAAAGCGAATCTTCTAAGCATCAGTCAAATGTGTGATTCCCACCATGAAGTATTATTTTCAAAACATAAATGTGAAATTTTGGATAAGAAGGGAAATACTGTCATGAATGGTGTTCGCACATCTAATAATTGTTATGGGATTGTTACCACTAATGATCTCACTTGCCACTCTGCTATCAAAAGTAATCTTGACCTGTGGCATCAAAGATTAGGTCACATGAATTTGAAAGTCCTAACTAAGATTGCCAACAAAGAGCATGTGAGAAGAGTATCCAAAATAGGTAAGAATGTGAATCATGTGTGTGGACCATGTCAACTTGGGAAGCAAACTCATGCCCCTCATAAAAAGGTGAACAGTTTCACAACCAAACGTCCTCTTGAACTGGTTCATATGGATCTTATGGGACCCACTCGTACTGAAAGCATTGGAGGTAAAAGATACATATTTTTCACTGTTGATGATTATACTCGTTGTTCATGGGTTAATATTTTAAGAGAAAAATCTGATACGTTTGATGCTTTCTAGGCCTTAGTCCTTAAAATCCAAAATGAATAAGGTGTTTCTATTCGGCGTATCATAAGAATCTAAACGGATCATGGTCGTGAATTTGAAAATAGTTCGTTTTCATATTTTTGTGATATGCATGGAATTAAACATGAGTTTTCTACACCGATTACTCCACGGCAAAATGGAGTTGTTGAGAGGAAGAACAGGGTTGTTTAAGAGATGGCTAGGGTCATGCTCCTTAGCAAGAAAGTTCCTCCTAAGTTCTGGGCTGAAGTCTTACATATCGCCGTTTATGTTGTGAATCATGTGTATTTAAGGCCCAACATTTTACAAACTCCATATGAATTATGGAAAGGGTTGAAACCTAATATAAAATATTTCAAAACGTTTGGGAGTAAATGTTACATTTTCAAAGATAGAGAGCCATTGGGAAAATTTGACTCTTGTAGTAATGAAGGTATTTTTTTAGGGTATTCAATCATTAGTAGAGCTTTTTGTGTCTATAACCTACGTACTTGATCTCTATTGGAATCAATCAATGTGGTTATAGACGACACAGGTTTTCCTATGCTAGCAATACATGAGCAAGAATATGGTGAGTCTCCAATCTTGGATACTAAACCACAAAGACAAGGAGAAGCACAGGGTCAAGCCCAAGAAGGTGAACCAGCCCTAACTTCAATGGTTAGTCTGAGTCCAAAGAGTGCACAAAGAGACACCTCCTTTGAAGCTCCCGTCATTACTAGTCCAAAGAGTTAAGACCATCAGCAAGGGTAAAACTGAATCATCCAGCTCAACAGGTGATTGGAAGTGTCTAAGACAGAATGAAAACTCGAAAACAAATTTGGGAAGAGGTATCTCACATGTGTTATGTGTTGTTAATTGAACCTAAAAATATAAAAAAGGCCTTACTAGATGATAGTTGGGTTAATGCTATGCATGAAGAATTTGGTCAATTTGAATGTAACAAAGTTTGGACTCTTGTTTCAAGACCTAGAGACATGAATGTAATAGGTACCAAGTGGATCTTTAAAAATAAATCTAATGAGAATGGTACTATGGTCAGAAATAAAGCGAGGTTGGTTGCTCAAGGGTATACACAAGTAGAGGGTGTTGATTATGATGAGACGTTTGCCCCTGTTGCACGTCTCGAATCTATTCGTATTTTACTTGGTGTTGCATGCTTTCTTGGGTTCAAATTGTTTCAAATGGATGTGAAAAGTGCCTTCCTGAATGGGTACTTGAAACAAGAGCCTTATGTTGAGCAACCAAAAGGGTTTGAGGACCCAAAATGTCCACATCATGTCTACAAGTTAGACAAGGCATTGTATAGGTTGAAACAAGCCCCTTGGGCTTGGTATGATAGACTTACTACCTTTCTTCTTGATAATGATTTTCAAAGGGGTAGTGTGGACAAAACCTTATTTGTAAAACATACTAAGTCTCATATACTTGTTGCTTAGATTTATGTTGATGATATTGTATTTGGATCCACTACTGATTTTTTTGTGAAATTCGGATTGCATGACAAATGAGTTTGAAATGAGCATGATAGGGGAGTTGTTTTTCTTCTTGGGTCTTCAAATTAAACAGTCTCCTTCGGGTATGTTTGTCTCTCAGACCAAGTATGCCAAAAACCTTGTGTCCAAGTTTGGTCTAGAGTCGGCCAAACATGCACGTACTTCCACGAGCACCAGTCTTCACCTTTCCAACGATTCCTCTAATACTGATGTTGATCCTACCCTTTATAGGAGTATGATAGGGAGTCTCTTGTACCTCACTACCAGTCATCCTAACATTGCATTTAGTGTAGGTGTTTGTGCCCGTTACCAAGCCTGTCCTAAAGAGTCTCATCTGCTTGCGGTTAAATGCATCATTAAGTATGTAAATGAGACATTAGGGTATGGGTTTGGGTTCACGATTGACATTACCGCTGAAATCACTATTTTTGTTGATGCTAACTGCGCAGGGTGTGCTGATAATCGTAAGAGCACATCTGGCTGGTATTTTTACCTTGGGAATAATTTGGTTGCTTGGCATAGCAAAAAGCAAAATGCCATTTCTCTTTCGACCGCTGAAGCTAAGTACATTGTAGTAGGGAGTTGTTGTGCACAAATGTTATGGACGAAGCAAATGCTTTATGATTATGGTATTGACCAGTACACTCACCCTTTTTTGTGATAATACAAGTGCAATTGACATTTTTAAAAATCCTGTCTAACAATCTCGCACTAAACACATTAACCTTCGTCATTATTTCATTCGAGAGTTAGTGGAAGAGGGCCTTGTTGTTCTTGAACATGTACCCACTGAGCATCAAAAGGCAGATAATTTTACAAAACCCCTTGATCTTCTTAGGTTTGAGTTCTTAGAAAGACCTTGGGTGTAGTTCTCAGTCACTAGGGTGTGACCTGTTTCTTCAGTGAGTGAGAGTGATCATCTTTATGTGTACTGGGATGCTATAATCTCATTGTCATTGATTCCTGTCATCTTTGCATTTAAGACTCATATGAACACCTCTCATGTGTGGACTTGCCTTTTTCCGCACCCACTTTCGGAAGGTTTGAAAAGAAAGGCCTCACAGTTCGGACTCACGCGGTTCTAAATCTAGTCTCACAAGTGCAATGTGAAACTGATAAACACCAAAGAGTCCAAATCTAGCAAATCTTTTTTTGGAAAATCAATTTTAAATCAAATAATGCCAAAATTGGACTGCTTTTCCAGATACAAAGTCGCCACCTAAATATTTTTGTTTTGGGGAAATATCGGAAACCTTGACTCATGCCAAAGGCGACGTGTCCGTCATCACCAAAGTTGCCTCAGCTCGGGAACTTGGGTACGAAGGGGGAAGGTCATGAATTGAGCACCTCCACTCGCCCGATCAAAAAATCGGCCTCTACTAATCATGATATGATTTTTATGTACATTATGTGCTCTTGTTCCGATTATTTGACTAGCTTTATTATGTGATGCGCACAAGCAAGTATAAACTAGTTTGCTCAGTTTGGAACAATTCAACTCATGTTTGTTTGCAAAAATGGTTTGAATTTTTCACTTCAAGTGGGCTTAAAGATGTGGATTTGCCACCAAACATAGTGGGCTTAAAACATGGTTTGCCACTCAACAAAGTGGGCTTAAAACTTACATTCATTGAATTGTTCCAATTCAAACTACAAGCCTTCATCCATATGCATTTATGCAGTTTAGCATTTAAGCACATAACTTCATGGAAAGCATGCGAAACATAGCAACATTCACACTTATGCAGGTATGCTAAAGCATAAAAACTCACCTAGTACTCTAAGCCAAAACAGAAACTAGTTAGAAAGATACATGATCCTAACTATGTTAAGTGTCTAATGCAACACATGCAATAATGCAATTAATAGGCTCGACTACTAATATGGCATATGAAGCAATTTGATAACATGCGATTAAACACGTATTCAAAGAATTATCGAAATGACAATGCAGTTTGAATGATGCGCCGAGCCTCGGTGCATGCAATACAAGATGAATGGATGCAAGCATTAGATATGCTAATCGAGATATGTCCCTAATCTAACCATCAAAAGTAATTAAATAAAAAGAAGCAAGACGTGGGGTTGGAAAACATACACATACACACACCCACTTATTACAACATTATGCCCTCACGAACGAGGGTCCGAATGAATAAGAGCTAAGCTAATCTAATCTAAGCTAATCCAATTAAGCTAATTTAATTAAGCTAATTAGTACAAACCAAATGAATAACTAGCTAAACTTCTTACTACTTATTACAACACTTAACTAACTAGCAAACTAATTAATTAATTTACAACACAAATATACATGAACTAAGCATGAAAGACATTAAACTATGCTGCCACTACTTCGCTTCGAGAAGTGGAAGATGCAGATGCTCAGTTTTTGCCTGAAAAAACCTCCGTTTTGCTCTCGAAAGGCTCTGTTTGCAGGGTTGAGCATACTTCAGAACCCTTTCTACTCCACCTTACCAAATCTTTACTGAGGTATACATCAGTGACCTGCCGGCCATGGAGGGATTCTGCCAGCCATCTGCCGACCAAAAAGGCGTCCTGATGGCTAGAAATGAGACACTGCCGGCCATGGATGATGCACTACCGGCCACTAATGCATTGGATCACCATGCTGCAACAGAGCATAAATAGAGCAAAAAGAGGGTTTTTCCAAAGGTTGTCTGCACACCTTGTCTCTCCCTTTCATAGGGAAATCAAATGAGGGACAAGATTTGGTTCACAAAACCACCAATCAAGCAATTTCATTGCATGATGGCTCGTGAAACCAATTGTGCAAGTTCAATAAATGCAAAAACAAGACTCAAATGGCCATCACCCCATCATGCATGATCAAGGGCAATGAAGACCTAGAAAAATGGCACATTTCATCACTATTGAGTATGAAATGTCCTATTTGCCTTATGTTCAAATTAAAGTTCAATTTGAACACATGCAATGCAACACAAAGAATGCTTATCTTGCCTCTTTTACTTGTCAATTTTGTTTACTCATTTTAATTACCAAATCATCCTTTAATTCATTAAGTCCATTTGTGAGTGTCCTCTAATGGAAGGAGGATTCAAACCACAACTTGCTTTGGACATAAAAGAGGCATTACACTGTTGGTAATGAACCCCCTAAGGGATTAAACCATTAGGTGTAGCACCTCCATTTCACACTTAGGCAAACAAGTGGTTTGAAACCACTTTCAAAACAAAACCAAAAAGGTGAAGAAATGAGGGAGATTGCAGAGATTATAAGTGATGAAATGAAGTAGAAAAAGCACTAAAACATGCAATCAACTCGAACCAATAATGTTTAAAGCCTTAAAACAACAAGCTAGTGTAAGGAACTTACACTACAACTATGCAAAATAAAGACTCAAAAGACTTAACTAGCCCAAAACAGAGCTAAAACAGGTCAAAACAGAGCCTAAAACATGTTGGACTTGAGCCACAAAAAGCTAAAACATTAAGCTAATACATGAGGCTAACTAGGCATGCAAACAAGACACAAGGAGGGAATTCTAACCCCTCCAATTTTGGACTTCAAAATGAGTTTTTTACTACTAAAAAACCTCTAAAATTTAGTGGTTAAAAGGCCCAAAAAAGTTGGTTTTAAAGTGATGAATAAAAGCACAAAAGCTTTACACACAAGGAAACAAGAAGGGTGAACCACCCTCTAACTAAAAAAGGGCTTAAACCACCATTTTTAAGCCACAAAAATAGAGCTTTTTACTGTTCAAAACCAGCCCCAAAATACTCGAAAAGGATGGCAAAACAAGTATACAAAACAAGTATAAACAAGGCAAGTGTTATACCTTTGAAGCAAAGCACAAGTTGGCCAATAATCTAAGCCAAAACCACCTTCTAGAGCTCAAAGAAGGTCCCAAGTTACCTCAGCTCAAAGACTGGCAACTTCAGTTAAGGTAGTGTATGCAAAAGTGTAGAGAAAACAAGCACTTAGGCACAAAATTGTAAGAGAGAGAGAGAGAGAGAGAGAGAGAGAGAGAAATCTAAAGAGAGAGAAAATTTTTATGTCACAAAATTTTCTAACCCCTTCACATGAGAGAGAGAGAGAGAGAGTGAGAGAGAGAGAGAGGGGTCCTATATATAGAAAAACACAAATTTCCCTCATAAACATCCAGCCACACACATGTAGCAAGATGCATGAATGTGTGTGTAGACACCCCATTTTTGACCGTCCTCAAGACTTGGATATTCTTGTAGGTACATCCGATGATGAGTTTGGTTACTCGTCGAGCACTCAAAGTCCGCGATGGAACGCCACAGGTTTGAGGTTTCTAAACCTTGCATCAATTTTGTCTCATTTTTGGACCATGTTCAGGTCGTTTCCACTTGTTTTTTATGCACTGTCGGGCATGTTTGGGCGCTGCCGGCCATGGATTTTGTCCTGCTAGCCATTGATGTGTCTTGCCGGCCATCAATGAGTCCCTGCCAATCATCACTGATGGCCAACCGACCACCAGTGTATCAGTAGATATTTTCTGATATTTTGTGCTAGCTGTTTGCACAGATTGAGCCATCTGCTTGCACGTGTATGGCTAGATCTCTTTGAGGGGCTTTTGTTGCATGTGAGAGGGTTGGAAATTTTGAAGACAAAAAATTTCTCTCTCTCTCTCTAAATATTTTGTGCCTTATAGCTTAACTTCTCTACACTCTTGCATATAAGTTCTTAATCAAACTTGATCACCATTGGGTTGAGGTTGCTTGAGGTCCTATTTGAGCTCTAGAAGAGGTTATTGGCTTGGTTTGGCTTGATTTTGGTGTTTAAAGTGTATCTTGTCTTCAAGAGGTAGAACACTTGTGTTTTAAGCTTATTTTAAGCACTTATTTTTCCATCTTTATATACTATTTTGAGGCTGGTTTTGACCTTTGAAATCTCTCTTTTTATGGTCTAAAATGGTGGTTTGAGGTTTGATTGGAGTTAGGGGTAGTCCACTCTTCTTGTTACTTGATTATTAAGTTGTTGTGCCATCTTTCAAAGCTTTCTAAAACAACTTTTTTTGGCTCTTTTAACCATGAATTCCAGGGGATTTTCAGTGGTAAAAACTATGTTTTGAAGTCCAAAATGGGAGGGGGTAGCCTCCCCTCCTTGTGTCTTGTTTGTAAGCATAGATAGCCTAACATGTGAGCATGATTTTCTAGCATTTTGTGACTTGATCTCAGCATGTTTTTGTTACTTTTTTGACTAGCTTTAGCTATGTTTTGAGCTAGTTTGGCCACTTGAGGTTTGCTTTGTATGCTTGTAGTGCAATTGTGCTTAATAGTTTAGTTTGTGCTATGTGTTGGCCTCATATTCTAGCATTTTTTAGCTTACTTCAATCATGTTTCAGGACTCCTCTTATACTATTTTAGGACTGTTTTGGAGTGTTTGTACCTTTAGAGCTTTGTATTGCATGCTTATAGTGTTGTGATCTTCACTAGCTTGGTGTTTTTGGCTTTTAAACATGTTTTGCATGAGTTGCTTGCATGTTGTAGTATCATTTTGCATGTCATTTCAGCATTGAAATATCTGCAACCTCCCTCATTTCTTCATTTTTTTCATTTTCTTTGAGAGTTGGTTAGCCTTAGGGTTGTGTTTAAGCTTGAGATTGAGACTTGTGCTTAATGGTTTTAATCCTCTTTTGAGGGTTTCTACTAACCATCCTCTTTTGAGGGTTTCTACTAACCAATGGCATGATCTCTCTCATGCCTTAAATCATCCCTTGGTTGACCCCTCTCTCATTAGAGAACACTCACCTTAGACAAATTGACTAAAGAATGGTTTAGTAACTTAAAATGAGTAAATAAAACATGGCAAGTAAAACTTGAGCAAGTTAAGCATGTTGTGTTTGCATTGCATGTGTTCAATCGGACGTTATATTGAACACAAGGAAGATTGGAGCATTTCATACTCAAAGTGATAAAATGAGCCAATCTTCTTGGTCTCCATTGCCTTTGATCACACATGATAAGGTGATGTCCTTGAGTCTTGTTTTGTGCATTTATTGAAATTGTACTCCTTGGATCTTTGGCCATTATGCATTGAAAATGCTTGATTGGTGGTTTTGGATCGAAGAAGTGCCACTCCTTTGATGTTTTGAGATGATAAGGAGGGGTATAGTACAAACATACCCTTGGAAAACCCTCCATTTTCCTCTGTTTGTGCTCTGTTGCAGTGTGGTGATTTAGAACACCAGTGGCCGGCAGTGCCTCATTAATGGCCGGCAGTGCCTCATTTTTGGCCAGCAGGGCACACTTTTGGCCGGTAGATAGCCGGCAACAAGCATTCATGGCCGGCGGGCCACTAGTGCAATCCTCAGCATTTATTTGGTAAGGTGAAGCAAAAAGGTTCTGGAGTATGGTCAACCCTGCAAACAGAGCCTCTCAAGAGCAAACTGGAGGGCTTTTCAGGGTGAAAACCGAGCGCATGCATCCTCCATTTCCTGAAGCAGAGCTGAGGCAGTGTAGTAAACACAACCCTAAGGCTAACCAACCGAGTGCTTTGCATGTTTAATTAGTTAGCATGTTGTTTTAATTAATTAGTTGCTAATTAGTTAAGTGTTGTAATAATTAGTAGTTTGCTAGTTATTCGTTTGGTTTGTAATAATTAGTTTAATTAGATTAGTTAGCCTAGCTTAGCTTAGATTAGCTCAGCTTATTCATTCGGACCCTCCTTCGTGAGGGCGCAATGTTATAATAAGTGTGCGTGCGTGTGTGCATGTCTTTCAACCCCGCGTCTTTCTCCCTTTTATTTAATCGCTTTTGACGGTTAGATTAGAGACATTTTCAATTAGCATATCTTATGCTCGCATGTTTGCATCCATTCATTTGTCTTGCATCCACCGAGGCTCGGCACATCATTCAAACTGCATTGCAATTTCAATACACTTCTTTGAATACGTGTTTAAACAACATTTTATCAAATTGTATCATATGCCATGTTTAGTAGCCGAGCCTATTAATTGCATTATTGCATGTGTTGCATTAGGCATCTTGTATAGTTAGGATCATGCATTGTTTTTAACTAGCTTTTGTTTTGGCTCGGAGTACTCGATAAACTTTTATACTTTAGCATGCTTGCATGAGTGTGATTGCCATAAATGCCATGATTTGCATGCTTGCCATGAGACTATTTGCTTAAATGATTAACTGCATGAATGTCTGTGGATGAAGGCTTTGTTGTTTGAATTGGAACAGTTCAACAAATGTGAGTTTTAAGCCCACTTTGCGAAGTGGCAAATCATGTTTTAAAGCCCATCATGTTTGATGGCAAATTTGCATTTTAGCCCACTTGAGGGTGGCAAATTCAAATCATTTTCGAAAACAAACATGAGTTGAATTCGTTCCAAGTCTTGCGACTTAGTCTATACTTGCTTGTGTGCGTCACATAGTAAAGTTAGCTAATGATCGGAATAAGAACGCATAGTGTTTATAAAATGACATATCATGATTAATAGAGGTCGATCTTTGATCGGGCTAGCGGGGGTGCTCATTTCAGGACCTTCCCCTCTCGTACCCAAGTTCCTGAGCCGAGGCAACTTTGGTGATGACGAACACGTGGCCTTTGGCACTAGTTAGGGTTTCCTAAATTTTTCAAAAACAATATATTTAGGTGGCGACTCTGTAATCTGGCAAAGTAGTCCAGTTTTGGCATTATTTGATTCCAAATCGATTTTCCAAAATGATTTTCCGGATTGGAATCTTTGGTGTTTATTAATTTCATATTGCACTTTGTGAGATTAGATTCAGAACCGTGACAGAAGTCCGAACTGTAGGACCCATTCGAGCTCTCCGAAAGAGGGCGCGAAAAAAGTTGAGCTACAGTGTGCAAACAGCTGGCACAAAATATCACAAAATATCTACAGTAAACAATGATGGCTAGCCGGCCATCAATGGTGGCTGGCAAGGCTTCATTGATGGCCAGCAAGGCACATCAATGGCTGGCAAAGGAGAAGTGGTGGCCCGTAGGCCATTAGAAA
Organism: Camellia lanceoleosa; assembly: GCA_025200525.1. Lineage (NCBI taxonomy): Eukaryota > Viridiplantae > Streptophyta > Magnoliopsida > Ericales > Theaceae > Camellia > Camellia lanceoleosa. The sequence goes on along the minus strand of CM045769.1, from coordinate 120,793,169 downwards.
CTTCAGGCTAAAAAGACCCAGGCATGGTCCAAAGATGAGACAAAATGGATACGGGGTTTGAAATGCTCAAACCTGTGGCATTCCGCTAGAGACTTCGAGCGCTCGGCGACCAATCAGACTCATCATCGGATGTACCTGCAAGAACATCTAAGTCTTAAAGGGCCGTCAAAAATAGGGTGTCTACATCATGCTGCTTGCAAGATTTTATTCTTCTATGTTCATAGCTCATTTTGAATACTCATGCTCATTGACTTCATGATCTCATTCTATAGACATCTTTGAGATAAACTGTTGTAGGGGTTTCCGCACAAGTGATCAAAGTTCTCTATGGACCTCTAATAGTGTCTCTTATACATTTTTAGAGGAATTGACCTATACTAGCATATCTTGGGTGATGTTGAGTCTCTTAATCATCTACCATCATTTTTCACTTTCATGGTTCCTCCATTAGTTCATTGCAGTCTGGGCATTAGGAGAAGGCTAGCTCAGAGGTACCAACCAGGCCATCCTTATTGATTCCATGCTTCTTTGGTTTGGTCTCCATACTCTTGAGCGTGAAAGCCTCCAGTGAGTGCTCACAAGAATGAAAAGTCAAAAATCAAATGAAAAAAAAAAAACAAAAAAGAAGACTCATTGATTGAGGAGGACCCTCCGTTTTTACTTAACAAATACCCCTTGATTTCGAGTGGTTTGACTTTTCTCACTGATGTGTAGTAACTCTTGCCAGAGGTCCAGCCATCCGATCACTATGAGGTTTAACTCTAGCTCTATGGCCTCTCAAGGATTGCACACACACACACACATTCATTATGTGAGCTCTCATGTTTGTCTTTGAGTTGTGTATTCTCATGTCGCTTATGCTCATTGATCGATATTTACTTGATATTCTCATGATTATTGTGCTTCATATTGTCAAAATTGTGAGCTTGCAGGCTTCATGGTTTGTGGATTATCTCATCTTAGTATCACATTCTTGCTATTGTTCTAATCTCCTCTTGTTTCAGGTCCCACTTGACAGTATGAGTTGTTTTCAACTGCTTAGATGGGTGCCTTGTGCCTTTGTTTTTAATTTTCTCTTACTTGCTCGAGCGGCAACTATAACACTCGAGCATAGATTTTTATCATCCAACACTTTTGCAGAGGCACCAAACTTCTGGGAGGTTGTTTTTTGCGCTCGAGGGCATGGCTCGAGCGAAGCCATATGCGTACAGATTTCCACTCTTGTGTCTAAACCCTCGCTTGAGTGGACTGCTTTGCTTTATAAAGCAAGCCCTCACCCATTTAGTCCATTCTTTCCCAAATTTCTTCTTTTCTCTCTTCTAGAGCTTCGATTGTGATCTCAACCTTCCCTCTTCCATCTTGGTTTGACTTGTTTGTGGCTACAACTACCCTCATTTGAGTGCTCCATCGTCCTCTTAAGTGTGTCTCTTTTTTGTCATTTTTTTATTTTAGTTTTGTTATCTCAGAACTATTTTTTTGGAATTTCTAGGGTTCCCTAGGATGTTGTGTGTTTGCTTTGTGGGTCCTTTTACTGATCTCTCCATATTCACTCTGCTCTTTGTGTGCCCATTGCTGCTACTGAGATCTTTGGACGGTTGGTTACTAATGGTCTTTTTTTTTTTTTGTTATTTTGCTCCTATTGTTTTGGTTCCTGTTCTTGCTGCTTTGCTCAATGCTATCTATGGCTTTGTCTTCTAATGGATTATGGTATTGGGTACTTGCTAGTTGGTTTTTGTCACTGCTACTTTTTTCTCATGGCTTATGCTCTATTGTGTTTTGCATTTTGTCTCTTTGGGCTTTGGTACTACTGGTTTGCTTGCTACTATTGTTTATTTACATTGTGTCTGATATGTTACTAATGGTTTTTCTGCCCTCACTGTGTTGTGGTCTTTGGTTTGTTTTTTTTTTTTTTTGGCCGCCGGGGAAGGGAGGGAGGGGGGGTTTGTCTTGTTAGGTGTGGGTATTGGTTTAGCCATGTCTACTTCCAAGCACCGCAAGTCCACTGCTAACCGCCCACATTTTAACTCTGACTATTTCCCTTCCGTTAACAAAGCCAAAAACTTTAGGGAAACTTACCTCTCCCGCACTATCCATCTTGAGTGTAATGTTCAGCCAAATACTTTTGAGTACATTCCTATCCGGCCTATGTTTCAACCGTTAGGGGGTGACCTAGTCCTTTCATTCACTGGGCATCAAAATCTCGATTGGGTGCACGAGTTTTACTGCAACATTGAGGGGGTAGGTGATATTGGTCCTTCATTCAAAACTTGGATTCGCTCTCTGGAAATCCTTGTCGACTAGGACCTTATATGTTCTCTTCTCAACATCGACCTTGTTTTCAATGCCTGATTCCCAAACTTTGTTTGCCCCACATAACTTCATTGAGGTGGCCACTAAGTTATGTGGTACACCCCGATCCTAGATCCAGGGTGCCCTTATTAAACAACACGAACTTCTTCCTAAGTTTAGGTTGCTGAACCTCATAGTTTGTGCCAATCTTATTGTCATTACCCATAGCTCATAAATTAACCAAGACCAAGGTTACATCCTCTATTGCATTGATCACCAGTTGCCCATCAATCTTGCCACTCTTATCCTCTGCAAGATGATCACTGTTATAGGAAACAAACAATTAGGGTTACCTTATGGTTGTCTCATCAATCGTCTCCTGTCCAAACTAGCGGTTCCGGTCTTAGAAGAAGATGAGTTTGCCTTTCATGTCCGCCTCTTCTAGCCGCATTGAGGAGTCTATTGCTCAGATCTTGACTCTGCTTTAGCTACAGCAGCCTCTGCCGCCGCCGGATCTTTGATGCCTGTTTCTCTCTACTAGGACAATTTTTTTTTTTCTTTACACAGTTTATATTCTTGTTTATCTTCTGGTTTTTTTTTTTTTTTTTTTACTTTGGCTTCCAGACAAAAAGGGGGAGATTATTTTGGGGTAGTTTTGTTCTAGACTCATAGACATTGGTTGGTTGTTCTTTTGGTTGTTTACTTTGGTTTAGAACTGCTAAACATTGTTTGCTACACCACTTTTGGACATGAATATTGAAATGTATTAGAATAGATAGTTTTGGATATACAGTTGGATATTTTGTTTATTCATATCTATTTATCTTCGTTAACTTATTTCGTTCCACAGTTTTAGTTTGTGTGGTATTTTGGTATTTTCCACAGGTGGATTGCTCAAAATGTTTCTAAGTGTTTCTCAATCAAATCGGTTTTTGTGGTTTTGCAGTCGAAGCTTGTGTTTGTCTTCTTTAGTGTGTCTAGTGCGTGTGTTTGTTAGGAAAAATTGTTATAAGAGCTTTGTCTGGGAATTGACAAAGGAGGAGATTGTTAGGTCCCTACTTGTTGCCAATTCTGCAAACAAGCTTAGCGGTATTGAGTTGTCTTTTTTCCTTTGTTTTTGGCCTTCCTGCTCAAGCGCGGAAAGTTGCACTCGAGCGAAGTTTTCACCTTCGCAGTACTTTGGCTTGTTTGCAAAAATACTGTAAGGTGTGATTTTACGCTTGAGCGTAAGTTTCAACGCTCAAGCGTGGCCCCTGGTTTGGAACACGCGTGTTACAGTCACCGCTCGAGCGGCCATTCCTGTGCTCGAGCAGAGATCGCGATTCCAACTGCTATAAAACGGGAGTTTACTCCGAATCTAGAGTACGACTTCCAAATCTTCTTTGAGGGCTCTTGGGTTTTTTTCTGGGGCTATTTTACTAGTTTTCTTTGATGTTTGATTGAGTATTAAATTCATGTTTTGAGAATCATACATCAAAGAGTTTGATTATTCAACTTCAAGAGTGTTCTTCTTCTTCGGTAGAATCCGGAGATTCAAGCAAGGAGTATTTGAAGGAGTTTGAAGCTGTGCGCAGTCGTTGGTTCGACATGGATGTTGTGGATTCAACATTAAGCTGATCAATTCCGAGGCGAAGGCGGTGGTAAAAGATATTCAAATTGTTGAAGACAAATTGATTCCATTTGGGTAATTTGTTTTGGTATATTTGTATTATTTCTTTATTTCTTTCATGGTGGATTGATTTGTGGCGTTTTACCCGTGGTTTTTTAATCAAAATTAGAGGTGCTCTAATTGTGGTTTTTACATGTAAAAATCGTTTGTATTGATTTATTGATTTCAAAATAACAATCTAAATCACTTTCGTATGTACTAGATTATTTAGATTATTTGTTTTAATTGTTTGGAAATTGGTGCAATTAATAGTTTCAATCACAAATCACTTTCGTATGGGTTAGATGATTTCAAAGCATTCCGTTTAGTAAATCAACACAAATTTTTTAAAAAAATTTGGTAACCATTGTGTTTTCAGTTTATATTTAGAAAAATTTTAAAAACTGTCATAAAAACTTGTTTGATAATTATTTTTTGTTTATAAATGGTTGTTTCAGTTTATAAATTTGAGAAAAAAACGTAAACTCAAAAAATGAGTATCCATTTTTAGTTTTCAATTTTTTTTCAAATAATTTTTTTTTCAATTATTTTTTTTCAGTTAATTTTTTTTCAAATAATTTTTTTTCAATTATTATTTTTTTCAATTAATTTTTTTTCCCAATTAAATTTGTTTCAATTATTTTTTTATTAATATTTTTCATTTTTTTCAATTAATTTTTTTCATTCAATTATTTTTTTAAATAATTTTTAATTAATTTTTTTTTCAATTTTTTTCAAATAATTTTTCTTCAAATATTTTTTTTTCCAATTAAATTTTTTTCCAATTATAATGTGTGTGATCCCATTGTGATAAAAAAATAAAAATAAAAATAAATATAAATATTTTAGGTCTGAACAAACATATTTTTTAGTTTATGTTGTTAAAATTTTTTAAACATTTTGTTCAAACCAAATGCGTTTGTAATTTATGTTTTTCTAAAAATAAACAAAAACCAGTTTAAAAAATTTTTGTAAACGTAAACGTTACCGAACGCTACCTTAAGTTTTTCAAACCTCAAAACTCACTTGTTGAATTTTGAAAACAATTCAAAGTTGAAACATTTCAAATCGTTTCAAGGCTTCCAGATGATTGAGACCCCCTCCAATCACCACCCCCACCACCCCCACACACACGTGGCGGGTGGTGATTGGAGGAGAAGGAAAAAAAAAAAAAAGTGGCCAATCAGGTAAAGAGGGGGTCAAGGGGGTGGGAAAAAAAGGGGATCCAAGTCATTATTGTTTTTGAAAATTGAAGGCAATGCTAGAAGGCCTAATTTGTATTTCAAATGTATAATCATCCAATCGATCCAATATTTTCAAGTGCAAAGGAACAATTCTCATGTTTTTCGAAAGCACAATATATGTTATAATGATCATACTATTTTAAGAAATATTGTAATTTATCATGCTATCTTATAAATAAAATTTTACAACATGTATATTAGCTCGACATATTAAATTTAATGAAATGAAGAAAACCTATGCAAAATCCCATATCTAATGATTCAATTTGCAACCCATTAATTATAGGATATATGAAGAAATTAGAGTGTTTCAATCCAATCAAATTATCACTAATACAAGACCTTTGATAAGAAAATGATACATTTATAGCTTGAGATTCAACCCAAAACCCTTGAGGTAAGCAATATCTACAAATTTCCCAAGCTATATACATGGAAATTAGCACACATACATCCAAAATCCCATAGTAAACCTCAACGTTTGAGAAGAATGATGAACTTCACTCAGATGGATTTGAAGTTCTTGATGTGTAAAATAACTTTAATATGAATCCCTCTAACTGGCCTCCAAATCTTGAGTTATACAAATGGGTTGACAGAAATATAAAAGTCTTGTTTTTAATGGTGGTTGTCTCACTTCAAAATTCCAACTATAAAAAGAGATATGATCAAAATAGTGAAAAGTGTTTACATTTTTTGAATTTTGAGGTTTCGATCAATTTTAAGCAAGAACAACTCCAGGTTGAAGCGTAACTCCTCAATGTTCAAAATAGTCAACTCTAAAGCAAAATAACAAGTTTAAATATATTGAAGATGCAATAATGAGTCAGTAAATATAATTAAAAGCGGTTTTAAAATTTGAATCGCTACACTTTAGCTAACTTGCCCGTGTTAAGTTTGTACTTTCCACGTGTAGGAGGAATCCAACTTGAATTATCTAAAATCCCCAAGATATTGATTTTGATTATGTATCAATTTTAAATAGTAAATAACAATCCCAATTAAACAATTAAAGACGAATTGACACAACGATTTAACGTGAAAAAATCACAATTGAAGCGCCTCCAATTGTGATAAAAAAAAAAAAAAAAACCACGGGCCACAACCACAAAACAATCCACTAAGAAGACAAAAAAGAATTATACAAGTGTACTCTTAATTACCTAGTGAATCCACACCCAAATTGAACCGACCCCAATGTGCCTCTTCCACCACCGTCTTCACCTTGGAATTGTCTTGTACAATGTTGAATCCACAACGCCGATGTCGAATCTACGACGATGAACCACTCCGGAATCCACCAAAGCTTCAGACCCAAATTCCTCGGAAACCACTGAAGAACAAATCTCTCTTTCATATTGAATAAATAAAACAACCCCCTTTGATATAATCCACTCAATTGATGATATAAACTCTCAAAGATATCAAAGGAAACAACCCCCAGAAGAAAACCCTAACACCCAAAAAGAAGATCTGGAAGCCGTACCCTAGAAACAGACTGAATCGCAGCTTTATAGAGACCAAGGCCGCGATGCTCACTCGAGTGAGGGACTTCTTGATCGAGTTAGGAGACTAAACGCGTGTTTTTCCAAGTGCCTTCACTCAAGCCACCAAAGTGTCGCTCGAGCAAGAAATGCATCTTCTCAGTATTTTTACAATCAGAGCAAACTTCTGGGACCAAAGATTCTTTGCAAACATGATATGCTTAAGCTCACAAACTCCTCTGCATAGGCACAATGCAAGTTAGATTCGCATCCAAATACTCATAGCGTCACTGAAATAAAAGAACGAATAACTGAAAGGAGTTTTGTCAAACGGGATTGCCAATAACAAAAACTTAACACAACCAATAGGTTGAGAGGGGTTAGGTGTTTTGACTCGAAACAAAAGGAGTTCCTATTTATGCAAATTATTCAATAGGCAAAGGAAGTGTGGGGGTCTTTGGTTCAAAAATTGAATTTGATCCAATTAACCATTTTAAGTGAGAAAGAGTGAACCACCAATTTGAGCACCTTCATAGCATTCCAAAAAGCTTTCGTGGTGTTACATTCCTTAGGGACATACATGTTAGTTTTAGTAGCAATCCCAAATTGTTAATAGAAGTTGTCCAAAAATTGACTTTCTTGAGAAAGATGTTACATTTGATATTTAACTAAAGGAGGTGAATGGCTTTGGGCTACCGGCCATTACTCCTGGTTGCCGGCCACCAATGTGTTTTGCAGATATTTTGTGGTAGCTGTGCCATCTGTTTGCATATATGCTTGCATCTGCTCCCACGTGTATGGTTGGATGTTTTTTAGGGAGGTTCATGTTTATCAATATATAGAGGACCGCCCCTCGTGCTTTGGAGGTTAGAAAAATTTTCGTGCAAAATTTTTCCTCTTTTTCTACAATTCTCTCTCTCTCTCTCTCTCTCTCTCTTGCAAATTTCTTCACCTTTGCCTATATATTCTTAACCAAACCACTCCATCTTTGAGCTGAGGTATCTTTGAGCCTTGTTTGAGCTCTTGAGGGTGTGTTTTCCTTGCTTTATTACTTGAAAGTGATCTCCTCTTCAAGAGGTATAAAGCTTTGCCTCTTTACTTGTTGTATTTACTCTTTTTCTTACTATTTTCCAACTGTTTTGGGGCTAAAACTTGGGTTTTAAGGCCAATAAAGGTTGAAGGGTGGTTCACCCTTCTTTACACCTTGCTTTCGAGGCCTTTACCCTTGTGTTTCCCACCCTTACACTATCTTTTTCTGAGCTTTTAAACAATGATTTTCAGAGTTATTTCCGTGGCTAAAATCATGGTTTAAAGTCCGAAATTGGAGGGGTTAGCCTCCCCTCCTTGTGCTTTACTTACTAGCTTAGCATGATCAATGTTTTAGTTTATTATTCTAGCTATTGTTGTCTTAATTCCAACATGTTTTAGGACTATTTTTAAGTGTTTGTTGCATTTGAGCCTTATATTGCATGCTTGTAGTGTAATTGTACTCATGAGTTTGGTGTTTTAGGCCTTAGACACCACCTCATTTGAGTTGATTGCATTTATTTAGTGCTTTTCTTATGTGTTCACACCTTTAATCACCTCTACAACCTCCCTCCTTTCTTGGCTTTTTCTTTGCTTTGAAAGTGGTTTCAAATTATTTGTTTGTTTAAGCATGAGATTGAGATGTCATGCTTAATGGTTTAATCCCTTTGGGGGTTCATTACCAATGGTATAATGCCCAAAGCAACACTTAGTTTGAGCCCTCTTTCCATTAGAGGACTTAAATTCACCTTTGGACTTAATTGATTAAAGAATTGAGAGGTAATTAAAAAGGAGTAATAAAATTGGTGAATAAAAAGGTGCAAGATAATAATTTGGTTTGGGTTCAATCGGACGTTAATTGAACCCTTGAGTCTTGAGTCGTTTCATACTCATTAGTGATGAAAATGGTTCAAGATTCATTGTCAACTACTTTCCTTGATCTTTCATGATAGGGAAGTGGTTTTGAGAGTCTTATTTTGTTGCATTCAATGAACTTGCACATTTTGGTTCATAGGCCATTATGCAATGAAATTGCATAGATTCATGGTTTGTGAGTCAAGTTTTACTACTCCTTTGAGTTGTTCAAATGATAAGGAGGGGTAAATTGTGCAAACAAACCCTTGAGAATACCATGTCCCTGCTGTAGTTACTCTCTGCAAACAGACAATCGGTCAAGAAGGGCCATGAGCCATCATCAATGGACGGCAAAATCCAAAATCGAGTATACTTTTGAAGCAGAATAAAGTTGGTCTGGAGGTGGAAATCAGTGGAAATGTTCTACTGTGCAACAGAGGCATTCAGCATCCGAAATGATGGCTTTTTCAGGTGGAAACCACATTCATGCATGAGCCCTCCATCGATCCTCAAGATTCGTGTTGTAAATATATTAGTGTTGTGCTTAAAATAGTGGCTTTGTAATTAATTAGTTAGAATAAATAATTCATCTCATGTTGTAATTATTTTGATTAGCTAGATTAGTTAATTAATTAGTGCATTTGGTTTGTAATAATTAGTTAAGTAGTTTAGCTAAATTATTCATTTGTTGTTGTAATAGCTAGGTAATTAGTTAGCTAGTTAGTTTATTCAGACCCTCCTGTATAAGGGCGCAGTGTGGTAATAATGTGTATGTCTTCCAACCCCATATCTTTCTCCTTTTTATTTACTAGCTTGTGATGCTTAGATTAGAGCATCATGTTTTGTTTAGCATACTTCATGTTTGCATCCACTTGTATTGCATGCATCGAAGCTCGATTTATCATTCTAACTTACATTGTAGTTTAAATACTTCTTTGAGTACGTGCTTAGACCGCATGCTGTCAAATTGATTCATTTGCCACATTAGTAGCTGAGCCTAGTAAATTGCATATCGCATGTGTTGCATTAGTCATATCGCATAGTTAGGAATCATGCATTTTTCTAACTCGTTTCTCTTATTGGCTTGGAGTACTAGGTGAGCCTTTACTCGTTTTAGCATATCGCATGTTGATGTTGCCATGTTTAGCATGCTTGCCATGAAGCTAATTCTTAAGTGCTATAATTGCTTGAATGCCTATGGATGAAGGCTAGTTTCTTGAATTTGAATAATTTGAGTAATATTCATATGCGATCACTTTTTCAAGTGATACATATTCGAAACAGTTTTCAAAATAAACATGAATCAAGTGTTCCAATTCTTGCAAATTAGTCTATACTTGTGTGCACATCACATAGTAATGCTAGCCTAATAATCGGAAGAAGAGCATATAATGTAGATAAGATTCATATCATGATTAGTAGAGGCCAATCTTTGATCGGCCGAGTGGGGGTGCTCAATTCATGACCTTCCTCTCTTGTACCTAAGTTCCTGAGCCGAGACAATCTTGGTGATGACAGACACGTGGCCTTTGGCATGAGTCACGGGTTTGCTAAATTCTCCAAACAATATTTAGGTGGCAACTCTATATCTGGCAAAGTAGTCCATTTTTGGGAATCTGATTCAAAATCGATTTTCCAAAAGATTTGCCAGATTTGGACTTTTTGGTGTTTATCTATTTCACATTGCACTTGTGAGATTAGATTTAGAATTGTGGGAGTCCGATACTGTAGGGCTTATACGTCTTCCGAAAGGGGGCACGAAAAGTTGAGCTACAGTCATCTACCCAACAGGAGGGGCCCCTCTAGCATAGGCTCTGGTCGCCCGAGTCGTCTCACCTGCCACAGGAGCTCCTGCTCCCTCGTTTGTGCGAACACCCGTCAAAAGAGCCATGAGATGAGTCTAGATGAATGTTGCATAATCACTCTCTGCTCCGAAGAAGTCCGTATCCAGGCTCGCCATGAACTGAATAATAGCCTCAATTAGGAGGCTATCCACTGTCCGCATAGACGCTGGGGATGGCATAAGAATGACTGGATCAGGCGAGCCTACCATCTGGCGTATGAACTGCTAGCTCAGAAACCAAGCCCGGCAGACTAGGCCCTCCAGTAGAATCCAGAAATGAGATGTGCCCCAAGCCCTCACATCCCTCACCCCTGCCGGCATTGTTGCCCAGGGTTGCCACATGATCTGCAAACAGAGAATGTATAGATTATTAGTTGTCGTCAGTTGCCAAAGGTATGAATCAGAGCAGTATTAAAGCAAAAATGACTGTGAATTTTGAGTTACCTCATCGACAACCACTGTGTCAAAATATCGGCGAAAGAAGGTGAAGGTCTTACGATTCCGGCATTGACACCGACTATCATATCGTTGCGAATAAGGGACAATAGAAGGGATCTCCTCTATAGGCTTTGGAGGAAGGGCCAAAAAATATGCATAAACCCACAACTGCAAGGAAACGACAGCAGTATACAATGTCAACAGATATAGAAAACGCAACAAATATAGAATGTGCAAAGTAAAAAGCCCAGAAAATGTAATAAATATAGAAAGTGTAAAGCAGAAGGCACAAAGCATACACATCATGAACAGATATAGAAAGTGCAAAGCACAAAGCACAGGTGTTGAAGATATAAAGCAGAAAATGTGAAGTAAAAAGCATAAGTGCAAAGTAGAAAGTGGAGTGCATACCTCCCAAGCTCGCCAGTAGCCTCTGACCCGCTCTCCCCTTATGTGGGAAGTAGAGCTCATGAAGTCGTAAAGTGTGGTAGGGCCAGCTCCGCCCCAGTCATAGAATCGAACCTGGGACAAAATCAGTAAGGCACTAAGTAAATACAATCCTACTGTGTTCCACCTGTTCACAAACAAGGTGGTACTGAGGATGAACATTAGAAAGCCCCAGCGGTACTACTTTATCTCCTCCAGGGTCACAAGCTCGCTCCCGCGGAAATGCTCAGAAAACAGCTGTACCGTACCATCGCAGTCTAGATATAGGCAGGCGCGCTCCAAGTAGGAAGATCCAAGCTGCCTCCCACTCGCCCATATCCGTGTCGAAAGGGATAGGATCACCCCCTACTCCTAGGCCTGTCAGCATGGAGAAGTCGTAGGGAGTTATCGTCATCTCCCTAGTGGAGCCGCCAGAAACTGTAGCTCAGCTTTTCCTGCCCCCTTTCGGAAGACGAGAAACCCTACAGTTCGGACTCTATTTATGGTTTTGAATCTATTTTCACAAGTGCAATGTGAAACAGTGAAAACACAAAAAGAGTCCAAATCCAACGATTCCTTTTGGAAAATGAACGTTTTGAATAAAATGCCAAAAATGGACTACTTTGCCAGATTTTAGAGTCGCCACCTAAATATTTTTGGAAAATTTAGGAAACCCAAGACTCATGCCAAAGGCCATTAGTCCGTCATCACCAAAGTTGTCTCGGCTCGGAAACTTAGGTACGAGAAGAGAAGGTCATGAATTGAGTACCCCTCTCGCTCGATCAAAGATTGGCCTCTACTAATCATGATATGATTCTTATTTATATTATATGCTCTTGTTTTGATTATTAGTCTAACATTACTATGTAACTCACACAAGTATAAACTAAGTTTGCAAGAATTGGAACACTTGATCTCATGTTTTATTTGAAATTGTTTTGTGAGTTTGCCACTCGAAAAAGTGGGCTAAAATGGACATTGATCAACTTATCCCAATTCAAGCAACTAGTCTTCATCCACAGGCTTTCAAACAGTTATATTATTTAATCACTTAGCCTCATGGTGAACATGCTTTGTCATGGAAACACTAACATACAATGCAATATGCTAAAGCGAGTAAAAAATCACCTAGTACTCCAAGCCAAAAGGATAAAAAAGTTAGAAAAAATGCATAATCCTAACTATGCAATATGACTAATACAACGCATGTGATATGCAATTACTAGGCTCGGCTACTAATATGGCATATGAATTGATTTGATAGCATACAGTCTAAGCATGTGTTCAAAGAAGTATTAAATTAACAATGTAAGTTAGAATGATGCGCCCAGCCTCAATGCATGCAATACACGTGGATGCAAACATGAAAGATGCTAAATAAAACATGATATTCTAAAGCTAACTATCATAAACAAGTAGATAAAAGGGAGAAAGATGTGGGGTTGGAAGACATACACGTTATTATAACATTTGCACCCTTACACAGGAGGATCCGAATAAACTAACTAGCTAAGCTAATTAACGAGCTATTACAAAATTAATGAAGTAATCAACTAAACTAGGTAATTAATTATTACAACAAATTAAATAACTAATTGAACCAACTAATTTAATTAATTACAAATCAAAACGAACAAAGTAGTTACATGAATACAACATGAAAAGAATATTACGCTAACTATTCTAATTAATCCGCCTCGGGAAACGAGGAATGTTCATGCATGCACGGATTTCCACTTGAAAAAGGCCACTGCCCTGTTGCCAAATGCCTCTGTTGCACAGTAGAACATTTACACTATTTTTCACTTCAAAACCAACTCTGTTTTGCTAGAAAAGTACACTGCTAGATTTTGCAAAGGTGGCCTGCCGGCCACCGATTTCTGGTTTTTCCTACGACAACGGAGAGCAAACACAGGGTATTCTTAAGGGTTGTTTGCGCAACTTACCCCTCTTTATCATCAAACTGCTCAAAGGAGTAGTAAATTTGATTCACAAGCCATCAATGGATGCAATTTTCATTGCATGATGGCCTAAATGGTGCAAGTTCAATAAATGCAACACATAAGACTCCCAAACCTTCTCCCTATCAAGGATGATCAAGGGAAATGGTTGACAAAGACTCTTGAACCGTTTTCATCACTAATGAGTATGAAATGACTCAAGACTCAAGGGTTCAATTAACATCTGATTGAACCGAAACCAAGTTATTATCTTGCATCATTTTAGTCCAAGTTTTATTATTCCATTTTAATTACCTTTCCATTGTTTAGTTTATTAAGTCCAAAGGTGAAGATTATGTCTTCTAATGGAAAGAATCATCAAACGAAGAGTTATTTTAGACATGAGCGAAGTGTCATGCCGTTGGTAATGAACCCCCAAAGAGATTAAACCATTAAGCATAAGGCCTCAATCCCATGCTTTAAACAAGCAACTAGTTTGAACCAACTTTCAAAGCAAAGCAAAAGCCAAGAAATGAGGGAGGTTGCAGAAATGATTAGGGGTGAAAACAAGTATGGAAAGCCATAAACAAATGTTATCAACTCAAATAGAATGGTGGCTAAGGCCTAAACCACCAAACCTATGAGGATAACTAAGCTACAAGCATGCAAAACAAAGCATAAATACAATAAACACCTAAAATAGTCCTAAAAAAATCTTAAAACATGCAAAAGAAGTGTTGGAATTAAGACAAAAATGGCTAAAATGGTAAGCTATAACATGGAGCTATGCAAGCTAGTGAACAAGACACAAGAATGGGAGGCTAACCCCTCCAATTTTGGACTTTAAAACATGTTTTTAGCCACTGAAATAACTCTAAAAATTAGCATTTTAAAGCTCAAAAAAAGATATTGTAAAGGTGGGAAACACAAGGGTAAAGGCTAGAGAAGTAAGGTGGAGAGAAAGGTGAACCACCCTCCACCCTTTAAGGCCTTTCACCACAAGTTTCAACCCAAAAATACAGAGTTTATACAGCCCAAAAAATAGTAGAAAAACAATAGGAAAATAAGCAATTAAAGTAATGAAACAAGTAAAGCCTTATACCTCTTGAAGAGAAGAACACTTTCAAGCAATCATTCAACACAAACACACCCTTAAGAGCTCAAGTTAGGCTCAAAAGCACCTCAGCTCAAAGATGGTAAGGTTTGGTTAAGAGTGTGTAGACAAAAGCCCAAGAAATTTCAAGAGAGAGAGAGAGAATTGTAGAGAGAGAAAATTAATTTTGCTCTAATTTTTCTAACCCTCAAACATGGAAGCGAATGTCCTATATTTATAGAAAAATAGGCCACTCCCTCAGAAACATCAATCCATACACGTGGGAGCAGATGCAAGCATCTGTGCAAACAGCTAGCACAGCTGGCATAAAATATCTGCAAAACACACTTGTGGCCAGCAGGCCACACACTTGGCCAGCAAGGCACAAGGGTAGTCGGCAGCCCACAAAAATGTGCCTGCAAGTCCCAAGTTTTTCAGGTTTGAAAGGCTTAGGTTTTAGTGCAAAAACAAGGCACAAGGTTTGTAGGGTTTTGAGGCTCAGGGCTGTGGCATTTCGCTGAGGACTTTCGAGCGCTTGACGAGCATATACATTCATCATTGGGTGTGCAAGTGATGGTGCTGTAAGGGCGGTCAAAATGGGGTCTACACCAGCGAGCATGTGCCGAAAACCCCTCCGATGCTTAAGTCAACAAATAAGACAAGCAAGGAGAAAAATATCTATGAATTCAGGAATAGTAATTGCAATACTTGGAATTAGGTTAGATTTAAGCGTTTATAAGTTTCGCATGGCATAATACGAATAGGACTTTAATTCCCTTTTGTAGAGTCCTCATAGGAATCACATTCCTAAAGGATAATGCCCATCCTTTAACACCCTCCTCATTGCAAACCATGTGAGATGGCACAACTCTTTGCATGGCTTCCAGCAGAGCAACTAAACTACATTAGCCTTGTCAACATTTGATTCAACCGTGCAACATGCTGCACCGTGCAAATCTAGCACGGCACACCACCATACTAGCGTAGCGTAGCTCTTCACTTAGCTCAGTCAAAATGTTGCACCAAATCGCGTTTGACCGGTCTTCTTACATAGTTCAGTCCATGCCTGCTTTGGAATTAGTTTCTCGGTCACACCAAGAGTCATCTTTGATCGGTTGACACTCTACACAGCCCAAACCATGCAGTCTTCCAATCTGTAGCCCAGTTAATGCCAAGGGCATGATTTAGCTCGATTTGTTGGTACACATCCACAGACCAGCCCATCTATGCGGCCCAAATCCCAGGCCCATGTCAACTTAGCTCGACTCAATTTCTACAACACAAATTGCCCTCTCAAATTTGTAGAATGTTGCCTTGAGGGATTGAAAGCTTATTCCCTTATCAAATTTGTAAAATTTTCTCCAATTTAGTAGAAGAAGATAATAAATTTGTAGGGTTTTACAACAAACTTTGATTTGAATATCTAAACTTCAAGTGTGATAAAGATTGATGGAGTTTCATCACAAATAATAGGGGTGAGCATGGTCTGGATTGGGAGAAAACTAGGACCAATCCGTTATCTATGGTTTTAGAAAAATTAGAACTAATCCAATCCGTTTAAATCGTGGAACCAATCCAAACCAATCTGTTTAAACACGGATTGGATCGGTATAGGACCACAGATTCACATAATTAAATAACAAAAAAAATATAGAACATTTAAAGCAAACAACATCCTATATGAAATGATCAGCAGCAGTAGTAGACAACAACCTGTGTAAAATTCTAAGCAAACAACATCCTATGTAAAATTCCAAGCAAACACACAACAACAGTAGTAGATAATAACAAACAAATTCCAAGCAAACAACATCCTGTGTAAAATTCCAAGCAAACACACAGCAGCAGTAGTAGACAACAACAAACAAATTCTGCAGTAATGGACATTACATTCCCTTTCCACAAATTCTAAGCAAACAAAGATATACTAGTTTTAGACAACAACAAATAAAAAAACAAAAGCATGAATGTTGACAGCAACACATCAACAACAACAACAAACAAAAGTACCACAGCAGCAGTAGTAGTAACAGCACAACGGCAGCATTAATAGAAAATTTCACATGACAACAAGTCAAATCACTTTCCAGCAGCAATGTTAACATTGGTTAGAGCTGTAAAAAAAATTTAATTTCAATTTAAAGTAAAAAATGACACAATACATGAATGGAATTTAAATGATAAATTGAATATTAGAATTCTATTACCTCTTTCTATATCCTCCAAATATACAAAGTTTTCTTCCATCTAAAGTGGCAATGGTGAAGATCGCAACCAATCTTGTGTACAAATTAAACTTTCAACAAGTTTTGGAGTAAGAGAACTACGAAATTGGTCAAGGATACGACCTCTTGTGCTGAAAGTAGACTCGGAAGCAACAGTAGAGATAGGAATGGCCAAAATATCCCTTGCAACTTGAAAATATCCCTTGCAACTTGAGAAAGAACTTTATCTCTTGAAGAATTTGTCTTCCACCAACTTAAGATGTCAAAGTTTGCAACTTCCATTTTACAGGATTTTTCCAAATACCTATCTACTTCTGACTTTCCTGTATCACATTCTTCTTCCTCTAAAAGCTTTTGAAATTTTGTCATAAGAGACACTTGGTGCTCACTTGCACCAATGTTTACTTGATCAACAATGTCTACCTCATGAACCATTTCATTAGAAGATGAAGCAACTGTCTCAAACTGTTTATACTCATCAAAAATGTTATTCAAAGTCTCTCTTACTTTTGAGTGAGTTCACTCACCATGGCAGGTTGATAAACTTCAAAATAACAAAACCTCACATACTTCAACTTATAACGAGGATCTAACACAACAGCAATCAATAACATCATATTTATTTTTTCAATTTTTCCCCAATACTTGTCAAATTTAGTCTTCATTTTCATTGCCATGGCTTTTAAAGAAGGATCTAAACTCTTTCCCCATTTAGTTAAGGCATTTTCTATAGCACAAACTTCAGTGAAGTACAAGTTGGAAGTGACATACAAAGACCCAGACAAGCGAATAGTTGCGTCATAAAACTTTTGCAAAAATTGTGTAAGAACATGTGCATCTTCCCAATCTTGAGTGGTAGGAGGTCCATGATTAAGTTCTAGTTTGAAATGTGGGTCCTCATCGTCTAATCTTTCAAATACTTTTTGCACTTTATTACAACATCTAGCATTAGATATGTGGAGTTCCACCTAGTTTGAACATCTAGACACAACAAGCTTTTATATGTTACCCTCTCTGTTTCAGCACGTCCTGAAAAATTGTTCTCATTATGGAGAACTCCTTACATACTTCACCGCATCACGAATTCGAGTTATTAAATCTTTTATTTCACTTAGCCCATCCTTGACAATTAAATTAATTACATGGGCACAACACCTCATATGCAAGTACTCACCCCTTAAAATCAAAGAGTCACTGTTTTTAGAAAACTTCATTTTCACATATGCAATAGCTACATCATTAGCACTTGCATTATCCACAATGATTGTACTAATCTTCTCTATAGCCCAATCAACTAAACATGATTCCATTGCCTTACCAATTGCCTCCCCTTTGTGACTAGAAATCACACTAAAGTTGAGAATTTTTTTTTGCAAATTTCAGTTTTTATCAATAAAGTGGGCTATTAGGCACACGTATGAAACATTTTGTAGAGATGTCCACGAATCCGTAGTGAGACAAAGTCTATAGTTTGAATTCTTCAACACATTTTTCATTTTTTCTTCTCACTACAATATAAACCCACAATATCCCTTTTATCACACTACAAAATTGACGAAATCCTTCACGCTCTACAAACGTAAATGGAATTCATCAATGATTACCATTTTAACAAGTGAATCCCTACATGCTTGTTGATCAAATTTACAAACTCCAAGAGTTTTTTCACCTTCTGTTACAAATTGAAATGCCAAAGTCTTTTGTTTTTTATTTTCTTTATTCTGAGGGGACTTAGGACAGTTTGCAATATGTTTTCGCAAAGTGCTGGTTCCATTTGCACTAATCCAAGCATAAGGAGCTTTACAATGGTTACATTTAACACATGCAGTAGTCTTACTCCCTTCTTTAAAAATTTTGGTAAAATGCTCCCAAACTTCAGAATATTGTCTAGCTTTTGGCTTAGGAGGAGGGGGGCATACCTTTTAACCTGAAGGAGTTTCAAGCTGAGGATCATGCTCTGGCTCAAATTGAGACTGAGAGAGGTCGATGACATGATTTGTGTCTCCAGTACTTGATATCTATTAAACAAGAAAAAGAAATACATCAAAAATAAAAAAATAGGATTAATATTATTAGAGAATAGTTCCTTTGTGTGGGTCTATTTATGTGTTACTGTTAAGTAATAACTGAACCACCATTCTGATGCTAGGAATTGATAAGATCATGCATAATTCTTTGGTGATGTATTTGTTTTCTACCAAATTAGCTAATATTGCTAATAAATCAGTTTGCTGTTGAATGAGCTAGATGGCTCATCAATGGATGGTTTTAGTGTGATGAATGCTTTTGTGAATATAAAATACATATATACATAGTATATGGTTAACTTATTGCAATATATTTATATTTATTTTTCTCAGGTTACTTTAGGAATGAGCCCAGATTAATGAGCTTAGCTTTCAATCTTTATCGATGCAACTTAATTGGATTACTTATATACAAAAATCAAAGAAAAAAAGAAAACTGTGATGAATTCTTTTGTCAATATAAAATACATAAATACATAGTATATGGTTAACTTGTTGCAATATATTTATATTTATTTTTCTCAGGTTACTTCAGGAATGAGCCCAGATTAATGAGCCCAGCTTTCAATCTTTATGGATGCACCTTAATTGGATTACTTACATACAGAAATCAAAGAAAAAAAGAAAACTATGATGAATGCTTTTGTCAAGATAAAATATATATATATATATATACAAAGTATATGGTTAACTTATTGCAATATATTTATATTTATTTTTCTCAGGTTACTTCAAGAATGAGCCCAGATTAATGAGCCCAGCTTTTAATCTTTATGGATGCACCTTAATTGGATTATTTACATACAGAAATCAAAGAAAAAAGAAAACTGTGGATTACTTACATATAGAAATCAAAGAAAAAACATACACTATGGATTTTTTTTTTTTTTACTTACATTTAAAAATAAAAACAAAAAACAGAAAGATGAGATGAAATCAAAAAAAATAAAATAAAAATAAAAACAGAAAAAATAAAAAGAAAAATAAAAACAGAAAAAATAATAATAAAAACAAAAAAAAAGAAAATAGAATAAAATATAAATAAAAATAGAAAAAATAAAAATAAAACCTCTTACTTACATTTACCGAATCCATTGGAGATGACATGAATAATCGATTTGAGATTAAATCCACCAATCTGAGATGAAATCACAGCAGTGTATTGTGTATGTTTTTTCTTTGAGATTAAACCCATTTCAAAGTGTTAGAGAGAGAGAGAGAGAGAGAGAGAGAGAGAGAAGCAGCTTACCGATCTGATCTGAGATGGACAAGAGTATGAGAGAGAACTTAGTTTACGATGACACTTTAACTTTTATATGAAACAAGAAATTATATTGTGTGGGAGGGTATATGGTATAAATATATATTATTTCTAGACGGTCCGGATCAGTTCCAATCCGGAACCGTGGGGTTTAATCCAAAACCGATCTGTGGCCTATGGTTTTGAAATTTCCAATTCGGAATCAAACTACAGATTCAAAAAACCAATCCAAACCTATCGGATTGGACTAGACCGGATTGAATTACAGATTTTACGGATTCCTTGCTCATCCCTAACAAATAATTGCCTTGAAATTGAAAGCTTAGGCAAGAAAAGTTCATCGGGTCTTTGATGCTTTAATTTGATGGGACTTTCTTTCTACTTCATTTGTGTATGTAGAGTTATGTGGGTCAAATTCTTTTGAAGATCACCTCAATTTATAAGCATGGATGGAGGAGAGCCGTGATAGATTTCAACTTCTTTGATAATTATCTCTAACTTATTTAGAGATAAATATCAAAATATCACTTTAATAGTATATTATATAATTTAATTGGTTTGACCACGTCAATATGGTAAGTAACATAATTTGATTACTCAAATGATTGTTTATTAAAAGAAAAATGTTTGAGGGCCACAAAATCAGTGGCTCAAATGGCTCGAAACTGCTAAAACGACGTTGTTTTGCATCGTTTTGCGCCCAAAATGACGTCGTTTTGACAGTTTCGAGCCATTCGAGCCACTGAATTTTGGGCCACCAACCATTGTTGTTATTAAAAAGTGCACCATTTTAGTATGCAAAAATATTTTATTTGACCACTATGTAATTTTGACTTGAGATCAATAAAAAAACATAATAAAATTTGATTTGCTAATAATTATGTCATATTTCACTACAAGAAATTACACATTTCCCGACCACTTTTGCTGACCAAAAAAATTTTAGTCGCAAAAAATGACATTTGGCAACCAAAAAAAAATTACGTAGCTAAAAGTTGATACTATTACCAACTAAAGTAATTTTGTTGCAAATTTTTTTTTTTTTTTTTTTTTGCGACCAAATGAAAATATTAGTCGCCAAAAATATTGGCGGGAGGTGAAAATCTAGACAAGAATAGTAAAAACTTTTAGCAATTAAAACAATTTAGTAACGGATATCAAAATGACGTCGTTTTGAAATCTAAATACACTGAGGGACCATGGCTGACCAACACTGTTGTAGGGGATAACTAAACTAATTCAAACCTATATGAAAAAAAAAGGCGCCTCTCAATCGAATTCGATCACACCTCAGTCGCGCCGATCACCTCGCCTCACAATCAACATTGTCATCCGCCGTCCTCGCCTTTCCATCATCAGCGCCGCCGTCTGTCTTCCCCATTTTTGATTCGTCTTCGCCTGGCACCGTCATCTAGGTATTTTTTTTACAACCTTCTGTCTCTCTCTGATTTGTCTTCTGTTTATATCTCTCTGATTCATCTTCACCATTTCTGATTCCTCTTTCTCATACTCTTCTTATTCTACAATGTCTCACCGACCAAGGTCCTCACCATCGCAATTTTTCAGAGCAACTTCAACTCTCCCTAAAAACAATTTGAGGTATAAATCCTCTATCTCACTCTCACTCACTCAGTCTTTATCTCTCTCTCTCTCTCACTGTCAATGTTTCTGTTGATGTTTGCTGCTAGGATATGTTAATAATAGGATTTCAATCTGTTGTTTGTGAAGTCCCCCAATCTGTGATGTTCCCTTGGAGTGTTTTATTTCTTCTCTTTCTTTAAGTATCCCCTTTTATTTATGAATCACAAGTGGATTTGGAGAAAATTACAAAAAAAATTCTGGAAGGATTCACATAATAAAGAACAAGAACCTATAAGTTAATTTATTTATTTTTATTTGTAAATTATTTGACCTGTGATTATTTGGTTCAGATTCATTTTATTTGGAGATATGATAAATTATTGCTGTGGTAGTTTACCAAAAGATCATTATTGTTATTATCACAATAGTAGTAGGTATGTCAATTGATTTATCATTCCACCAAACTTATTTAGTGGTGGAACTCATTGTTGGGCATCTTGAAATGGAATGTGTTGAAACCCTGATTGCAATTTGATGTATCATTCTATGACTCGACTGAGATCATTTGGTTTGTAATTGTTTGCCTTTCCAAAATTTGTGACTAGCTAAAATTGCATATTTTTGACCATTGCGTTAGTCTGTTGGGCATCTTGGAGTTTGTTGAGGGATGCCCTCTTGGCAAGTCTGGCTTACAGTGGCTCAAGATACATATGGCGAATTTGTATGCTGGTGGTGTGGACAAGTTTTCCTACGAGGGTCGAATTGCATTTACTGAGAATCATTTGGATGATATCTTTGATTCAGCAGACAGACCTCTTGAAGGAAGGCGCTGGTGTTTGGTTGCAGGGGATCCTTTTCAATGCTTGGCAACATGTATTAATCTTATTGAAGCATTGAGAAGGTCCTCTCCAAAGACTACTATTTCATACATGCCTGTCCACCAGGTACTGTAGTCTAACCATAAAAAAAAAAAAAAAAAAAAAAAAAAAAAAAAAAATGATCTGGGAATTCATCAGCAATATGTATCTGTGTTTGTGTGCATTTGTCTGCTCAAAAATTGAACAAGGCCTTCAGTACTAGCTATTTATTCGGATTTATAAAATAGAAGAATGGAAACAAGATATGGACAGAGAAAAAAAAAAGAAAAAAAGAAAAACTTTATGCCAGCTGGATATAGGAAATGAACATAAATTCTATTGAGCTTCGCTTCCAAGTTATCAATTGAAGTTGCTCTTAATTTAATTTATTACATTTTTAAAAGATCCTGTTTTTTATTCCGTAAGCAATGTGCTTGCAGAGAGGAAGTCAATAGTATTTAAAAAAGAAAAAAAGAAAAAAGAAGCATCTATTCTGGTTTTTGTCACAGTTCCTACTATAATTTCAAGTCTTCAATACATTAAAGCTTCTGATAAGTGAAGCTCAATGACATGTTGTATAGTTATATTTTACTCTCTCATGTATATGTGCTTATGACACCCACACATACATCCAATCAGACAAACTTGTACATATGTGCTGTAAAATACATTTACAATTACAATTTCAATGTAATACGCTTTATGTCTATGTTGAGACAGTGTCCCATCCTATCTGTTGACAGATCATAGACTAATGACATCAACAAGTAATGGAGACAATAGATTTTCGCTGGTTTTCTTGTTGCATAATGTCGCTACTTGTGAAATTGAGAAAACATCAAACAGATGCTACAATTTTATTGTTATTTTTATTTTTAAACATTTTGATACGTAAATACAAGTTACATTTTCTTTTTGTTGTTATACTGAATTCTGGAATATACACCATTGTCCAAGCTTTAATCTAAGATTTTTTCCCTCTATTTTTCCCTCTTCAAGGATGGTTCATGTTGAAAAATCTAGAAACCTCCTAGATGTTGATTTGTGATTATGTATCAATTTTAAGCAGAATATAAAAATCCCAATCAAACAATCAAGAGAAAAAGACACAAAGATTTTACGTGGAAAAACCACAATTGGACACCTTCCAATTGTGATCAAAAAACCACGGGCCACAGCCACCAGAACAATCCACTAAGAAGATATAAAGGAATTACACAGGTATCACTCTCAATTATCTAGCGAATCCACAACGCCTAATTGAACCAACCTCTATGTGCCTCTTCCAACCCCATCTTCACCACGGAATTGTCTTTCTGATGAGCCACTCCGGATTCCACCACCGAAGCTTCAGACCGAATTCTTCAGAATCCACAACTGAAGAACAACTCTCTCTTTTGTGTAACAAACAAAACCTTTGATGTAGCCTTTTCAGATCATGAGTTGAATACTCAATAAGACATCAAAGAAAAATAAAATATCCCCAGATATAAACCTTTAAGGACCAAAAAGAAGATCTGGAGGACTTCAATGAATTACCTAGTTTTGGGAGAAAACCAAGTATTTATAGAGAACCAAAAGTAATCCAAGATTGGGAAGAAATCAAACTCCTTGAGAAATCCGGATTCTGAGGCTCGCTCGAGCGAGGATTTCCTGGCTCGAGCGAGGAGAGTAAATTTCGTGATTTCTACTAGTGCCTTCGCTCGAGCGACAGATCATTGGCTCGAGCGACCAATCACTTTCTTCAGGTTTTTGTATGGACGCAATCCTTGGCTCGAGCGAGCATTCCTTGGCTCGAGCGAGCAAGCCTTAGCTCGAGCGAGCACTCCTTGGCTCGAGCGAGCAATGGCTGACATGCAAATTTGAATTTTGCTTCGGCCGCGAGCTGACCGGGCAGCTCGACCCCCGTAATAATCAGCGAAGTGGCAATCTTGAAAGCATTAACATCACAAACTTCTCTGCATGGCTCGATTCAGGTTGGATTCGCATCTAAAAAACTCATAGCCTCACTGAAATAAAAAAGTGCGAAAATAAATACATCTGAAAGGAGTTTTGTCAACCGGGGTTGCCAAGAATAAAAACCTAACACATGTAATGGCCTACAATACTATGCTACCCTTGGGAGGGACAAGGTAATAAAATCTCTATCGCTTAGCTCATATGATGTTGTTCACTTCTGGCCATGGTTGTCTTGTTCTTGTATTGTAGTGAAAAAAATTACTTTCGTTCAGTTAGGAGCAGCTGCAATCAATCTTGTTGCAGGAGAGAAGCCTGCAGATGTTTACTTGGGAATTGCTTCTAGGTACACAATTCTTTTCAGATATATATGTTTTCTTTTCTAGTTTCTTTTTCTTCCATCTTTTTGTTGGTGTGTGTGTATATATATATATTATCTATTAATAAAGGAAGAAGGGAATTCGTAAGTGACATGTACATCACTACTAGCTTCCCTTAACCAATATTTGGGAGGCTGGTAATTTTCAGTTCTATAAACTTTAGAGGTGAACCATCTTGATTAAATTCTCTAGGAACATATAAGTTGGGTGTGAAGTGTGAAAAATTAGTGTCGGGATTAGAAGAGAGAAAGATAGAAATAAAGAAGAGAAGAGAATATGATGAATAGGTGTGGGTGTATGTCAAACCCTCCACCTTAGAGCATATTTTATATTAGAACAATAGAATGTGATAATAATATCCTGAATGCAAAATAACATAAAACATACAAAAAAAAAAAAAATACTCTGGAAAATCAATATCACCAATAACAATGAAATGTCTGGATCTAGTCTGAACATACCCTGATCAATGTCATTTATGGTCTCTTCTCTGATTCTGAAAAACAAATTACTAACTGGAAACAGAAAAGAATAGAGGTCATGTCTTTGTTCAGGTGCTAAGTGCACTGGATGACCAGCTTGGAGATGGATCAAGGGAGTTACCTCATGGTCCTTGTGTGGAGCTCATGAATGAAAATTTATATTGTGGTATTACATGGAGGTGCTTAGACAGATCTGATAAAGATGCCTTGGCTTGTGATATCCTCTTGAATCACAATTGTGAAAATCTCCTCTGTAAATACTATTGATATTCTTGCTGTGATGCAGAGTTCTTGATATTATGCGGAGAAATGCAGAAAAAGATCCCGCAACTGATCTGAACGCATCGTGTGCTAGGCTTTTAATTAATCAAGTTCGATTGCTTCTCATGTTCATTTAATTCTTATGGTGTTTAATTCATGTATAAGATATCGTACTGAAAATAGATGCATTGAACTTGTTAAAGCCACAATAATTCTCTACCATTCTTAAGAATTTGGCTAATTCAGATAGGTGCTTCCCAAATTTCATTACTTTTCCTGAACCTAATTTAGTTCTATTACTGATTTCCTACCTTCGCAACTGGAAATCTTCAGGTAGACAGGAAATTGGTTAAGCAAACGGTGATGAAATCAGTGTATGGCATGATTTGTATTGGTGCTCGTGACCAAATCAAGAAGAGGCTAAAAGACCGTTGTGCCATTGAAGATGAAAATGAGTTGTTTGCAGCATCTTGTTATGCAGCAAAAGTAAGTACATACTGGTATAGTAAATCTTTAACTTTGTTGGTTTTTGGCTTTTTTTCCAATAAAATAGCTATAATTGAGACACGGTGGTCGACAAAGTCACACCAGCAATTTGTAATAAATGTTGGGATGCCTGCTTTTTCACATTCTCAGCCTGACAATTTTTTTCCCTCTATATATTAAGGAAGGTTTAAGTTAACTATGATTCACTGTATGGCAGACCACCTTGACCGCATTGGGTGAGATGTTTGAAGCTACGCAAAGTATCATGAGTTGGCTCGGTGACTGTGCAGAGGTCTGTTCACTTTAATTTTAGATGTTTTGCTTAGTAAAAGAGATATGTACAGATTGTGACCATCAGTAGCTGTGAAGCTAATCCGTATGTAGGGATGGCAATGGATAACCTACCCTGTGGGTATTTATGGAGACCCAACCCAAATATATGTGTTTTTCCCTTTTTTTCTTATCCATTGGGTAGGATAAGTGATATTATTTAAATATCCACAGGGGATGGGTTGGGGATGGGTACCCACTAATTTCCCCATATGTTTTTTTTTTTTTTTTTTTTTTTTTTTTAAATTTTAAGATTCACAAATATACATTCAATCTTTTTTCTTTTATTTATTTATTTATTTATTTTTTCAGGTACACAACCAACTCTTTTTTTTTTTTTTTTTTTTTTTTTTTTTTTTTTTTTTTTTTTAAGATCCACAACCAAAGCTAAATATACATCCAATCTTTTTTTATTTTATTTTTAAGGTTCACAACCATTTTTGTTTTTTTAATTTTTAAGATTCACAACCAAAGCTAAATATACATTCAATCTTTTTTTCTTTTGTTTTTTTTAATTTTTTTTAAGGTTCACAACCTTTTTTTTTTTTTTTTGAAGATTCACAATCAAAGCTAAATATACATTCAATCTTATTTTATTTTATTTTATTTGGCTCAACAATAAAATCAAATACACATTAATTAACATTGTCACATTATTCTTGTCAAATTTTATGCATATCTAGAATTTTTTAAATTTATTTAAAAAAATTAAGGACACTGTCTAGTGCAGGTTTCGGTTTGCTTTTCTATGTTATTTTATTTGGTTATGTATTGTAATTTTCAAAATGGTTTGCTTGTTTTGAAATTTCAAGTAACGAGTATGAATCTATTTGTTTTATGTTATCACACAATTTATACAACATATATATATATGTGTGTGTGTGTGTGTATGAATGTATTTGAAAATAAGGAAATTGTAGAGAATCAAAACAAGCATGAGTCGTGATTGGTTAGAAAGCATGGGTACAAAGATTTATTTGCTGAAAAAACAAAAAAGGGATACAAAGTCTTACTAAATAATTTTTTTAAATAAAAGAATTTTTCTTAGTTATGAACAGATTTAACTGAAATCAGCTTGTTTCCCAATGTTATGCTTCATTTATTTGGATAGAAAATATTTTTTATAAAAAAAATTAAAAATATATTTTTTTATATTTGGTGGTGGTGGTGATGGGACGAAGGTGAAAGTAGAGATTGTGACATAGTGGTGGGGTGATGAGGGCAGTGATGATGGTAGTGGCTATGGTGATGGTAGTGTGATAGTGAAGGTGAGAATAGTGGTGATGGTGTTGTGAAATTAGTAAAAATTTAATTGAAAAAACATTTTTTGTTTTTTAAAAGTAACAAACAACAAAATTCGTGGGGACTAAAGGAAGAAGATGGAGGATGGATTGGGTGTGGTAAGGCATAGATATCTTAAAATGAGTGGTTCAGATTTGTTAAAAGGTATAATTAGATTTTGGATAAATTAAAATGAATGGTTCAAATTTGGTAAGAGAAAGATGGTTTAATGTCTAAAATGTCCGTGGCTAAGAGATCAACAAACAATTCCATGTTTATGCCCTGATGCAATTTAATACGGGTCTTATAACATTTTCTTCAAACAGGTTCTTTCACATTTTATGTCTTCAAACAGGTTCTTATAACATTGTAAACAGATTCTTATAACATGTAGGGGAGAGAGTGAGAGAGAGAGAGAGAGAGAGATAGTTGTAATTTTTTTTAATCTTCCACGTTCTTCCACATTTTTTTTTTCAATTGCTAAAATTGATTTGATTGTCTCAAAATTATATATTTGATTATTATAAAAACAAACTTTTTAATTAATTAATTAATGTGTATTTGATTTTGTTGTTGAACCAAATAAAATAAAATAAGATTGAATGTATATTTAGCTTTTGTTGTGAACCTTAAAAAAAATAAAAAAAAAATAAGTTTTTAACATTAAATATATTAAAAAAGAAAGAAAAAACATTGAAGGTATATTTAGCTAAAACCTTAAAAAAAAAAAAAAAAAAAAAAAAAAAAAAAAAAAAAAAAAGAAGAAGAAGAATAAGAAGAATAAGAAAGAAAAGTTGTTAACATTAAATATATTAAAAAAGAAAGAAAAAAGATTGAAGGTATATTTAACTTTTGTTGTGAACCTTAAAAAAAAGTTGTTAACATTAAATATATTAAAAAAGAAAGAAAAAAGATTGAAGGTATATTTAGTTTTTGTTACCTTATAAAAATAAATAAATAAATAAATAAAAATAAAATAAAATAATTGTTAACATTGAATATATTAAAAAAGAAAGAAAAAAGATTGAAGGTATATTTAGCTTTTGTTAAAAAAAAAAAATAGTTGTTAACATTAAATATAAAAAATTAAAAATGGGGATTAAAGTGGGTTGGAGAAAATCCAAACCCATTAAGAAATGGGGAGGGAGATACCCATGGGGAATGGGAAAAATTTATTATAGGGAAATAGGGATGGGAAATTAATATTCACCCCATTAACCCATTGCCATCCCTATCCGTGTGTGCAAAAATGGGTTTAAATATGTTACATGACGATTGCGTTGTGGTGGTTATCCAATAGGTAAAAACAAAATAACAATGTATGTGATGGGAAAATGTTGTTTAGTGTTGAGTACTGTTATGTTTTTGCTACAGTCATAAGTCGCCCCATGCAATCAGTTTGCTGCCCATTCTGTTTTTGTCGTACTCCTACTCCAATAAATTATGAATTTAAGTTCATATCTGGTCATGTTTTTCGGTTATGTAATTTTATTAAGTTCAGGTGTCACATATACTCTAGAAATCTGAACTACATGTTTGCCTATACAATTTAATGGATGATGAGGTTCTGGTGATGACTGCAAATCGGTGTCAGCATGGACTAGTGTGGTGTGTGAGCCTGTGCGAGCAGGAGCTTGTGTGGTGTGTCACGTGTGTATCATAAGCATCCTCTATACCATTCGCTCTTGTACTATTTTTATATAGACTCGCGTACTGGTGTTTGGTTTGAGTTTGTGTCTAAATGTCTGATTAGTCTAATTCAATGTTCAAGGACTTCGTCATTTTGTGTATAGAAATTAGAGACTGTGGTACTCTCTTCTCAAGGTAACACCTATTCATTCTTTTCATTTCCCTGATATCATATGCACAATGGACCATCCATTATCACACACACACACACACATATATATATATATGCCCATTCATGATTTACAAAGAAATCATGGGGAAAAATTGGTTTTGGTTTTGAGAGAGCAATCTTTTTAAGAGCTGTAGACACCCCATTTTTGACCGCCCTTAAGACTTGGGCGCGACTGATGGTTTGCTCGGTGACGAGAACTGTGCAGGGGAAAAGTTCAGTTTCTTCGGCAAGAAGAGAGGCAAATCTCAACTTCATACCCCATTGTGGACCAAAATTATTTTTGATGGTTTTTTAGACCTTAAAAACCTCTCTTTCAAAATATTTTTTTGAAATAAAGTTCCTACGATGTTCTGACGTTCGCATTTCGGTAAATGTTGCGTTTTTCGGTAAACCGAGCAAGGATAAAGTGGAGAATAAATGAAAGAGAGATGAAATCTTTGAAAAATCTTTCAAAACACTTTGTTTAGGGGTTTGAAGTTGAAGAAAAGAGGAAAGGAGAGGAGAAAACTAGTTTGGGAGAAGTTCAGCATGAATCCGTGTAGGAGAAAGACGAGCAGCCCTCGCTGAATCGGGCTTATTCAATTGCACACTTGGATTTTAGCTATGAGGCCACCATCGTTGGAAAGAAGACTTCCGGGGATTCATTTTTCACTCAAGAATCTCTCAAATCCAAGTCCGGGTGGGGGAGATATGGTTGGTTGAAATAGGGGATCAGTCCGGTTGGATCGAATCTGCGCGGCTTCACCAAAATGGGCATAACTTTTTCCACAGGAGGAATTTTAATGCAAGGTTTGCGCCATTGGAAAGCTAACTTCCAGGGATTCAATTTGGACTTCCACCGGTACTTTTTTACCTCATTAGCCACACATCGGCACTCTATTTATCCGACCGGCACCAAAGATTGCCGGCCGGCCAAAAGTGCCCAGAACTCAGATTTTTGACAGATATTTATCATCCAGCTGCTATACACTGTACCAGATATTTTCAATTGGGATATTTTCGACCAAAAGCTCTTATTTTGATATATATAGAGCCTTATATCTCATATGGGATAGGTTAGAACAAAAAAGCAAGTTTTGGGAGCTTCTCACTCTACAAGATCCCTCTCTCTCTACACTTCCAAGTTCCAAACCTCTCAAATCCTTGGCCATTTCTTCATCACTACCAAGCACCACCATCACCACTCCATTTCCAGCAGCAAGGAGGGGTTTTTCAGAGGCTTAGAAGCAACATTCCTTGGTCCAAGAGGTAGCAAAGAAGTGATCTTCAAGGGTAAGACCATTTTCCCTCTTTTGTAGCACTTTTTTTGCACCATTGCTTAGGCCTATTTGCTTACTGTTTTAGGCTCCGACCCTAACTGAAAGGGTCATTTTTTTGAGCCATTCTTCATGTTTTTTTTAAGGGCTCAACCCTGTTTGAGCCCCCTATTTGGTACTTGCTTCAATACCCTCTTAAATACCATAATCTTGTATGATATTTCTAGCCTATGTGTGATCTGTTTTTGAGCATGACATAAACTGTGAGTTGGCTTATTTTGAGCCCCTCTACAACATTGTAGAAGGGCTCAACACTGTCTGGGCTCTCCATGTAGCACTTATCATTATACCCCTCTTTGGCCCCCATTTTTTTGCCTGCTTTTTTAGGCTTATCTAGCTTATGTTTTCGGCCATCATCAGAACTGAAAATGGCCATATTTTGACCCCCTTGTCATATTCCATTAAGGGTCTTTGGCTGTTTGGTGAATGTTTTGCATACTTCATGTTATAGCCCTTTGCTGGCCTTAATCTTGCATGGCATCTTTAGCATGTTTGTATACTGTTTTTGGGTTGTCATCTACTGAAAAATAGCATATTTTTAGTCCCTCTTCAGTGTTGTAGAAGGGTATTTTTATGTTTGGGCTTTGCATCTACCACTTGCTTCATCGCCTCCCTTGCGGAGCCATTTTCGTATGTCATTTTAGCCCTACCTATGCTTGCTGTTTGACCATGCTTTGTACTGTAAAAATGCTTGTCTCGGGGCTTCCTTGCTTCTGTATTTTCATTTCATGTTCAAATTATGCATGCTTTGTATAGCTGTAAGCCACTTCATGTGACTAGTTTTGCATTTCGGGAGAGATTCCATGCATCGGGTGTCATTTCGCTTTGTTTCGGGGCTGTTTTGCCCTTCATTTTGCTACTGATTTTTGCATGTTTGCATACCATATTCCATGCCTTGCCATGCTTTGTTAGAGTGGCATTCGTGCCCCAGGATCGGTCCTCGATTTGCGTGCACGTGTGCACGCACTTCGAAGTTGTCTCATTTCCGTCCAATGGCCTTTCATGTGAGTGTGGCTGAGGTCCACTCATGTTGGTGTAAGTCCATTATGCATTGTGTATGCCATGTTTCAATGCGTTGTGCATGTTATGTTGTTAGCATTGTGTGTGCCATGTAGTTGCATTGCATGTTTGTATGTTTGCTTGCATGTTTAGGTTGCATGTGCATTGTTGTGCATTGCCTTGCCTCTTGATCAACCATGATTGAGGTTGGGTCCCTTGTATGTTTTGTGTGCATTACATTTGATATTAAAATGTACACTTGACTCTTTGGCCATCATGTATGGAAATGCGCGATTGGTGGCCCGAGGGTCGAGGGTCATGCTCCCTTGAGTCCATTGCATGATAGGGAGTGTGTCCGTGTATACATTTGCTCAAAACTCCATGTCATGCACTACCTGTCTGCTGTTGCTGTCAAAACTGTCTTCTACAGGAATTGTTTGCCGACCGGCAATATATAATGCCGACCGGCCATTAGTGTGTGGCCGATGATCTCATGAGCAGCCGATGGGCGTTTATCAAGGCCGGTGGCCATTTTCTCCAGCCGATGATATTCTACAGAGTGCAAAGAACATGTTCCAGGGCTTTGGTAGTCTTTGGAGAGGCAGAACAGTAAAAACAGAGGCAATAGTGCTATGACTACGGGTTTCCGGGCAAGACGGACTCGAACATGCATCATCCACGATCTCCAAGGTAGTGAGGCCCCTTCCTTTTTTACATTTGTTTTAATTTGTTAATTAGAAGTTTTGTAATAATTTATTTTGTATTTGGACTATTTGGGACTGTATATTCTTTTGGTCCCTCCGTGTGAGGGCGTATTTGTAATAAGTGTGGGTGAGTGGTGTGTATGTCTTCCAACCCCCATTTCTTTCTCCCTTTTATTTACCTGCTTATGATGGTAGATTAGGGCACGTTTATTTTAGCATACCTTATGCAATGCATGCGTGCATCCATGCATTTGTTGACATGCACCGGGCTCGGTACATCACGCTAACTGCATTGTATTTCAATTCCAAATTGAATACGTGATAGTTGTAGCATTTCACATGCCATGCTTAGGATAGCCGAGTCTGTCTAGATTGCATCTTTGCATGTGTTGCATTAGCCTTTTTTTAACATGAACTAGGATCATGCATGATCACTAACTAGTTTCTGTTTTGGCTGGGAGTACTAGGTAAGCTTTTATGCTTTAGCATACCGCATGCGTGTGAATGTTGCCATAACAGCATAATTACCATGAGGCTAATTGCTTACGTGTCATAAAATGCCTGAATGCCTGTGGGTGGAGGTTGGATTGCTTGAGTTGGAAAACTCGTTGAAATCCATGTTTTAGCCTACTCGTGAGTAGCAAATTTCGAAATGTTTTCAAAAAAGAGCGGATATGCAATGTTTATTTCCAAATTAGGCAATCTAGTCTATACTTGTTTGCTGCGCGCATAACATAGTAATTCTAGGCTAATAACTGGAATAAGAGCATGTAATGTTTTCAAAAACGGATATCACGGTTAGTAGAGGCCGGTCTTCGGATCGGGCGAAAGGGGGTGCTCATAGCTGACCTTCCCCGATCGTACCCAAGCTCCCGAGCCAAGACCACTTTGGTGATGACGGACATGTGGCCTTCGGCACCGAGTCAGGGTTTCCTAAATTTCCTATTTTAAAATATTTAGGTGGTGACTCTATAATCTGGCAAAGTAGTCCATGTTTGGCACTTCTTTTCAAAAATCTGTTTTTCTCAAAACGATTTGTCGGAGTTGGACTCTTTGGTTCAGATTAAGAACCGCAACAAACAAAAAAGAAGAGTCCGAACTGTAGCCGAGGTCCCTCGCGGGCTTGTTACAGTTTCTGGCGACTCTGCTGGGGATTTTTAGAGAGCTTGACTCGAACTTGTGATATCCTGTTTTGACTACACTTGTGTGTTTCTTTGCATTGCATATGCATTGGTGCGCCTTGGACACCGTGTTGGCCATCTGCTATTCCTGAGCGGTTTGCTGGAGGCTTGTCTTGTCAAGGCATGACCATAAGGCTGACCGGTATGGCTCTCACAAGATGGGGAACACAAACCCCGGTTTTACTGGGGCACCCTTTTTGACCATTCGACCTAGTGCATATTCAGATCCATAGTGACCATTCTAAACTAAGACAGGTTGCTTACCCGATATAGGTTGTTTAAAGCCGCTGTGTGCGTAGTGAAACCCTAGCTCCTGACAAAATAGGACAGGGAAACCCTCTCGCAACATAGGGGTGTTTTGGCTCTCTCTTACTTGCTATGTGCTTTTAGAGTGTATCTCTACAGGGAATGCATATACCAGTTTGCAAGTCTAGGTATCCGGCCTGCGGGCACCAGTATCAGTATTTTGAGAATCAGTTATATCTGCGGGTATCAGATTCAGATTTGGGGCAGTGATTTCGGGGAACAGTGATCAGGAATAGAATACAGTCGTTCAGCTTTGCTCATACCCATTCCAGTGAAGTTGAGCTGAGATGCTGTCTGTTTTCTCTTTTGCTAGGGTAGTCCTGGAATCATAACTTCAGAAGGCTCCACTATCCCCTGGGTACATTGGACTAGCGCTAATAGACTTTGTTAAGTCAAAAATTCAATTCAAAGGCAACCAGTGTTCCTTCGCTGAGGCAAGGCAGGCATCCGATCCGTTAGTCATCAGTCACATCACCTCTGTTTGGATCGCAGACTTTTCGATTAATATGCGGAGGAGGTCGTCAACTCCAAAAGGCCATGCGAGCCATGCGGCAGATCTTGCTCATCGGCGAAGTTACCACCCGCCAGCGAGGTTACGGCTCAACAAGCGGGCTTACTCACCAAGCTTTAGCAGCAACAGCAACCCCAACAGGATGGAGCGTCTGCTTCGCACCCAGCTCCACCCCCACCTATGGTTCCAATACCTAGAGAGGCAGCTCACGTCCAGGAAAGTACGGATGTTCCGACATGGCCAGTCCCACTGCCAATCCCACCTCAGTTGTCCAAAGCACCGGCTAATCCAGTGGACACGCCCTTTGAATTTAAGGTTGACCCAACTGCACTTAAGGTCAATAAACTGGAGGAGTTGTTCAGACGAGCACATGGAGTGAACCCCATCCCGGATTTAGAGGACGGGTATATTGAATCTGCAATTACCTTGCCGGAGCAGTTTAAAATGCCGCATATCGATCGCTTTGATGGCTCTGGAGACCCAAGGGTGCACCTCCACCGGTTTTCCGATATCTTGAAGCCAATGGGCTTGACCACAGCTCAGAAGTTGTCTCTCTTTGGCCGAACCATGTGCAGGATAGGCCGTCGGCATGCAAAATTGAAGGACTCTGTGAAACGGAACTGGGAAGAGCTGGCTGAGGCCTTTATTGCTCAATACTCCTACAACACACAGATCGATGTCACAACTCGTGATCTCGAAACCACCCGCCAAGAACTAAAGGAGGGTTTCTCAGAGTTCGTGACGAGATGGAGATCAAAGGCCTCAATGATGACTACAAGGCCTTCTGACAAAGACCAGATAAGGATGGTTGTGCGCAACCTCCAACCCAGGATGATGCAAAAAATGATAGTTTTACCCTTTCCTACCTTTGCGGACCTACACAAGATAGGGGTACAGATCGAGGACGCTATGAAGCAGGACCTTGTTGACCAGGAGAAGGAGCAGCCTAGGAGGGCATTTACCCACAGTTCGAATGCGACCACCAGTGGTGACACAGCTGCTATAACCTCAGACGTGGGCATGGTCACCACCACCACACAAAAAATGACCACCCTACTCACCGGTGCCTCCGAAACTAGCTCACAAATGGCCAAATACCCACCTCAGGGCCAAAGGATGTTTACCCCACTGTACATGTCTCTGTCAACGGCCCTGAGGGTCCTGATCAAAAAGGGGTATCTGAAGCCACTGGAGCCACAACCATTACCAAAGAAACCCCCTCCCTCACATAACCTAGCTGACTACTGTGCCTTCCATCAGCGAGCTGGCCATGACACTGACGTGTGCTTTCGTCTTCGTCATGAGATCCAAAACCTCATTGACAGTCGGACGATAGCTCCACCTTCAGACCCCAATGACCAAGTACCTCATCCACATCTCAACCTAATCCATACACTATCATCCACCTTTGACCCCAGCATATACATCACCCCGGCCCATCTTCCCAAACCAGAGGTGTTTATCCCGGAAAGCATGGACTTATGCATGATGGGTGCATCTGAACCCCAATCATCTCAAACCTGTGAGCCCACTACTTCTGAGTTGCTGAGAATGATCGAAGATCTTCAGAGAACTGTGGCAGATTTAGCCTTTGGGGTTTTGGCCCCATCATCGACCACATCACGTACCAGGGAGTTCATGTCTAAAGGCTCCCCAACCTTGGGACAAGCTACATTGGAAGAAGGCCAATCCCTTGGCAAAATAGAGGCAGGTGGTAAGAACAAGGTAGGGGCAGGCATTGGCCCCCATGAACACCTTCGGTGGGATGTTGAGGCTTTGAAAGCTGAAGGACTGAACAAAGAGCAAGTACTTGCATTACTGAGGTGGATGACGCTTTCGCCACTCAAGTTGGGGGCAGTTTGAATCAAGGGGTGAGCCGGGAGAAGGGCCTTTATACCAGGAATGTTCTTTTCAACTCTAGTCTCGTTCTCGAAAGAGATCAGCAAACCCAGTCAGCACCTGTCAATCCCTTTGCTGGTGCATCTAGCAAAAAGCCACAAACCTCAAAATACCCACCTCGGGGCCAGAGGGTGTTTACCCCACTGTACATGTCACTATCAGCGGCCTTGAGGGTCCTAATAAAAAAGGGGCACCTGAAACCCCTAGAGCTACGGCCATTGCCAAATAAACTCCCTCCCTCCCATGATCCGACCAAGTACTGTGCCTTCCATCAACAAGTCGGCCACGAC
The DNA here is from genome assembly GCA_025200525.1 of Camellia lanceoleosa. NCBI lineage: Eukaryota > Viridiplantae > Streptophyta > Magnoliopsida > Ericales > Theaceae > Camellia > Camellia lanceoleosa. The sequence continues at coordinate 120,756,689 of CM045769.1, read as the reverse complement.
ACTGATAGTTGTTACCGTCTTCGCCATGAAATACAAGATCTGATTGATAACAAGGTCATCGTCGCGCCAGGTCCTGCAAAATCTATCGGTGCTAGATCAATGAACTTGGGGGATAATGTGATGTGATCAAGAGATGAACCACCTGTGGGCGGCGATTTACTTGAGATGTGGTGGGCGGCATGCCTTTGCTTTTGAGCAATGTACAAATGCTGTTAATTTTGCTTTCTGACTTGGGTATTGGGTCAGTCTTGTCTTTTTGTATTGAGTCAATCCTTTCATACTGAGTCAGTTGGGTCTGTCTTGTTGTATCGAGTCAGTCCTATTTTGTTAGAGTCGGGTGATTCCGGGGGTGTTACCTCGAGCATCACCATTTTGTTTTGTGTTTGTCTTTTCAGTTTCTTTTGAGTCTGTTTCTGCCTTGGAGCCAGTTACACCAGAAGATCTGAATGAAACAACAGTGATTTTTACGCTCTCGCGTTTGCTTCTGCCGTGTGCCAGTTGTGCCAGAAATTCTGAATGAGATAGCAGTATTTGACTGGGAACTCTGCCTTTTCTGTGCCTTGAAGTCATTGTAATGACCTAAGTTTTTCAAAACTTTTTGAACACTGTGGTAAAAACAAAGAGGAAGGAATTCCTCGGGTTTTGCAAAAATTGATCAACTTGAGAGAAAGAAAGGCGTGCTAAGCCCTTAATGAATGAAATCATGCTTGTCGGCATGAGTACTGAGAAGGATCCTGGTTCGATCCAGACTGGTTCCACACTATCTTCTGCGCGAGCGATTTGTCGCTTTCTTAAAAACTGTCAAAAAATGTTTTGCGGTCTGCGAAGACACAGTGGAATCGCTCTTGAGATTGTGTAGCCTAGGATCGCTCTCAGCCTCGAGACTCGACCCCCCTTTGCGTTCAAACCTTGAACTGGCATTCAGAATGTTCAACGGTCGACTACAATGTAAGGCCTGTGTGGCCAGATTTGAAGCAGCCCTCGAACAAGAGGCACCAAAGTCAGATCAAGAAGGTCAGACCTCATCAGAAGAAGCTTGCAAAGTTAGAACAGAAGCACCCCTCGAACTAGGGGCAAAAAAAATATCCGATGTGCTCGAAGAGCCAAAGGTGGATCTTTCTGCAAATCAATACAACAGCCACTCTCCTGGATACAGAGGGCTTCAATCTCAAAACCATTTGGCATGGACTTGTTACACTTTTACCCTTTGAGAGGCTCACTGGGCTGAAAACCCGGAAGGGCAACCCAGGCAAAAGTTAGAGCAAAGAAAAAAATACAAAATACAAAAAAGAAATACAAAAATACAAAAAAGCAAAAAAGCAAAAAAGGAGAAGAAAAAAAGAATGAAAAGGCAAAAAAGAGAAAAAAAAAAAAAGAAGAAGAAAAACAAAGCTCGCAAGGATGAAAACCTGCAACAGGCGCCTTGGCAAAAGTTAGAGCATAAAAAGGAGAGGTTAAATACCCGAGTGTACCTTAACCCCCGAACTACGTAAGGCTTGATTCCCATGTTTGGGATACGTAGGCAACTTCACTTTGAAGTCCAGCCACAAACACTTCAAATTCGATTGTGTCCATGTAATGGTTTTGACCATCTTTACCTTCTCTGTATCCGAGAGTCTGGTCGTGTTCGTCGCTCAGAGGACTGACTACAATGTGCTGCGACATCATCCAAACAAGGGGCAACTTTCCATTGCCATTCAAAACGCCGCAGTGTCATTTCAAACAAGGGGCAACTTTCCGTTGCCATGCAGCTCTCTTCGAACAAGGGGCAATTTTCCATTGCTATGGGTCCGAGGTTGTGCATCTCAAGAGCTGGTTCCGTGCTTGTTGAGCATTGGCCGTTTGCAAAATAGTTTTTGGGAATTTTTACTGAGGTTGACTGATTTTCTCTAGAAAATTATTCCATTTTTCCAAAACTGGACCGTTTTCTTGGATCCAAAAAAGGAAAATTTTCAGTGCTCATAGCCTGACTTGCATGACTTTAAATCAGAAAATCGAACAAGCATGTTAATCTAACTCTCATGTTGGTCAAAATTGTTTTAGTAGAAAGCCAAAAAACGAAAATGGTCAAAATGATGAACTAGGGGCACAGTTGAGTCAGGTGTCCTGTCTTTTCCCCGTTGCCACCATACTTGCCAGAAAGGGCACTCTACTTGCCAGAAGAGGGCATAACTGAAGTTAACAACAAAAGGGCTGAAAGCTCTCAACATCTTCCAAGCAACGAGGTATCAAGCCAAGTGCGAAGCACGAACTGGACTGGGGCAAGATATTCCACTCCATCATTTGGATAGATCTAACCATGTCCAAACTCCCCGGCAGAGCATCGTCGACCGATGTCAGCCGCAGATTCGCTATACACCCAATTGTAGCGCGGCCCCTCTGTGGAAGAAACTCACTGTTGTGAACAAGAAAAGAATCTAGCAGAATGCTAGGGGCAAGAACCCGCAACTTCCTGTTTATCCATCAACCACCCAGGGGAGGGAAAAAAAATGAGAGATTAAAGAATAGAGAGATGTGCGTTGAGAGAAAAAGTGAGAAAAGGGCTTTTTCATGAAAAATAGAGCTTGAGGGCCGAGTGATGTGAGGATCACAAATGAGAAAGGGTGGGAAACACTACCCGGTGAAACAGGCTCCCTGTGCATGTCTGAGTGTCGTGTCTTTTTGTTTTATCTCGATTCTTGTTTTGAGTCGTCTCGAGTGTTACTCGATGTGTTTAGGTTGTTTACCTCCTGTTTTCCGTTGTTGAGTCTTTTTCGCTGTGTTCAGTCGTAGGCTCAATACCCGATTAAGAACTCATTTCTTAATTTCAAAAAAAAAATCATCTTGTGCTCAGAGTGCTATGCCATTCTCCACATTTGTGCAAAAAAGGAATTTGTTCTTTCAAAAACTGCAGGGTTCAACCCAGGTCATGTGAGAATAGTAAAATCAGGATCTATCTGAAGCTATATAGGTTCCAGACTGCAAAGCAAAAGAAAAGAGGGAAAATCGAAGCATCTGAGTGTGCTTCACCTCCAGCAAATTCCGTGGGATGTACCCCTTCAAGCCTTGTCAATGCTCCGAAGTATGGGTGTGCCTCTACCTCAAGCTCAAAATGTTTCTGCGGAAGTATCAACTCATGTCTCCGATGTGTAGCTCATTGTCAGTTTGCATGCACGAGTTGTATCCTTTTGGAATCTATTGTGACTCCTCCGAGAGGTAAATTGGAGGTTGTGTTTGAATTGGTCTCGTTAAGGCATGTATTTCCTTATTCGACATTTTATTTTAAACACACTGTTGAGATTGCATCGAATATGCGTTGATTATTGTGCACAGAATGTGTATGCACACTCGTCCCACTTGCATTATGCTGCATGTTCCAATTGCATTGTTATGCACCCACTTCATTTGCATTGTGATGCACATCCCAGTTGCATTGTTATGCACTCATTTCACTTGCATTATCACGCATGTTTCGCCCACATTGTTGTGCGCCTTTTTACTTGCATTGTTGCTCTTTCCTCTCTCGCGTGTACTACGCTGAGAGGTTTCTTTTTGCTTTCCTCTTTCCTCTCTCGCGTGTACTACGCTGAGAGGTTTCTTTTCGCTTTTTCCCTTTCCTCTCTCGCGTGTACTACGCTGAGAGGCTTTCCTCTTTCCTCTCCCGCGTGTACTAGGCTGAGAGGTTTCTTTTTGCTTTCCTCTTTCCTCTCTCGCGTGTACTACGCTGAGAGGTTTCTTTTCGCTTTTTCCCTTTCCTCTCTCACATGTACTATGCTGAGAGGCTTTCCTCTTTCCTCTCCCGCGTGTACTACGCTGAGAGGTTTCTTTTTGCTTTCCTCTTTCCTCTCTCGCGTGTACTACGCTGAGAGGTTTCTTTTCGCTTTTTCCCTTTCCTCTCTCGCGTGTACTACGCCGAGAGGCTTTCCTCTTTCCTCTCCCGCGTGTACTACGCTGAGAGGTTTCTTTTTGCTTTCCTCTTTCCTCTCTCGCGTGTACTATGCTGAGAGGTTTCTTTTCGCTTTTTCCCTTTCCTCTCTCGCGTGTACTACGCTGAGAGGCTTTCCTCTTTCCTCTCCCGTGTGTACTACGCTGAGAGGTTTCTTTTTGCTTTCCTCTTTCCTCTCTCGCGTGTACTACGCTGAGAGGTTTCTTTTCGCTTTTTTCCTTTCCTCTCTCGCGTGTACTACGCTGAGAGGCTTTCCTTTTTCCTCTCCCGCGTGTACTACGCTGAGAGGTTTCTTTTTTCTTTCCTCTTTCCTCTCTCGCGTGTACTACGCTGAGAGGTTTCTTTTCGCTTTTTCCCTTTCCTCTCTCGCGTGTATTACGCTGAGAGGCTTTCCTCTTTCCTCTCTCGCGTGTACTATGCTGATGAGGTTTCTCTTTGCCTTTCCTTCTTCTCTTGCGTGTACTATGCTGAGAAATTTTATCCTTCTTCTCTTGCGTGTACTACGCTGAGAAATTTTATCCTTCTTCTCTTGCATGTACTACGCTGAGAAATTTTATCTTTCTTCTCTCGCGTGTACTACGCTGAGAAGTGTTACTCTTTCCTCTCCTGTGTACGATACGCTGAGAGATGTTGTGCTTGAGACTCCGAATATTCTCGGTGGTCACTTTTAGCCTTCTCCGCGCAAGACGCCGTGAGAATTGCATAATTTTCTTACATCCTTTCTACATGACATGTAGTTTGGTTCTTGTTTACTTGTTTGCATAGCATTCGCTTAAAATGTTGCATTTCTTTTGCATAACTGCTTCATTATAGCATCATTTGCATGATCATAAGTTATGCACTTGCATTGTGCATCACTTTGCATCCTGCCCCTGAACTACGCTGGTTTGATTCCTTACAAAGGGATGCGTAGGCAGCCTGCGGGCACAACCATTTATTCATCTGTATTTTGTTTATCCAAGTCTTCGGCCTTGTCAAAAATGGGTCATCTCTGGGCTTTGACATTCACTCACGTCATTGTTATGACTTCCGAGTTCTGTCAAAGAGGGGCAACTGTAGACACCCCATTTTTGACCGCCCTTAAGACTTGGGCGCGACTGATGGTTTGCTCGGTGACGAGAACTGTGCAGGGGAAAAGTTCAGTTTCTTCGGCAAGGAGAGAGGCAAATCTCAACTTCATACCCCATTGTGGACCAGAATTATTTTTGATGGTTTTTTAGACCTTAAAAACCTCTCTTTCAAAACATTTTTTTGAAATAAAGTTCCTACGATGTTCTGACGCTCGCATTTCGGTAAATGTTGCGTTTTTCGGTAAACCGAGCAAGGATAAAGTGGAGAATGAATGAAAGAGAGATGAAATCTTTGAAAAATCTTTCAAAACACTTTGTTTAGGGGTTTGAAGTTGAAGAAAAGAGGAAAGGTGAGGAGAAAACTAGTTTGGGAGAAGTTCAGCATGAATCCGTGTAGGAGAAAGACGAGCAGCCCTCGCTGAATCGGGCTTATTCAATTGCACACTTGGATTTTAGCTATGAGGCCACCATCGTTGGAAAGAAGACTTCCGGGGATTCATTTTTCACTCAAGAATCTCTCAAATCCAAGTCCGGGTGGGGGAGATATGGTTGGTTGAAATAGGGGATAAGTCCGGTTGGATCGAATCTGCGCGGCTTCACCAAAATGGGCATAACTTTTTCCACAGGAGGAATTTTAATGCAAGGTTTGCGCCATTGGAAAGCTAACTTCCAGGGATTCAATTTGGACTTCCACCGGCACTTTTTTACCTCATTAGCCACACATCGGCACTCTATTTATCCGACCGGCACAAAAGATTGCCGGCCGGCCAAAAGTGCCCAGAACTCAGATTTTTGACAGATATTTATCATCCAGCTGCTATACACGGTACCAGATATTTTCAATTGGGATATTTTCGACCAAAAGCTCTTATTTTGATATATATAGAGCCTTATATCTCATATGGGATAGGTTAGAACAAAAAAGCAAGTTTTGGGAGCTGCTCACTCTACAAGATCCCTCTCTCTCTACACTTCCAAGTTCCAAACCTCTCAAATCCTTGGCCATTTCTTCATCACTACCAAGCACCACCATCACCACTCCATTTCCAGCAGCAAGGAGGGGTTTTTCAGAGGCTTAGAAGCAACATTCCTTGGTCCAAGAGGTAGCAAAGAAGTGATCTTCAAGGGTAAGACCATTTTCCCTCTTTTGTAGCACTTTTTTTGCACCATTGCTTAGGCCTATTTGCTTACTGTTTTAGGCTCCGACCCTAACTGAAAGGGTCATTTTTTTGAGCCATTCTTCATGTTTTTTTTAAGGGCTCAACCCTGTTTGAGCCCCCTATTTGGTACTTGCTTCAATACCCTCTTAAATACCATAATCTTGTATGATATTTCTAGCCTATGTGTGATCTGTTTTTGAGCATGAAATAAACTGTGAGTTGGCTTATTTTAAGCCCCTCTACAACATTGTAGAAGGGCTCAACACTGTCTGGGCTCTCCATGTAGCACTTATCATTATACCCCTCTTTGGCCCCCTTTTTTTGCATGCTTTTTTAGGCTTATCTAGCTTATGTTTTCGGCCATCATCAGAACTAAAAATGGCCATATTTTGACCCCCTTGTCATATTCCATTAAGGGTCTTTGGCTGTTTGGTGAATGTTTTGCATACTTCATGTTATAGCCCTTTGCTGGCCTTAATCTTGCATGGCATCTTTAGCATGTTTGTATACTGTTTTTGGGGTTGTCATCTACTGAAAAATAGCATATTTTTAGTCCCTCTTCAGTTTTTTAGAAGGGTATTTTTATGTTTGGGCTTTGCATCTACCACTTGCTTCATCGCCTCCCTTGCGGAGCCATTTTCGTATGTCATTTTAGCCCTACCTATGCTTGCTGTTTGACCATGCTTTGTACTGTAAAAATTCTTGTCTCAGGGCTTCCTTTCTTCTGTATTTTCATGTCATGTTCAAATTATGCATGCTTTGTATAGCTGTAAGCCACTTCATGTGACTAGTTTTGCATTTCGGGAGAGATTCCATGCATCGGGTGTCATTTCGCTTTGTTTCGGGGCTGTTTTGCCCTTCATTTTGCTACTGATTTTTGCATGTTTGCATACCATATTCCATGCCTTGCCATGCTTTGTTAGAGTGGCATTCGTGCCTTAGGATCGATCCTCGGTTTGCGTGCACGTGTGCACGCACTTCGAGTTGTCTCATTTCCGTCCAATGGCCTCTCATGTGAGTGTGGCTGCGGTCCACTCATGTTGGTGTAAGTCCATTATGCATTGTGTATGCCATGTTTCAATGCGTTGTGCATGTTATGTTGTTAGCATTGTGTGTGCCATGTAGTTGCATTGCATGTTTGTATGTTTGCTTGCATGTTTAGGTTGCATGTGCATTGTTGTGCATTGCCTTGCCTCTTGATCAACCATGATTGAGGTTGGGTCCCTTGTATGTTTTGTGTGCATTACATTTGATATTAAAATGTACACTTGACTCTTTGGCCATCATGCATGGAAATGCGCGATTGGTGGCCCGAGGGTCGAGGGTCATGCTCCTTGAGTCCATTGCATGATAGGAGTGTGTCCGTGCATACATTTGCTCAAAACTCCATGTCATGCACCTTTGCTGTCTGCTTTATTCTTTGTCAAACTGTCTTCTGGGAATTGTTTGCGCATCAAAGAATATATAATGCCGACCGGCCATTAGTGTGTGGCCGATGATCTCATGAGCAGCCGGTGGGCGTTTATCAAGGCCGGTGGCCATTTTCTCCAGCCGATGATATTCTACAGAGTGCAAAGAACATGTTCCAGGGCTTTGGTAGTCTTTGGAGAGGCAGAACAATAAAAACAGAGGCAATAGTGCTATGACTACGGGTTTTCGGGCAAGACGGACTCGAACATGCATCATCCACGCATCCCGAAGCAGGGCTGAGGCCCCCTTCCCTTTTTTACATTTGTTTTAATTTGTTAATTAGAAGTTTTGTAATAATTTATTTTGTATTTGGACTGTACGATTTGGGACTGTATATTCTTTTGGTCCCTCCGTGTGAGGGCGTATTTGTAATAAGTGTGGGTGAGTGGTGTGTATGTCTTCCAACCCCCATTTCTTTCTCCCTTTTATTTACCTGCTTATGATGGTAGATTAGGGCACGTTTATTTTAGCATACCTTATGCAATGCATGCGTGCATCCATGCATTTGTTGACATGCACCGGGCTCGGTACATCACGCTAACTGCATTGTATTTCAATTCCAAATTGAATACGTGATAGTTGTAGCATTTCACATGCCATGCTTAGGATAGCCGAGCCTGTCTAGATTGCATCTTTGCATGTGTTGCATTAGCCATTTTTAACATGAACTAGGATCATGCATGATCACTAACTAGTTTCTGTTTTGGCTGCGAGTACTAGGTAAGCTTTTATGCTTTAGCATACCGCATGCGTGTGAATGTTGCCATAACAGCATAATTACCATGAGGCTAATTGCTTACGTGTCATAAACTGCCTGAATGCCTGTGGGTGGAGGTTGGATTGCTTGAGTTGGAAAACTCGTTGAAATCCGTGTTTTAGCCTACTCGTGAGTAGCAAATTTCGAAATGTTTTCAAAAAAGAGCGGATATGCAATGTTTATTTCCAAATTAGGCAATCTAGTCTATACTTGTTTGCTGCGCGCATAACATAGTAATTCTAGGCTAATAACTGGAATAAGAGCATGTAATGTTTTCAAAAACGGATATCACGGTTAGTAGAGGCCGGTCTTCGGAATGGCGAAAGAGAATGCTCATAGTCGACCTTCCGATCGTACCCAAGCTCGAGCCAAGACCACTTTGGTGATGACGGACATGTGGCCTTGACCGAGTCGTGGTTCCTAAATTTCCCATTTTAAAATATTTAGGTGGCGACTCTGTATCTGGCAAAGCAGTCCATGTTTGGCACTTCTTTTCAAAATCTGTTTTTCTCAAAACGATTTGCCAGAGTTGGACTCTTTGGTTCAGATTAAGAACCGCAACAAACAAAAAAGAAGAGTCCGAACTGTAGCCGAGGTCCCACGCGGGCTTGTTACAAGAGACTGCCTGTGAATCATCTCCTTCCCCCTCCTCAATCCCTTAGGGACTTCTATATCTGTCTAAGAAAAGGCCATGGAAAAATCTTTTTCTTTTACTTGATTATTCTACTCCCTTCCCATGCAATTCTCTCTCTTTGAGGGAATTGCATAGCAACGCATGAGCAATATTGTATAATGGCACGGTATAAGAATAGGGTTGTCACACCCTCAAAATAAACCCATAATATATATATATAACATTAACATGCATTAATAAAATAAAACGAATCATTAAATCATCCATCAGAGTACTTTTATTTAAAGACATCACATGTAACATCAGAAATAAATGCCCTAAGGGCTTACATCTTTCCAAGCTAACACTTGGACACAAAAGAATGAGTACTAACTCCATTACAAATTAAGCCCTTGGCTTGAATGTTTACATGTAATCTCAAATAAAAACAAATAACTAAAGACAAGTCTTCAACGTCCTAATCCTTCCAAGCTAAGTCCTTGGAGGTAGCACATCTCCTGGACCTGAAAATGATATTCCCTTATAGGGTGAGCCACAGCCCAGTAGAAATATACTAAACCAAATATAAGCATTGAATAAAGCAATAGCATTCAATAGATGGTTAACACAAATATCAGTTTCACTTTCCATTATTTATTCAACTTTCCATTTTTACCAACATGGCTCAAAACCTGGGCAGACTATAACAGTGAACTACATATCACATTAACATTTCTTCCATTTATCAACAAAACAAATGAGACTAAGGCTCACATCAAAACACTTCCATACTTCCCGATTGATACACATTTTAGTGCTGTATCAGCAACATGTAAATACACTTCAAATCAATAAGCACACATATAGTGATGCTAATGGAGTCCATCCCCTATCTCCTCCCAAACAAAATCCGGTTTAGAGGTCCATCCCCTATCTTCCCCTAAACCGTGGAGTACATCCTCTATCTCCTCCCACACAATACAATGTATATACAATGTAATAAACACTTGCCATATACCACACACAATCCATACATGTAATTTCTGTATTAATTCAACAGTCTAAATCAATGACTTAACCAATGTGATTAGTTTCAGTTTTCCCTAATCCACATGCAATGTCTACAACAATCACGACTATCCTCCACCGATAGCCCAAAACAGTTATTTCTAAACATGAAATAAACCTATCAACTAATATAATTCCAACATTTTCATAGATGAGTGATTAAACTAACCAACTACACCATTTAATCAATAAATTCCTCAATTCTATGAATTGAACTAAATTCCCCCAATTTTTCCTAAATTAATTTATTACAACAACTAGGGTTTTTCCCAAAATTACCAAACAAACCCCAACATAACAAAATACCAAAACTTAGGACAAAGCCTATAATATGGAGTAGGAAATCCCTACCTCAAATTTAGAAGGGGAAGAATGAAGAAAAACTCAAAAGTCGACAGAAGAGAAACCAAGCTTTGCTCTGATCAAAATGAAGCCCTCGACAAGCTCTACACTTTATCTCAAAGGAGCAAGGTGAGTAGAGGTCTTCAAACAAGTAGATACAAGGATCTTTGAGTAAAAAGTGCCTTTAGAGAGAGAGAGAGAAGGTGTTTCACGGTTTTAAGAGAGGAAATGGAAGAAAAAGTGAGAGAAAAGGTCAAGTGAGGGCCTTTATATAGTACTAGGTCAAAAATAGATATAAGCCCCAAAGTCAACTCAAAATATTTAGTCAAAATATCCCCAAAAAGTAAGTCCAAACCGTGAGAAAAAACTGGGAAAAAGTCGCAGGTGTCGACCCTTCACAACACAGGTGTTGACACCTAAGAAGAAATCTGGAACACTAAGTGTGACTGCACTGCAGGTGTCGACCCTTCCCTAGGCTGGTGTCGACACCATAATGCAGTGGGCAATTTCAGAACAAGGGTCGACCCTTCCACAGATTGGTGTCGACCCTTACGGCCAACCAAAAAGAGAAAGTGTCGACACCACCAAGTCTGGTGTCGACACCAAAATGCAGTGAACAAATTCAGAACAAGGGTCGACCCTTCCCAGCTATGGTGTCGACCCTTATGGCAAACAAAAGAGAAGGTGTCGACACCACTAAGACCGGTGTCAATCCCAGAACATGATTTTCAAGTTTTCAAACAACTTTTCAACGCGAACGAGCGTGAACGAGCAATCCCAACAAGTTTAAATCAATTTGTACACCTCCAAAACTGAGGTACAACAATACCAAAGATTCCCAAAATAAAATAAAGGGTTCAAATACATTTACCAAAAGCTTTAAAGGGCTCAAGTGCTACAACCTCCCCCATCTTAGGAAATTTCATCCCCGAAATTTTAAAGGAAGTATTTAAAGTCACAATTAAACCAATCCCAACAATAATAATCAGTTAATTTCATCATCATGACCCATCTACCGGTCATTCCATCTCTTCTCAAGAGAACAACATTACGAATATAGCTTAAGATGCATTATTGACATGCATTTCCTTCAAATCCAACAATTTCCAATGTACATGATTTACAATCCCACATCATATTCAACATTCACGATATAATTCCATTTCTACAATATAATCAACATATGCAATGTTACATTAAACTTCCATTTCGAGGCAAGTTTCAAAATACTTCCATTAAACCAAAACATATACCATGTTTTACAACCTTAGGTATATTCAATACTCTTAAGGTCCAATATATAACAAAATACACAACATATACTCAAACATCCACAAATAGATCCGGATATTTCTCTCAGACCTCCAACTCACGTTCCCAAGTGGCTTCCTCCACCCCGTGATGTTTCCACAAAACTTTTACCGAAGGAACGGTCTTGCCTCGCAAGACTTGATCCCGCCTATCCAAGACCCAAACTGGTCTCTCCTCATACGAGGCATCTTCGTCAACCTCTAAGTCGGTCCAATCCAACAAATGTGATGGATCCGGCTCATACTTCCGAAGCATACTCACATGAAACATGTCATGAACTCCGGATAACTGTGGCGGCAAAGCTAAACGATAGGCAGCCTCGCCAATCCTCTCAAGGATCTCAAAAGGACCAATAAACCGAGGGGACAACTTCACGCTCTTTCCAAACCTCATCAATCCCCGCCTAGGTGATATTTTCAGAAAGACATGATCACCTACCTCAAACACCACAGGTCTCCTCCTACGGTCGGCATACGATTTCTAACGACTCTGGGCTGTAACAAGTCTCCTACGGATAAGCTCAACTTTCTCCGTCGTTTCCCTCACCAACTCCGGACCCAACAAAGGTGCATCACCCACCTTGGCCCAACAAACTGGAGACCTACACGGTTGGCCATACAAGGCCTCAAACGGTGCCATACCGATACTAGACTGGAAACTGTTGTTGTAGGCAAATTCCACTAATGGAAAGTGCCTTTCCCACGACCCACTAAAGTCAAGAACACAACCCCGAAGCATATCCTCAAGGATCTGAATAGTACGCTCGGACTGCCCGTCAGTCTGAGGATGGTAAGCCGTGCTAAAGGTCAACTTAGTGCCCAAGGCACTCTGCAAACTCTGCCACAACCTGGCAGTAAAACGAGGATCTCTGTCTGAGACGATCGTCACTGGGACCCCGTGCAACCTCACTATGTCCTGAATATACAAGTCGGCAAGGTGATCTACCGAATCTCTCACGCGCATAGGAATAAAGTGCGCCGACTTAGTCAACCGGTCCACAATCACCCAAATAGCATCACTACCCCGCTGAGTCCTCGAAAGACCTACAACAAAGTCCATAGTGACATGCTCCCACTTCCACTCGGCAATAGGCAAGGGCTATAACAAACCCGCTGGCCTCCGATGTTCGGCCTTCACTTGCTGACAAGTAAGGCACTTAGACACGAAAACTGCCACATCTCTCTTCATACCCCGCCACCAAAACTGGCGACCCAAATCTCTATACATCTTAGTGCCTCCCAGATACACTGCAAGGCGTGAATGATGAAACTCTCGGAGTACCTCCTCTCGGCAAGACTCCGGCACAAACAAACGGTCTCGGTACCTCACACTCAGGTCGGGATACACAGACAAATCCTTCTCAACCTTCCCATTGGAGATCTTCTCTCGGATGGATTCTACCTCAAGGTCACCTCTCTGTGCCTCTAACACTCGAGTCACAAGTATAGGCTGTGCAACAGCAGAAAACAAGGCCGCAGCCTCAACGGATTTGCCCAGAAGCAAATCAAACTCACCAAGTGCACCCAACATCTCCCATTCCCGGATGGCTATACAAGCTACATCACTAATGGATTTTCTGCTAAGGGCATCAGCCACAACATTGGCCTTCCCTGGATGGTAATGCAACTCAAAGTTGTAATCCTCAATAAACTCCATCCACCTTCTCTGCCTCAAGTTCAAGTCTTTCTGTGTAAACAGATATTTCAGACTCTTATGATCCGAGAACACCTCGAATCTCTCACCATAAAGGTAATGCCTCCAAATCTTCAAGGCAAAGATCACAGCTGCTAACTCTAGGTCATGGGTAGGGTAATTCTTCTCGTGTATTTTCAACTGACGTGAGCCATAGGCTACCACTTTCCCCTCTTGCATCAACACACAACCCAAACCCTCTCGTGAAGCATCACAATAGACTGCATAACCCAACCCTCTCTCCGGAATAATCAAAATCGGAGCGGTAGACAATCTAACTTTCAGCTCCTGGAACGACTTTTCACAAGTCTCACTCCATACAAATTTGACTCCCTTCCGAGTCAGTCTAGTCAACGGCGAAGCTAGCCTGGAGAAATCCTTCACAAATCGTCGGTAGTACCCAGCTAATTCCAGAAAACTGCGGATCTCAAAAACATTCTTAGGCTGTGCCCAATCTTGCATTGCCTCAATTTTGGATGTGTCAACAGACACCCCTTTCCCAGAAACTACATGGCCTAAGAACTTCACCTCTTATAGCCAAAACTCACACTTCCCGAACTTAGTATAAAGTTTATGGACTCTAAGTAACTCAAGCACCACTCTCAAGTGTTCCTCGTGCTCCTCCTCAGAAGGTGAATAAATCAGGATGTCGTCCACGAAGACGACCACAAAACGATCCAAGAATTTCGGGAATATCCGGTTCATCAAGTACATAAACACTGCCGGTGCATTGGTGAGCCCAAATGGCATCACCATAAATTCATAATGGCCATACCGCGTACGGAATGCCATCTTCGGAATATCCTCCTCCCTGACCTTCAACTGGTGGTAACCCGATCTCAAGTCTATCTTTGAGAAACAACGGGAACCCTTCAACTGGTCGAATAGATCATCTATACGAGGCATAGGGTACTTATTCTTAACCATAGCCCGATTCAACTTCCGGTAATCTATACAGAGTCTCAAAGCACCACTTTTCTTTTTAGCAAAGAGGGCTGGTGATCCCCACGGTGAAACACTAGGACGAATATAGCCCTTATCTAGCAACTCCTAGAGCTGAATCTTCAACTCAACTAATTCAGCTGGGGCAAAACGATAAGGTGCCATAGAAATCGGTGTCGTGCCGGGCACCAGATCAATAGAGAACTCAATCTCTCAATGCGGTGGCAAACTAACAAGATCCTCGGGAAAGACGTCTGAGTACTCACAGACCACTCTTGGCAACAAAGTCTGGGTCTCATCACACTCACCGCTCTCAAAGCTAGCAAGTAGACCACTAAGCTCACTTCGCCTTTACGGATCATACCCCGGTGGCAAAACACTACCAACCCGGTCCCCCAAGAAATGGAAACACTCTCCACTCACGGTACAACAAGTGACCCTCTGGCGGTAGCAATCAATAACTACCCGGTATGACGATAACCAGTCCATACCCAAAATAACATCAAAGCCCTTCATGGGCATAACTACAAAAGGAAACGGCAGCCTATGATCGGCGACCTCTATATCACAACCCCTAACACCTTGTTTCAAGATCAATTCACCCCCAAGGGGTGACACTACACAAATAGGAGATGCTAACTGTGCTAACTCCAACTCCAAAACAGATGCAAATGCAGCAAACACAAAGGAATGAGATGCACCCGTGTCAATCAATACACTAGCAACCGAATTGCAAAACAAGAAGGTACCTCTCACAACTGATGGAGCCGGTACAAGATCCTGCGTGGTAACAGCATACACGTGCCCAGATGATCTCTGGTCAACTTGCTCACCCCGAGGAGCATAAGACTGCTGCACAGACTGGGACGATGAAGCCCCCTGATTGGACCTCGAGGCCTGAACCGACTGAGCTGGCTGATGACTCTGAGTCTGCCTCAAACCAGATGCACCAGATGTGCCACTCAACTACGGGCAATACCTCTTCATGTGCCTTGCCTGACCACACTGAAAACAAGAGAGCGGCTGGCCTCTCTGACGCCGACTGGCTCAGATCGAGCCAAGAAGATCTTGCTCTCAGACTCCTCCCTCCGAGGACAAATCGAGACTTGTGGCCCAATAGCCACACTTGAAACAGTAATGTCTCCTGGTGCCTTTCCCGGACCACACTTTGGAAAAGTCGATCTAGAAAAGCTACTCTGAGACTGTTGAGGAGTGAAACCTTTCTGTCTCTTGCCATCACTCTGGCCATCCTGACTCCTCTTGGAGCCCTTCTGCCCTTCCTCCTCTTCCTACATCATGATCTCAGTATGGGCTGCAGCATCAACCAGACGCCCATAATCTCGAATCATAGTCCCTACAACTCTCAACTTGAGGTCGCGCCTCAACTTCTTCTCGAACTCAATACAACGGCGTTCCTCAGACGCCGCCAACTTAGGTGCAAACTTGGACAAGCTAGTAAATGCGGCCTCAAACTCGGCCACTGAAGAACTGTTCTGCTTAAGCTGGCAGAACTGCTCTCTTAAGCTCTCCTTCACAGCTGAGGACAGGAACTTCTCCTGGAAAGCGTCGACAAAAGCCTTCCAAGTCCCTTCTATACGACTCTTAGTGAACTTCCACCACTGACCCGCATCCCCCTTCAGCTGGAAAGATGCCAAGGTCACCTTCAGAACCTTGTCTTCGATGCCTAGCATCTCAAACGTCTTCGTTGTCTGTTCGAGCCATTCATCTGCCTTAACTGGCTCTTTAGGATCACCCACAAATTCGTCCGGGTTAGACCGGAAGAACTCCCTCTTCAGAAAAGAAGTTCCTGCATCCGCAACAACAACCTGGGCTTGATTCTCACCGAGAATGCCTCTTCGACTCTCAATGCCCTCGCTATCTCTCGGCCAAAGCGCCATAGCTGCTTGCCTCACCGGCTTGGCCACATTGGCACAGCCAACTCCCTCAGTCTTGCCGGAATCTCATCCGGTATAGGCATCTCCTGCCCACCACGCCTACCACGCCTACCACGTCCTCGTCCTCGTCCTGACATCCTAATAAAGGAAACAAAGACAGTAGCACATTAATAAATGTGCCGAAGCTATAATACTCGTGTCCTAATGCATTGGACAACAATAATTCACTCCACGTAAGCACATAATCACATAAGCACCTACGAATTTCATTCCTGGATAATGATAGTCCCGAGGCGTCACTAAAGTTCCGGTTGGAAACAACATTGATCAAGTGCCTTTCCAACATGACTATTAGAAACTCAAGGGTCCAATCAACATCCTAGAAACTACGTTCCATACCCACATAATCACATAAACATGTTATCACATAAGCATATAACAGTACAGTCTCTATCAAACGAGACGAACCCATTGTGATACTAATCACTTCCCACGTACCCCAAGGTATTCGAACCCGGTACGCTCTGATACCAAGTTGTCACGCCCTCAAAATAAACCCATAATATATATATATATATATATAACATTAACATGCATTAATAAAATAAAACGAATCATTAAATCATCCATCAGAGTACTTTTATTTAAAGACATCACATGTAACATCAGAAATAAATGCCCTAAGGGCTTACATCTTTCCAAGCTAACACTTGGACACAAAAGAATGAGTACTAACTCCATTACAAATTAAGCCCTTGGCTTGAATGTTTACATGTAATCTCAAATAAAAACAAATAACTAAAGACAAGTCTTCAAAGTCCTAATCCTTCCAAGCTAAGTCCTTGGAGGTAGCACATCTCCTGGACTTGAAAATGATATTCCCTTATAGGGTGAGCCACAGCCTAATAGAAATATACTAAACAAAATATAAGCATTGAATAAAGCAATAGCATTCAATAGATGGTTAACACAAATATCAGTTTCACTTTCCATTATTTATTCAACTTTCCATTTTTACCAACATGGCTCAGAACCTGGCCAGACTATAACAGTGAACTACATATCACATTAACATTTCTTCCATTTATCAACAAAACAAATGAGACTAAGGCTCATATCAAAACACTTCCATACTTCCCGATTGATACACATTTTAGTGCTGTATCAGCAACATGTAAATACACTTCAAATCAATAAGCACACATATAGTGATGCTAATGGAGTCCATCCCCTATCTCCTCCCAAACAAAATCCGGTTTAGAGGTCCATCCCCTATCTTCCCCTAAACCGTGGAGTACATCCCCTATCTCCTCCCACACAATACAATGTATATACAATGTAATAAACACTTGCCATATACCACACACAATCCATACACGTAATTTCTGTATTAATTCAACAGTCTAAATCAATGACATAACCAATGTGATTAGTTTCAGTTTTCCCTAATCCACATGCAATGTCTACAACAATCACGACTATCCTCCACCGATAGCCTAAAACAGTTATTTCTAAACATGAAATAAATCTATCAACTAATATAATTCCAACATTTTCATAGATGAGTGATTAAACTAACCAACTACACCATTTAATCAATAAATTCCTCAATTCTATGAATTGAACTAAATTCCCCCAATTTTTCCTAAATTAATTATATAAATTAATTTATTACAACAACTAGGATTTTTTTCCAAAATTACCAAACAACCCCCAACATATCAAAATACCAAAACTTAGGACAAAGCCTATAATATGGAGTAGGAAATCCCTACCTCAAATTTAGAAGGGGAAGAATGAAGAAAAACCCAAAAGTCGACGGAAGAGGAGCCAAGCTTTGCTCTGATCAAAATGAAGCCCACGACAAGCTCTACACTTTATCTCAAAGGAGCAAGGTGAGTAGAGGTCTTCAAACAAGTAGATCCAAGGATCTTTGAGTAAAAAGTGCCTTTTGAGAGAGAGAGAAGGTGTTTCATGGTTTTGAGAGAGGAAAGGGAAGAAAAAGTGAGAGAAAAGGTCAAGTGAGGGCCTTTATATAGTGCTAGGTCAAAAATAGATATAAGCCCCAAAGTCAACTCAAAATATTTAGTCAAAATATCCCCAAAAAGTAAGTCCAAACCGTGAAAAAAAACTGGGAAAAAGTCGCAGGTGTCGACCCTTCACAACACAGGTGTTGACACCTAAGAAGAAATCTGGAACACTAAGTGTGACTGCACTGCAGGTGTCGACCCTTCCCTAGGCTGGTGTCGACACCATAATGCAGTGGGCAATTTCAGAACAAGGGTCGACCCATCCACAGATTGGTGTCGACCCTTGCGGCCAACCAAAAAGAGAAGGTGTCGACACCACCAAGTCTGGTGTCGACACCAAAATGCAGTGAACAAATTCAGAACAAGGGTCGACCCTTCCCAGCTTTGGTGTCGACCCTTATGGCAAACAAAAGAGAAGGTGTCGACACCACTAAGACCGGTGTCGACCCCAGAACATGATTTTCAAGTTTCCAAACAACTTTTCAACGCGAACGAGCGTGAACGAGCAATCCCAACAAGTTTATATCAATTTGTACACCTCCAAAACTGAGGTACAACAATACCAAAGATTCCCAAAATAAAATAAAGGGTTCAAATACATTTACCAAAAGTTTTAAAGGGCTCAAGTGCTACAACGGTAATAATAAAATCTATGTAAAATAATTTGAAAAACTGGTACTCATTCATTTCAAACCAATACATCTTTATTTGTTATTTCAAAATGTTACTACCATTTGCCAATCATTTTTTTCCCCTAGTATATAGTAACAGGAAAAGGAAAAAGGAGAAAAAAAAAAAGAAAAGAAAAGAAAAAAAAAATTGTAATTCAAATCTCCTCCAAAACACCACCAGTCATCTTTTGCTATTCATGTGCAGTGGATACAATGTGAGGAAGGAAGGATATGTTGTTACTTGGTTTGTTTGTTCTCATGTGAGTTGTATATCCTTACTTATTGGTTTTGTTCTCTTATATTTTGCCTACATGTACTCAGTGATGTGCCCTTGCAGGCTCTCTTTTCCTGAAATTGTTAGTATTATGGGACCAGTGTATTCTCTCTCTCTCTCTCTCTCTCTCTCTCTCTCTCCCTCTCCCTCTCTCACACACACATTGTTATGCAATTAATTCTTGTGTTTTGCATTGAATGACAGCCCTATAAATAGGATTCTCAGTTGCAGATCTTTCATCAAAACTGAATGTAGTTCTTAATTTTGTTCATTTACTGAGGAGTCAGTCCTAGCTAAAGTGAACTGGAGGTATATGTCTTGCTGTCTTTGAACAAATTATCATCAAAAGTGAACTTTATTAATTATTAATTAATTTATTCCATGAGTTGTTTTATTTTCAGGGGCAATTAAGAGGCAGTGGTGATGATATTGCAGCCGCTAATTATGCTGATGCACTAAAGCCTTCTGTCATTGCACTTCCTCTACATGGATGTAAGTCTGGAACTATTTTACATGTGAGACACTTCTATCAGTTCTTTAAGCTTTTAAATAGATACCTTTTTCAGTTGTAACCCGTGACCAAGTTGAATGTATTAGTTGAGCAGAAACATCAAAATTCAAATGAAGAATTTTGAATTTATTACGCTTCACATTACTTGGATTAGGATTTTTAAAGTTTCTGCCCAACTTAGCAGCCACCTAGAAGTAAACAGGATTTTTTAATTTGATTCTTAACTCTATCTGCTTTTTGGGTTTTTGATTATACTCCATTTGGTTTCCGAGAAAATCTAGTAAAGAGAAGGAAATTTTTGAATTTATTAGGTTTCTCATTACTTGAATTGGGAATGTAAAAAGTTTTACTGAACTTAGCGTAGTAGAAGTAGATAGCATTAGTTAATTGAATTCTTAATTTTGTTGTCTATTTGGATTATGGGAAAATCGAAGCATTAGTTACTATCTTCTCTCTATGTACTTCTTGGGTTTTTGATTATACTCCGTTTGGTTGTTGAGTAAATGTAGTAAAGAGAAATGAAGGAAGAATTTGAACTTTTTAAGTTTCTCATTACTTGGATTGGGAATTTAAAACTTTCTAGCTCAACTTAGCCTTCTAGAAGTAAATAGCATTAGTTAACTGAATTCTTAATTCTGTTGTCTATTTGGATGATGAGAAAATGGAAGAAGGAATTGCAATTTTAAGATATATTTTGATTTTGAAAACTAAACTTGAGCTTTAAAAAAAAAGTGGTACCTACGCTCATTCGAGCAGGGGTTATACTTTTTTTAGGTTTTTAGGTAATGACAAAGATAATGTATTGAAGGGCATTTGTCTGTGGTAGGATTCAAGTTTGTTAATTTCTTCAGTATTAGTTTTAGTTTTTGTTGGTTTCACATCTATCTCAATTCACTAACAGTATCAATACATTAGATTGATTTCTATGTTTTCTTTTAGTTCTAGGGTTTTTTTTTGGTTTCATTCACAATAGGACCTTACTAACTGAGGATAAGTCAGAAAATCAGACATAAGAAAGAGAAAAATAAAAGAGAGAGAGAGAGAGAGAGAGAGAGAGAGAGAGAGAGAGAGACAGAGAGACAGAGAGACAGAGAGAGAGAACTGCAAGAAAGAATTTTGTATATTCGTATCTTCTTCACGTTTTGAATTCTGTAGTAAAAGTACTTGAGTTACAAGTATTCCTGCAACTGTGCTTACTACAACTTTATGCAGTAGAATTTTAGTTTTTTTAAAACCAATTACAAGATAAAACTCAAGATTTTCCTTTTTACCCTTTTCTTTTTTATTTTATTTTCTTAGGAAGTTGTTGAGCATATGGTATATAGTTGTTGAAATAGTTTTTAATTCCCTATCTAAATTTGAGAAATGAAGAACTCTATTGTCTATTTAACTGATGGTTGGTGGTTATTGTGGCTGAATGGGCCACTTCGCAGTCTTCACAAAGGGTGCTAGCCATGGTTCTGAACATTGGCCATTTCGTTGCGAACTGGTTAATGTGTATCTAGTTTTTAACTTGTAACTCCTGTCTAGATTATTCAGAGTAAAATGTAACAAGGTATTGTGGTTTCACTAATAGATAGTTTTTGCTGAAAAATTGAGTATCTTATCTTATCTGTTCACTAATTGATTTATGTGTCTTTCCCTTTGCAGTTAGCAGAAGCAGCAAAAGCACAATTTTCACATGATTAAAGTGATCTCCTTGCTCTTGTTCGGGCTTATGAGGGTTAAAAAGAAGCTAAAAGAGATGTAGCTGGATATGAATACTGCTGGAAGAATTTTCTTTCTGCTCAATCAATGAAAGCTATTGATGCTTTGTGAAGGGAGTTCTACTCTTCACTTAAGGAATATATTTTAAATTTTAATGCTAGATGGATGCGAATTGGATGATTATATAGATTACAAGCGGATTTTTAATTGAATGAATATGTAGTTTGGAATTATTTGTAGATAAAAATTTATAATAGTTGCCGACTTTAATTAAACAGGTTCAGAATTTGATGATTTATATATTTTGTTGAATGTTCATGATTTAGGTGAATTGTTGGTTTGATTGATTATTGTAAATTACATATTGTATTGAATGGATTTGATAGATTATTATGAATTACAGGTTTATTTTGTTGCATGTTGGCGCAAACATTCCTTTTAGTGACCAAACTTTTTGATCGTAGAATGTGACAATTGGCGACCAAACTAAGAGGTCGTAGAATGTCAAAATTGATGACCAAATTTTTTGGTCGTGGAATGTCACAATTGGCGACCAAAATTTTTGATCGTGGAATGTGACCATTGGCGACCAAACTTTTTAGTCGTGGAATGTAATAATTGGTGACGAAATTTTTTGGTCATGAATGTGACAATTGGCGACCAAACTTTTTGGTCGTGGAATATGACAATTGGTGACTAACATGATTGGTCGGGAATGTCACTTTTCGCGACTAAAGTGCTTTAGCAATTAAATGGATTAGTCGCAGTCATGATATATTTAGCGACCAAAATTTAGTCGGCAAATCCAATTTTTTCCCGACTAACAAAAGTTTTGGTTGCTAATTATTTTTGCCGACCCTCAATTGGCAACCAAAGTGGCGACCAAAAAAATTGGTCGCGAATAGCTTTTGCCGATTAAAAATGGACTTTTGCCAACTAAATTTTTAGTCGGCAAAAATGCGATTTCCTGTAGTGTTTTTTTAGATATGACAATTTGCCATTGTCGAAAAGCAATCAAGTTACTTTCCCAAATTTGGGGAAATGGGGATTTGGAGGATGTTCGGAAGGTGGGATTGGGTTTTTTCTCTGTATGTTCTTGGAATATAAAACTTAAAAAATTCTAATGTTGTGTTTGGATTATAAATTTTGGTAAAAAAATTAGAAAGAGAAAGTAGGTTTTCGATTCTTAAGGTGGCAAGCCACAAGTTCATCCAGCCATATAATTATAACATGTTTAACCTTTTATTTAAAGTATGGAATTGAAGCTTATAGATTTTCAGAAGACATTCGTGTTCTTATTTCTTTCCATGCTTGAATAGTATAAAAGTTTGCATTGTTAACTGCTCAAATTTAATTTGAATATAATCTGAAAGTGATTTCAAGATTTTGTATCTATTGACGAATATCTGATCTAAGAATTTGACAAAATCTAAAGAAACATGATTGATCCATTGAATTTGAGCTCACTCAAATTACCCGAATTATATAAGTCAGACGTCTGGCGGGACGACCGGCGTCACCCTTATCAACCACTCTTGTCAGCTGCAGTTGTCACTTTTGTCTACCGGTGTGTCAACCGGCAAACCGATTGGACGACCAGCATGCACAAATTTAAACGATTCGGACGAACCCAAATTCGGTGAATGTAACAATGCTCAAATCAAAAATTGATTGATCATACAATAATTAGATTCGGATAAATCCAATCCAATTATTCAGATTTTATATATATATAAATAAGACTCATATTTTCAAAATAATGGGCAATAACAATGAAAAAAATAAATGAAACCTCAAATATATCACTTTTCCATATTGTCAATGGATTGAATCACAATTCGATCTATTGATCGAGGAGGAGCTCCTTTCCATTTCTGATCTCTCCATATTCCTTCATATTCTTCTTGTGAGTTTCAATTCAGGCATACATAAATGATCTAAAGTGTCTACTTTATAGACCTAACAATAAAGGTTATCCATGCAAAAAAAAAAAAGCAGCTTCATTAGATGAATATAAACACATGAACAATGATGGTTTAAGTTTATAATAACATTTGCCGTGTATTTTATAAAATTTAATTTAATTTGTTCCTATGTTTATAATTGTTCGATGAATTTATTTTTTTGCATGGATGATGTCTATTGTGGGACTTATGAGATAAACGGTTTAGATCATCGATATGAGTTCGAATTGGGGATTACAAAAGAAGTACAGAAAAATATGGAGAAATATGGGTATAAAGGGAAGCTAATCTTTGTGAGAATATTTACAAGTGCCTTAATTGGGCTTGTGGGATTGACTTTACAAAAATGGGCATCCTAATCAAATATTAATTATTAAAAGGGTAAATTATAATTACATCCCTTGATGTTTCCTTAAATACGGATTGTCCCTATGATTTGAAAAATTATAAAATAACCCTTTGTCAAAATTTTTTATTTAACAAAATTAATTGAAAAAATAATTTTTTTTAACTTCTCTCTTATACAATAATAAAATTGTCTTAATTATTAATTGAAATATATTTTTAATATCATTAAAAACTGATAATTGACTTGATGATTTATTAATAAAAGGATCCATTTGTTATAAAATTATAAACCTCAGGGGATGGAATATAATTTCTAGGACTACAGGAGGTGATTCATATTTCAACAAACCTTAGGGGGTGTAGTGGTAATTTACCCTAATTAAAAAAATGAAGTGTGGTTTCTTTACTCATTTTTTTCTTCTTATTTATTTATTTATTTATTTATAGAATGTGTATGGTTTCTTTACTCATTGATTCTCCACTTTTTATTTTTTATTTTTTCATATTGAAATATTTATAATTCTTATTATTCTATTTATTTAGTCAACAAAGCACAAGATTAAAGAACGGAATTGCATGAAGTGTGAAAGTTTAGCAATTAAATATTTAAAATGAACCTAAAAGATGAACCCACTTCACTTGATGCTCAATCCATTCAATGCAGCAGATCTGTTGTTGGGTCTCTATTTTGATTTGGTTTGCTATTTTCAGAACATTGGATTTAAGAGATTATTTTGGGGTTCTAGCTTGAGAGCATCTATAACATAATTAGGTTGTTGAGAAAGAGTCAACTCACTGTAATTTTTATATTTATAGTGAAACTCTTTCGCTGCTTTTCGTTTATAAATAAAAATTATGTATAGTTTCCAATCAATATTATTTTATTATTTTCTCATATTATTTCTATTTTTTGTGGCCATATAAGTACACAACTCCTTACTATTGGAGTGCATATGTTATCATCTATTGAAAATTATTTGAATTAAAGTTTGAATTAAAATTATTTTAACAGGATGATTAATAATTTTTTGAAACATATTAATTTTATTTTTTATATCAATTTATTAATTTTATTAAATTTGAGGGCTATACTGTAAAATTTCAAAAGTCAACAATCAAACATTTATTATGTTAAAATTTGGCATGATGCTCTATCTTGGCAAATTTGACACAATATATAATACTATATTTGACATTATGAATAGCAAACTGAAGTGTGATTTTTGTGTCTATTAAGCATCTCTAATGCACTAGGCATATAATACTTATTAGTTAAAATGCCTAGTGTGATTCACTTTTTTCAATTCCAATGCACTAGCCATATGATTAGGCATTTTGCCTCAACTCATATTCACTAGCTACATGTAGCTATCTTTCAACGCTAGGCAAAACGTATTCAATTATTAGGATCATTTCCCTCCATCTTTGTTGTTGACGTGGCATTCTATAAATTAATAGTATTTGGATAAATTGCTAAAATAAAGAGCATGGTTGGAGTAAAAACACAAAACAGTTGATAGGCAAAATAAAATATATACTTTATAGTAATATTTAGATAGGTAAAATGCCTACCACCATTGGAGATGCTCCAAATTTTAGCAATATCATGATATATAAGTTGTTGTTAGCACCCCTATATCTTAACAAAATTTTGTTTACTCCCTCCACTTTACTATCTCTATTAGTTTTCGAAATGACGTTGTAAGACTGACCCAACTGTTTAATTCGAAATCTAAGAAGATACTTTAGACAATTAAAAGATCATGAAACAAAGTGAAATTAAACAGAATAAAATTTGCCATTTACTCTATTTAGCCTTTTATCTATTTCGTTTTTTGCCATAACAAGATCTATGAGACTTTTTTTTTTCCTACACTTTATTTTGTTCACCAAAAGTTGGTCTGGCAAGACAAAAGTAGCGAGCAAACCATCAACTTAGAACACTTTTAGAGGATCCAATATCAAACAAGAATACCATTCCACATCTATAATATATATGTATATTTAGATTCCATGTATGTTTACCATATTTTGGAGGGAGAGGAATAATAGAAATAATTATTTAAGTTAATTGCGGAGGACATTGGAGATAGAATCAGCTCTTGGAGGCATATATACATTGTAAAATAAAAGATGAATAAGCATACAGACTATGTATATAGTGACCCCGGTCTTTTCCCATTTGATTATTGTATCCGGACTTAGGTTCCGTAGATTCTGTCATTGTATAATTGTTGTTGTCGTCCTTATTTTCTCTTTTTGAGTTATAGGATGTGTTGGGCAGGTATGTTTCAGGTTGGTTGGGTTCGGAAACCAAGTGTTGCTGTCCAGTTTTTGGGTTGGTCGCTCGAGCGAGAGTTTTGTCGCTCGAGCGAGGATTGAGTTTTGTGTCTTGTGGCTCGAGCCAGGGTTTCTTAGCTCGAGCGAGCGATTGCGTCTAGTATAGACCTGAGAGCTGTATTTCTTGGCTCGAGCGAGCTTTCCTTCGCTCGAGCGAGTTTCGAGTCCTTAGCTCGAGCGAGCATTCTGTCGCTGCACTGAAGCATCGTATTCTTGGCTCGAGCGAGCTTTCCTTCGCTCGATCGAGTCATTCTTGTGTCTGGTCGCTCGAGCGACCAATCCTTCGCTCGAGTGAGCCTGTCGGGTTTAAATAGGCAGCAGCGGTTTTTAAAACACTTTTTCACCCTCTTTTTGATTCCAGAACCCTAGGTACGACTTTTCTCTCCCTCCACTCATCTTCTCTCTTAGGTATCAGCTCTTTTTAGGGTGTTTCTACCCTAGGTGCTTTATTAAAAAGATAGAGTGAGTCGAGGGCTTCCTTTTAATCTGAACAATCTTGGGTTTGGAGCACTTTGGATTTTCGTCATCTTCTCCATTTGGGTTATTTACATCGAGGTAGGGATTTCCTACTCCATATTATAGGTTTTGTTCTAAGTTCTAGTACTTTGATATGTTGGGAGTTGTTTGGTAATTTTGGGAAAAACCCTAGTGGTTGAAATAAATTAAATTGTATAATTAATTTAGGGAAAAATATGGAATTGAGTTTAATTCATGGAATTGAGGAATTTAGTGATTTAATGGTGTAATTGGTTAGTTTAATTACTCACCTATGAAAATGTTAAATTTACATTTGTTAGTACATTTATTTCCTGTTTAGAAATAACTGTTTTGGGTTATCGGTGGAGGATAGTCGTGATTGTTGTAGACATTGCATGTGGATTAGGGAAAACTGAAACTAATCACATTGGTTAAGTCATTGATTTTGACTATTGAATTAATACAGAAAATACGTGTATTGATTGTGTGTTGCATATGCATTTTGTTTGGGAGGAGATAGGGGATGCACTCCACGGTTCAGGGGAAGATAGGGGATGGACCTCTAAACCGGATTTTGTTTGGGAGGAGATAGGGGATGGACTCCATTAGCATCACTATTATGTGTGCTTATTGATTTATAGAAGTGTTTTTACATATTGTTGATACAGCACTAAAATGTGTATCAAATGAGAAGTATGGAAGTGTTTTGATATGAGCCTTAGTCTCATTTGTTTTGTTGATAAATGGAAGGAATGTTAATGTGATATGTAGTTCACTGTTATAGTCTGGCTAGGTTCTGAGCCATGTTGGTAAAAATGGAAAGTTGAATAAATAATGGAAAGTGAAACTGATAATTGTATTAACCATCTATTGAATGCTATTGCTTTATTCAATGCTTATATTTGGTTTAGTATCTTTCTACTGGGTTGTGGCTCACCCTATATGGGAACATCATTTTCAGGTTCAGGTGATGTGCTACCTCCAAGGACTTAGCTTGGATGGATTTGGAGTTGAAGACTCTGTTTAGATTAGTTATTTATTTTGTTTTAATTTGATGTTACATGTAAACTCAAGCCTAGGGCTTAATGTGTAAATGGGTTAGTACTCATACTTTTGTGTCCAAGTGTTGGCTTCGAAAGATGTAAGCCCGTAGGGCATTTACTTTCGTTATTACATGTAATGTCTTTTAATAAGATTACTCTGATGGGTGAAATGATAATTGGTTTTCTTTTGTTAATGCATGTTAATGTTATATATTATGGGTTTATTTTTGAGGGTGTTACAATGTATACATTGTAAACGTGATATGTTTGCATTTAAATATTTAAATTTTTTAGTGTCAGGGTAATTTATAGATAAATTGGGCCGAGCTGGGTAAAGGACCGTTCTGTGGGCCGCAGTAAGAAGGGCGGAGTAAAAGGGGCTTGGAAGTTAGCTCGGTCCCAAAAAATCCTTAGGGTTAGCTTGGTTACCCCGGTCAGAGCGGTAGTTAGCTCAGCCGCAGTGTTTTGGACCGAGGTATTATGGTTTCTTAAGGTGGACTTTGCTACAGTTAGCTCGGTCAGAACTTGCTGTAGATAGCTCGGTCTTTAACGGATACAACCGAGGTATTGGTGAACAAGGGCCGAGCCATGAGTTGCATGTGAAGGTACTAGTTTTAGTATGACAAAGGAGTATTGTTAGCTTGGTCGTTTTGTCATGCTACCGAGGTAAAACCATCTCACTTGGTTTAAGCAGTGAGAGGGTATTGAAGAATAAGCATTATTTTTCAGGAGTGTGATTCCTAAGAGGACTCTACATGGAGGGATAAGAGTCCTACTAGGATTGTGCCACACGGAACCTATAAAAACTCATAACAGAACCTATGGAAGAGGTAACACAACTTTGATTCTCGAATACACAGAGCTTTTGTCTATTTGTCTATTTCGCTAACTTAGGCATCGAAGAGGTATCCGGCACACACCAGCCGGCTGGCTCACGTTTGTGTTTTCAGGGAGTAAAGCGACAACGTACGAAGGAGCGCAGACTTGATCAACAAGATTATACGAGAACAGTATTTCGTGCTTGTACATTTAGTCTTTTGATAAATGAGAAAAATCATTTAGTAATTTTGGACATGAATGAGAAAATTTGTTTAGCAGCTGTTGAATGTCACAATGATTGAAACTGAAGGGAATTCTTTTTTTCCTTTTAAAAAAATAAGTGTGATAGTGTTCGCTCCAAATAAGTTGTACATTTTATATAATAGAATAGATAAATACATGAAACATGTTGTAGTATACATATATTGTGTGTAAGTGTGACAATTCGTTTTAGGTGACCGCTCGAGCGGAGATGAGGTGCTCCCAGTAGTTTGTTTTGTAGGTTGAGGGATCGCTCAAGCGAACAAGTGATCGCTTGAGCGAAGATGAGGGGGCTATCAGTATCTCATTTTGCAAACAGAGATACTGAGAGGCCTCATTCACCGCTCGAGTGGTTTGCAGGATTTCAGCAACATAAAAAGTCACTTTTTAGATCATTTTCCTCACTTTTTCTTTTCACTATTCTTCCTCTCTCTCTAGCTTCGAAAACCCTAGATTTATCTCCCTAGAAGTCTTTCATTTTACTTAGATTTGCAACATTTTCCCTTAAAAGTTGGAGTTTGGGTGAAGATCAAGTTTTCCACTGATTGGATTCTTGTTCCTTGAGGCATTCATCTTGGGGCTAGCTTCTTTGTTTTAATATCTGAGGTAGGATTACTTTTAATCTTTATCTCTTTATTTGAAGGATGTTTATGTGGTGCTATGATGACATTGATGCTATAATTTAATGTTTGAGTTTACAAAATTGGGTTTTGTTTAAAAAATGAAAATTTCTCTACATTTTCTTAAGATTTCTATTAATGGATATGATTTTAGTTGGGAAATAGCATTTAATATGATTTAGGGGTCAAAGCCCCGAATTTATAAAAAAACCCTAGTTGTAAAATTTGGAAAAAAGATGAAATTGATTTTTAATTCTTTAAAATTGACGAATGGATTATGAAATTTTGAATATATATTGATTGACACTTGTGAAATTGGAACCTTTTGAGATTTTTTCTTGAATTAAGAATATTGTTCCTCATTACTCCATTAAATTACTTGAGTGGTGTACTTAACCTTTACCTAAAGAATGTATGAATACTTGGAAATCTTGAAAAGGTTGCTTAAGGGGGGTGGTAAATAGCATGTGAGTCCAAGTAAGTAGTCGATTTTTGGAAAGAGTTGTATGTTGTTGGCACCCATGCAGGAGAAATTTTAGGTGCCCAATTGCCCTATCTTGAGCTTATCGTTGGACGAATATGGGAAAGTGCTTTTAGATGTCCACTAATTCTACTGTATTGTAGTCGGTAAAAGTGGAAAAATAGATGATTTTGGGTGCCCACTCCCTGTCGTATTAATAGTCGACAAATGTGGGGATATTTTGGATATAAACCTATGTACATGTATGTATTGAGACTCTCTTTAGGGATTTTATAGCATATTTACCCACCTATTTTGAATTATGAAATTGTGAAAGCTATGAATTCTCGTATTCTTTCTTAAATTAATACTGTGAGTTGAATTAAATACGTTTGGTTGTGATAATGCCATATGGAATTTTCAAATAATTAGATACTTTGTTAAACGTATTTCTACTTGGTATCTAACTCATTTCTATATAACATTTCAAAACTTGGTGATGTGCCACCACCCTAGTGAGAAAGAGGTGGAATTGTTTGTGTTGGTTGGAGCACGAAAGCTCATGGTTGTATTTTGTGGAAGCTTCAAGCATATGCGTTTTGGGACTGCGAGTCCATCTTATTGTAACAAGACATGGCCTTGATATTTGTAAGCCAATACTTGAACTATACTAATGCTAATGTGACTAAAAGTTTAATATGAAATTTTTATTTTTGAGATTATAGTTCAATGAGAAAGAGGGTGCTGGATTAATGTTATTAGTTGCAGATGAATGCCTTAGAGTTAATCAAGTTATGAGTAATGTTTTAATTTAAATAATTTGGTTGCATTACAGTAAGTATGTAAAAAATTCAGCAAATTACAAATTGTCACATACTACAAAGGCTTACAAAATATAACACAATTATTGACAAATCAAATCTTGTCATGTGTCTAATTAATTGGTCTTAATAATTGATTACACGAGTGATCAAATCATAAGTTTCCACGTGTCAAAATGATGTAGTCTTCAAGATGGCAAGTCTTAAGCTAATTAAATTAAGTCACTTATCATATTGAGGTGGTCAAGCTAATCAAATTATGACACACCATTAAAGTGATGTTTTGGTATTTATCTCTAAATAAATATGAGACAATTATCAAAGAAATTGAAATCTATTAAGACTCTCCTCTACCAACAACTATAAATAAGGGTATTCTCCAAAAGAATTTTATATACACAAATATAGAGAGAATGCTCTATTGGATAAAAGCTTCAAAACCCCGAGAACTTTCCTCTCCTAAGCCTTTAATTTCAAGGCAATTGTTCATTGTGAATCTCCATCAATCTCTAACTTTTCGTTGCGAATCTCTATTAATCTCTATCACGCTTGAAGTGTTCATCATAAAGCTCTACAAAGTTATTGTCTTCTACTAAATTAAAGATGCTTCTTGTGTTCAAATTGAGAATAAAGTGTTGGAAAATAATGATTTTTTTGGTGACTTTAATGCAAAATTAAAATGGAACCCAATCGCCGATTAAGGTAGGTCCAACTTGGACTAGTTTCTCGGTGGTGAGATCTTTACACCGCAAAAATGATTAAGAATTGAATGAAAAATTATTTCATAAAGTAAGCCTCATGAATGAGGTATTGAGGAAGGTGAGAAACCACTTATCCCACATTGATTATAGAGGAAAACATTAATAGGAATTTATATCCATTGTTTTGCTAAAGGGTGTTGTAGACACCCCATTTTGATCAGCCCTAAGACTTAGACGCTTTCTTTTTTATCACCCGATGATGAAAATAAGAATATGCTATTTCACAAAATCCTCAGTAAAAAAAATGGAATTCGAGCTTTATTCCCAACCGCAAACCTGTCTTGGCCAAGTGTTTTAGACCCGTTCAAAACTCTCTTTTTTCAAAATATTCTTTTTACGTGTAGTTCCAATAATTCTATTGAAAAACCCTATTTTCCCTATTAAAAAAAAATGTTAGTGAATAGTGCTGGCTGGCATGAATATTGGCCAATCTGCCAAATAGTACATGAATAGTAGTTGGTCGGCCAACCAATTAGTTAGCCGGCCAGCTAAGAAATTGGTCGACCTGCTAATTTGTCCAGGAACAGGGCAGTTTCGGCAAAATTCTTGTTCAATACGTGTGGGGCATTCCACGATGCCATTTTTTGATCCATTTATGCACAGAATGCATTCACACTCAGCCACCCTTGCCTAGTACTTGATCCATTGAAAGTAATTCTCCACTTTTGTCTTCCATTAGCTCCATTATCAACCACTAATACTTATTAGTCTTCCACCTTGTCTTCCACCATCTCCGCACTTGCATGGCCTATATAAACACATCAGAATGTTGAAGAAATGGGACTAAAAATTGATTGAGAGAAGACTAAATGAGAAGAGAAAAAAGAAGAAGAAGAAGAGAGAGAGAGAGAGAGAGAGAGAGAGAGAGAGAGAGAGAGAGAGAGAGTTGAAACTTTGATCAAAGAGTTACCAAAATTGAGAGAAAAATACAAAGTGAAGCCATAACCTCCATCCTCCCATCCATACACTAATATATCCTCATTATAACCAAGCCCTAAAGCTTTGATAAAAGAGAGAGTAGTCCTTTCCAAGTTTAAGAAACTTAAAGAATGATCATTTCCTATAAAAACACTACTATATTGTCCAAAGCCACTGTTATAGCTCAAATTCCAAACTTTTAAATTGAGGATTGAGAACATAATCTACCACTTTGAGGGTGATCAAAAGGAGTTTGAACATCCAGAAATTCATCATTTCCTTGAAAGGTGAATTTTCATTTTCTTGCATTTTGTTACATTTTCTATCTTATATTTGGTTTATAAATCTATTATAATCTAATCCGAAGTGGTTGGTTGAGCCACCAATATATCTCATGTTTGTTTTGTTTTGGATTTGTTGCGAATCAAGTTTGCTAGGCCCTATTGGCCAGCTGGCTAATTAATTGGCCGGTTGGTCAACTTCTTCTGGACATAATAGAGCAATCTTCCAGTGTTGAGTAGAATAGTTTTCGGTGATCCCTAAGGCGTCTATATCTTCTATTTTTATTTAAATTTGAGAGATTTTTGAGGTTTTATTTTGTTGTAATATTTTCTTCCTCTCCTTTATTCAGATATGTAATTATTCAAGTGTTGTAATAATTCTCTGCCCCACTTCTTTTACTTGCTTTCCTTATGTGTGAATAGGCATTAGATTTTGCTTTTCATCATATCCATGCTTTGCATCCATGCTTTATACATCTTGATTCAGTTAAATTTGCATTATGGATTAATCAATTCTTATGTGATTATGTGCACTACCTCATGTTCTTGGGATGATTCACATGTCAGATATTAGTTGCCAAATCTCTAGTTGCATTTTATGATATTTTACTAACTTTGTTTTTGCAGCTTTCCAAGGGACGCCCCGTAAATATGTGAGTGTTTATGCTTTAACATCCTGTTCACATATGTTTTCCTTACTATGTCTAGCATCCTACCATATGGCTATTTGTTTATTTGATATAACTCTATGATTGCCGGGGGATGGAGGTTGTGTCGCTTAATTTGGAATAATATTGATTTTCATGTTTGTAGACTCAATTTCTTTGAATTGTACATGTTCAAAACTCTTTCAAAAATACATGAAATCAAATTGTTCCAAAATGAATGACATAGCCCATACTTATATTCTTCACATAGTAAATTTTAGGATTTCTTAAATGAATCACAGCATGAACATATAAAGTTAATAAAATTCATATCATGGTTTAGTAGAGGTCGATCTTTGATCGGGTGAGCGGGGTGGCTTAATTAAAGACCTTCCCCTCTCATACCTAAGGTTTCGAACCGAGACTTCTTCGGTTACAACGAATAGTGACCTTGGTATGAGTCACAGGTTTCCTAATTTTCTCAAAATATTAGGTGGCGACTTTGAGATCTGATGACGTAGTTCATTTCTAGCAAATGTTTTGTAATAAAATGGATTTTTTTTATAAAAGTTGTCAGATTTGGACTTTTATCTATGTTTCACATTGCACTCATGAGACTAGATCAAAGAGATCGAGGGTCCGAACTATTTAACGTGTGAAAAACCTAAGTGATTTGTGATTAGATCAAGATTTAATTGTATCAATTCTCAATTAATCAAAACAAACAATCTAAATCATCAAACATGTACGAAAGTGATTTAGATTGTTGTTTCAGAAACAATAAATCGACACAAATGATTTTAACGTGGAAAAAACCATAATTGGAGCACCTCCAATTGTGATAAAAAAATCACGGGTGAAACGCCACAAATCAATCCACTACTGAAGAAACAAAGATTACAAATATACCAAACAAATTACCAAAACGTTGTTAATTTTTCTTCCACAATCTGTACATCTTTCACCGCAACCTTCGTCTCGATATTGATCAGATTGATGTTAAATCCACAACATCCACTGTCGAATCAACGACTGCACATAGCATCAAACTCCTTCGACTCCTCTACACTTGATTCTTCGGATTCCACCGAAGAAGAACACTCTTAAAGAAGAACAACCAAACTCCTTGATGTGTGCTTATCAAAACATGAATCAAACATCAAGGAAAACCAGCAAAACAACCCCAAAAGAAAACCATAAAACCCTTAAAGAAGATCTAAAAAACGTACCCTAGATTTGGAGCAACTTGCACTTTTATTGCTGCTAAAATCGCGAAGTCTGCTCGACCGTAGGAATGAACGCTCCAGCGGGGATGCTAAAACGCGTGTTCCAAGCCAGGGTTCACGCTCGAGCGAAAGTTCTTACGCTCGAGCGTACAATCACACCATGCAATATTTTTTCAGTTAAGCCAAAGTACTGCGATGATGGAAACTCCGCTCGAGCGCCACGTTCCCCGCTGGAGCAGGAAGACCAAAAATAGAAGAAAATTACAACTCAATCAAATCCAAGTTTGTTCACGGAATTGACAATAAGCAGGGTCCTAACAATCTCCCCCTTTGTCAATTCTCAGACAAAACTTTTCTAACAATTTTAACTAACAAACAAATGCACTAAACACCCTAACTAACACAAGCAAATGCCTTGAATTTAACGAAAACACAAAATAACAACACCACTGCAAAACCACAAGAGCCGAATTCGAACTGCAAAACCACAAGAGCTGAATTCGAATATGAAACATTTAGGAACATGTTGAACAATCCATCTATGAAAATAGCCATACAAACCAAAACTGTGGAACTAGGTAAGACAAATAGATCAACATAAGCATAATAGCCAAATATATATCTAACATAATCTATTTTAAGCAAATCCCAATTGCCATACATCAAAACTTATCTATGTCCAAAACCCAACAAACCCATCAAATTCCAAATACAAAGCCAAAAATACATCTCCAAAAATACTCCCCCTTTTTGTCTGGGAGGATGTAGACACGCCCTTGGGCCTCACTACAGTTCGAACTCAATTTGTGTCACGGTTCTTAATTTGAACCAAAGAGTCCAAATCCGACAAATCGTTTTGGAAAACAGATTTTTGTAAAGAAGTGCCAAACATGGACTTCTTTGCCAGATGCAGAGTCGCCACCTAAATATTTTATTTTGGGGAATTTAGGAAACCCTGACTCGGTGCCAAAGGCCACGTGTCCGTCATCACCAAAGTTGCCTCGGCTCGGGAACTTGGGTACGATTGGGGAAGGTCAGCTATGAGCACCCCCTCTTGCCTGATCCGAAGATCGGCCTCTACTAACCGTGATATCCTCTTTTGAAAACGTTATGTGTTCTTATTCTGATTATTAGCCTAGAATTACTATATGATGCGCACAACACAAAAGTATAGACTAGGTCGCCTAACTTGGAACAAAACATTGCATATCCGTTTGTTTAGAAAACGCTTTGGAATTCGCTACTCGCAAGTAGGCTAAAACACGGATTTCAATGAGTTGTTCCAACTCAAACAATCCAACATTCACCCACAGGCATTCAGGCAGTTTATATCACATAAGCATCTAGCCACATGGTAAGCATGCTGTTATGTTAACATTCACACTCATGCGAGATGCTAAAACATAAAATACTTACAATGTACTCCGCGCCAAAACAAGAACATGCTAGTAATCATGCATGATCCAAGTCCATGTTAAGTGGCTAATGCAGCGCATACAAAATGTCAGTAGAATAGGCTCGGCTAATCTAAGGATGACATGTGAAATGCACAGATAGCATATATTCAAGTTAGATTTGAAATACTTATGTAGTTAGTATGATGCGCCGAGCCTGGTGCATGCAATACTGATGAATGATGCACGCATGCATAGCATAAGGTATGCTAGTTTAAACATGTCCTAATGCTAACCATCAAAGCAGGTAAGTAAAAGGGAGAAAGAAGTGGGGGTTGGAAGGCATGCACACACGCACCCATACTTATTACAAAGTTGCCCTCGCTCGGAGGGACCGAAAGAATAATACAATTAATTAACCTACAAGCTAATTAAATATTACAGACAAATTAAACTAGTTAAGCAGATTAACTAATCTAATAAAACAGTAAAAAGCAGCCTCGGGAAGAGGGTCCAATGCACACGCGTCGGTTTCGCTCGAAGCCTTGTCATCATGCAAGCCTCTCTGCTTTCCTCGCTCCTCTGAAGACTGCCAAAGTCTCAGGGTTGCTTCTTTGAGTTCTGTGGGACACCACCAGCTGAGGGGGAATACCACCGGCTGGGAAAAATGATCATCGGCCACAAATTGATCCATCGGCCAACAATGGATGGCCGGTCGGCACTAAAGATGGCCGACCGGCCAAAGCTTCCTGCAGAAACTAGTTTGACAGCAGCAGAGGGCAAAACATGGCATGGCAATGCATTTCTAGCAAATGTTTGCACCACCACACTCCTTATCATGTTTATGACTCAAAGGAGGATGGGCCTCGATTCTCGGACTACCAATCGCGCATTTCCATGCATGATGGTCCAAAGAATCAAGTGTGCATTTTGATATTGGAATGCGGTGCACATAATCAAACAAAGGGGCTCAACCTCTATCACAAGCAATTCAAGAGGCAAAGCATGCATGCTAATGCAATGCAATCCTAAACACGTTGACTAGTATGCAACATGGACAATGCAAGCAAGCAATGCATGTTAGGCACATAACCTAGGTAAAGAAGTATGTAAGGCATGAAGCAATGCAACCTACAAGTATGCAAGCAAGCATGTGACTACATTCAATCATGCAACAACACACTAGTATGCAACAACACACAAGGTTAGCATGCAACAACATGCAAAGGGGGTGAACTTAAACTAACATGGATAGCTCGCAAGCATGCCAAAATCAGTGGTCGTGAACTTAAACTAACAAGGATAGCTCGCAAGCATGCCAAAATCAGTGGCCAATGCTATGGAAATGATGGTACAATGACATGCAAACATGCATGCACACAAGGACCAATTCCTAAGCATAAAGGAACAACTTCTAAGCACACTTAAAAGGAGGTAAACATGGACAATTAGCATGCAATGTAAGCTCTGAAAATTATGTCAAAGATGATGCTAAATCAAGCAAACATGACAAGCATAGCATGTAATTGTTCCAAGTACTTAAAGCATGATCATGTGACACATGAAGCAAATGACCAAAATGGATCAAAATAGTCCCAAATCATGTTAAGGCAAGCCCCAAAACCCACTTAGATGGCATCTAAATGATCTACTCATGGAGGCATGCACAAATGCTTAAACATGGAGCATACAACACAACCTCTTAAATCATCAAAGGAGTGATAAAATGCAAACATGTAAACATATTACAAGGACTGAAATGACATGGTAAGTGGTTCCAAACCACTGAAATGATGCAAGTAAAGCACGCTACACACTCATACACCGAAGGCTAACAAGCCAAAATGCAAGGTGGCTATACTAAGCATGTGATGGTCAACCAAAACAACCAAAAATAGAGCTTAAGCATGCTAAAACAAACACAAAATCTTCACAAAGCTTGGCCAAAATCATGCTAGAATAAGGGTCAAAACCTAAAGTATGTTAAGGCCTAAACATGGCATTACAAAGCATGTATGCTAAGCAAGCATGGTGTACCAAAACCAACTCAAAAAAGTGCTAAATTATGACATAATAAGCATAAAAAATCAGTTAAGGCATGGCCAACATGAACCTAAACAATATGTTCTCTCAAGAGGCTAAAATAGCCCTTTTCAAGGACAACAAGGAGAGGGGGTGGCCCTCTCCTTCTTGGGACCTCAAGGCACCATCCTCACCTCTGAAATCCCTCAAGATTTCAGTGGTGAGGAGGCCCAAACACAATGGTCCCGGCACTCAAACAAAATGGCACAAAATAAGGGCCTAACAAGGCTTAAGAGGGGTCAAACAACCCCAAAACTTAAAACACCCTTAACAAACTATTTAGAGAACTAAAAAATAGAACTTTTCTATGTTATATGTTAAGCTCAAAAACAGTTGTAAGGTGGGCAAAAATACAATGTAAAAATGGGGTAAAAAGGGACAAAAGTCTTACCCTTGTAGACCCTCTTCAAGAATGGAAGACCAGCTGGTTCTTTAGGTTCAAATCAGCTTCAAAACTCTAAAAACAAG
Organism: Camellia lanceoleosa; assembly: GCA_025200525.1. Lineage (NCBI taxonomy): Eukaryota > Viridiplantae > Streptophyta > Magnoliopsida > Ericales > Theaceae > Camellia > Camellia lanceoleosa. Next base: position 120,718,321 of record CM045769.1, on the reverse strand, counting down.
CCTCAAGGACCTCAGCTCCAAGAGAAGGTGTGATGGTGGGTGTTTGTGCACAAAAGTGAGACAAAACACACACAAAACACAAAAGAGAGGGAGGTATAGATATATGATAGATATAAATCCTAACCCTAAAAACCAGAGCTCTCTAGAAATGTTGTCTAACCCTAAAAGAGGGAGAGAAGACCTCCTCTTATAGAGCTTCAATCTTGTAAGCTTACAAGACAAGCTAGCTAAGAGGGAGATCCCTCCATACACGTGTATGGAGGGGAGCCAAGTGCATGCCAGCTGCACAAAAATATCTGCAAAAGCAGATGCACAGTAGTCGGCCGGCCAAAAATGCAATTGACCAAAAAAAAGATAGCCGGCCGGCCATCTATAGTGCCGGCTGGCCAAACATTTGGCCGGTGGCAACAAGACACAGCCGGTGGCCTCAAGCCATGGCCGGTGGAGTGTAGGGATGACCCACAAGCCATTCCCTACCCCTCCAAGGCAAAGCACAAGTGTTTGGTGCAAAACCAAACACAAAACAGTCGAGTCGAGAGATCCTGAGGCAAGGCGCATATCCGAGACCTCCTGGAACTCAAGACGAACACAAACATGGATGATCACCGAGTGTTCAAGCGGTGACGTCCGAGTCTTGAGGACGGTCAAAAATGGGGTGTCTACAGAGGAAAACATAAGTTAAAAAGAAACAAAAATAAAAAAAATATGTGCAAAGAATATACTAGCTAAGAAAACAAACATCACGGAGCTGGTGGCTGTAGAGGTGGCTACATCTGAAGGAGGGACAAGATCTGGGAAAGATGAAAGGAGAACTGAGCAACTGACTTCTCAATGCGCATAGAAGAGGCCTCCAATGCTATGAGCTGGAAATCGGTGGTAGTTTCAAGATCAGTAAGCTGGGCCTCGAAGATATTCGTCCGACCCTCCAAGCTATCAAAATGTGAAACCATGGACTACTCGAATTGACGTAGCTGGCCTTGGATAGAATGAACTGGAGGAAGTTGCTCCCCCTTACCGTCAGCCTCATCTGCAGCAGCATCGTCATACTCGGCCTCCTCGGCCAAATTAGCATCCCCTGTACCTGCACCAGAACTACCCACTCCAGAAGGGACCCCCTTAACATGAGACTGACTCTGAGAGACAGTCTTTTTGGTGAATGGGCAGGTAGAAAAAGCAAAGTCATCCTCATCAAACGAAGGAACCTCAAATTTGGTGAGCAGACGGTTAATAAGACAACCATAGGGAAGACCTAAGTTGTTGTGCTCAAAGGCAGCTACCATTTTTTGAACAATCAGGGTGGCAAGGTTGATAGAACGATGGTGAGCAATGTAATAAAGGACAAAACCTTGTTCTTGATTTATTTCAGATTTGTGAGTGGTGACTATGATGTTGGCACAAACAATGAGATTGAGTAACCGAAACTGGAGGAGAAGCTCATTTTGTTTGATCAAAGAGCCCTGGATCCACAAACTACGTACCACACAAAGCAGTGGCCACCTTGTTAAAATCACAGGTGGGTCGAACAGGGAAAGGATAATAACAAGGAAAGACTTGACCAATACCCAATAGCTCACGAATAAGATCAGGTGTGATGGTGATAGACTTGGACCTGACCTATGTCTTGAAAGAAGGGCCAACATCGTCAATTCCCTCAATATTACAATAAAATTCTCGCACCCAATCAAGATTTTGACGGCCGGAGAAGGAAAGAACCAAATCGCCCCCAGAGGATCAAACAAAAGGCGAATGTGGATAGACTCAAAAGTGTTTGGTTGTACATTACGCTTTAAATGAACTGTCCTAGAGGGGTTAGACTCTCTAAATAACTTGGCATTTTCTGCCGAGGGAAACCGGTCGGTGTTATAAGAGGGGGCGAGTGGCATTTGACTTCTTATGTTTAGAGATGGACATGACTAAACCAAGGATACCCAAGGGAGACAACCACAAACCCCCTAACCTAAGACAAGAACCAAAACCAAAAACACAAATAAATAGGTCAAATATATCAAATAGCCAAGATTAGTAACCAAATCATTAGTGACTAAAAACAAACAACAAATATCCACGAGACATAATCCATTTGTAGCAAAATTGAGAAGAAACATGACCAATGAGTAACATTAAGTAACAAAATCCAAATAGGCATTATGAAAAGCACAAAAGAACAACAGGCAATGATAATATCAACACCAAAGCTCAATAACCCAAAACCCATTAGAGCACCAACAGAATGATAGATAGTGATCACATTGCTTACAAAAATGCCCAAACCAACCCCATGAGAAACTCAATAGGTACAACCCACTATGAAAGTATGTGAACAAGTGGAGAATAACAACTAACATATGGATGAAGATACCACACCCAATGCCTCAATCGGTCAAAAAAAAAACAATACCAGATACAAAAAAAACAAAGAGGAAGAAAGTGGCAAACCTGAGGTGGAAGAAGAGCACACCAAAACAAGGAAAATCATGCACGTGAGGCAATGTAAGTCGCAAGAGAAAGGCAAGGCACCACCGATGAAGCCCTAGGAGAGAGGAAGAGATTTTGGGGAAAAATGAACTGAAGAGTCGAAGGTTGAGTTTTTAAAGCGAACCATTCCGCTCAAGCGAGGGTTTGAACGCTCGAACGTGAGCCTGAACTCGCATGGCTACACTTGAACAAGGAATCATGCACTCAAGCACCAAAACACACGCTCAGAAGTTTGATATTGATGCACAAATGCTAGAAGAAGGAAATCTACGCTTGAGCGTGAGAGTTTCTGCTTGAGCGGGAAAGAAAAACAACAATGACCAAAAACCACCTTTGCGGAGCAATAAAACCCAACTCGTACTGGGAAGTGTGACCTAAAACAAACAGAAGTGAGCATAATAGCAAGAATGTGACACTAAGATAGGATAATCCACAAACCATGAGACCCGCAAACTTGCAAAGCTGACATTATGAAGCACAAAATCATGAGAACACACAACTCAAATGCAATCATGAGAGCTCACAAAATGAATGTGTGTGTGTGTGTGTGTGTGTGTGTGTGTGCAATCCTTGAGAGGCCGCAGAGCTAAAGTCAATCCTCGTAGTGATTGGATGGCTGAACCTCTGGCAAGAATAACTGAACATCACAGAGAAAAGTCAAACCACTAGGAATCAAAGGGTATTTGTTGAGTAAATGCGAAGGCTCCTCCACAATCAATGAGTCCCTTATTTTTAAATTTTTTTTTTTTTTTTTTTTATATATTTTTGACTTTTCTTTCCTGTGGGCACTCATTGGTGGAATGCACGCTCAAGAGTATGAAGACCAAACCAGAGAAGCATGAAATCAGTAAGGATGGCCTGGTTGGTGCCTCTATGGTAGACTTTTCCTAATGCCCGGACGTCAATGAACTAAGGGAGGAACCGTGAAAGTGAAAAACGATAGTAGATGGTTAAGAGACTCAGCATCACCCATGATATGCCAGTATAGGTCAATTCCTCTGAATATGTATAAGAAACACTGTTAGTGATCCATAGAGAACTTTGATCACTTGTGCAGAAACTCCTGCAATAGTTTAACTCAAGGATGTATACAGAATGAGATCATGAAGTCAATAAGCATGTGCATTCAGAATGAGCTATGAACAAAGATGAATGAAATCTTGCAAGAAGCATGAGAATAGTTCATATGAATCTAAGTGCAGAGATGACAGGAATCAATGATAATGAGATTATAGCATCCAACCACACATAAAACCAATCACTCTCACTCACTCATGTAATAGGTAACACCCTAGTGACTGAGCACGACATCGTCTTTCTAAGGAACTCAAACCTAAGAAGATCAAGGAGTTTTGTAAAAATATCAGCTTTTTGATGCTCAGTGGATATATGTTCAAGAACAACAAGGCCTTCTTCCACTAACTCTTGAATAAAATGATGATGAATGTCAATGTGTTTGGTGCGAGAGTGTTGGATAGAATTTTTGGAAATGTTAATGGCACTTGTGTTATCACAGAAAAGGGTGAGAGTGTTCTGGTCTATTCCATAATCATGAAGCATTTGCTTCATCCACAACATTTGTGCACACCAACTCCCTGCAGCAATGTACTCAGCTTCAGCGATCGAAAGAGAGATGGCATTTTTCTTTTTGCTGTGCTAGGCAACCAGATTATTCCCAACGTACAAACACCCCCCATATGTGCTCTTACAATCATCAGCACAGCCTATCCAGTCGGCATCAGAAAAACCAGTGATTTCAACTGTAGTGTCGGTCGAGAACTAAATCCCATAACCCAATGTCCCATTAACATATTTAATGATGCGTTTGACTGCAAGAAGATGTGACTCTTTAAGACAGGCTTGGTAACGGGCACAAACACCTACACTAAATGCAATGTCAGGACGACTGGCTGTGAGGTACAAGAGACTCCCTATCATACTCCTATAAAGGGTAGGATCAACATCAGTACCAGAAGAATCTTTGGAAAGGTGAAGACTGGTGCTCATGGGAGTACCTGCATGTTTGGTTGACTCGAGACTGAACTTTGACACAAGGTTTTTGGCATACTTACTTTGAGAAACAAACACACCCAAAGGAGACTATTTAATTTATAAACTTAAGAAACAAGACAACTCTCCCATCATGCTCATCTCAAACTCATGTGTCATGTAATCTGAAAAGTATTTCACAAGATGATCAGCAGTGGATCCAAACACAATATCATCAACATAAATCTGAGCAACTAGTATATGAGACTTAGTGTGTTTCACAAATAAAGTCTTGTCCACACTACCCCTTTGAAAATCATTATCAAGAAGAAAGGCAGTAAGTCTATCATACCAAGCCTGAGAGGCTTGTTTCAACACATACAAAGCCTTATCTAACTTGTTGACATGGTTTGGACATTTTGGGTCCTCAAACCCTTTTGGTTGCTCAACATAAGCCTCTTCTTTCAAGTACCCATTTAGAAATGCACTTTTCACGTCCATTTGAAACAATTTGAACCCAAGAAAGCATACAACACCAAGTAAAATTTGAATAGGTTCGAGACGTGCAACTGGGGCAAACGTCTCATCATAGTCAACACCCTCTACTTGAGTATAGCCTTAAGCAACCAACCTAGCTTTATTTCTAATTGCAGTACCATTTTCATCATATTTATTCTTAAAGATCCATTTAGTACCTATCACATTCATGTCTCTAGGTTTGGGTATAAGAGTCCAAACATTGTTACATTCAAATTGACTTAATTCTTCATGCATAGAATTGACCCAACTATCATCTAGTAAGGCCTCTTTTATATTCTTAGGTTCAATTAAAGAAACATAACACATATGTGATACCTCATATCGAATTTGTCTTTGGGTTTGCATTCGATCTGAGACACTTCCAATCACCTGTTGAGCTGGATGATTCAGTTTCACCCTTGTTGATGGTTTAAACTCTGGACTTGTGGTTACAGGGGCATCAGGAGGGGTGTCTCTTTGTGCACTCTTTGGACTCTGACTTACCTTAGAGGCTAGTGTTGGCTCACCTTCTTATGCTTGGACCTCAGCTTCTCTCTGACTTTGTGGTTCGGTATCCAGGATTAGAGACTCACCATTTTTTTCCTCAGTTATCACTGAAGTAGGAGAACCTGTGTCATCTATAACCACATTGATCGATTCCATTAAAGATAAAGTTTGCAGGTTATAGACACGAAAAGCTCTACTAGTGGTTGAATACCCTAGAAAAATCCCTTCATCACTTCGGGAGTCAAATTTGCCCAAAGGCTCTCTATTTTTGAAAATGTAACATTTACTCCTGAAAGTTTTGAAGTATTTTACATTAGGTTTCAATCCCTTCCACAATTCATATGGAGTTTGTAAAGTGACGAGCCTTAAATACACACGATTCACTACATAAACAGCGGTATTTAAGGCTTCAACCCAAAACTTTAAAGGAACTTTCTTACTCAAGAGCATGACCCTAGCCATCTCTTGAACAACCCTGCTCTTTCTCTCAACAACTCCATTTTGTTGTGGAGTAATAGGTGCAGAAAATACATGCTTAATTCCATGCGAATCAAAAAATTCGAAAATGAACTATTTTCAAATTCACAACCATGATCAGTTCGGATTCTTATGATACGCCCAATAGAAACGCCCTATTCATTTTGGATTTTAAGGACTAAGGCCTGGAAAACATCAAATGTATTAGATTTTTCTCTTAAAAAATTTACCCATAAAAAACGAGTAAAATCATCAACGGTTAAAAAAAATGTATCTTTTACCTCCAATGCTTTCTATGATAACCCAACCTGTAATAAACTTAATTACACATGTGATTATGTGTTTGATGTGAATTTGTATATTAAATTATGTGAGTCCTTATGTGATTATGAAATTATATATGTTGGGTGTAGAAAAATCTATCGCATTTGGAACCTTGAACTGAAAATTTATAGCCTTAGAGGCGCCAGAAACCAAAACCGATTTCATATCTGTGTTTAACATGATTTTTGGAACCTACGGTGAAATTTGGCAAAATTATGATTCTTAATGAATTAATTGAGTTTAATTAGTATAAACCTTAGATTAAGGCAACCTCATTATGTATGTGATTTTATGTTTAATTGATTAAGGAGATTTGGATTCTAATTGGTTGTTAGTTTAAGGTAATTTGGGATTTATGGGAATTTTTGGAGTCTGATTCATATTTGATTTTAATAAAGATTTAATTTGGAATTAGAAATTGAATGTTCAAATGGCTTAAGGAGGTAAAATTGATGAGTTGATTTAGTTTAATTTCAAGTATCGGGCTATATGGGAGTTTAATTAACTATTCGGTTCAGTTTAGTAAATTTGAGATTTGATTAATTAGGTCTGAATTGGAGTTAATTAAGTGAATTAAATTATGAAGATTTGGAATTGTAAATATTCGGAATTAAATTTACTTATGAAGTGCCCAATTTAAATATGGAATTTATTGATGAAAACTTTGAAGTTTAATCTGAAATTGAATGCCTTAATGATTTAAGAAATCAAAATTGAGGTTGGAAATAAGTTTAATTTAATATTTGGAGCCTTTTGGGGGTTTGATTAAAAATATGATTCAGATTAGTAAACTAAAATAAAATTAATTGGGCCTTAATGGAAGTCAAATTAGACTAATTAAATTATGTGAGATTTATGATTAGTTATGATTAATTAATTATGTATTAATCAAGATTGATTAAGATTAAGTGTTGCCTAATTAAATTAATCCTAAGCATAAATTGCATTATGGAGGAATCTAGAATTGTGGGTGTCGGTGTGGGTACGGGTGCGCTGAGAAATGTAGGTGGGTGCACTGAGAAATCTGGTTGTGATGTATAAGAGTGTTGTGCTGGAATATTTTGTGTGTGTGTATGTTGACATGTGCGTGTGCACGTGTCAGGTGAAAGGCAACAAATGATATATACATAAATATATTGACACATGAGTTCATGTGCTGGAAACAGAGAGTTAGAACACAGAGAGAGAGAGAGAGAGAGAGAGAGAGAGAGAGAATTCAACAAGTTTTGCTGGAAATTCAACTATAGAGTCAGGGTGACCAAAAAATTGATGACAAAAGGAAGAAATTCAAAGCTTGATCTAGAGACTCAACAAATTGAAGATCTTAGGTAAGAAATTAAAGCTCAAATTTTGTAGATAAATCACCTAAAATCTAAAATTGAGAGACTATTGGGTTCAATTTCATATAATTAAAAGGAAATTAGCAAGATGATGAATAAATGGAATTAGGTTCAAACTTATGGAAGTTAAATTGGGAATCAATTATGTTGAGTTTGTTTTTTTGTAGTCTTGCATGAATTTGAGTTTCATTTCTACATGCATGAACAAATTTTGTAAGTTTTAATACTCTGATTGTACATGCATCATAGATTTCTTGGAATTGATTTCATGTTTTGATGAAATAAGAACCAAGCCTTGGAAAATTATGAGTTTATAAACAAACAAGTTTAATTTCTAAACTAAAGGAGTTTTGATGTAAATGATTTTAAATTGATCATATTTTCCTGATTATGTAAGAGTTTGTGTGGTTTTAGACAAGCCATGTATGAACCCAAGTCTTGAAATTATATTTTGAAAGTTCAATTCATGTTTTAGAATTTGTGGGTTTGGAATTGGGCTTGATGTAAAGAAAATGAATTAAATTTAAATTTGGACAAATTTGGAGATGGATTATAATTTATTTTTGAGAATTAAAAATTAGTTTGATTTTGAATTAAATTTCATACATGCAAATATTTTGGAAAGGGCTTTATAACTTCAATTTATGTTTCATAAAATAAAGAAATATGATTTTTGAAACATGGAGAACTTGGCACCAAATCACACATGCATACGTAGTTTTGTTGAATCTCATGAATTTGAGTGTCATTTCTACCATTTGAGATGAAATTAGAGTCTACATTTCATATGCATGCACAATCCATGAAAATGTAGAATTTATGTGCATGAGTTATGAAGTTTAAGTAAATGAATTTGAAATAATTTAGGCTTGTATGATGAATCCTTGGAGATTTGAGCTTCAAATCTTGTAGAATTAGCATTATATCATGTTAGAAGTTGTATGGTTGCTATATAGGACAAAACATGTAAGTTATATCATTTAAAGTCATGTTTTGAAGCACAAACAACATTCTCGAAAACCCAAAATTCGTCATCCTCGCTCAAGTGGAGAAGTTGCTGCTCGAGTGTAGAATGCAAGCAACCAATAATTTTTGCAGACCAATGGGTCCGCTCTAGCAGCCAATGTTGCGCTCGAGTAAAGAGCCTTGTTTTAGAAAATTTTGAAAAGTTGTTTCATGTTCCGATTTCCGTTCTCTTCTATTTTTAAGCACTCTTAGGCATACATTGAGCATTATAAATGAGTTAAAAGAGTAAGAAAGAAGCCTAAGAGAACTAAACAAGTTAAGAACGAAATAAATTGTATTATGACCCGATTTTTATGTGTATTATGAATTGTGTAGGGTCAACTACAAGGGCGAACCAGGCATCTGAACACTATAAGTAATACTTTAGTAAAGATATGTTCATATATGCTATTTTTAAATACTACTCATGTGTAAGTTTTCTGGATTTGTGAATTCGAATTATGAATGAGCATTCTATTCGTCTGATTGTGCTAGACTCTGTAATGAAATTGAATAGTACGAAATCATTTGATTACATGGATCAAAGGTCGCTCTGAATGAATATGACATGGGCCTAAAGGCCGTTCTGTATATTTGATTACATGGACCAAAGGTCGTTCTGAATGAATATGAAATAAGCCTAAATGTCGTTCTGTATATTTGACAAAGGATATGTTTGATAAGAAATAAGCCCAAGGCTGTCTAATATGTGTGCCAGGGACACGAAATGGGCCTAAGACTATCTTAATACGAATGCGATCATGATCACGAGTATAAATATGTGCATAGATATGAATATGGAAATGATGAACCTGAGGTCGTTCAGTATACCTATGCGCATAGATATGAATATGGAAATGATGGACCTAAGGTTGTTTAGTATAAATATGCACATAGATATGAACATGGAAATGATGGACCTAAGGTTGTTCTGTATTATGATTGGGCCCGAGGCTGTTCTGTAATATCATTGGACAAATATTTTGGACCCGAGGTCATTCTGTATGAATGAGAACTTGGACCCGAGGTCGTTTTGCCCCTCTAATACACCTTGAACATGATGGATTGAACTTGAAGTTGTTCTGACTTGGATTGGCATGTATTATGCATAAATATGAATTCCTTAAATAAGAATCTCATTCATATAACCTCTTTACTTTGGTATTATTCACTAGGCGTTAGCTCACTCTTTATTTGTATATATGTAGGTGTAGGTGAGTAATTGGAGGATCAACATTAGAGTTTGCCTAGGAGTCTGCCTCTTTGTCAAACCACCCAAGAGTGCCTCTATGTAGAGGCTTTGTTCTGGTTTGTTTTGTCAAGCTTGGGATAATCTTTGTACTTGGTTAAAAGTCCTTCACGTAGTGTGTGAGGTATGATATAAAGTATGTCTTCGTACATGTATATATGAAAGTGTGTTAAGAATGTTTTAATTACTGCAGTTGATCATGTACGCACAGCTCGATGGACATCATCATTTTTGTTTTGCTTTCGCTTCAGGCCCAGATAAAATTAAATATTTTGAAATTTTGTCTTTGAGGCCATAGGTAATCTACGGATTACTGGCCGGTTACGATGCTAAACCTATAGGGGTAGGTTTGGGTCGTGACACTTTCAATGCGAGTAGGTCCCATAAGATCCATATGAACCAATTCAAGAGGATGTTTGGTTATGAAGCTATTCACCTTTTTATGAGGGGCATGGGTTTGCTTTCCAAATTGACATGTTCCATACACATGGTTCATATTCTTACCCAGTTTAGGGACTCTTCTCACAAGCTCTTTGTTGGCTATCATAGTTAGGTCTTTGAAATTCATGTGACCTAATCTTTGAGGCCACCGATCAATATTACTTATAATGGCTGAGTGGCAAGTGAGATCATTAGTGGTAATAATCCCATAGCAGTTATCAGACGTGCGAACCCCATGCATGACAATATTTTCCTTTTTATCCAAAATTTTATATTTATTTTTTGAAAATAATACTTCATGATGGGAATCACACATTTGACTGATGCTTAAAAGATTTGCTTTAAGGCCATCAACAAGTAAGTCATTTTCGAGCTTGGGAAGACCAGCCACACTTATAGAGCTCTTACCAATGACTCTAGAAGTGCCACCTTCTCTAAAGATAACGATTCCTCCTTCATATTTTTCAAGGGAGGTTAAGTAGGATTTGTCACCTGATATGTGATGAGAGCACCCACTATCAAAGTACCACATGCGTGAGTTACGTGCTTTTAGAGCAGTGTGAATAACAAAACAAGTCAAGTCACCCTTTTTCACCCATATCTTTTTGGTCTTAACAAAATCAGGACTGACAAGCGTTGTGAACATCCTCATGAATCTTGGTGTTCCTCCTAGACATGTAAGGTTGTCTCCTAACCCAAAAGGTATTAGAATTTCTACCCTTTTGAGACACCTTACCAAACAACTCAAAGGAATAAAGACAAATGTGGCCATACCTACCGCAATGATGGCAAACAAAAATAGGTTTTACCTCCATTTTGTTAATCTTACCCCTGTTCGGCAGATAAAGGGAGAGATCACCCTGTTACACCTTTAGCTTTCCCTTTGTTTGAGTCTTCAGGTCATATGACGTAGAGGCCTGTCCCTTGTGAACTGTCACATTACCATAGCCTAAACCACTTTTGTCACAACCCATATGTTGAGACCCGAGGATGTCTTCTAATGTCTTGGAACCTTTGTTCCACATGGCAATTGTGGCTCTAGCATCTCTGAGTTCTTCATCTTTTTGACTAACCATCTCTTCCAGTGTAGCTTGTGACATCTCAAGGTTTTCAATCTTTTCTTCATATGTGGTACATATTTTCAGAAATTCATTCCTTTCGGTCTCACAAGATAGAAGTTTTCCTACATAGGTCTTGTCTGTTATTAGAGATCTTGATGACATTTTGCTTTGCTGTTGCAATTCCTCTTTTTAGCTTGACATTCTCGCTTTCACATGCTTTGAGCTTGAGAGTGAGTTTGTCATTGATCTTGGACAAATTCAGAGATTCATCGTAAATATCATCACCATCAATCTCATCATTGTCTTCTGATGTTTCATCATCTTCTTTTTGCTCCTCTTTCTCCTGGACCTCATCCAGTCGAGCAACTAAGGTAGGAAAGGTGATAGATGGTGGTGAAGATGACTCTCCTCTTTCATGAAATTGACTCAGAATGTCCCATGCATCTTTGGCCTTTGTGCAGTGAGCAACTCGTTGTTGTTCTTCGTTAGAAATTGTTTCACGTATGGTAGTCAGAACTCTTTGATTGCTCGGATTGTCAGGGCTTTTAACATCCTCTTCAATGGCTTGCCAACCCTCAGGATCGTTAGCTCTTAGAAATGTCTTCATTTTGATCTTCCAGAACAAGTAATTACTCCTATCAAAGGTAAGAACACGGTGCAGATTCTGACCACGAGCAAATTCCACTGGCTTTGGAAGAGGTTGAGTGACAGTAGACCAGAATGCCATGTAAGTACTACCTCTGTCTTCACCTGATTCGATTTCTTCGGGTTCTTGCTCTGACCCGCTTTCATCATTCCAAGTCACTGTATGGACTTTCTTCCGGTTCTTTTCAATGGACATTCAAGAGCAATATGTCCAAACCCTTGACATTCGTAACACTTTACGCCTTGCCCCTTCACAGTCATCTTTTCAGTTTTTGGAGCAATTTTTGGTGAAAAAGTTTTGGGTTTTTCATTACTCTTATCTTTTGAACTAGGGTCCTTGAAATTAGGCTTCTTTTTCTTTAAATTTTTTTTGAACTGTTTAGTAAACATAACCGTCATCTCAGACTCTAGATCAAACTCAACCTCAGGGTTTTTTGCAGTCTCATGAGCACTAGTGAAAGCCACACTATCCTTTTGTTTTTTCTTAGAAATTTGGTGGGCTTCATAAGTCTACAAGTTTCCAACCACTGATCAAGCTTGAGGGTATCAACATCCTGAGCCTCTTCAATAGCTGTAGCTTTTGATTGGAACTTCTTGGGTAAAGACATCAAAAATTTTCCAACAACCTTTAGCTTCAGGGATTTTTTCACCGAGTGTGAAATAGGAATTCACGATGTCACTTAGTTTGGCATAAAAATGATCAAATGTCTCATCATCACGCATAAAAAGAGTTTCAAAAGTGGAGGTGAGACGTTAAAGTTTTGATCTTTTAATAGAAGTAAAACCCTCGTGAATAGTTTCAAGAATATCCCAAGCCTCTTTTGCTACCTCACAAGTACAAATACGACGAAACTCTTTTGGTGTGACAAAGCAAAAGAAGGAGTTGAGAGCCTTACTATTCCAACTCAAATTTTGATAACCGAAGGCGTCCCATTTATCAAGAGCTTTAGGAATATCAACACCATCAATGGTGACAATAGGTTCACTCCACCCATAGATTACACAGTACCAAACTTTCTCATCGATTGATTTTTAAAACGTTCTCATATGAGCTTTCCAATAAGAATAGTTTGTACCATCAAGTAATGGAGGTCTATGGCTCGAGTTAATTGTACTAATTCCTAATCAATCAACAAAATCACTCCTATAGTTTTGATAAAAACAAAGAGTAACCCGCTCTGATAACAATTAAAAATCCTAAGTGATTTGTGATTAGATTAAGATTTAATTGTACTAATTCCTAATCAATCAAAACAAATAATCTAAATCATCAAACACGTACGAAAGTGATTTAGATTGTTGTTTCAGAAACAATAAATTGACACAAAAGATTTTAACGTGGAAAAAATCACAATTGGAGCACCTCCCATGGTGATAAAAAAAAAAACCATGGGCAAAACGCCACAAATCAATCCACTACTGAAGAAACAAAGATTATAAATATACCAAACAAATTACCAAAACGCTGTTAGTTTGTCTTCCACAATCTGTATATCTTTCACCACAACCTTCCTCTCGAAATTGATGAGATTGATGTTGAATCCACAACATCCATTGTCGAATCAACGACTAGGCACAGCATCAAACTCCTTCGACTCCTCTGCGCTTGATTCTTTGGATTCCACCGAAGAAGAACACTCTTAAAGAAGAACAACCAAACTCCCTGATGTATGCTTATCAAAACATGAGTTCAATACTCAATCAAACATCAAGGAAAACCAGCAAAACAGCCCTAAAAGAAAACCCTAAAACCCTTAAAGAAGATCTAAAAAACGTACCCTAGATTTGGAGCAACTTGCACTTTTATAGCTGCTGAAATCGCGAAGTCCGCTCAAGCATAGGAATGAACGCTCGAGCGGGGAAGATAAAACGTGTGTTCCAAACCAAGGTTCACACTTGAGTGGAAGTTCTTACGCTCGAGCATACAATCACACCACGCAATATTTTTTTAGTCAAGCCAAAGTACTGCGATGGTGGAAACTCCGCTCGAGCGCCACGTTCCCCGCTCGAGCGAGAAGACCAAAAACAAAAGAAAATTATAACTCAATGAAATCCAAGTTTATTCACGGAATTGACAATAAGTAGGGTCCTAACAACACGTATGGGTAACCCCCCCAGGCAATGTTACAGGTGTGAGCCCTTTGGGATATCTAAATTTTCCAAAGGAAGAGAGTTATGGATGTTTCAATGATGGTTTTGCGCCAAAACTATGGACTAGGTTGGTTATGAAAAATTACCATGCGCGCCGCCTGCTCAGGCCATCCAAATTTTCCAAAGGAAAGGAGTTATGGATGTTTCAAGGATAGGCTTGGACCAAGACCATGGACCAAGTTGGTTATGCCAAAATTGCCACGTGTGCACTGCCTGCCCGGGCCGGGTCTGTGGATCTTGGTGCTTGACTAGTTTGAGCTTGGATTGAGTTGGTTGCCCACCAATCTTGTTTTTTTTTCTAACCTAGGTTAAATTATGGTGGTTGTTGCTGATTCAACACATGTGCTATAATCTTTGAGATTTATGGTGGTTTAATCCACTAGTTGCGCAAAATTGAATCTTGTATTCATGCCTAGCCTTGAAGGTTGAGGCTCCTCCCTTGTGTATAAATAGAGGCCATCCTCACTTGTTTCAATAATAAAAATATTCCAAAGTATTCTTGTCTTTCTCTGTCTCCAAAATTCTTCCAGTGTGAGAGAGTACTGCCTATGTTTTTGTTCGTTGGACTGCTTAGAAGATGCCCCTACAGTAGTTATCAATCGTTGTTGTATCCTAGGAGACAAACATCGACGATCTTCCAGCACCCATTGGTGAGGTGGCGAATCTATTATAAAAAAAAAAATGTGCGATACAAATTTTCCTGTTTATGTTTATTCATTTGTTTAAATTTCATAATTGTTTTCTAGTTTCATAATCTTGTTCTTAAGGCTACAATTTCCAGTTTCTATAATTTTATTTCTTAAATCCGAATATGATTTCCATTATTTAATTCTTATTTTATAGAACATAAAGCGGTCATGCCCTCAACGTCTCACAAATTCGTCATTTTCTTTGCGTTACAATAAGACGATTTCACCATTTGATTTGGGAAAAAATTATCAAATTTATCATCTTCCTTGCACTACTTAGAGGACATTCCACTATTCAATTTAGAACCAGAATGTCAAGCCCTTGAATCAACTCATTGAAGAGTAGAACCAGATGATCATTCTTTTGTACAAGAATATCTGATGTAGGCAAGCGTATCGAAAAGAAGAGAAAATAACATAATCAAATCACCAACAAATCTGAACTAAAGATACCCTCTCTACGAATGAATAATATCGAGAAAACTCTCTATTTTTATTAATCAAACATCAACAGTATTGCACTAAGGCTTACATCTTTATTTATACTAAAATAATTTTTGCTAATCAAGAAATCTAAAAAACAACTTGTTAACATTTTATTTGGCTCTCCATCAAAGTTGTCAACGGTTGATGTGTTTTGAACCCATGTTGGTAATTGATATTATTTCTTCAATCTTTGAAAATTCTTTTTCGGAATTCATGTTTGAGAAAGTTAATTTGAAGTACAAGATTGATGCAGACAAGTTTAGATGTACAAAATTACTTCAAGCAATGGAAATTCGAGGACTAATTTTTTCAAGTGAGGGAGAATGATGCAAATTGAAATTTAAAAATTGTATATTTTATTTTATTATCTTAGTAAATGATTAGGATTATTATTTAAGACTAGGATCTTTTAATTTCTTTTTATTTATTTAAGTTTCCTACTTCGTTTATTTTCTTATTATACAAGAATAGGATTGTTTGATCACAAGAATTATTTTCATTTCTTGAAAGAAACATCATGACTGTGGTACTCATTGAGTAAAATGAATTCAAAGTCATATGTACCCTTGGTGACATTGGTATCAATTCGAGACTCTAAATTTAGACTAATGAAGTCTATTGTGTTCTGAATTTCAACCTTTTTGTTTTGAACAATTTGAACCAGGTCTTCATCACTACTATCCTCTCTAATTAGTAGAAAATCATCTACTTCTTTTGGATACTCATCAAACTTTGGAGGTGAATCCCAATTAATTTGTGATTCCAAAAACGAAGTATTTATGTCCGATAATATCTCATCGAACTCTTCCTCAATCATGCTAGATATTTTATGGATCACAATACCTTCTAGATCAATTTCAATTTCATCTTTAATATCATTGACAAAATCTCCCACGTCTCCCTCAACTAAAATTTCTTCTATGGCTTCTTCATTCTCTTGATCATTATCATGATCCCAATTACTAGTTATAACTTTGGAACTTGACAAAAAATTAGTCGGTACATAATTTCTTTCCCTCAAAGTTGAAAAGAAACCGTATCTTGAAGAGATTGTGGAAACTCAATTTTTTCTAATTCATGATATAAATATATTTGTAAGGCAAAAAGTAAATCAACATCTTGGCCTTTAATTTTTCCATGTCACAATCTTTGGCTTACCTTGTCTACTTCTAGTCAACTTGACTTGCTGCCAAGAAACCTGGCAGCCATTAAAGGGACCCATTTAGAGTCGGGAACCTCCTTATTGTCCAAGACATCATCGACAGTAGCCACCTAGTCCAGGAATTCCTTTGGTGCCAGACCTCCTTGAAACTCAAGCATGTTGATATTAAGCCCGGACTCCCACCAACAACAATCATGGTTAGGTAACATGACTCCTCATCCTCTAACCATTCCAGGATAATCCATGAATGGGCTGTTGGCAATATCATCTTCCAAACTAGTATCCTCCTCCACAGTGCGTTGATTTGGTTGACGGCTGTGAGGGCGGTTTCCAACAGTCATGGCATCAAAACTGTCACGACCCGAACCCGCCCCTATGGGTTAAGACCATAACCGACCAGTAATCACGAGATTACTTACGGCCTCAAACCAATTAAGACAAAACTCATCAGAGTAAAGGGGCCAAACGGAAGCAAATTTAAAACTTTGTCCGTAGAGCCGTGCTTATATGCACACCATAACATTCCATACATACATATGTTAATAACTCACAACAGAAAGTATAGTAACATAAAGTTCTATACAGACAAGATCATTTGAGTCTAAGTCAATCCATCAAAACTATATAAACAAAGTCCTCGCCAACATGACAAGATAAAACGGAATGAGAAAAAGGCGAAGATGAGTCTCGTGCATGAGACACAAGGGCTGACTCTCCAAAACTTTGGTTGTTCCACACAGGCTTCACTGAAGCTGGATCTGGACCTCTCTTGGCTCACATACAAATACATGAATGAGCGTGAGCGAAAGCCCAGTGAATAATATCAATTAAAGAGTTACATTGGAACAATATACCTCAGACGGCCTTGGGGCCAATTCGTATTTCTATCTAGTATATACAGATATATGTATCAAGTGACTGCGGTTACAAACACATCATACAGCCTCGGGCCCAATTTATTCTACTGTTCATGTCAAACTGGCCTCTGGCCCATTCACACTTTCGTGTCAAACTGGCCTTCGGCCTATTTATACTTTCATAACAAACTGGCCATTGGCCCATTCAGATTTTCATTCATGACAAAACGGCCTCTGGCCCATTCATTCATGTCAAAACGGCCTTTGGCCCATTCATTCATGTCAAAATAGCCTCTGGCCCATTCATTCATGTCAGACTGGCCTTTAGCACATTTATACTTTCGTATCAAACTGGCCTTCGGCCCATGTATACTTTCGTATCAAACTGGCCTTCGGCCCATGTATACTTTCGACATAACAAACATTTGTCCACAATTCAAATTAACAGACTTATAATAAGATAAGCAATTGGACAATTAGCACATTTCAGATATCTTTATTAAGATACTACTCACAGTGATCAGCTTGTGGATTTGCCCTGGAGCTTGACCCTACACATCACATAACACATACGGGTCACAAATGATTCAATCTGTTCTTTAATTCACATATTCCTCTTTAGGCTTCATTCTTATCTCTTTAACTCAATTACGATGCTCAATGTATGCCTAAGAGTGCTTAGAAGTGAAAGAACGGAAAACGAAACACAGAATGCACATACAAAATTTTAGAAAACAGGGTCCTCGCTCGAGCGAACCCATGAGGTCTGCAAAAGTGCTGGTTGTATCATTTTTATGCTCGAGCGTGAACTCGGACGCTCGAGCGTGAACTTCCCCGCTCGAGCGGGCACCATGCTTGCAAGAAAATACTGGGAGCTCGAAATCCCCGCTCGAGCGGCGATTCCCCCGCTCGAGCGGACATAAAAAATTCTGGGTTTTCCAGAATGGTTCTTGAGCTCGAATTCAACCTTCTAACCAACATTTCTTGCATGCCATGGCTCAAATTTCACATATAAATATAGCAACATGATACCAACACCAAATCATAACACTATACACCTAATTGTGAGACTTGGGCTCCATTTCTTGAATTACTTACATGCATGCCTCAAATTAACCCAAACTCATCACCAATACATCAAATTCAAACATGCAAAGCTCATACCTCCATGATCTACTCTTGCATGTGAGAAATATTCATTCATATCAACTTAATTGGTGAAGAGATGATCAAATACATGGATTTCAAACAAGATTCAACATAGATTTTACACATCGTGTTAAAATATGGAAATTCATAGTAATTTCCTACATGCATGCATCTATTGACTTCAAATTCAACACATACAACTCAATCTCCTCATAAACAATTTAATCCATGTTCTTTACCATTATTCAAACTTGAATTCACAAAATTACATTTTAAAATCCATGAATTACTTACCTAGAGGCTTTAATCTCCACAAATCCTAGTTGAATCTTGAGTTCAACCTTCAAATTCCCAAACCTTGAGCCAAGATTACACAATTCTCTCCCTTTCTCTCTTTATGCCCCGCCCTCTCTCTCCCTCAAGGCATAAAATCTGATTTTTGAGCTCAAGTCTCACAATTAGGTGTATAGTGCCTCTTTACATAAGTTCCCACTAGCACCAATTTAGTAATAATAAATAATTGGGCACTAATTCGTCAATTTAATCTAGTTCGAATCAATTTTTCAATTAAACTTCACCGTAGGCTCTAAAAATTATGCCAATCACAATGGCATAATCAATCTCTGGTTCCGTGGCCGATAAGGCCTTCAATTTAAATTGCAAAGCAGATAATCAAATAGATATTCCTACGGTGAACAGATAGAAATTCAAAACCACATATATTCATATAAATGGCACACAAATCATATCAAACACATAATCATATTCAAAATAAGGACCAATTAACATAATACGGAATAGGGTTATCACAGTCTTCCCCCCTTTAGGAAGTTTGGCCTCCAAACTTATTTCACCTTTAGTCGAAACAATTCGGAACACTTTTCATTCAACGGTTCCAATCCTTCTTGATAGTCATTCACTTAGTCTCAAAATCAAGCAACACTCTATTCTCAATTAGTCAGAGACTTACCTTTTCCGCCATACAAGGCTTGTATAGTGCCATGCCGAATCTAGAGTGTGAGCTGTTGTTGCAAGCAATGTTTGCCAACGATGGATAGATCTTTCCAACTTCCTTGAAAAATCTAATGTACTTTGGAGCATTCCTTCCAAAAATCTAAAAAGTTCTTTCTGATCATACATCAATTTGCAGATGGAAAACAGCGCCGAATCATGATTCAGTCTCCCATTGCCTCTTGAAGGCTTGTCAAAATTCAATCACATTTTAAAATTTCTGTCTAAACAATAGATACTCGGACCCCATGCAAACGAGCAATCTTATTGATGTAAACAGTGGCTAGTCTACAAGCATCATACAAAATTTTATAGGGAGAAATGAGCGAACTTAGTAATTCTACCTACAATAGCCCAAACGGGACTTATACCTTGGGTGCTCAAGGTAGCCCCACAATGAAATTCGTAGCCACATAGTCCTATTTCCATTCCAAAATAGAGAGAGGTTGAAGTAGTTCCGCCACTATCTGATATTCGACTTCAACCTGTTGGCACTGAAAAATATTTAGACACACATTCACCAATTGCCCTTTTCAGGGTAGGTCACCAACAAATTTATTTCAAATGTCAGCTAACTTTATCACAGAAGTTCGGTCTATTCCCTTGTCACAAAAGTTCAATTCATTCTTCAATAATTCCACAATTCATAATCCGATTCGGTATTTAGTCCAGTGACTCATCACAGTTATCCAAGGTCAATCAAAAGTCTTCAGGAACATAAAGTGGATCTAGACACTGATTTCCGAGTCGATAAAGATAACAACGAAGCAATCAATCACATGACATACGTAACTCATATATCCCCATAGTACTAATTGTAAGGCACAATAACACCGATGCAGATGACTTCTAACATAATACACGTGTTCTCAATTCATTCAACAATTTACAGTTTGCAATTCGGTTCAATATTCAATTCCCTGTTCCATCGAGTCTTTCTACATTATCTGATAGTCGTCAAAAGCATAAGGCAATTCATATATTAATTCCCATGGCGTCAAAGATATTATCAGAAACAGTTAATCACATGTTGAACACAATTTACACATCCTCAGAACCCCAATTGCAGAATATAATGGCACTGAGCAGTTATTTACACAAGGCGTACTGAATTCACACACTTTCGGATAATCAGGGTTTTTCAAAGCTTCTTGGATGTTAATAACATCTCCATAATACCAAAGGATGACATTCCGAACAGAACAAAGGAATAATCGTCTCGGAATCAAAGCACACCCGTTCACGACCGTCGGTGGCCGACTCGAGATCGATTAGACAAACCCACCCGTACAAAACCGTCGGTGGCAAAAGAAATTTCTCAACAAAGGTGCTACATAGGCTTAACGTTCCCTAGCACAAAAGGACGTCTCAAGAATGTCATCAAAACAAACACAATACCACTTACTATAACCTGATTTCCCAAAATCTGATAACACTGAAGCGAACACATGAAACATATTCTGATTAGTCGAGGATAAATATTCAGTATGGTTCACAATCAAATCAATCTGTTGTCATCGGTTTCCATAGTGTCAAACAAGCAAGAATATGACAACACACCAGCATTGTTCCTTAAGACACCCAATCACTGGATTTGCACAATTCAGTTCATCTATAACACATATATCCTCAATAGTTGAAGGTTGGTTCTCAGTGGTGTTCATGGTTAGATCAATCTGTTAATAGCCCACAAAAGGTCTTTCAAATAAGTCAAGTATTCCAAACGGATTCAAGTTTTGGGTCTATCATTTTTTCTGCCGAGAATAATCTAGCTATTTATTTATAAACAATTCTTAATCCCCTTTAACAAAATCAAATTAGATAGAGGGTCTTATCGGTCGATCCAAGCAAAGGTCTCGTCAGATTAAATCAAATAAAGGTTCCATCAAATTATATCCAATGAGGGTTCTATCAGGTCAAATCAGACAAAGGTTCTATCGGATCGAATCAGATAAAAGTTTTCTCAAATGGGGTACATTCGGTTTTGTAAGGCTCACTTCATTTGTTTAGGCACATGGTTGATAGTTTCACAACTGTCCTAAGTTTATCAGTTCTCAAGGTCATATCAGAATCATTCATCACAACTGTTCATATCAAAGTATTTCAAGTCACGTATAATATGGCATTGTCCACATGAATTCAGGTGTAGCTGCATATGCATGCAGTTGTTCATATCAGGGGCTACGTATCATAATTAGTATAGCAGTTCCCAAATAAGTCTTATATGCAAGTACATGGTGCACAGTAACACATTAAACAAAGTTCCTCGGTTGTACATAAGATAGGGTCTGTTATGCAAAAGTTCTAAATCAATCACAAAAGCATAGGTTTACGAGTCGAGCCCAGTATAATCACATAGTCCAGTCAACTTTCTACTAATCAAAATGCATGATCTCACAATTTATAGAGTTCATTATTTGGGGTGCTCAATTCGGTCACACAATCACAAAGTCATAATTCCAGTGGTTTAGTCATTGAAGATAGTAGTATAACAAATCACCCTGAGCATAGGTTTGGACATATATGTGCATGTACAAAGTCAATCGATGTCCCAATACGTATTTCACAACATTTCCCCAATGGAGCATATACATTCAATGAACACGGTCTCAATCTTGTGGGTCTAACCAATCTAGATACACATGCAGCAGATACGAAAGAATATGCCGATCCGAATCAAATAATATCCCAAGCAAAAATGTACACATGTACTAATTCAGAACCAATCAACACATAGGCATTCGTTTATAAATAGTATAGATACCTGGGATAACGGTTCTAGTATTCTGAGTGCTTTCTGGGATGAGTGCAATTACTCTATCTTGATTAGCAATTCCTACCATTGGCACGAATTCGACTGAGGCAGAAGATTTATTCACATTTGTTCAGTTCGGGGACAGTTCCTTCCGATATGGTCCATTTTACCACATCTAAAACGAGCCCCAGAAATTCGATAACAAACTCCTCGATGTTTCTTACACTGGTGGTAGCAAAGATTCTTGCCGTAGCGGCAACTGACGTTGTTGTCTTAAGATCTCTGCCATTCTTGTACTATTCTTTCTAGTCTATCAAGTCAGGCTGTGGAAGAGCCTTCCAACTCGTATGCCCTTAATTTATCCATACTCTACACAAACTCTTATTAAACCTTGTCAAATATTGGGATGCCCAATACGAAAATAAACACAGATACACATGGATACATTCGCACATAGACACATTGTTTTATTCTCATTTTGTGTATCGTCCAGACATAATTAATCACATACGTAACAGATGATTGCAAACTTATCAGATATCGTATGCTGAACAATTACTAAGTAATTATATACTCAAATCATGTTCATATTTCACATAGACACCCATTTGCAGAATCGAATGCACATATGCAACTTTTCATGATTCATATGTTCATGTATGTGCATTATAACAAAACAAACTTGTTGTACTCATTAGTGCAACATCTCGTATCTCATATAACCACATGTTCTCTCCATTTGTTTAAACTTGCATTATACTTTATACAAAAGATTCACAGGTATGCATATACTAAAGAGCATACATATTCAAATAATTTGCAATGCAAGTGAATCACAACTTATAACACATAATCGTTCGCATTAAACATTTAAGCATATTCTTGATGCTTCCGAGTTCATACTTATCACATGAATGCATCCTAGATCTTTTCTAGATGCTTGTTGCTCTTTTGGACAAGTGTGTGAGTTATTAACTCATGCTCTAATACCACTCTGTCACAACCCGAACCCGCCCCTATGGGTTAAGGCCATAACCGGCCAGTAATCACGAGATTACCTACAGCGTCAAACCAATTAAGATAAAACTCATCAGAGTAAAGGGGCCAAACGGAAGCAAATTTAAAACTTTGTCCATAGAGCCGTGCTTATATGCACACCATAACATTCCATACATACATATGTTAATAACTCACAACAGAAAGAATAGCAACATAAAGTTCTATACAGACAAGATCATTCAAGTCTAAGTCAACCCATCAAAACTATATACACAAAGTCCTCGCCAATATGACAAGATAAAACGGAATGACAAAAAGGGGAAGACGAGTCTCGTGCGTAAGACACAAGGGCTGACTCTCCAAAACTTTGGTTGTTCCACACAGGCTTCACTAAGGCTGGGTCTGGACCTCTCTTGGCTCACCTACGAATACATGAATGAGCGTGAGCAAAAGCCCAGTGAATAATATCAATTAAAGAGTTACATTGGAACAATATACATCAGATGGCCTTGGACCCAATTCTTATTTCTATCTAGTATATAGAGATGTATGTATCAAGTGACTGTGGTTCCAAACACATCATACGGCCTCAGGCCCAATTTATTCTACCATTCATGTCAAACTGGCCTCTGGCCCATTCACACTTTCGTGTCAAACTGGCCTTTGGCCCATTCATTCTTTCGTGTCAAACTGGCCTCTGGCCCATTCACACTTTCGTGTCAAACTGGCCTTCGGCCCATTTATACTTTCATAACAAACTGGCCTTTGGCCCATTCAGATTTCATTCATGACAAAACGGCCTCTGGCCCATTCATTCATGTCAAAACGGCCTCTGGCCCATTCAATCATGTCAGACTGGCCTTTGGCCCATTTATACTTTCGTATCAAACTGGCCTTCGACCCATGTATACTTTCGGCATAGCAAACATTTGTCCACAATTCAAATTAACAGACTTATAATAAGATAATCAATTGGACAATTAGCACATTTCAGATATCTTTATTAAGATACTACTCACAGTGATCGGCTTGTGGATTTGCCCTGGAGCTTGACCCTACACATCACATAACACATACGGGTCACAAATGATTCAATCCGTTCTTTAATTCACATATTCCTCTTTAGGCTTCATTCTTATCTCTTTAACTCAATTACGATGCTCAATGTATGCCTAAGAGTGCTTAGAAGTGAACGAGAACGGAAAACGAAACACAGAATGCACATACAAAATTTCAGAAAACAGGGTCCCCGCTCGAGCGTGGACTTCCCCGCTTGAGAGGACCCATGAGGTCTACAAAAGTGCTAGTTGTATCATTTTTATGCTCGAGCGTGAACTCGGACGCTCGAGCGGAAGTTCATCCTACATAGCTCCCCGCTCGAGCATGAACTTCCCCGCTCGAGCAAGCACCATGCCTGCAAGAAAATACTGAGAGCTCGAAATCCCCGCTCGAGCGGCGGTTCCCCCGCTCGAGCGGACATAAAAAATTCTGGGTTTTTCCAGAATGGTTCTTGAGCTCGAATTCAACCTTCTAACCAACATTTCTTGCATGCCATGGCTCAAATTTCACATATAAATATACCAACATGATACCAACACCAAATCATAACACAATGAAGCTCCATTTCTTGAATTACTAACATGCATGCCTCAAATTAACCCAAACTCATCACCAATACATCAAATTCAAACATGCAAAGCTCATACCTCCATGATCTACTCTTGCATGTGAGAAATATTCATTCATATCAACTTAATTGGTGAAGAGATGATCAAATACATGGATTTCAAACAAGATTCAACATAGATTTTACACATTGTGTTCAAATATGGAAATTCATAGTAATTTCCTACATGCATGCATCTATTGACTTCAAATTCAACACATATAACTCAACCTCCTCATAAACAATTTAATCCATGTTCTTTACCATTATTCACACTTGAATTCACAAAATTACATTTTAAAATCCATGAATTACTTACCTAGAGGTTTTAATCTCCACAAATCCTAGTTGAATCTTGAGTTCAACCTTCAAATTCCCAAACCTTGAGCCAAGATTACACAATTCTCTCCCTTTCTCTCTCTATGCCCGGACCTCTCTCTCCCTCAAGGAACAAAATCTTATTTTTGAGCTCAAGTCTCACAATTAAGTGTATAGTGCCTCTTTACATAAGTTCCCACTAGCACCAATTTAGTAATAATAAATAATTGGGCACTAATTCGTCAATTTAATCAATTTAATCTAGTCCGAATCAATTTTTCAATTAAACTTCACCGTAGGCTCTAAAAATTATGCCAATCACAATGGCATAATAAATCTCGGGTTCCGTGGCCGATAAGGCCTTCAATTTAAATTCCAAAGCAGATAATCAAATAGATATTCCTACGGTGAACAGATAGAAATTCAAAACCACATATATTCATATAAATGGCACACAAAATCATATCAAACACATAATCATATTCAAAATAAGGACCAATTAACATAATACGGAACATGGTTATCACAAAAACGTTCCAAGAAGGAGTCGAAATGATTCTCTAGACGCTGAAACCATGCTCTGATATCGACAGATGCAGGGAAGCATATTGAAAGGAAGAGCAAACAGCAAGATCGAACTACGAACAAATTCGAACTAGAGATACCCTCTCTACGAACGAATAATATTGAGAAAACTCTCTATTTTTATTAATCAAATATCAACTGTATTGCCCTAAGGCTTACATCTTTATTTATACTAAAATAATTCTTGCCAATCAAGAAATCTGAAAAAAAAGAAAAAAAAGAAAAAAAAAAAGGAAAAGATATATTCTTGCTAGTCAAGAATATTTAAAAAGGAAAATATAATATTAAGAAATGAAAATAATTCTTGTGATCCTATTCCTGTAAAATAAGAAAATAAACGAAGTAGGAAACTTAAATAAATTAAAAAAAATTAAAAAATCCTAGTCTTAAATAATAATCCTAATCAAATACTAAAATAATAAAATAAAATATAAAATTTTTAAATTTCAATCTGCATCGATATCCCATTGATTGTAATCACGTTATTTAAATTTATAAATTTATATTTGTCACTCTATCTTTCTGTCTTTATTTTGCAGATAAAAAATTTGTGTGTACAAATTTTGGCACGCCTAGTGAATCTCTGCCTCTCATCTCTTTTCTTTGCAAATCAACTTTGAAGTTAGCACTTATTATTCAACATGTTATGGGAAAAGAATAGTGCTTCTATCATGACACCAAACAAGCTAGTGGCCTTCTCAATCTTAGTGAGGGCGAAGGAGAGCGTTTCTTCTATGATTGAACAAGTGTCAACACATCCAACCATCTCCTAAGAGTCTATAACAAGGCTCTACGTCTTCAACTCCTTCTAAAAGTCTACAAGCTATGCATGAAAGGACATTGGATTCTTTTAGTTTTTATGATTACGACGTTGGCCGATCATGATGGTGCAATCATCTTCACTTGAAGAACAAATTACTGCATTGGCCAAAGCTATTGAGATGCTAGCAAAGTGTGATCAAGAACAAGAGACTCAATAATTTCCAAAGCTTTCAAACAAGCTTGAGAAAGAATCAAGTTGTGGCGCAGTAAACCATATAGGATCTATGTCGTTGCAAGAAATTCTTGAAACCTGACAAAATCAAAGATTTCAAATAAAAATATTCAAGTATCTGCTGATAGATTGATTTATGTTGAATAATTGAAAGATCTCATCATGGGGCAATTGTTGAAAAAGACAAGCACAAATCTCAAGTTTTTCAATCCTATACCAAGCCATACATGGAGAAAATAGAAAGGGTGAGTTGGATCTATAATTTGAAATTTGGGATCAAAATATACTTTTTTTTTTTAATTTTTTTCCATTTAAATGTGACGATAGGGAGCAAATTGATCATGATTTAAATAGGTAAAGGGGTAAATTGATAATATCAAAAATTCAGGTGTGAAATTGATTAGAGAGGTATAATTTTGGGAGGAAAAATAAAATTTCCTCATTATATTTCAACTGCTGGTACAAATTTAGCAGGGTAGCCCCCAACTCCTTCTCTCTCTACGATTATGCGGACACAAAAATGTTGCAGATATGTAGATATGTTTAGTTAAGTTTTTGGAAATTGGTTTTAATAAATTTTTTATATAATTTTCTCTTTTTGGAATAAAAGTAAAATTTTAAATTTACAAATACATTTTATTGAAACAAATTTTTAATTTTACAAAAAATAGTAATTTGTATATATTTTTTTTATTTAAACTCAGCCAAACAGAAGTGTACTTGGGCATGGAATATGGAAATGGTCCACAACAGTTTAACAATTTGAATTTAACTAGCATTCAATCTGTGATATGCACAAAAATTGGGAAAAAATAAAAAATAAAAAATCTTGAAAGTGTCTTTAGACTTAAAATAATATAGACTTTTAGCGTTTTATATTTAATTCTTGAATACAATGAATGACATAATGAATTTTTTGTAAATTATTATCTAATAGGAAAATTTTGATATATATAGATAGGACAATTCTATTATGCACACACCATATCATATACACCATTAGTTACGCTATTTTTTTCTTTAGTTATGACATTATTTTGATATTTTAGTTATGATTTTTTTTGTGTTTGGTTATGACTTCTTTTTTTTTTTTAATCCTTTTTTAATTATAACTCATAAAGTATGAACTTATATCATTTTCTCCCATAACTATAAGGTGCACATGGTACACACCCCAATGTATACCATAGTCTTTCCCATATATATATACACACTAGCATATCACCCATGCTATACACGGGATTATTGATAAATTTATTTTTAAATTAATTAAAATTAATTTAAAATAAATAAATAAATAATATTAAGTAAGTTTTAATTATTATTTTTTTATAACAAAAAGAGTGTTTGAAATTAGCTTTTTAAGTCACTTTTTGAATTTTTACCCAAAAAAAAAAAAAAGTTCATGTATTTAGGAATGAGTTTTTTAATTGTATGGGAAAATGCAAATATTTTTGTTTGTTACTTAAATTTTCCGTTTTACCCTTCCAAATGTGTAAACACCTATGCACTCACTCACAAGAATTGTTTGGTCTTTTCAAAGATTTTTGAATTTTTTTTTTCTTACATGCCAAACACATTTTAGCACTCTTTAATTTCTTGACCTTTTAATCAAAAAAGATGATATCCCAAACATAGCATGAGTTACACAATTTTTATTTTATTTTATTTTTTGTTGTTATTAATGTTTTGTCCTAAGTATTGTATAACAAATAGATATACAATAATTCAATTGATAAAATTAAAACAAATTAATTTTCTTAAATTACAAAAGTTATACTTTCGGCTAAGCATAATTACATTATCAATGAAATTCGTAATTATAATTCTTCATATCACAGGCTGTCAAGTGATATAACAATCTTATCTTCTTTTTTTTTGTCATCCTCTCTCCCACTCATCTTCTATCTCTCTTTATTTGTAAGGCAATGTGGCAAAAAAATTGAAATGAAATGTTTAAATTTTTATATTTATTTCAGTAAGTACATTAAGAAAAATATTCTCGTATTAGTAAAATTTGATTTGTCAATTGATATAGTATGTGTAATGCGTCGATATTTATATCATGTTATTTATTAACAACCCATTATTTTTATTCAATTTCAGGACATTCATATAAACAATAAATAAACATAAACAAATGTATGAACTGAAATCTGACACATTCTCATAGATCTCTTTTCAAGTTCATTTTAATAATTTACCACACATTGTAATATTAAAATGCACATCAAAAATTGCCATAAGGGCTTACACCTTTCTAGACTAAGAGTCTTGATTTCAACAAATAAAATCCTAACTTGACAAATAGGCTTGGTAGCTGTAGGCAAGCAACATAAAAAAGAAGCTTCAGTGCTCTATGTTGAACTCCATCCGGATTTCAGCAATATCAAGGTTCATCTTCATCACTTGGAATTTTAGGAAATATACTTAACATAACCAAATATGATTAATATGTGTATGATCAATATAATTATGCTATGCAATGTCATGCCATGTTTACGACTTAACTCCGTTTGGAAACTGAATTCTGAAACACATGATTTGTAACCCATCTTGACTCAACTCATTAACCATCATTGTAATCAAGAACTTTCATTTTGTAACAAACTCCACATAAGATACGTCAAAATACTTCCAATATTTACTGGTCACCAAGCACAGTAGGGAAAATGGGCACCTCTTACTTTGTGAAAACCTCCACATTTACCGACCACCAAGCACGGAGGGGCAATTGGACACCCATCAATCATTTCAACATTTCCCCCACATTTATCGGCGCGTAACATAGAAGGGCAATTGGGCACTTTTACCAAAATTCTAATAACATCCCCACATTTTCCAGCCACCGAGCACGGA
Source organism: Camellia lanceoleosa (assembly GCA_025200525.1). Taxonomy (NCBI): domain Eukaryota; kingdom Viridiplantae; phylum Streptophyta; class Magnoliopsida; order Ericales; family Theaceae; genus Camellia; species Camellia lanceoleosa. The sequence goes on along the minus strand of CM045769.1, from coordinate 120,688,608 downwards.
AGGGCAATTAGGCACCTCAACACACACACAATCCATTTCCAAATCCACATACACGTCTTTAAATAATTCAATACTTAGCCCAACACTATAGGAATGCAATGTAATGCATGAGTTTCCAAACATTCCTCTTTATACTAAAATTTCTTTTAATTACACAAGAATTCAACAAATAAAAATAAATGAACTAGTCTCATTTTCAAGACTCCAAGCCCTACTCTTTACCAACCATCATCCCATGCAAAACGTTACCTTACACCCTTCCAACACTCCTAGTGTTCACACAATTCAACTTCTTTTAAATCACCAATAATATTGTTATAGATAATAAATTTGTCCAACACACTTATCAGCAAGTAAAATCAAGTTACTTTTCAACATAAGGTACCAATTACTTCAAGCCCTCTTTTAATTTAAAACTCCCAAATATAGGGTTTTCAAGAAAATAGGGGGTTTTTCTCATTTTTTGTTAAATTATGAAATCATCAAGTATTATTCATCAATGTGCCAAAACATTCTAAATATTTCAAAGGTTTGAGTGAAAACCCCAATTTTTGAGTGCATACATCTTTTAATCATATATTTCAAACTCAAATCAACCCATACTTCCTTAATACCACACAATCAAACAAAATCATAAATGATTTATGTTAAGAGAACTCCCTACCTCAAGGATGAGAGCTAACAAGGAAGACCCAAGCAAAAACTTTCACGAAATCGCAATCCAATCGGTCAAGAGAAAGATCTCCACTCCTTCTTCACTAATCTCGCATGATCTAAGGTGAATCCTTGGTGTAACAAGGTGAAATCAAGGATTTTGTGGCTAGGGTTTTCGGACAAGAAGAGGGGAGGGAGAGAAAATGAGTAAAAAGTGAATTTTATACTGGTTGACCCCGAACAGACTGCTCGAGCAAACTTTCCTTCGCTTTAGTGAAGTGCCAAAATACAAAGAGACCGCTCAAGCTAATTTTCCATCACTCGAGCGATAAACGCAAGGTCTTAGAAGTTTTGCAGAGCTACAGTGAAAATACTAGGAGCTCAAATTCTACACTCGAGCGACCATTCCTTCGCTCGAGCGGTCTCGCTTGCAAACTTGCAAGATACTAGGAGCTACAAATCTCCGCTCGAGTGGTCATCCAAAAACAGTTGTTACAGTATGATAAATTTAAATTGATCATAAAATGTAAAGGTATTTTTAAGTTTTTTAAAAATTTTATGAGATGATCAAGCTACTTAAGCCATGTTAGATTTATGTCAATCAATACAAATTAAAGAGTCACTTTACCAATTTGTTGATGTAAATATTTTTTAAATTGGTAAACATGCATCATTTGTAATTTTTTTTCATAATTAAATGAACATATTTATGTATATTTAATAGATTTGAAAAAATAGGTTATATGTAATAGTTTTTTTTTTTAATAGTGTTGTAATTATGGCTGTAACTTCACTTTAATCTAGACAATTGTAGATATTTTTATAATATTTTTAAACAAAATTAAACAAAAATCAATTCAAACAAAATATCACTTCAATTCAAACAAAATTAAACAGATATTTGTTTATGTAAATACTTTTTGACTTGATATTTTTAAACAAAATCAATTGCAGATAAAAATGTTAAAGTGAAATTATAAAAATATTAAAGAAAAAATTATTAAGTACTTTTCAACTAATGCTCTATACCAATTGTCAATTAAGACATATCATGATGTCACAAATTTAAATAAATAAAAAAAAAGAAAGAAAAAAAAAAGAGTAGTGATATACAAACTTTAAATCAATACAAAAAAAAAATTATTAATAATGATTTGGTTGGATTTTAATCTATCACTTTATGATAAAGAGTCCATTGACATATTTTTTATTATACAAATGATACTATCACATTATTTCAGGGTAAAATTTTACATAAAAAATCTAGTAAAATAATATTTGTAACACCCCAAAATAAATGCAATAAACCTATCTCATGAACGGTCGTATAAGTGAAACGACATACTTTCATTATTCAGAAGTTAACATACATGCATAACAAAATGGAAGTTACATAGATAGTCATATGCTTGAATGGCTTACATCTTTCCAAGCCACTGCTTGGGTACAACAAAGGTGAGTCATAAGCTTAATACAAATAAAGCCCTAAGCTTGTATAAATATGAAATACAAAATACAAGCAAAATAAACAATATGAGCCTTCAGCTCCACAGTTCTCCCAAGCTAAGCCCATGGCTGAGGCATATCATCAACACCTGAAAATGGTTTTGCCATATAGGGTGAGCCAAATCCCGGTAGAAATAATCCAGTACAACATATGAAACTTAACAAAGATATAAGGGTAATATACAATTACAATGCCATTGATAAATCGTTTCATAATCCTTTTGCACACCATGCAGTACCGACTGTATTATTTCAATTCATGACATGAGTTCCATTTCATTCAGACAACCAAACTGAGAATACAAATCAATAGGCCTCTAACTAGTACCACCATCCTACAATCACTTCTATTTGCCATTTTATGGATCTTTCGTCCGTAGGAATCAGCACCCATATATATATATATATACATACGCGCGGTTTTCAGGATTTTCACCTTGGACACACAAGCCAACTTAATTCAATGGAGTGCATCCCCTATCTTCTCCCAAACATGGAGTACATCACATTTCTCCTCCCAAACATCATATATATATAAAATGTATTTAAAGACATAATCGTATTCAATGACAATGGATGAGAAATTAGTTTTAATTTACCTAATCCTCATGCAATTTCTACAACAATCATAGCTATCCTTCACTGATAGCTCAAAATAGATATACAATCTCCAAAATAGATAAACTATCCAAATTTTCATAGATGAGAGACAACAAGTAACCAACTCCACCCTTTATATAAACATCTACCCAATTTCACATTCCCCATACCAATTCCATTATTTATACAAAATAATTATTTGAAACATTTTAGGGCAAAATTCCATTTCCTCCAAAATCCAATTCATGTGTCAAAATCAACAAATTTTATTACATCACAACCCCATATTCACTTCTATAACCATTTTCAATACATCCATTTATGAACACCTCTTTTGATTTTTAAACCAAAACCCTAGGTTTATTCAAAATCCTCCAAAAATCACAATAGTGTTTATACAAAACAAATAACTAAGTTAAAAGTCATATAGAAGCATAGAAAATCCCTACCTTAAAGCTAGAAGACCAAAGGAAAAAATGGAGAGACGTCAAGAATACCAAAACTCAACTCTACTCGGATGGAAATGAAGCCCTTGAGATGCTCTACCTTTTTAACAAAGGCACACAGGTAAAGAAACCACTAAATCTAGCTAAAAATGCATAGAGAGAGAGAGAGAGAGAAACTCTAAATCTAGGGTTTCTAGAAAGTTTAGAGAGAGAATGAAAGTAAAAAAAAATGATGTAAAAGGTCACTTTTATGAACTGATATACACATAGTCCGCTCAAGCGCAAGAAGTGACACTCAAGTGTCAAACACAATAAGTTGTTCCGTTTGAGCGCAAGAAATGACGCTCGAGCATAGAATACACTCTCCCAGTAGTTTTGCAAACAATAGACCAATGCTCGAGCACAAGAAAGGTCGTTCGAGTAGAGACCGCTTGATCATAGAAAGCACTGCTTGAGCGTAGAATACACTCTCCAGTGGTTTGATAGACCTGCAAAAGTACTGAGAGTTCTCAAAGCCCGCTCAAGCGCAAGAAATGATGCTTGAGCGTAGGAGTAAAATTCTAGGCAACAAAAGTTCGAAAACCAAGCAACCAACTTGTTCCAAAACGCAACTGTTACAAACCAATAGCCAAGCGCAAGGAAGTATAAGGGAAATAAGACATGAACAACAATACAGAGCCATGAAACCCGAGTCCAGAATATCAAATGGGTAGGGTCTAAAACCAGAATTGCTATAATCTCCCCCCTTAAGGAATTTCATCCATGAAATTTCAAATCAAGTTTTAAAAATATGTTTAAACCAATTACATAATGATAATCAATCCATTCTATCACCATAACCCATTCTCCAGTCATCCATTCTCATCAACTCAATACTTAAGCTCCAACATTGAAAGTACAATCCACATTTTTTGAAACATATACAATGTTTATATTAAACCCATGTTTCCAAAACATATACAACATATACAATGTTTCCATATTCTCAAACATATACAATGTTTTCATATTTCATTAACATAACAAAATGCTGGGAATCTCTAGGTACGTGTCTACCAGTAGACTATAAAAGTACTACCAATGCCACTTTACCGGCCCACTAACTGAAAAGAAAGCATCGTAACCGCACGGAGTTATAGACTTTCATCAAGGACATAGCTTAGGAGGACTTGGAGCTACGGGCTTCTTTTTGTTTTTCTGTTATAATTATTTTTGTACAAGCCTTGGGCTTAAATTGTATTGAGTTAAACTCACTTTTGTGTAACCAAGCATGGACTTGGAAAGATGTAGTTATTAGGGCATTAACTTATCTGTATAGCCTTTTATTTCATTTCGCTCATATGTGGCATATGCTATAGATTCAGGATTTAAGATTTATGAATGTATACCTGCATTGTCACCTTTGGTACATTTAACATATGTTAATAAAAGGTTATTATTCAGCATGTGGTGATTTCCTTTGAATGTTTATGAGTTGGGTTATTGTTATTATTTCAAGGCGTTACAACTTGGTATCAGAGCTACCAGATTTGAATACTTTGGGATTATGGGATGTGGCTTCTACCATAATGGGTTTATCTCGCTAGATAGTATTAGAAATAGACCTAGTATGCTATGTGATAACATACCTATGCGACTAAATGAGTATGAGATTTAATTTCTAAGATATTGATTGGGTCTACGAGTTTCTAAAAGTCCAGTTGGAAGAGCACTTGATCACTGATATTTCTAACTGGAACTCTGGCAATGTCACAGGATGATCATTATCTAGAAAGAAAGTTTGTTTGTGTTTATGTGATTTGGTGCTTATGTAGAGTGAATTATTTGTTGTCCACCCTATTAGGACGTGAGTAAATTAGCTTTGGCATATTTGTAAATGTGCTAATCGACTATGTTACCTTTATTAGCATGTCAAGACGTAGACATGGTGGTGGTAGGCATGATAGGCCAAGGAAGCAAGAGGTGCCGTTATCGGATGATATTCTAGCGTAGGAGAAAGGAGTTGGTCAGGCCAATGTTGCTGCCACAGGCACTTTGGCCCGCGAATTGGCTAGAGCGTTACGGGAATCTATGGACATTCTCAGGGCTGAGAATTAAGTCCATGCCCATGTTGCCGAGATAGGGTCATCCTTTCTAAAGTGAGAGTTTTTTCGGTCGAATCTAGATGAGTTTTTAGGGGATCCTAAAGAGCCACTGAAGGTAGATGAGTGGCTTGAGCAAATGGTGAATACATTCGAGATGCTTGGCATCGAGGACCACGGTTTGAGAGTGACCTTGGCATCCTTCTAGCTGAAGGGAGATGTGGGTCAATAATGAAAGCATGCACAAGGGTGCATTGAGATGACTTGGAAGGCCTTTGTCAACACTTTCTAGGATAAGTTTTCGCCTCCCATTGCTAGGGAGAAATTGAAAGATTAGTTTCTGAATCTTAAGCAGTTGAGCACACCTGTAGCCAAGTTTAAGGTAGCTTTTACTGGCCTCTCTAGGTTTGCACCAGAGCTTGTGGTGACAGAGGAACGCCGTTGCGTGGACTTTGAGAAGAAGTTGAGGACTGGGCTCCTTTTAAAGGAGGTCGGGTCTATGATTAGGGATTACGTTCGCCTTGTGAAGGTAGCGACTCACCTTAAGACTGTGATCTAGGCGGAAAAGGAGCAAAAGAGGAGCTCCATGCAGAGGTCCCAAGATGTTTAGGGGAACACTAGGGATAACAAAAGGCAGAGGGGTTCTAACCCACAGTAGTCCCAGGCAGCACAGTTTAGATCCACCTTTCCAGTACCAAGTTCAGGTTCGGAGAAAGGTAACTAAGGAGGGTTCACTTGCTTCAAGTGTGGCCAGTTGGGTACAAGTCATTAATTTTCCCATAAAGGAGATAAGGGTAACAATCTGCATCATCTTCGGCTCGTCCTCAGAGCTAGAGTCAAGGGAGAGGGCAGCCGCCTACCTATTATCATTGTGGACAGTCGGTGCTCTTCAGGAGATTTTTCTCTCAGTCTGGTGGCACACTTGGTGAGTCTGGTTTGAGACAGACACAGAGCCATCAGCCTACCCTTTTAGCTCAAGCCTCAATGGCCAATCAGGGAGCCTCTTTGGCTTAATCAATGTATCAGACTTTTACTCCGAGGGGTGAGCAGGTAGAGCAGACACTACTATATATAAGACTTTTAGCGACGAACCATTTTGGTCCCTAAAATCATTATTTTGGTTTCTAAATACTTTTTGTGACAAAATTAAATCTGTCACCAAAAACATCGCTAAAAGTGCATCCAGAAAAGTCAAAATTGATTTTTAGCAACCAATTTTAAAAAATGTTGCTAAAAGTGACAATTGGCGACCAAATTTTTACTGTCACAAAATGTTTGATTTTGCAGAACTAAACATTTCGTCGCTAATACTTTGTCACAAAATGTCCCAATTTGGTTGCGAAATACAAAATAGTGACATTTTTAACAACAATTATTTTTAGTCGCTAAAGCATAAATGACTCTGCCATATACTTTCGTCACTAAAAGTCAGTTTAAAAAACATTTTATAACTATTTAATTTGATAGCTAAAAATTCACAAAAAATAAATTTATCATCCAACCATAAAATTAAAAAGAATAAAAAATAAAATAAAAATTGACATTCACACATCAAAGCATTCTATTCCCAAACCATAATGAGTACATAAAGAGTAAAATTTTACAAAAATTTAAACAAACTAAATTACACCTTTAGAAATAGATATATATCTTTTATCCACTGATTCAGTCCTATAAAGCAAAAGTAAAACAATAACATCAATTAAATCATTGTGATAAAGTCAAAAAAACAAGGAGCAAAAACTAATACAAAAACATCATTGTGGAATTTATAAGAAGCATACATCCATAAGCTGAATCAAATTAGAAACAAAGCAAATATAAATCTAACCTAGTACAAATATAGGCTAAAAGGAAAGAAGCAAGAAGCACAAAATTGATCTCTCTATGCATCAAAAGAAGCACAACCCAAATCAAAGAAAAGACCAAATATAACCCCAAAAGACAAGAAAATTGATTAAATGGCGAAGAAAAAAATAGAAATAAATTAGAGGTGTTTCTAACTTAATTACCTGGGTTGCCTCAATCTCTAATTCTTGCTTCTAAATGTTGAAGGACAGTGGATGCAGCATGCATAGGAAGAATAAATCTGATTTGTCAAAGAATGACTTGTGGATTTCATGTAACATAAGTATTTCTAGGTTTTTGTTGAAAAGTGTAAGAGAATTTTTGAACAATTTCCTTATTTTCATTTTTTTAATCACATTTATGATGTAAATATTCAAAGTCATTCTTAGATAAATGATAAGCATTGCCAAGTAAAGTAAGCCAACATGTCAAATAAAGGATAAATGTTTATGATATATATATAGAAAATAAAAATAGATTAAAATAAAGGATTCATGATGCATAATCTCTGTACACTTTTTGTGCAGCCAGTAGCAATACAGGTAGCTGGAAATTTTTCTAACTACCATGATATATAAAAGTAATTAATGTTTGCAATTACTCTGAAAAGGCATAGAAAGAAATTCCTTATACATTCCAACTGATTCACAAATGAGCATAGGGACCAACTTACGGGAAAAGTAATCCAACTTAAGGGCAATAGTGGCATGAAGCTCTCATCAGAATTATAAGTAGGAGAGAGAGAGAGAGAGAGAGAGAGAGAGTAACAAGAACTAACATTTAGAGTATGGTCTGGGCCTTAAATGCAAATATGTGACCAGCTCAAAAATAATAGAAGTTAACCACTCTGGAAGCAAATGAAAGTGTCAAAAAGGCCTTCTTTGAAACATAATTAAAACACATTACATAGACAAAGAATGTAGAAATTGATACAAAGGCAATGCACAAAATAACAAGGACCAACACATGCAGAAAACAAATTCAAAGAGACAAACACATTCATAATCCAATAGAATGAAAGTTCTACACATGCTTGTTTAAACTCCCCCCCCCCCCAACCCCCCCCTCCCCCCAAAAAAAAAAAAAAAAAAAAAAACCTCATTCAAAATCTACAAATGATGTAATCATACCAAAGTGAGAAACAAAAAACATAAAATTCATGAGTGTTGCTATTATTACCTAATTCTGGCTGGATATTTCTTGAAGTATGTCTTGTATATACTAAAATAAATAAAAATAACAAGTCAGCAAACAAAAAATAGTACCATCATCAAACAAGCACTAAAAACCTACAAGACTAGTTAGAGACCAAATATAGAATGAGAGCTCTTTTCCACTTACAAATCCTACAACATTTTCTCTCTCCCACAAGTTACAAACCCCATTAATATGCAAGTTTTCAATAACCTAAAATCATTAGAAACCTAATTGTAGCATTTTGGGCTTTTCCTTGTACTGCTCAGCATTATCCAAAGGAGAAGAGAACATACAATATGCATAAAGGTTTCCATGAGGTTCCAATATGATTTAGAAGACAGAAGATAACTTTTATGCCACTAAATAATTTAAGCCAGAATGATGTGGGGAGAAAATGCAGGTACCCTCATTTCATATTTATCTGAAATTCTTCCTTTTATATTCTATGGAATTTTCAAAATATATTATTAATTAAATATTGTCTTGCGGACTGCATAAAAGAAATCTGGAGATTAACTTCATGTAAAAGGACACCTCAAAAGTACCTTGGCTTCATATTTATTTTGCTTCTTTAGTCTATACTTCTCTTGCAGCACACAAGAATTCAACATATATTTCACATAGACATTATCCTATGCTCAAGAACCTAGGAGAACCTCACTTGTGAGAATGATGTTTTCTGCTCAAAAGTTGCATTGTTAGCAATGAAAGTTTGGACTATTTCATCACCTATGCACCCTGTCTGCATCAAAGCTATACATGAGCCATAAAAATTATACAGAAACATCCAAAAAATACAAATGACGGCTAATAGCCACATAGCATAACAATAAATTTAGAGACAAATATTTATTTCTGGTTGGCACAAATGAATGGGCTAATTTTACATCAAAAGTCAAAAAATTATTTGGATTGGTAAATCATTTATAATTTTTTTGTCCAATTTGAATATAATACCCCAATCAAAATGGAAGAATTATTCTAGCAATTCAAGCACCAAAGATTCTCTTCCCATCAGAATTACCAACAAAAAGATGTGACAAGATGTAGGATATAAGTAGGCACCTATTTCAAGAGAACATTAGTAGAACGAATGAACTTGTTGCACTTTTGTAGATAGGTAAAGAACTTAAACATAATGAGAGTCCTTTTCCATTCACTTCTTATATGATTAATTGGTGTAGTATTGACTAGAAATCTAATAATATTTTCACAACAGATAAACTAACATTATTAAATCTAATATGCATTTCCACACCAACAAAAGCTATGCATTTCCAATGGAAAGCCAAACCAACCAAACTCATGCATTTCCAAACTTAAGAAATCGCTATTAGTAGGGGCCCACTATGTGTGACCTCCTCATCATTAAATTAAACATAGATAACACACAATATTATCTATGGATCAATTCCAAAGAAGTTGCAACTCCAAATGTTAGTACAAAGTATATTATCGACAATAACATACTAAAGTAATTTTAAACATATGGCGTGGAAACATAAAAATGCATGAAATAAATAAAACACCAAACACAATGCATGTATTGCAATATAACATTAGTAAATTGCTTTTAAAATAAATGTTTATGACTGGAATTTATTTGATAAAAACAACAAAATCTGATTTTTTTTTTATACAAAAATTGAGAGTAAAATTAATGAAAAATCAGAAAAAGTTAGATCATATACTTGAGATGCCATCTTGAAGTCTGAATTGGTCATTTACGGAGGGATTCAAGAGGCCAATTCAACAAGGTTTACGTTTACGGGGGGATTCAAGAGGCCGATTCAGCAAGTTTTATGGAAGAAGATGGAGTCATGTGCAGAAATCGAGACCTTGCTAATCTCCTTGTACCGATTCATCTTCTCTTCCAGTTCACAGATCCAAACACCTGCACATTAAAAAATATTTCAAAACCAATCTACTATAGACATACATATATATGCCATATATATATACACATTAGAGAGAGAGAGAGAGAGAGAAAGAGAGGCTTGAGCAAACTGGTGCAGAAACGAAGAGGGAGAGAGGATATATCTCCGTTGGAGTATGAGATCGATCATGAAGATAAGATCAATTGAAGCTCAAGATCTTAGATCTCGATTGGAGTCCTAGACGATTGAAGTTGAAGATCTTAGATCTCCATTGGAGCCCTAGACAGAGAGAAGAGAGAATAGATCGAGAGCATGCATTTGACAAATTAGGGCGAGAGGATGAGATTTTATTTTCCTATTATTGAGACGACCAAAATATTTGGTCTCCAAGAGTCTTCACACATTAGCAACCAAATTAAGTGGTCTCCAGTTCTTAATCATATCAAACACGGGGATCAATTGGTCAAATGAAAGTGTAACTTTTTTTCCCCCTGGTAACACATATCATAAAGGAATACGGTGTGTTTGTATTACTTTCTCTTAAAATTTATTTTTGTCCTTAAATGACGGCTTTTAGAGACCAAATTCAATTGGTCTCTAAATATTAGTCTCTAAATCACTATTTTCTTTAAGTGAGAGATCCATAGGGCGTGTGTATGCTGTTACCACACCAGATCTATTACTAGCATCTTCTGTAGTGAGAGGTAACTTTTGTTATGCAACTCTATTGCCAATGTGTTGATTGATACTGGTGCATCTCATTCTTTTATTTCATCTGCATTTGCATCAGCATTAGGGCTAGAAATGGCTCGGTTAGCGTCTCCGCTCAGGATAGAGTCACCTGTCGGGGGTAAGGTTATCTTGGACCAAGGATGTCGAGGTTGTGAGATAGAAGTTTCTAGTTGCCGACTTTCTTTTACTTTCGTGTTGTTAGACATGTCGGGGGTTTCGATGTCATCTTAGGCATAGATTTGTTGTCTTCATACCGTGCCATTATAGATTGTTACCATCAAAGAGTTACGGTGTGCACCTCGAGTGGTGACTATTTTTATTTCCTAAGGGACCAAGCTGATAGAATTTTATCGCCAGTGTATGATTCACATGGTCGGGGCGAGCTCAATTGCCTCTTTTTAACTTTCTTGATTAAAGAGAGTGATATGGTCCGAGTTGATTTGCCAAGGGTAGTTTGTGAATATCCAGACATTTTTTTCCAAAGTCCTTACTAGTTTGCCACCTCACTAGGAGATTGAATTCTTTATTGACTTAGTGCCCGACACGACACTGATTTCCATGGCTCTGTATAGTTTGCACCTGCTGAATTGTGTGAGTTGATGATTCAACTCCAAAAACTGTTAGATAAGGGCTTTATCTACCCTAGTACATCATCTTGCGAAGCACCGACTTTCTTTGCTAAGAAGAAATATGGCACATTGCGACTGTGCATCGATTACCGAAAGTTGAACCGGGTAATTGTTAAGAACAATTACCCATTACCTCATATAGATGATTTGTTTGACCAATTTAAGGGGTCTCGTTGTTTTTCTAAGATTGATTTAAGATTGGGTTATCACTAGTTGAGGGTGAAGGACGAGGATATTCAGAAATAGCATTCCGTACGCAGTATGGCCATTATAAGTTCTTAGTGATGCCTTTTGGGTTAACCAACGCATCGGCTTGCTTTACGGATTTGATGAATCGAATCTTCCATGGGTTCTTAGACCATTTTTTGATTGTCTTTGTTGACAACATCTTGATCTACTCACCCTCCGAAGAGAAAGACATGGAGCACTTACGAATCATACTTGAGTTACTTAGAGCACACCATTTATATGCTAAGTTCAGAAAGTAAGAATTCTGGCTAAAAGAAATGAAGTTCTTAGGGCATGTAGTATCCGAGGAAGGGGTGACCGTAGACTCTTTTAAGGTAGAGGCAGTGCAAGCTTAGGAACAACCTAAGAATGCCTTTGAGATTCAGAGTTTATTGGGCTTAGCCGGGTATTACCGACATTTTGTGAAAGACTTCTCTAGATTGGCCTCACCATTGACTAGATTGACGAGGAAGGAAACTAAGTTTGTGTGGCGTAAGACTTTTGAAAAATCGTTTCAAGAGCTTAAGGTTAGACTTACCACTGCACCAGTATTGATTATTCCGGAGAGGGGTTTGGGCTATTTGATTTATTGTGATGCATCTCGGGAAGGTTTGGGTTGTGTATTGATGCAAAAGGGAAAAGTGATAACTTATGGATCACGCTAGTTAAAAACACACAAGAGAAATTATCCTACTCACAACCTAGAGCTAGCGGTGATGATCTTTGCCTTAAAAATCTGGAGGCATTACCTTCATGGGGAGAGGTTTGAAGTGTTTTCCGATCACAAGAGTTTGAAATATGTCTTCACAGAAAGAATTGAACCTGAGGTAGAAGAGGTGGATGAAATTTCTAGAGGACTAAGATTTTGAGTTACACTATCATCCGAGGAAGGCCAATGTAGTGGCTGATGGATTGAGTAGGAAATCCATAAATAGTGCAGCTAGTGTTGCCATCCAGGAATGGGAAATGCTGGGCGTTATTGGCGAGTTTGACTTGCATCTTGGCAAGTCCGTTGAGTCGGCCGTTTTGTTCACCTGAGTTGCACAACCTACCCTAGTGAGTCGAGTTATAGAAGCATAGCGGGGTGATCTAGAAGTAGAGGCCATTCGAGGAAAGATATCTAGTAAGAAAGTAAAGAAGGGCTTGAACGTGTATTCTAACTCGAGTGTGAGATATCTTGACCGTCTTTTCATTCTAGAATCTTATAGGGAGGAGGTACTCCGAGAATTCCACCATTCATGCCTTGCAGTATACCTGGAAGGCACAAAGATGTACCACGACCTTAATCACTAGTTTTGGTGAAGAGAGATAAAGAGAGACGTAGCCTTATTTTTTTCGAGGTGCCTTACTTGTCAACAAGTGAAAGCCAAGCATCAATGACGAGCGAGTTTGTTGCAACCCTTACGTATAGCCGAGTGGAAGTGGAAGCATGTGACGATGGATTTTGTTGTGGGTCTTTTGAGGACTCAACGAGGTAATGATGCCGTGTGGGTGATAGTTGACCGGCTAACTAAGTCAGCACACTTTGTACCTATGCGCACGAGTGACTCAGTAGATTACCTTGCCGACCTTTATGTTAAGGACATAGTTCAGCTTCATGGGGTCCTTGTGACTATTGTTTCGGATAGAGATCCACGTTTCATGGCTCAATTGTGGCAAAGCCTACAGAATGCCTTGGGCACTAAGTTGACTTTTAGCACTGCCTATCATTCTCAGACTAACGGGTAGTCCGAAAGAACCATTCAGATCTTAGCAGATATGCTCCAAGGTTGTGTTATTCACTTTAAGGGATCGTGGGAGAAGCATTTACCTTTAGTGGAGTTTGCTTATAATAACAACTTTCAGGCAAGTATTGGTATGGCACCTTTTGAGGCATTGAATGGCCACCTGTGTAGATCTCCAGTGTGTTAGGTCGAGGTGGGTGATGCACCTATGTTGGGTCCTAAATTAGTCTGGGAAATGGCAGAGAAGGTTACGCTTATTCGTAAGAGGTTGGTTTCGACTCAAAGTCGCAAGAAGAGTTATGCCTACCGTAGGAGGAGACCATTATCTTTTGAGGTAGGAGATCACGTTTTCTTAAGAATATCACTGAGACGAGATTTGATGAGAGTTGGGAAGAGTGGGAAGTTGTCTCCTTGATTTATTGGGCCTTTTGAGATTCTAGAACAAATTGGGGACGTAGCTTATCATTTGGTTTACTGCCCAAAATTTTCAAGGCTTATGACATATTTTATATTTGTATGCTCAAGAAGTAGAAGCCCAATCCTTCACATGTGTTAGATTAGACGGAGTTAGAGGTAGATGAGGATGCCTTGTACCAAGAGAGACATGTTCAAGTGTTAGATACTCGGAATCAAGTCTTGAGGGGCAAGACCATTCCATTGGTTAAGGTGTTGTGGCGACACCATAGGGTTGAGGAGGTGACTTGGGAGCATGAGGTAGAAGTCTGTGAGAAGTATCCAGACCAAGTTGTTAATGTTTGAAATCTGTATTGAAAATCTTACTCATGTTGTATTATGTGAACATTTTAAATGTTTTGGGAATGTAAATTGTGCTATTCTGTACTGAATGATTGTGTATTATCGTTTTGTTCTTGTCAGTGATCAATGGAATTGAGTCATGGTGGTTATTGGTTTGGTTTAAATTTTGGGGACGAAATTCCTTAAGGAGGGGAGATATAACAATTTCGGTTTTAACCCAATCCATTTCGTGCATTCGAATCCAGGAATCCATATCTATGACTATTGTTCATTTCATTTTCATTTTTTGATAGTGAGTTTGGTTGTTTAGAAGTTATTGTTGTTGTTGGAACATGTTGGGAGTTAGTTTTTCAAAAGAGTTGTTGCCCAAATTTGGCTTGTTTGCTCAAGCGGTCATTATTGCACTCGAGTGGTCTTTGAGATCTCCCAATATTTTGCTGGCCTACAAAACTTCTGGAGTATGTTGTTCTTCACTCGAGCTATCTTTCTTGCATTCGAGTGGTCTACTTCAGTCTGCAAAACTTCCAAAAGGGTGTCATTGTGCGCTCGAGCAGTTACTTTGGTCGCTCGCATGGTTTCACTTATTGTGTTTGTGCGCTCGAGCGATGTTTTGGTCGCTTGAGCGATCGGCGTGTATATCAATTCAAAAAAGTGACTTTTTGGATCACTTTTTCATTTCTCTCTCTCTCTCTAAACATTTCAAAAACCCTAGATCTACACTCTGTCTCTCTAGTTCTTCCATTAAAGCTCCAAATACACCATCATCTGTTGATTTCTTCACCTTAGCCCTTTAGGGAAAAAGGTAGAGCACGTTGACGGCTTCGTTCTGATTGGTTTTTTGACTCTGTCAAAGTTTCATCTTGTTTTCTTATTTTGAGGTAGGGATTTCTTCAACCTTTGATATGTTTTGTACCTTAGTTATTTGTCTATTTGAAAAGCCTAATGATTTGCGTGTTTTGGGTTAAACCCAGGGTTTGGAATTGAAATATAAAAGCGGGGTTTTCAAATGGAATTGTGGAAAAGGTGGTGGGGATGCGTTTATAGTTGGAAATATGTTGAAATGAGGAATTTCCTTACTTGAAATGGTTTTTGAAAGTAAAAAGGGGTTTTGTTATAAAACCATTGATTTTGGTTTATGATGGAAAATTGGAAAATGATGATTAATTTTGAAAGAATGTGGATGTTGATGATGATAGTAGAGTTGGATATGTAATATCACTCCCATCTTGGAAATGATGAAATGTTATTCTTATTGGAAATTATCTATTGATTAGAAATATCTATTTTGGGCTATCAGTGGAGGATAGCTTTGATTATTGTAGAAATTGCATGAGGATTAGGTGAATTGAAACTAATTTCTTATACATATTGCATTGAGCATTGTTGCATATTTAAACATTGAAAATGAATTGTTTTGAGAAAAATGGGTAAATTTTTTGGTAAATCTAGTTAGGAGGTGTAGATGTGGTTAATTAAGTTGGCATTTGTGTCCTTGGTGAAAGTCCAGAACTCCGCACGGTTAGGATGCCTTCCTTCTGGTTAGTAGGCCAGTAAAGTGGCATTGGTAGTACTTTTATAATCTACTGGTAGACACGTACCTAGAGATTCTCAATGTTTTGTATCTACTACCCTATTTTCTGATATTAAAAGATTATTTTCATGAATTAATATAAAATCTGGCATTGCATTGTTTGGAGACGGAAAACGTGAATTGTTTGACAATTGGCTTACATGTGCATTCACCTTATGACTTCGTTAAGATTCATATATTGTGTTAGAGTATCTCTACTGGGCTTTGGCTCACCCTATGTGAAAAATAACTTTTTGGTGCATATGATATGCCTCCACTAAGGACATAGCTTGGGAGGACTTGGAGCTACGAGCTTCAATTTGTTTATCTGTTGTAATTATTTTTGTATAAGCCTTGGACGTAAATTGTATTGAGTTAAACTCACTTTTGTATAACCAAGCTTGGACTTGGAAAGATGTAGCCGTTAAGGCATTAACTTATCTGTATAGCCTTTTATTTCATTTTGCTCACATGTAGCATATGCTATTGATTCAGGATTTAGGATTTATGAATGTATACCAACATATGTCACCTTTTGTACATTGAACATATGTTAATAAAAGGTTATTATTCAGCATATGGTGATTTCCTTTGAATGTTTATGAGTTGGGTTATTGTTATTATTTTAGAGCGTTGCATAAAGGATGAAAGTGTGATTTTAAAAAATGCAAAAGACTAACTAACCTCCAATTGTCTCATAAAGATAGAAAAAATAATGAGTTGAATTATTGCATTAATGTAATATTTATAGGATGGTGATGACGTGAATGACTTAGAGAATGTGTAATATATGACGGCTAAGGTTTTGGGGTAGGAGAAAGAATTGGTTCGAGAAAGAGTGCACAAGAAGGATCTTCATCATCTTTCTTTTTCTAAATCATAAATCATGAAAAAAAATATTTTTAAATTATTTTTTAAACTTAAAAATTTACAAATTTAGCATGGGAAACGGCCAAATCAGTTTATTTAATTTATTTATAAGGAAACAACCAAATCAATTTTCCAAATTAATTATAAGGAAATAAAATCAATCAAATAAAAAAATTTAAACAAATTTGAATTGATTTTTTAAAAAAATTTATTTCATGGAATGAAGGATTTTAGGTAGAGATTTTAGAAGATGGACAAATAAATTGGAAGATCAACAAACCGTGTTTCTATATTTGATTTTAGGAATGATCATTTTTTAGGCAATGATCTTAGGAGATAAGCTTGAATTTTTTTTTTTAATTCAAAGATTATGTGAGACATATGAATAATTTATTATTTTTTAAAATTGAAAAAATAATAAATTGAAGTTGGGCATGCGAAGGCCTTAGAGGCATTCTCACCATTTAATACCAAATTTACCGATATTCATAATATTATCACACCTAAGGGCACACCCACCTAATTTTGCATACCCTCTCTCCTTCTCATTTTGATGATAGTCCATCTCCTGTTGAAAAGAACACCGATGTTCATTGCATTAATAAACACCATTGCCTCAGTGAAGAACATTGCATCGACGATCCATCATTGAAATTCCTATCATATAACAATTCTGGTTTAGACCTGACCCGTTTAATTTTTTGGATCTGGGTTTTCTTGTCCTGAATGGTTGTTCATGTCCTTATTCATCTTATTCCTTAATGAACTTGGTTGTTTAAGCAGCGTTGTTGCGTTTGGAATAGGTTGGGAGTTTTTTTTTTTTTTTTTCCAAAAGAGTTGTTGTCCAGATTTTGGCCTGTTCGCTCGAGCGGTCTTTACTACGCTCGAGCGGTCTACTCTGTCTACAAAACTTCTAGGAGGGTTTCATTGTGCACACAAGCGGTAACTTTGTTACTCGAGCTGGTCGCTTATTGTGTCTGGTCGCTCGAGCTGTGTTTGGGTTGCTCAAGTGGTCTGCGCGTATGTCAGTTCATAAAAGTCAATCTTTGGATCACTTTTTCATTTCTCTCTCTCTCTAAACATTTCAAAACCTTAGTCCTTCACTCTCTCTCTCTCTCTCTCTCTCTCTCTCTCTAGTTCTTGGTTTCTAGCCCCAAATACTTCCAATCCATTGATCTTGACACCATTGTCTTTTGGAGAAAACGTAGAGCATGTCGAGGGCTTTCATTTAATCTGAGCAAATCGTTGTTTCTTTGCCGGTGATTTCTAGGTTGTCTTCTCTTCGCTTCAAGAGGTAGGGATTTCTTACTCCTTTTCAATACTTCATTTATAGATAGATACTTGGTAGATTTTTAGTGTATAAAATCATGTGTATTAGGAATTTTTCGAGAATCATGAAAGAGGGATCTAGGGTTTGATACTTCGAAGTTGAAATTGTTAAATTGGTAGTTGTTTTGGTTAATTGGAAGGTAGTTTTACATGTTTATGTGGAGAGGGGGAAAAACCCTAATTTATAATATTATTAGCTTAATAAATTGAGACAGGCTAAAGTTGAATAATGATTATGTTTTGTTTGACGTGGCTTGTGTAAGGGTATTAATTGTTAAATAAGGGAGGTAACCATAATAATGGGACAAATTGGGATCAATTATGTTGAGTGGAGTTGGGTTGTGGCCTTGACATCATGGATATGGTTTTTAATTAAAGGTGGAAAATGGATTTTTTGAAAACAATTGGAGTATTGCAAATTGGAAAATGAGGAAATTGGTTTTGGAAAGAAAATGGAATTATAACCCTTCATAAATTGAGAATGAGCTTGAGATTGTAATTTGAAATCGTTAAATATTATTATTGTTGGACTCTCATGGTCACATAAGAATTGGATTATTGTATCACAAGTATTTAATACCTATGCTTAGAAGGTTTTGTCCTTGGTCATCGGTGGAGGATGACATTGTGATGTTGAATAGATTGTGTGTATGTAGTACACTTGAATTATTTATGCTTATTATATATTGTGATGGCTGGAAATGTACACACACTGAGAATGAGAGGTACTATTACCTTCCAGCTAGCGCCTGGAGAACTTTGCAAAGGTACCATTCCCTTCCAGCAGGTGACTGGTAAATTGGCTTGTGTTATTGAAAGGTATATCCTTGGCTTACCGTGCTTAAGGCAGGTAGAGCATTGTTTAGTTTATCGTTAACATCCTTAGGGACCAAATAATGAAAATTTTGCAAAACTCCACCGGATCAAATACACGTTTTGTTCACGCTCCATTCACTTTTATAAATCTGATGGGATGTATTTGCAATCTATCCTAAAATTTAAAATGAAATTATAAATTACAATATTAATTTTTATCAACATTAAAGGTGAAAAAATAACATGAACATGATACATAAATAAAAAAATATTTTCTTACATTCATGTTGAATGACAAAATATAGCAATTGTAAGATATTCTATTGACAATAATTGTGAGAAACTAATTTTATTTATTATATATATTTATACTTTGTCCAAATTATGAAATTTTATAATTTGAACCTCTATATTTCATAGACGTAGAAATGTAATTTGTGTAACCACTTAGAGAAGGCAAATCAATATAATATGAAAATAATTAGTAATTAATACTAATATATGAAAAGATTTTTGAAATCTTGTAGGGGGGATTACACATCCTTGCTAGGCCATAAAACTGTGGAGTGTGACAAATGATCAGAGTTGACTTGTAGATTGTGGGGCATGACATTTATTTGTGTGTAAAAAATTAAATTTTATCCACTGTCAATGATAAAATATTCAACAAAGAGATTAATAACATAAAATGAATTTACAAAATAAGACACCATTAATATTGCTCAATGTGACTCAAGCCCAAAATTATCCTTTCGGACAAATTTTTCTTATGTTTTTGTGTTTGCTAGCACGAGCGATTCCGAGGAGCAATGCCAGCCCATGCACTTTGATTAAGGTCTCGTTTGGCAAGTGTCTCTTTTAGTCAAAAAGTCAAAAAGTTACTAAAAAAATCAAAAAGTCAACAACTCATACCAAAAAGTCAAAGATTCCATTTGCTCTCTACTTTTTGCACAGCTTTTTTGGAAAAAGCCAAAAAGTCATCTCAAGCATACTAGTTTTTTTTACATCACATTTTAGCCAAAAAATCAAAAAATTACTAAAAAAACCTGTTCCCAAACGAGGCCTAAGCATAGATCCCATTTTAGTGTCCTTCGCATGGTCCTAGAAGTAGAATTTTAGGTCACAACTCACAAGTACTTGATAGATGCTTCTTTCTTTGTCTTTCATTAATATAAGATGGAAAAGACCATGGGTTATTTGGGATAATTTAAATAAATATATTTTTTATTTTTCATAAAAAGATGTGTAAAAAATTAGAGAGGTGATATGACCCAAGTAAGTATACTAATCTAAATAACTGCACTTATTTAGTTTATGCCAAATAGTGCCTAAATATGATTGATAATGACTTTTTTTTTTTTTTTTGAAAAGAAATGCAAAAAGTAGAGTGAATGAAAAGTAGTCTTTGACTTTTTTGTATTTATTAATTTTTTTACTTGTTTAATAATTTTTTTATTTTTAAGTTAAAATATTAACTCTTCAAACGACCCCTAAATCAAATAAATGTGGTGTTTTGGGAAATTAGTAAAAATCTAACTTTTTGACTTTTATGACTTTTTGACTTTTTTATGTTTAAAAAAGGTGCTTTTGTAATTTTTTTTTTGTATAAAAAAGCTAAAAAGTTAAAAAGTTAGCTTTTTTTGTAAGTTCTCAAAATATAATACTTCATTCGTCTCTGATAGTACAGTTCGTTCACAGTAGATGGCCTAGACTGATCCAAGCTCCTCAAGCCCACGTCCGAGTGATGAAGCCCACTGGAAGACCTGCAAACAAGTTCAACGGGGAACAGGGTAGTCCCCCAGTGAACCCTCCGGCGTGTAAATTAGAAGCGGAAGTGGTGGATATATATATATATATAGAGAGAGAGAGAGAGAGAGGGTTAGAGGAATAGAAAAATTCTTAACCTTCTTCTTGCCTTCCATGCTTGCTTATATTCCTTGGTAATCATTTCACTGTCCCTTCCGACGTGCCTCCCTCGCCGAAAGCCTGTGATGCCGCCTACCTTGTTCAGGGTAAGGAGCGCTGTTCTGACGGGAAGGTGTTGTCGTAATAAATGCTGTGATGGGCCGCATTAATGGTGATGTATCATGGCAATAACTTTGCAGATCTTTGTCTGCTGACGTGGCCTGTTCTGCACCTGCCATGTGTCTGAGTGTCATTGGCCTTCCCTGCTCAGTTGGCCTCCAATTGTCCTGGGTTCTACTACCCGGGTTATGCAATGGGGTCTAAATGATGGGCTTGGGTTTGTTCACTGTGGGCTGTGGTCTTTGTGGGCCTATCCATGTCAGTAGTCCCCGATTCCCGAGTGCAGCTTCAGTCCAACGAAGGGAATAGTAATGAGGAAGATGAGTCCGACCGGCAGGGGAAGACCGACCGCGAGGGCGGCCGAGCGAGAGAGGCCGACCGTGAGGGTGGCCGAGCGGAAGAGGCCGACCGTGAGGATGGCCGAGCGGGAGAGGCCGACCGTACAGAGTGCCGACCACGAAGGGTGCCGACCACGAAGGTGGTCGAACGGAGGGGCACGGGGCTCAAAAGGCGGCGTGTCACGTGGTGATTTGAAGTGGAAAAGACAAGGTAAGGAGAGGAGTCAGTGCATCGTGACCATACACATGGCAGGATCGTGGGGGGGGGGGGAGTGGGGCGTTAGAGTAAAAATGAAACGATAGGTCATTTGGGGGTTGAAAAGACAGTTTTGGCGGATGATTTTGAAAAGTTTTCAAACTGGCGAACATTAATTTGGATCCTTGGAATACGGGCAAACCGTGGGCTTTTGGTATCATTCGATTCACCTACTTCTTTACAAAAACTCAAAATATCCATAGTGTTAATTCCTTTGTTAGTGACGATACACCTTTGAAGCACTTTTTCAATTTTCTTGCACCTGCGTCAGAAGTGATTCGCAAACACAGCTTAGAAATGGCCCAGGAAGAAGCTGCGATTGTGAGGGTGGACCCGCTAGGGGACGATGATGCGGAGGAGCTAGCAGCACAATATAGGGCAGAAAGGGTGGGGGAGTCGGAGGTGCGATCCCATGGTTCCACCATGATTGCGGCGCCGACGCCAATCAGTCAGGTGGAACCAGATCGCTGGCATTCGAGGGCTAACAGATCCATTATTACTGCGGCGGAGTTGGGGGCTATCCGCGAAAGGTACCAGATTCCTGTGGAGGTGGAGTTGTCGCTGCCCACATCAACAGAGAGGCCGTCTGACGCCAGGCCTGGAGAGTTTTCTCTCTATGAGGAAGCCCTAAAGGGTGGGCTAAGGTTGCCACTGCCACAAATAGTGGTGGACGTGCTCAACCATCTGGAGGTGGCACCAGGGCAACTAATGCCCAATGCATGGAAGATCTTCTTGGCTCTTGCGAGTGCATGGCCGAAGGCGAATGGAGGGCAGGCCATGACTGTGGAGGAGTTCTTCGACTGCTACAAGGCGTCAGGGCAGCAGGAGACTTGGGTCACCCTTCAGGCGGCGGCAGGGAAGGGCTTGGTGGCGGGGTTGCCAACATCCATCAAAGGTTGGAGGCCACGGTGGTTCTACGTGTCCACCTCTTGAGGGGCTGGTGTGCGCACAGTGTGGAAGGTGCCATCCAGGTCGGTGGAGCGGAAATTGGGGGCGGCGGCAGAGGAGAGGGTGAAGAGAGTAAAGGAGTGGAGGGAGAAGGAAAAAACTAAGTGGGATGAGCTCGTTCAGCCATCCGCGCTGTTTGAGGCGGGGTTGGGTCCAAAACCGATCGGTGGGGACCTCGACCGAGTGGAATTGGAGGCCAGGAGAAGGGTGCAGGAGGTAGAGGATCAAGCCATCTTGGTGAAGGCGCAGAAGTTCAAAGAGGCGCAAGCCGACCGACCGCCCCAGCCAGTGGCGAGAGAGAGGATTCGACCGCGTCCTCAGCCCTTAGGAGAGAAGAACTTGGGCGAGTTTGTGCCGCGACTGCTCCAAAAAGACCCTCTAAAGAAGAGGTCGTTGAAGGAGATGGAGGCATTGGGCGTAGAGAAGAAGAAGAAGAAGAGGTTGAGGCAGAGTGAGGAAGAGCCAGCACAAAAAAGGAGAAAGGAGGTGAGGGTGGAAGAGGCCAGGTGGGGGGGGAAGTGGAGGAGGCCCCAGAAAGGGTGGTCGTCCCAGAGGTGGTGGACGTATCTTCACAAGTCAGAGAAGTTGTGCCCGTGATGGTGGGGATCGGCGTAGGGGTGGGGAGGAGTGGTCCTGGGCAAAGGGGGGAGGAACGACCCCAGGGGGTCCTGCGCCCCAGGAAGGGGGAGTCAGCCTGAATACAGCCATCTATCATGTCCGTCTTTGTGGGACGGGCCAGGGAGAAGAAGGCCCAGCCAGGTCTGGAGCAGACCGCCTGGTGAAGATCGTAGATGAGGCCGCTCTGCGCTCGGCGTCCAAATTCAGCGAGGCTGACCTGCTGAGGGGGCTATGCTCCGCTCAAATGGAGGTAACCACCTTGGCAGGGGCCCTTCTGAGGAAGGCGGGGGCTGCCAAGCTGAAGACGGAGGAAGCCAAGACTCAGCTCGCGAACTTGAAGAAGGAGAGTGCAAGCTGGGCGAGTGCTCATGCCGATCTGCAAGCGGCCAAGGGGGAGCTGGAGGACACGCGCCGCCAGGTTGTGTCGCTCGAGTTCCAACTGGCTGGCGAGCGGAGGAAGGTTGATGAGGCCCAGAAGGCTTGTGCCATCGCGGTTGAGTGCCATGAAGAGGCGATGCTCAATAATGAAGAGCTAGTGAGGCAAAAGGATGAGGCGGATGGTAGGGTGGATGCTTTGCAGAAGGAGTTGGAGAGTGAGCGGTCGAAGGCAAAGGAGGAGAAGGAGAAGTATCAGAAGGAGGTGGATGCGGAGAGAGCGAAGTTGATTGCGGAGGGAGAGGCTTTGAAGAGGGAGTTGGAGGCTGAGAGGGCTAAGGCTGCAGCTGAACAGGCGGCCTTGATGAAGGAGCTGGACGAGGCGAAGGCGAAAGCGGCTTCGGAGAGGGCGGCCTACCCTGATCTGTGCATCGCAATGGGTGGAAGCGATTCAAGGATCTCGAAATTTCATATATCATTGATGTTGCAGTTGCCAGCAGTTTAGCAAGGGAGGACTCTGGGGGGGGCTGGCCCATCAAGGACGACTGCTGGGGGGAGAACTGAGTCTGAAGTCATTGCAAGCTTCCAGCAGTCCGACTTCTACAAACACGAAATGGCAGAGTACTGGGACAGTGGGTGGAAAATGTTCAAACGGAGGGCTGAAGAACTGTTCCCAGGACTCGACCTTAGTAGTGTAACGATTGGGGAAGATGATGTGGCCCAGACCCCCCTGGATGAAGGCGTTGAAGAGTAGGACCTGGTGTCTAGTGAGGAAGAATAACTGGGGAAGACGGAGGAGACCCACTTTGTTGTTTTTGTTTTTGTACACACATTGTATTATTTTTATTTTATTTTATTTTTTTTTTTTTTGAAGTATTGTGATGGACCAATGTACATGTTTCTGAATAAATAAGACTTCCTTTGAGTTGCTATGATTCGATTGTGTTGGCTTATGTATAAGTCTTACAAAGGTATAATAAAAATCCAATATTGGGTAAAGTTAAAAGATCCTTTATGCATAGCGAGACTGGACTTGTATAAAAATTGAAAGGGGAGTGGGATTGAATTAGGTAGAAACTGAATGCAGAGCAAAATGGGAGTTATATGAAGATTCAAAGTAATGTTGAAATAGGACTTGTAGAAGAATTCAATGTAAAGTTAGACTTGGCTAAATCTGTAATGCAAAGCAAAGTAAAAAACCCCTTAATGGGCAACGTAAGCTGACATGGGACTTGTATAAAAGTTTATATAAAAATTCACGCTAGATGGTGGAGGAAATAATCTGATTAGTAAATGAAACATGTGAGAACATCTTGGGAATTTTTACTAAGTTAAGGGTAGTGTAAAAACTTTGATCTGGAATTGTGACTGTCAAAGGAAAGTAGGGATCGTCTTGATGCGCGTGGTAAATTTTATTAAGGATATGATTATGGAATGTTACTAGTGGTGGAATCGAGGTTGTAAGTAAGGCATTCTGAACCTGTATTGGTGGCATTCAGTCTGGTTGAGTCTTTTGGAGCGCTCGGTCATGGCTGAGGGCTTTAGAAGTGATCAGACTGGCTGAGGCTTCGGAAGTGCTCGGTCTGGCTGAGGTTTTTGAAGTGCTCGGTCTGGCCGAGGCTTTTGGTGCTCAGTCTTGCTAAGGCTTTTGAAGTGCTCGGTCTGGCCGAGGCTTTTGGTGCTCAGTCTGGCTGAGGCTTTTGAAGTGCTCGGTCTGGCCGAGGCTTTTGGTGCTCAGTCTGGCTGAGGCTTTTGAAGTGCTCGGTCTGGCCGAGGCTTTTGGTGCTCAGTCTGGCTGAGGCTTTTGAAGTGCTCGGTCTGGCCGAGGCTTTTGGTGCTCAGTCTGACTGAGGCTTTTGAAGTCTTTCGGTCCGCCGAGGCTTTTGGTGCTCCTGGCCGAGGCTTTTGAAGTCTTTCGGTCTGGCCGAGGCTTTGATCTTCGATCTGGTGAGGCTTTTGAAGTGCTCAGTTTGGCCGAGGCTTTTGGTGCTCAGTCTGGCTGAGGCTTTTGAGGTGCTCGGTCTGGCCGAGGCTTTTAGTGCTCAGTCTGGCTGAGGCTTTTGAATAAGTGCTGCAAGTAAAAATGTTATTGAGGCGACAGGGGTAGTTGGGAGGCAAAATTGTTGTCATGAGGAATGTAGTCCAATGATCGAAATTTATATTGCATCAAAAAGAAAGTACAACAACTGAGTGATACAAATAGCTTATTGAAAGTAGCGTCTCAAGTGTTCAACATTCCATGGGTGAGGAAGGTCGCGACCCTCCATGTCTTGAAGTTGGTAAGTGCCTGGACGCGGTCTCGCTTTCACGACATAAGGTCCCTCCCATTTGGCTGCCAATTTTCCCTCAGTCGGATTTTTGGTGGCGAGAGTAGCCTCTCTTAAAACAAGATCTCCTACGGCGAATTCCCGTGGTCGGACTTTGCGGTTGTAGTGCGTTCTCATTTTCTGTTGGTATGAGGCCAATCTGACTGCAGCGGTTTCCCTGAGCTCTTCAATTAGGTCCAAATCCGCCCGACGGAGCTCTTCAGTTAGCGCGGGATCCGAATGCAGAACTCGTGGAGTAGGCAGACCGATTTCCACTGGAATAACCGCCTCAGCGCCGTATGTTAGGCGAAAGGGGGTTTCTCCAGTGGGGGTCCGAGCTGTTGTCCGGTAGGCCCAAAGCACATTCAGCAGTTCCTCAGCCCAAAGTCCCATAGCAGCTTCCAGCTTAGTCTTAATGATCTTCAGAAGAGAACGATTGGTGACCTCGACTTGGCCATTAGCTTGGGAATGGCTAGGGGAGAAGAAACATGGTTGAATCTGGAGATCTGCACAGAACCTTCTGTACTTGGCGTTGTCGAATTGCTTACCGTTGTCTGACACAATGGCCTGAGGGATGCCAAACCTGCAAACGATCGATTGCCAGATGAACTTGGTTGTGTTCCGCTCGGTAATAGTGGCTAAGGGTTCAGCCTCTACCCACTTGGTGAAGTAGTCAATGGCGACGACTGCGAACTTGGTCTGGCCTCGGCCAGTGGGAAGTGGACCGATCAGGTCGATCCCCCATTTGGCGAATGGATAGGGGCTGCAAAGCGTGATCAACTCTGTATGCGGGGCATGGGGGATGTTGGCAAAGCGCTGACACTTATCGCACTTGAGAACAAAATCAGTCGCATCTTGATTAAGAGTTGGCCAAAAATAACCAGTGCGGAGTATCTTGTGTGCTAGGGACCTGCCGCCTGAGTGGTTGCCGCAAATTCCCTCATGGGTTTCCTGCATGACATAGGTTGCTTGTGTTGAATTGAGGCAGCGCAGATATGGTCGTGAAAAACCACGCTTGTACAGGATGCCACCGTCGAGAAGATAATTGGACGACCGGGCCCTTACTTTGGCGGCCTACTGTTTATCGGCTGGGAGGGCCCCTGTCGTCAGAAATAGGATAATGCCGGATGCCCAAGGGATGGGTTCGATCTGGAGGAACTGCACTTCGTGCAGGTCGGGTGTGATGGCAGGATGAGTTAGGTATTCGAGGCAGACTCCGTGGCTGAGGTCGGACTGGTCGACAGAGGCCAACTGAGCCATCTCATCTGCTTTGGAATTTTCCGCCCGAGGTATGTGTTTGATCTGGAAAGTATTGAAGAGGCGAACAAGAGGTAGTGTCATGTCCTTGTAAGCCCGCATTGTGCCATCCTTGGCATCGAATTCCCCCGTGATCTGTCCGACGATGAGCTGGGAGTCACTGAACACATGGATGTGGCTAACACCAATGTCTTTGGCCAGACGGAGGCCTGCTATCAACGCTTCATATTCGGCCTCATTGTTGCTGGCCTCAAACAAGAGACGGAGAGCGCATTTGAAATAACCACCTTCAGGAGAGGTGAGGATGAGGCCCGCTCCACTACCTTCCCTCCGGGATGACCCGTCGACGTTGAGAGTCTAAGAATGGGGGTCTTCTGGTTCAGCAGGGGTTGGTGGAGGTGGAGGAGTAGTGGTTGGGGTGGTATTGGTGAATTCTAGAATGAAGTCGGCTACAGCTTGCCCTTTGATTGCTGTGCGAGGGCGGTAGGAGATGTCAAACTGGCTGAGTTCCACTGACCATTGCATAAGTCGGCCAGAAAGCTCTGGCTACTAGATGATCTTCTTCAGGGGTTGGTCGGTGAGGACCACTATGGAGTGGGCCTGGAAGTAAGGACGAAGTCGTCTGGAGGCGGTGACCAAGGCCAGGGACAGCTTTTCTAGCAGTGGATAATTCTGCTCTGCCCCCTGAGAGCTCGGCTGATGTAGTAGACCAGCCGTTGGACTAAGCCATCCTCCCGTATAAGAGCTGCACTGACGGCGGTGTTTGATACTGCTAAATAGAGGAAGAGGGGCTCGCCGGTGATTGCTTGTGAAAGAAGGGGGGGTTGGCCATGCATTGTTTCAATTGTTGGAAAGCTTTTTCGGATTCAGTCGTCCATTCGAAAGTCTGCCGAAGGACTTTGAAGAATGGTAGGCACTTATCTGTTGCGCGGAAAATGAACCGGTTGAGGGCCGCCACTCTGCCAGTGAGTCGTTGAACTTCCTTCACGGTTTTGGGTGACTGTATCTCAATCAAGGCCTTGATCTTTTCCGGGTTGGCCTCAATGTCGCGCTGACTGACCATAAAGCCCAAGAACTTTCCAGATCCTATGCCAAAGGCGCACTTCTCTGGGTTGAGCTTCATCTGGTACTTGTGAAGGGTGGCAAAGGTCTCCCGTAGGTCGGTCAGATGGTCATTGGAGAGTTTTCTTTTGACTAGCATGCCATCCACATACACCTCTATGTTCCGACCGATCTAATGTTGGAAAACTGCATTGACTAACCGTTGGTAGGTGGCCCCCGCATTCTTCAGTCCAAACGGCATGACACGGTAGTGGTAGGTACCCCGGTCGGTGATGAAGGATGTGTGTTCCCGATCAGATGGGTGCATCATGATTTGGTTGTATCCAGAGAAAGCATCCATGAAGCTGAGCATTTGGTGACCGGCCGTGGCGTCGACCAGCAGATCAATGCGGGGGAGTGGATAGCTGTCTTTGGGGCAAGCTCGGTTCAGGACAAAGTAATCGACGCAGAGACACCACTTACCACTGTTCTTGCGGACTAGAACCACATTGGACAGCCACTTAGGATAATTAACATTTTGGATGAATTGAGCCTCGAGGAGTTTGTCCACCTCTACAGCTATGAGATTATTACGCTCTGGGTGGAAAATACGCTGCTTTTGGCGATATGGTCGGAAATGGGGTTCGATGCTGAGACGGTGAGTTATGAAGGAGGGGTCGATGCCTGGCATGTCTGAGTAGGTCCAGGCAAACACGTCATTGTGTTCGGTCAGGAGGGCAGTAAGGTCGGCTCTGGCTTGGGGGGATAGTTGACTGCCGATCTTGGCGGTTTTTGTTAGGTTAGTGGGGTCGATGGGAACCTCAATGAGCTCCTCAACAGGTTCTCCCCTAATCAGCTCATCTTCGTCTCGGACATCAAGTCCTTCGATGATCATGGCCTCCTTCAGCTTGACTTCTTTAAGTGAAGCAACATAACACTCCTTGGCCACGGTCTGCTCTCCTCTGACTGTTCCGACCCCGAGGTCAGTGGGAAACTTGAGGGCAAGATGATAGGTGGATGTGATGGCTTGGAAAGCATTTAGGGCGGTGCAGCCCAGGATGATGTTGTAGGCAGATGGGCAGTCGACCACAAGGAAGGTGAGCAACTTGGTGGCCTGCCGTGGGTATTCGCCAATGGTGATGGGAAGATCAATGGAACCGATGGAGGTCACACGGTCGCCGGTGAAGCCGACCAGGGGGGTTTGGAGTGGAGACAAGCTTTCTTCCCCAATCTTGAGCTGGCGGAAGCAGTTGAGGATGATGATGTCTGAAGAGCTGCCGTTGTCGATGAGAACTCGTCTGACCTTGTAGTTGGAGAGGATGGCTGAGATGACAAGGAGGTCATCATGAGGATAACGGATGCATGTACAGTCAGCGTCCGTGAAGGTGATGGGCTCTGTCCACTGCTTGGGCTGCTTGGGGGGTCGGTCTATCGTGGTGACTGCCTTATCTGAGCCCTGACGTATTTTTCTAAGTTCTGCCTTCTGAGCCGAGCGGGAGGGTCCCCCGCAGGCGAGTCCACCTGAAATAACTCTGATTTCACCAACTAGCGGGGGTGGGTTACCTTGGGGCCGAGACTGTTGTGGGGGTCGATCACGGCCTGGATTTGGTTGAGCTGGCTGCCGTGGTGGGCTGCGTCGGCGATTGTCTCTGTGGGGTTCGGTTCTTTGCCTCTGCTGAGAGCGGGTATCTGTGAATCGGCTTAGACGCCCCTGGCGGATGAGGGTCTCCACCTGATCTTTGAGACTGATGCAATCGTCAGTATTATGGCCATGGTCCTGGTGGAAACGACAATATTTAGATTGGTCTTTCTGGTTGGAAGGGTTCCGTGGAAGGGGAGGCCACTTGAGGGGGTAGTCCCGTTGGATCTGGTTGAGGACATGTTCCATGGGAGAATTGAGAGGCGTATACTGCTCGAACCGACCGGGCAGGCAGACTGGTGCTGACCGGTCGGAACGAGGGGGTCGGTCGGTATAACGTGGTGTCTGGCTATGATACTGGGTGTTGCTGGGTTCTTGATCTTTTCTCTTTTCTCTGGGGGTCGGGTTTTTAGCTGCTGGATCTTGTCGAGCGACTAGTGAATCCTCGGCATTCATGTATTTTTGGGCTTTGAAGAGTAGGACTGCCATGGAGGTCGGGGGGTTCTTGGAAAGGGAGAAAAGGAAATCAGATGACCGCAGATCGGCCATGAAGGCTGTGAGGATGACCTTGTCGTCATTTTCGGCAACTTGCAGGGCTTCGGTGTTGAAGCGAATAATGAAGCTGCGCAGTGATTCCCCCTCGGTCTGACGGATGTTGAGTAGTTGGGTGGCCGGGCATCGTTGGCGCTGGGCTCCGATAAAATGGCTCAAGAAAGAGTCACTGAGATGCTGAAAAGTGGAGACCGAGTCTGGTGGTAACTGGCTAAACCACAACCGAGCCGACCCCTTCAGTGTCACGGGAAAGGCTCGGTACATGATTTTGTCAGGGAAGGCATGGAGGATCATGAGGGTGCGGTAGGTCTCCAGATGGTTGACCGAGTCGGTTGTGCCATCGAAGGAGTCAATGGTGGGCATTTTGAATTTGGCAGGCAGGGGTTTGTCTCGGATGGAGGCGACAAATGGCGAGTTTGCGGTGGTGGAGGGCTTATGTTGGATGTTCTGCATAACCCCTTGTAGTTGGAGCTTCATGGCTCGGAGTTCAGCGTCCCAGAGAGGGATGTTGTTACCACCAGAGGGAGACAGGTGTTGGATGCTGCTGGCCTCTCCCTCGGGGGCTGGTGCTATGACCGACGGGTGTGGGGGTGGAGGTGGCGGATTTATATGTGGGTGGGGAGGTTGCAAACCATCCAAGTTAGGTGGATTGGGTTGTGGGGCAGTATGGCCGGGAGTTCGTTCTGGGTCGGGCAGGATATCTGGAGGTGACGGTGGAGGAATGGGGAGGTTTCTCTGGAGCAAAGCGTTTATTAAGGCTTGGTTTTGCTCGGCCATGCGGTTGATGCTGTTAGTAAGTTCGATGAAGTATTGTGGCGGGTTGTTTGGATTGGAAGGGTCGGCTTGATGATCGGCAACATTATGGTGAGAAGCCATGGATCTAGTCGTGACCATACACTTGACGGGTGAGGTGAAAAGGTTACTGGAATAGGGTCTCCAGCGACAATGAACACAACTGGCGCGCGGACAAACCAGATTCCCACAGACGGCGCCAACTGATAGTACAGTTCGTTCACAGTAGATGGCCTAGACTGATCCAAGCTCCTCAAGCCCACGTCCAAGTGATGAAGCCCACGGGAAGACCTGCAAACAAGTTCAACGGGGAACAGGGTAGTCCCCCAGTGAACCCTCCGACGTGTAAATCAGAAGTGGAAGTGGTGGATATAGATAGATAGAGAGAGAGAGAGAGGGGGGGGTTAGAGGAATAGAAAAATGCTTAACCTTCTTCTTGCCTTCCATGCTTGCTTATATTCCTTGGTAATCATTTCACTATCCCTTCCGACGTGCCTCCCTCGCCGAAAGCCTGTGATGCCGCCTACCTTGTTCAGGGTAAGGAGCGTTGTTCTGACGGGAAGGTGTTGTCGTAATAAATGTTGTGATGGGCCGTATTAATGGTGATGTATCGTGGCAATAACTTTGCAGATCTTTGTCTGCTGACATGGCCTGTTCTGCACCTGCCATGTGTCCGAGTGTCATTGGCCTTCCCTGCTCAGTTGGCCTCTAGCTATCCTGGGTTTTACTACCCGGGTTATGCAATGGGGTCTAAATGATGGGCTTGGGTTTGTTCACTATGGGCTGTGGTCTTTGTGGGCCTATCTATGTCAGTCTCAAAATATTAGTCCTTTTAGAGAAATCTAAAAATATTGTACAATTATTACAGTTCAAATAATGTTAATGAATTTAAGTAGAGGACAAAATAAAAAATTTATGTAATTTTAGTCTTTAATTTTAAAAAAGAAACTAATATTTTGAAATAATAAAAAATAAAATAAAAGACTAATGTCTTAAAATGGCGAAAATATAGAGAATATATATATTTTTTTAAGGTCTTCTCTATTAAGATTTTATAAGATAAAGTATATAAAATATTTTCATAGTAGTTGGGGTCTTTTAATTTTTTTACAGAGAAAATTCGTTACTGAGAAATTTCAATCCGATACAAAGAATTTTTTTTGATTTCACAAAGAGAAATTTCTCTGGTATAATAACAGAGAAATTTCATTGAAGAATCTTGACTAATAAAAAAAAAATATAATAAACCTCTTTTACTACCTAAAATTAAAGAAAGATAATTCACTACTTTTTTCAAAAATATGTAAGACATCACAATACGCTAGAAAATATGCCAAAATCATTCGTGCAAAATAGCTTTGCACATACAGTCAATATAGTGTACTTCTGCTGAAAAGATTGAGAAGAGATCAATTAGTCAGCAAATATTTTACTTTGAAAAATAACACGTGATTTTAAAAAAATAATTATAAATTAGTGAGAAAGTTTATATATTAATAACTAAAATCATAAATTTTTTTATGAATATATATATATATTGTAAATTAAACTAACACCCCTCAGATTTATATTTAATACAAATTTTCCCTCGACGTCTGAGACATTACACTGCCCCCATATCAAACCTTGTCGGGAAATTCTATTTCCACACATCAAATTATTTTTGCGTACATCTTTTCTCAATACACAAATTAAATAATTTGATTTTTACTTCTTTATCTCAGTCCACATGCGTCACATTCTAAATATACCCTCACTTTCTCTGTGCACATCCTCTCCTTCCATATTTCTCACTCTAAAAACCTTAACCCTAACTATACCAGCTACCAGCAACGGCAGCAATGACGACATCAACCACCGTCACTTCCCAGCCTCTCAACAACAACATGACTGGTGATTTACCCATTCTCGTCTCCGAAATGACAAGCTTCTGCCACCTCTACCTCGACAACAATTACCTCTCTGGTAGTATTCCGGTGGAGTATGGCCGCTTTCCCTTTCTCCAGTACTTGGTCGTTTCCGGCAACAAGCTCACCGGAGCTATTCCTCCTAAAATCAGAAACTTATCGACCCTCCAACAGCTCTATATTGGCTACTATAATACTTTTTCCAGTAATATTCATTCGGAGATCGGAAACTTATCCCAACTAGTCCAATTCAATGGCGCTAGCTGTAGACTCTCCGACTCGATTCCAGCGGAGATCAGCAAGCTTCGGAACTTGGACACTCTGTTTCTTCAAGTGAACGCATTTGCGAGAGCATTAACGACTGAGCTTGGTTACTTGAAGAGCTTGAAATCTATAGATCTGTCAAATAACATGTTTTCTAGCGAAATACTAGCATCATTTGCCCAGCTCAAGAAATTGACCATTTTCAATCTGTTTCGAAACAAGCTCCATGGTTTAATACCCGAGTTTACTGGTAATTTGTGAGATGAAGTGGCTGGTGAGATGGTGGTGGAGTAGATGTGTATGGAGAAATTGTGAGATGGTGGTAGGTGAGATGGTAATTTTGTTAAAGGATAAAATTATGATTCTGAAAAAATTCATTAATTGTGTGAAGGAAACTTGGTGTGTGTAAATAGAATTTCTCAACCTTGTCTCTTGACAGAAGGAGTAGAAAATGTGTAGTGACAATAAAACCCTCCATTGAAAGGTAGGAATCTACTATATTATCTTTTTTCCTTCCCCTTCCACTCTCACCTTACTTTAACTAGGTTACATCAACTAGTAACCCATATTTTACCTTCACAACCTTCTACCATTATCACCATGGCC
This sequence comes from Camellia lanceoleosa, assembly GCA_025200525.1. Taxonomy (NCBI): domain Eukaryota; kingdom Viridiplantae; phylum Streptophyta; class Magnoliopsida; order Ericales; family Theaceae; genus Camellia; species Camellia lanceoleosa. The sequence goes on along the minus strand of CM045769.1, from coordinate 120,654,821 downwards.
TTGGCCATGACCATGAGCACTAGAGCGAACCATAGTTAATGGGATTAGAGATGATGACACATATTCCGAGGCATAATTAAAAAATATAGTGAGGATAAAAAAATAAAGAGAAAAAACCATGGAAGAGAGGTAGATAAAGAGAGATGATGGATAGACTGAGAGGGGAGATGGGCTGAATTTGGGTCATAGATTAGGTTTGGGTGTTGCACTAGAACAACCTACCATCAACACAACCATTGCCACAACCCCATCTCCACCGCCATCTTTACCCTAACCCAAATCACCACCGCCACCGCCACTGCCATTGCCACTGTGATCCATCATTTTCTTCCCTCATTGCCACTAAAAACTAAACCCAAATCAACCCCATGAAATCAAGCCCAATGTGTTGGTGTAATGCAACATCACTGGCTTCAGCGACAATAGAGTTGCACAACGGCGATGGTTGAGTTGCACAGCACCTGTAGCTCCAGTGGTGTTTGAGTCACACAGCACCTCTCCGTGATCTCTCTGTTCGATCTACTTTGCCATTTCGATGGATTTATTTGTGGGTATCTGTGGCACTGCCAATCCCTCTTCCTTCCCTCCACCATTATTGATTGCTCCATTCTCTTTCTCTTTCTTTATATATAAATTGATCAATTTGAGTTGGGGTTTGATTTTATTGGTGGAATTATACTGGTAGTCTTATTTTTATTATCTATTTTGTCCTTGTAGGCTTTCATTTGGTATGAGATTTTAACTTTGATTTGCTATTATCCTTTTTTTAGCATTTGTTATTGGTTAGGAGTGTAAAAATGGCCAACGGCTGGGCCCGAGCCCAGTGAGAGCCCTTAGGCTTGGGCTTGGGCCATCATTTTGAAAGCCGGACCAACCTGCTTTGCCCGGTCCGTAGTCCAGCCTATCAACCCGTTTAAGGCTCACTCAAGGCCCTACCCGCACCAAGGCCCAGTGTATTTTTTAGTGCAAAATAATAAAATTTTGGTAAAAAAAATTTAAAACAATAACAGCACTACAAATTGTTTGCCTAACGAACACACTAAGTGTTTATACTCTCTCTGACAAGAAAATAATACAGCAACATGAAGAGAATGTTTTCAGAATTATGAAGGACGAAAATTAGAGTTCTACAAATCCAAATGAGGGTTGTCCTATTTATAGATGGAATGGTGGTTCTAGGTTTTGAATTGAACAGGTATGATACCTGTTGGTTTTGAATTCAAACAGATTTGAATCTGTTGGGTTACAATTCAAACAGATAACAAAAACAGGAAGGGCCTTGTTTGGGTATTCAGTAAATCCGGATCAGATTATTTTCGGTTTAATACGGGAAGGGCCCTGTTTGGATGTACAGAAAAACCAAACTAGTTTAATTTGAATTCTGGGTTTTATTTTACCAAAAATAAAATTAAATTCAAATGTTTTTGACCCAAAAAGATTAGTATTGGGCCGGACAAACCCAACCCAACCACACACCATGCACCCGCACCCAAGCCTAGCCCAGCCCGCCCAGACGGACGGCGACAGCGGCGGCGCGTGCGCGTGTGTGGTGATTTTTTAGTCCAATGGGTCTAGCCCATTTTGCCCATAACCTCTCCCTCTAAAACACTTGGGTACCCTTGGGGCACACCCCAAGTACCAAACTCATGCCTTATAAACCCATTCAAAACTTCCCACCAAATCAATGTGGGACAAGCCTTATTCAAACCTTTAAGGGTTTTCCACCAAAACTCCATTTCCATGGAGCACACTTTGGCTTCAATTTCCCATTCACTCGGTAATGGTTTTGAGCAACCAAATATACCACGTGAATCACAACGCGGCATAGAACGCGTTACCACTTTGACCCATGAAAATCGACGCACGGGGCCCACCTAAAAAATAGACCAAACTTAGGATAAAATTCTGGTTTTACCCAGAATTTATAACCATTTCCAACAATCCCCCACATGAATAGAATTTGATGACAACGGAAATGCAATAATATGCAGACTTTATCGAAAGAGTATAAGTCAAAAATATCTTGCATCAGGATAGGTAGCTTTCGGCCTTGAACCTTCCCTAGTGATAACCTATCGGACTAACTGGCTAACCAATGGATGCGATACCTTGAATTGTTCAGCCGTTTGTGTAAGCCAAGACAATAGATTTCACACAAAATATCTTCTAACACATCGTGGTTCTCACTGTTGTGTTCATTTTGGCCTTGAACACGCCTGGTTTTCATGAGTGTTTCTAGAGAATGTGGCCTCTTTCATTCTCATAGAACCGGCCCCAGTTCAACACTCATATAGGTGATTCTTATTGGGAGTATCTCCTTATACTCATCTTGATTTTATGCCTTAATCAAGATATAAGTAATCATTAAAAGCGAAGCTTATCCTTATGCCCCTGCAGACAACATATGTTGCAGATATCACTCTCACCATAGGAATGGGTAGGGAAAATTAGTCCCTTGGTGATTTCTGGTGAGCCATACATAACTTAGTTGTCCCTTTGAACTTAGTTCTTGGGATCTCCAGTCATATAAGTAGGGTTACCATGATGACGACTCTTATGTAATAGGCTTTAATCCCATTCCCTTCGATAAACTATACATTAGCTCTTTTGTCAAACCTTTTGTTAACGGATCTGCAATATTCTCTTTAGATTTTATATAATCTATTGAGATTATTCCATTTGACAACAACTGCCTAACGATATTATGTCGACGACGAAAATGTCGTGACTTACCGTTATACATATGATTCTGTGCCCTGCCTATTGCAGATTGACTATCACAATGAATGCAAATAGCTGGCATAGGTTTTGGCCACATTGGAATGTCTTCCAAGAAGTGACGAAGCCATTCTGCTTCTTCTCTTGCTTTGTCTAAAGCAATGAACTCGGATTCCATTGTGGATCGTGCGATGCATGTTTGTTTTATGGATTTCCAAGAAACAGTATCGCCTCCCAGAGTAAAGACATATCCACTTGTGGATTTTGAATCTTTAGTATCCAATATCCAATTTGCATCACAATAACCTTCAAGTACTGCTGGATATCGAGTAAAGTTCAAACTATGATCACGGGTGAATCTTAGATATCTAAGAACCCGAATGATCGCTTTCCAATGGTCTTCTCCGAGGTTACTAGTGTACCTACTCAATTTACTGATAGCATAAGCTATATCAAGACGAGTACAATTCATTAGGTATATTAGGCTTCCAATGATTTGGGAGTATTTTAACTGAGACACTGCATCACCTTTATTTTTCGATAAATAAAGACTGATGTCTACAAGTGTTCTAGCTAAATTCAAATCATCCTTGATAAATTTATCAAGAATTTTCTCAATATAATGAGATTGAGATAATGCATATCCGTCATATGTTTTAGTAATTTTCATTCCTAATATAACATCTGCGACCCCCATATATTTCATATCAAATCTTTTGTTAAGCATTTGCTTAGTTGATTTGATCATGTTTTGACTGCTTCCAATGATAAGCATGTCATCCACATAAAGACAAACTATGACATATCCTTGGTCATTGTTTTTAACATAGACGCATTTGTCACATTCGTTTATCTTAAACCCATTAGTAAGCATTGCACGATCGAATTTTTCATGCCATTACTTAGGTACTTGTTTTAATCCATAAAGGGATTTTACAAGTCAACAAACTTTCTTTTCTTGCCCTGATACTACAAACCCTTCGGGTTGCTCCATATAGATCTCTTCATTTAGATCACCGTTTAAGAAAGCTGTCTTAACATCCATTTGATGTATTTCTAAATTAAACAACGCTGCTATAGCAATAAGCATGCGAATGGATGTTATTCTTGTCACAGGAGAATATGTGTCAAAATAGTCCATACCTTCCTTTTGTCTGTAACCTTTAACTACAAGTCTTGCTTTATACTTGTCAATTGAACCATCTACTTTCATTTTTCTCTTGAATATCCATTTATATCCAAGATGTTTAGAACCTGGTGGAAGATCCACCAATTCTCAAGTATGATTCTACATAACGGACTCAATTTCATTATTAACAGCCACTTTTCACAAAGGTGCTTCAGAACCTGTCATTGCTGCCTTAAAGCCTTGAGGTTCATTTTCTAACAAGTATGTCAGAAAATCTAGACCAAAGGATTTTGATGTTCTTGCTCTCTTACTTCTTCTTGGTTCATCATCAGTTAAATCCTGTTGGTCGAGACCATTACTAGTCTTTTCTGTTTGATTGTCATAGTCTCTTGACTTTGTGTACAATCATAAGTTCTTTCCTGTGAACTTAATTCCTGTCCTTTCTTGTAAGGAAAGACATGTTCAAAAAACACAGCATTCATTGACTTTATAATAGTGTTCACATTTATATCAGGTATTTCTGATTTATAAGTCAGAAACCGATATGCACTACTATTCTAAGCATAACCAATAAACATACAATCTACTGTTTTTGGTCAAATCTTAGTCTTTGTAGGAATAGGAACTTCAACTTTTGCCAAACACCCCCACACTTTTAAGTATTTGTAGGAAGGCGGTCGACCTTTCCACAATTCATAAGGAGTGCTGTTAATTTTCTTGTGGGGTATTCTGTTAAGAACATAATTAGCAGACAATATTGCTTCCCCCCACAAGTTCTGTGGTAAGCCTAAACTTAGTAACATGGCAATCATTATTTCTTTTAGGGTTCTATTCTTCCTTTCAGCAAAACCATTTTGCTGAGGAAAATAAGGTGCTGTAGTTTGGTGAATAATGTCATGTTGTGCACAAAATTCATTTAATGGTGCATTATATTCACCACCCCTATCACTTCTAATCAAAATATAACATCCATCACTTATTGTCTATGATGTGCTTGATTCATAAATTCCAAAACATGATTCACGAAAAATCCAAAATAATTATGATTACACAAATCAAAATTAATGTTTTGACAAAATCATATCCTCATAAAGATTTTGCCTAAAAATCAAACAAGTCAAAAAACCCATTTGATTGTATACATACTTGCAACTCATTTACGAATAAATGTCACTATCATAAAAAATATTTGTGACAGAAGAAAATTAAAATATCTCATCTAATGCAAGAGATACACCCCCATATAAATAAAATGGTTTATGGTTTAACAAATTCTACTACGCAAGTAAAATAATAATTGACAACATTTTATGTCACATATTCAACAAATAATAATCCACATAAAAGATTTTTCAAAATTTACTTCCAATTACATGGAACAATATAACTACATACATCTTCATGTTTAAATTTCTCTGGTGTTTAAACACCCATTCAAAATTGATTGGAAAAACTCAAATTAATCAACATATCAATTTAACATTCCAAATCACATGAAATTGTTGTTTAGGAAATAACTTGAGTTGATATCATACATGCATATCAAACGCATCAACTAAAAATAATGAATTAACAAAATAAATTAATCATGCATGATCCCAAAATTTGCATCATGAAATAAAAAGATTCTCAACTCATAAATAAAATTCAATGCGTTTTGAATTTTAAACTCCAAAATGACAAAACATACCTTCATTTAATCAGTTTGATTTGTACATAAATAAACTAATTAAATATGCATTCAAATGTTCTTGTAAATATATATATATTTTCGACTCATGTGCAGAAACTACTCACGGCTACGGATCCATACACAAAAAACAAAGAATGATTCAGAAAATCAATAAGAAAATAATCTTGCTACAAAGGTTTCTTCATAATAAAATTGAAATTTAGTTTGTAAAACTAATATATAACTCCAGAATTAAATACATCCATGTATACTCATAATGAACTATGAAAAAGTCAAAAGAATTAACACCTTTTCACAAAGGGTTCCAAAATTAAGTGATCTCCCAAATGAAACCATAAGTCACGTACAATATTTACAGATTGTAACCGAAACACAAAGTTACATGATTGATTAACAAAATTAATTTTCTAGTTACTAAAACCACAAAATAAATTATAATACAAAATAATTTTATTTTTCTTGTTACTAAAACTAGAAAATAAAATAATTTTATTTTCCTTGTTACTAAAACTAGAAAATAAAATAATTTTATTTTCCTTGTTACTAAAACTAGAAAAATAAAATACCGAAATAATATCTGATTACAAAAATCAGAAAAATACAAAATAATTTTCTAGTTACCAAAACCAGAAAATAAATGATAATACAAAATAATTTTATTTTCCTTGTTACTAAAACTAGAAAAATAAAATACCAAAATAATTTTCTGTAACGCCAAATAATATTCTACAATTGTTAATAACACCAGTATATTACTACTAGTTGTCAAAGAAAATAGACAGTATATTACTACTATCTGTCAAATAGTTTATAAATACTATTTGTATTTTCCAACCAGAATATTACTTTGAAAACACAGAAAATTAAATACAATGAAGACACCAAAAAAAATCTGTCTTAAGATTGTAGGACAATCTTCATTGTATTTAAATAAATTAAATTCTGTTATGTACTAAACAACAACCAAAATAAAAAGAAATAAAGGAAAGGAGAGAATTTGTTTGATTACAAAAATCAAACTTGAAATAAAAATAAAAACATATTTTATTTTGTTACAAAAACAAAATTAAAATTTGATTTAAATAAATAAAACAGAATAATAAATTAAACAACTTACTTGATTAATTTCTTTAAATAATTATCTGATCAAGTCCAGTGTTTGACACTGTGTCCTTAAGACAGATTCGTCCTCTCCACGGTGCTTTCAGAATTTGGACGTCTATCTCCCAAGATAAAATGATCTACTACAAACAATAACAGCACTACAAATTATTTGCCTAACGAACACACTAAGTGCTTATACTCTCTCTGACAAGAAAATAATGCAGCAACATGAAGAGAATGTTTTCAGAATTATGAAGGAAGAAAATTAGAGTTCTACAAATCCAAATGAGGGTTGTCATATTTATAGATGGAATGGTGGCTCTAAGTTTTGAATTGAACAAGTATGATACCTATTGGTTTTGAATTCAAACAGATTTGAATCTGTTGGGTTACAATTCAAACAGATAACAAAAACGGGAAGGGCCTTGTTTGGGTGTTCAGTAAATCCGGATCAGATTATTTCCGGTTTAATACGGGAAGGGCCCTGTTTGGATGTACAGAAAAACCAAACCAGGGACAAACCCAACCCAACCACACACCACGCACCCGCGCCCAAGCCCAAATGCCAGCGACAGCAGCAGCAAGTGTGGTGATTTTTGAGTCCAATGGGTCTAGCCCATTTTGCCCATAACCTCTCCCTATAAAACACTTGGGTACCCCTTGGGACACACCCCAAGTACCAAACTCTTGCCTTATAAACCCATTCAAAACTTCCCACCAAATCAATGTGGGACAAGCCTTTTTCAAACCTTTAAGGGTTTTCCACCAAAACTCCATTTCCATGGAGCACACTTTGGCTTCAATTTCCCATTCACTCGGTAATAGTTTTGAGCAACCAAATATACCACGTAAATCACAACGCGGCATAGATCGTGTTACCACTTTGACCCGTGAAAATCGATGCACGGGGCCTACCTAAAAAATATACCAAACTTAGGATAAAATTATGGTTTTACCTAGAATTTATAACCATTTCCAACAGATTGATTGTGATGGCTTGTAGATGTAGGGACTGCAATGGCGATGGTCAGCGATCTCTCTATTTCTTTATTCCTCTTCTTCTTCTTCTTCTTTTTCTTCTTCGCGACTCTCTCTCTCACACTCTTTGCGATTGATAATGGTGGCAATCCATCAGCCTAGCTGTGATTGCAGAAAGCAGTGATAATGGACGATAACAATGGTACCAACGATGATGGGTGGTGATAACAATACCAATGATGATGGGTGGTAATAGCGGCATCGATGGAATTAGGGTTAGGGTTTTGGGAAATTAGGGTTAGAGCGTTAGAAATGAAGGTAGAAATGGAATTCTATGTTTGGACAAAATTATAATTAAAAATAAATAAATGATAGAGATGGGTGCTCCTAAGAAAATAAGTACATACTAATAGCAGTCCTCTTGTTTTATCTGACACCCACTAGGATGTAATTAACTGTTTTACTTTTTAGGATAAAGTACAAATATAATGTTTACTTCAAATATAGATTATCTTTTATAATTTTGAAAATTACATCTTGTCCCTTTGAATTTTTAATCACATAACAATGATCAATTTTATTAATTAATCATCAACTCAATTAATAGTTTCTAATGATGTCAAACATATATTTCAATTAACAATTTAGGTAATTTTTTCTATACAAGAATAGTTAGAAAATTTATTTTTTCTATTAATATTTTTAAATAAAAAATTCCGACAAAGAATATTTGTAATTTCCAAAATCATAAGAGATAGTTCATATTTTAATTAAATTTTAACTTATAAGTCATACTCAAAACAAACCAAAGTATAGCCATACTCAAAACAAATCAAAGTATATTTATAGTTTAGAAAATGCTATGGTGTGTACCCCTCCAAGGGTGCATATCATATGCACCATACTCCAAGTTCTTGTTGTCTGTTTTCGTGGATTAATACTTCTTTGATAACTCTATTTCTTGTCTTAACTTGTTTACTGATCGCTTAGTCTGTCAACAATTTTATCCGTGTCTTTCCACTCTGTTATTAGCCACCCATCTTTCACCCTAAATCCTAGGTAAGTCCTTTGGTTAAGTAGTGTTGGTATTAGGGGTCTTCCAAAGTGGGTATGTGTGAACACATAGTATGTGAAAAAAAAAATGATAAATTTTGACAATGTATTAAGCTTTCTGTAACACATTTTAAATAAGAAAAATGAGTATACTCTTTAGAAGTAATTCTTCCGTTAGTTCTAGGTCAACAACTCTACCCTCTATACCTAATCAAGGTTTAGTAATTCATGAAGAAGATGTAGAAATACAAAATGATAAAACTGATTTAAGTTGGAATATACCACGCCTACCAATTAAAGAAATTTATAAAACTACTTTTATACATAATACATTTCATGTTAATCTTCATGTTAAAACTTTAGAACAAGTTTATGCTTTAGAAAAACCTAGAGAAACATGTCAATTATTTGATGCTAATACGATTAAACGTCATTTAAAAACTGGTCATAATTTTATTCATTTAGGATTAATTCAAGTTGGAATCAAACCATTAACTCAATAAGGAAAAAATATTTCTGTTTTACTATGTTTAAGAGATGCTCGTTTTCTTGATTATAATGATAGTCTAATGGGTATGATGGAAACTGGTCTTCACAAATGACCCATTCATTTTAATTGCTTTCCCGATTTTACTCTTAGTCTTAGTGACCCCCATATATTAGATGTTTTAACTTTGAATATTTAATTACATGGCTCATTTACAAATATGAAAGAAAAAGTTCATAATATTGCTTTAATATATCGTGTTCATTACAAATGTATTAAAACTAACTTGAATGTTCAAGCTTTACACAAAAGTCCAAAAGAAAAAAATTTACTAATCCAAAGTAGTAATAATGATACTAATATAAATATTCCTCAAATGATTGAATGGAAAAATATTACTCTCCCCGACCAATGGGTTACAGTTAATGAAAATTACAAACATAATAAAAAACAATCTACTTGTCAAGATATTCAACAATTCGTTGATGGATCTATTAGGATTAAATTTAATCGATCCCAATCTTCTCGCCATAGTACTTCTAGTATACCTACTGATACTGAAACTGAAGACGAAATATTTAATACACCTTTGTTTAGAAAAAATAGTCAAATTCATATTGGTCAAACTTCCCATAGTAAAATGAAAGGAGTTGGCAACTCCACAACTTCCTAAATTAGTAAACCTATTTATTCAACACACACACATCTCCCTGAAGATGACACTGAGTCTCAGGATTCCCCAACTCAAACTGATTTTGAAGTTATGCCTCCAATAAATCCTCAATTAATGACCATTAGTAAACCCTTTACACCTGATCTTGATCAATAGCATATTGAATTTAAATCTAAAATTAATAAAACTAAACGTCATGCTTATCGACTTAAATATGATTCTAATCAACAATCCACAATCACTCGAAAATGGTACAAGTTTATGACTGAACATAATATTGAAATTCCTTTCATTGAATATTTAGAAGATCATTACAGAGAAGTTAAAACAATTACAAAACATAAATGGAAAACTTCTCCTGCTACTACTATTAGCTCTCGTCATCCTCCCTTATCTACCATAATTATAGAACATCAAGGATCTACTATCCAGGCTTCTCCTTTTAAATTAATTAGCACTGACCCTGAAATCAAAAAAGTTATTGAACAAAATAATTATACCAATTAATGTCTAAAAACTATTGGTAAACAATTAGATAAGATAGAAACCAACACAGAAGATTATTCGGCTAACCACACCTCTTCTAGTAAACAAACTTTAGACCAACCAATATTAAATTTACCTAGTAATTGGTCTAAACGAGGTAGTCTAATAACTCAAGATAATTCTACTGTTAAAGTTATAGAACAATTATTTTCTAAATTAGCTACTGAACAGGCTTCTCCTTCTACTGAAAAAGGTCTTACTGTTTTAAATCAACAACCTACTCTAGAACTTATTTCTACTCAAATAGAAATTGATGCCACTGATAATGAAATTAATATCTTAGCTCAACAATTTCAATCAACTAATCTTAATAAACATCATTATTCTAAACCTACTCCAACCACTCTTACCAAAAATTGGTATTCTTGTCCTACACCACCTAATCTCCAATATGAAGAAACTCATCTTAGTAATCAATTTTCTGTATCTGCTAAAAAACAATACGAATGGAATATCGATGGTCTTAGTGAAGATCAGATCCTTCAAAAATTAAATCATTTATCTATGGTTGCAAATAGTTATCTTGGTAATTACCCTGATTATACTCAACCTAAAATTGTCTCATTGATAACCTCTAAAATAAACTGGTATGCTCAAATCCTGGTGGGGAAAATATCTTACTGAAGATCAAAGAGAATCCATTTTACATGCAAGTCAAAAAGATGAAAATGATTTACCTATATTCGATGAAGCTATTGGTTACTATAAACCCAATGGTATTAATACTTTAATTTATACCATAGTCCGACATTTCATTGGTACCCCTACTAATATTTATTCTCGCATACATGATCAACTTAGTAATCTCACTTGCCCTACATTAAGTGATTTTAGATGATATAAATATGTTTTTACCTCTAGAGTTATGCTACGAGAAGATTGTACTAAATCATTTTGGAAAGAAAAATTTATAAATGGATTACCTAGTCTTTTTGCTCATAAGATTAGAGATGTCCTTAGTCAACCTACTGGTGTTATTGAATATGATAATTTAACTTATGGTGATATTATTAGTACTATTCAAAAAGAAGGCTTATGAATGTGTATTAACCTTAAACTTAGTCAAAAAGCTGCTAAAGACAAATATAAAGCTAAATATGAATTAGGAAACTTCTGCGAACAATATGGATTACCTCCTGTAGTACCTTCTCGCCGTAAAAAACATAAATACAATAAACATAAGTCTTCCTCAAAATATTCTACTAAATATAAAAGTATTATTCACCTTCTAAATCAACTAATCAATTTTATACTAAACCCAAAATGAAATATTATAAGAAATCACATCCAAAATCTAAATCTACTAAAGATATTATTTGCTATAATTGTGGTAAAAAAGGTCATTATTCCAATAAATGTAAAGAAAAACAAAAATTAAAAGAAAAAGTTAATCAACTCCAAATCAATGATGGATAAAAAAAATCCATTATTTGACATCTTCCAATTAAACTAATCTGCTAGTAATTTTGATAATAATCCTAAGGATACATCTTCTGATTATCATTCTTCTAGTGATAATTCTGATAATAATATTGAATTAGGATGTAATGATGTTTGTTGTAGACCAGTTAAACAAATCAATGTTCTTACCAAACAAAATCAAGAAGAAACTACTCTGATTGAATTAATTAGTAGACTAGAAGATCCAGAATTAAAACATAAATATACTGCTAAATTAAAATCTTTGTTAACCGATAAGAAACTAAAACCTGACAAACCTATTATCAGTTTATCTAAAACCTTAGAAAGATTCAAGAATAAACAAAAAGAAATTACTCTTCAAGATTTACAACAAGAGATCAACTAGATTAGACATCTCATCAAAGATTTACAAACTAAAGATAAATTATTAGAAGATAAGATTACTGTTTTAAAACTTAATAAAAGTTTAGATAATTTTCAAGACAATGATGCCATTTCTCCAGAAGAATCTGACAATGAATCTGAACATACTAACCCTGATAATCTTTTATTTGATAATCGATCTAAACATTCCACTAGTCATGAAAGAAAAAGATTAAATCTTACCAATAAAATTCATACTCAAAAATGGTATTCCAAAATAAAAATAGTTCTTAATGATTTTGAATTAGAAGTCATTGCCCTTATTGATACTGGTGCTAATCTTAACTGTATCCAAGAAGGATTAATTCCTACTAAATATTATGAAAAAACAAAAGAACATTTAACTTATGCTAATGGCAGTAAAATGCATATTAAATATAAATTACCAAAAGTCCATATTTGTCAAAATAACGTTTGTTTCAAAACATCTTTTGTTTTAGTTCGAAATATGACTGATAAAGTTATTTTAGGCACACTATTTATATTTTTGCTCTACCCATTTACTACCTTTAATCAGGGAATAACTACCCAAGCCCTTGGCCAAACTATTACTTTTAAGTTTTTATCTCCACCTAAAATTCTTGAATTAAACCAATTAAAAGACTGTTCTATTTCCCAATCTATTAATCGATTAACTCGTCAGTTAAGATTCCTTAAAGAAGAAATTAATTATAAACGTATTGAACAACAATTAACTGATCCTATTCTTATATCTCAAATTGAAGAATTTAAATTAAAATTAGAAACAAAATTTTGTTCTACTTTACCTACTGCTTTTTGGCATAGGAAAAAACATGTGGTTACACTTACATATATTAAAAATTTTAATGAAAGACAAATCCCTACTAAATCACGACCCATTCAAATGAATCATGAATTAGTTAAAATGTGTAAAAAAGAAATTAGTGAATTACTAAAAAATAAAATTATTAGTCATAGTAAATCACCATGGTCTTATCTTGCTTTTTATGTTAATAAAAATGCTGAATTAGAAAAAGGTGTCCTGTCATGACCCGAACCCACCCCTAAGGGTTAGGGACATAACCGGCCAGTATCCACGAGATTACCTACGGCCTCAAACCAAACCAGACATAATTCATCAGAGTAAAGGGGCCAAACGGAAGCAAAATTTAAAACTTTATCCATAGAGCTGTGCTTACATGGCACATCATAACAAACCATGTATATACATGTTAATAACTCACATAAAAAAAGTATAGTTCTGTACAGACAGGATCATTCAAGTCTAGGTCAGCCAATCAAAACTATATACAGACGTAAACCAAAGTCCTCGTCAATATGACAAAACAACATAAAATAACAAAAGGGCGAAGATGTGTCTCATGCGTGAGACGCAAGGGTTGACTCTTCAAAACCTTATTTGTTCCATACAGACTTCACTGAGGCTGGGTCTGGACCTCTCTTGGCACACCTACAAACACATGAATGAGCGTGAGCGAAAGCCCAGTAAATAATATCAAATAAAGAAGATACATTGGAACAATATACATCAGACGGCCTTGGGCCCAATTCATACTTCTATCTAATACATACGTATATCAATTGACTGCAACTCCAAACACATCGGATGGCCTCGAGCCCAATCTATTCGTGTCAAACTGGCCATTGGCCCATTTGTCTTTCATTTATGTCAAACTAGCCTTTGACCCATTCATTCTGTCATTCATACCAAACTGGCTTTTGGCCCAATTCATCCCATAATTCGGATCATACTGGCCTCTGGCCCATTCATTCTATCATTCCGATCATACTGGCCTCTGGCCCATTCAATCTATCATTCAGATCATACTGGCCTCTGGTCCATTCATTCATTCATATCAAACTGGCCTTTGGCCCATTCATTTACTCATGTCAAAGTGGCCTTTGGCCCATTCATTTGGCATAGCAAACATTGTCCACCAATCGAATTAACGAACTTATAAAACTTACATAGAAGTAAGCAATTGGACAACAACATATTTCAGATATCTTTGTTAAGATATTACTCACGGTGATCGGCTGATTGATTTGCCCTGGAGTTTGACCGTACACATCACATAACACATATGGGTTACAACCGATTCAATTCGTTCTTTAATTCACACATTCCTCCTTAGGCTTCATTCTTATCTTCTTATCTCATTCGCAATGTTTAATGCATGCCTAAGAGTACTTAGAAGTGAAAAGGAACGGAAAACGAAACACAGAATGCATTTCCATAATTTCAAAAACAGGGGTCCTTTGCTCGAGCGTGGACTTCCCTGCTCGAGCGGACACTTGAGGCCTGCAAAAGTACTGGTTACACCATTTCCACGCTCGAGAGCGAACTCGGGCGCTCGAGCTGAAGGTCTGTCTACATAGCTCCCCCTCGAGCGTGAACTACTCCGCTCGAGTGGACACCATGTCTGCAAAATATTCTGGGAGCACAAATTTCACGCTCGAGCAGCGGTTCTCCCGCTTGAGCGGACATCAAATTTTCTCAAAAATCCAGAACATGTTCTTGAGCTTCAACTTGGTATTCCAAGGCTCTAAATGCATGCTTTTGACTCAATCTTCACATATACATATACTAACATGGTATAAATGCCAAATTACATCATCATGGAGCTCAATTTCATGAATCAAACACATGCTTGTTCCAAATTGACTCAAACTCATCACCAACACACAAATTTCAAACATTCAAAGCTCATACTTTCATGATTAGCTCATGCATGTGGGAGATACTCATTATCCTCAAATTAATTGGTGAAGAGATGATCAAATACATAGACCTCAATCAAAAATCAACATGGATTACATACTTTATGCCCAAACATGGAAATTCATAGCAATTTCCTACATGCATGCATACATTGACCTTCAATTCAACATGATCAACTCAATTTTATTTCAATTCTCACTCTTGATTACCCAACTAGCTTAAATACACAATTTACAAACTAAAATCCATGAGTCAATGGTTGATTACTCACCTAGGAGCCTTAATTCTCACAATTTATGGTAAATTCTTGAGTGTGCCTTCAAGATCACCAAGCTTCTTGAGCAAAATTGCACAATTCTCCCCTCTCTTTCTCTCTCTCTCTATAGCCGACCTTCTCACCCTCACAAATGTATAACTCAAATTTTGAGCTCAAAAGAACAAATGAGAGTGCATATGGCCCTTTATATATTGCCCCACTAAGTCAATTTATCAAATATTAAATAATTGAACACTTAATTAATCGTTCTGAATCTAATTATTTTGATCCGAATTAATTTTCAATTAAATTTCACCGTAGGCTCTAAAAATTACGCTAATCACAATGGCGTAATCAATTTCGGGTTCTGTGGCCAATAAGGCCTTCAAATTAAATTCCAAAGCAGATAATCAAACATATATTCCTACGGTGAACAGATAGAAATTCAAAGCCACATATTTTCACATAATGGCACACAAATCATATCAAACACACAATCATATTCATATTAAGGACCAATTAGTATACTACAGAATAGGGATATCACAGTCTTCCCCCCTTTAGGAAGTTTGGTCCTCCAAACTTATTTTACCTTCATCGGGAAACAAATGTGGATAGCGTAGCCGCATTTCCTCCTCTTTTTCCCATGTAGCATCCATCCCATAGTGTTCTTTCCATTCCACTTTCACCATTGGAATGGACTTGCTCCTCAACTGTTTCACTTGCCGGTCAACGATTCGTTCCGGCCACTCAGCGTACTCCATATTTTCATCAATAGCTATCCGGTGATAATCAATCACATGAAACGAGTCTCAAAGATAACCCCTTAACATCGACACATGAAACACATTATGGATTTTCTCAAATCTCGGTGGTAAAGCAATTCTATAAGCAACTGGTCCAAGTCTTTCTAGAATCTGAAACGGTCCAATGTAACGGGGCAACAGCTTGCCCTTCTTTCCAAACCTGACTTGGCCTTTCATCGGAGATACACGAATAAACACATGGTTACTGACCTCATACTCAAGAGGTCTTCTTCGAACATCTGCATAATTCTTTTGTCGGTCCTGAGCTGTTTTGAGCCTTTACCGAATAGTTTTGATCTTCTCAGAAGTGTCTTGCACGATTTCAGGCCCTAGTAATGCTCTATCCCCGACCTCTATCCAACAAATTGGTGATCTACACTTTCTTCCATACAAAGCCTCATATGGTGCCATACCGATGCTGGAGTGGAAACTGTTATTGTACGCAAACTCTACCAGTGGCAAATAATCTTCCCAACTCCTTTGAAAATCTAAAGCACACATCTGAAGCATATCTTCCAAAGTTTGTATTGTTCGTTCTGATTGCCCATCTGTCTGTGTGTGGAATGCAGTACTAAATCTCAATTCTATTTCCATAGCTTCCTGCAAACTCTTCCACAATCTAGATACAAATTTCAGATCTCTATCCGATGCAATGGATACCGAAACTCCGTGTAAACGGATAATCTCATCAACATATATGGTAGCCAGTCTATAAGCATTAAATGTAGTTCTAACTGGTAGAAAATGTGCAGATTTAGTTAGTCTATCAACTACAACCCAAATAGAATCCATACCTCGAGGAGTCCAAGGTAGACCAACAACAAAATCCATACTCACATGCTCCCACTTCTATTCTGGAATAGGGAGAGGTTGAAGTAGACCGCCTGGTTTCTGATGTTCAGCTTTAACTTGCTGACATTGAAGACACTTGGACACATATTCTGCAATTTCTTTCTTCATCTTAGGCCACAAATAACTTTGCTTCAAATCCCGATACATTTTATTGTTACCCGGATACATAGTGAATATCGATTTATGGGCTTCATCTAAAACCCTTTTCTTTAGTTCTAGAATATCTGGGACGTACATTTGGTTTCGAAACCTCAACACTTCATTTTCAATGCCGAACTCTGCTTTTGGACTTGTCTTAAATTCATCAATCACCTTTTTGAGGAATTCATCCTCTTTTTGTCTCTGTTTAATTTCCTCAATGATTGCTGGTTTAGCTGAAATAGCGGCTATCAATCTGCCCTGTTCACGCAATACTACTTCGATTTCAGACTTCTCAAAATCTTGCAAGATCTCCTTCTGTTCAGTAAGCAAACAAGCCATACTTCCCGTTGATTTTCTGCTCAAGGCATCAGTAACTGTATTAGCTTTCCCGGGGTGATACCGAATCTCAAGATCATAGTCTTTTATCAGTTCAAGACATCTCCTCTGTCGCATGTTCAACTCCTTCTGCGTAAAGAAGTATTTCAAACTTTTGTGATCCGTGTAGACTTCACACTTTTCCCCATACAAATAATGCCACCAGATTTTCAAAGCAAAAACAACTGCGGCCAATTCTAAATCGTGTGTTGGGTAGTTCTTCTTGTGTGGTCTCAACTGTCGGAGGCGTAAGCAATAATCTTTCCGTTCTGCATTAATACACTACCCAAACCTTTATAAGACGCATCACTGAAAATTACAAAGTTTTCCGTACCTGTAGGTAATGTCAACACTGGTGCAGTGGTCAGCCTCATTTTCAATTCATTAAAGGCAGATTCTCTTTCATCATTCCATTCAAATGGTTGCCCTTTGTGTGTCAGTTGGGTAAGAGGTACAACTATTTTTGAGAAATCCTTCACAAATCTCCTGTAATACCTAGCTAAGCCCATAAAACTGCGAACTTCTGTTACATTAGTCGGTGTAGGCCAATTTACAATTGCCTCAATTTTCTGTGGGTCCACTGAAATTCCCTCCTTGTTGATAACATGCCCTAAGAAAACTACTTCATCCAACCAAAACTCGCATTTCTTTAGTTTAGCAAATAATTTCCTTTCCCGAAGTATTTGAAGGACAGTTCTCAAATGATGTTCATGTTCAAGTCTATCTTTAGAATATATCAAAATGTCATCAATAAAAACCACAACAAATTCGTCAAGGTAGGTTTTAAAAATTCGGTTCATTAAATCCATAAATATTGCTGGAGCATTAGTCACTCCAAATGGCATAACAAGAAACTCAAAATGTCCATACCTCGTTCTAAATGTGGTTTTCTCAACATCTTCTGCCTTTACTTTCAACTGGTGGTACTCGGATCTCAAATCAATTTTCGAAAATACTTGTGATCCCTGCAACTGATCAAATAGGGCATCAATACAAGGTAAGGGATATTTATTCTTTATCGTTACCTTATTCAGTTCTCGGTAGTCGATGCACAAACGCAAAGTTCCATCTTTCTTTTTCACAAACAATACTGGTGCACCCCACGGTGAAGTACTAGGTCGGATAAACCCTTTGTCAAGAAGGTCTTGCAACTGTTCTTTCAATTCTTTCATTTCGGCAGTAGCCATTCTGTAGGGAGTTTTGGAAATAGGCTGGGTGCCTGGCATAATCTCAATTGTAAACTCTATCTCCCTGTCTATTAATTCCCCTGGTAATTCATTTGGAAATACATCTGGAAATTCTGTAACAATAGGGATACTGTTCAATTCAACATTCACAGATTGTTCAGACAACACATAACACAAATAATCCTGACAACCCTTCCTGATTAATTTGCATGCCTTCATTGCAGATATTAAATAAGGTGGAGGTACTACCTCCACAAACACAATTTCTTCCTGTTTTGGTGGTCAAAACATAACCCGTTTTGTCACACAATCAATGGTGGCTGTAGACACCCTATTTTTTACCGCCCTCAAGACTTGGGCATTACTGATGGTTTGCTCGGTGTTGAGAGATGTGCAGGCCAAAGATTCAATTCCTTCGGCAAGGAGAGAGGCAAACCCTTCAAAACACTTTGTTTAGGGGTTTGGAGTTGAAGAAAAGAGGAGAAGAGGGGAGAAACCAAGTTGGAGAAGAAGATAGGCAACAATCGCTAAGAGAGGGATGAGCAGTCCTCGCTAAATCGAGCTTATTTGTCTATACACTTGGAGTGAAGTTATGAGACTACCACCATTGGAAAGAAGACTTCCGGGGCTTCATTTTTCATACAAGACTCTCTTAAACCCGAGTCCGGATGGCAGAGATATGATTGGTTGAAGTTGGGCATCATCCCAGTTGGACCGAAACTGAGTAACCTTCACCAAAAGAAGCATAAATTTCTCCACAGGAGGAATTTTAATGGAAGGTTTGCGGCATTGGAAAGCTTACTTCCGAGGCTTCAATTTTGACACAAGAATGACCTAAAAAGGAGTTCATATGAAGAAGTTATGCCCGTTTGAAGTTAGACCTGCAGAGCAGATTTTTCCTGCCGACCGGCCAAATAGAGTGCCGACCGGCCAGAAAAGAGTGCCGACCGACCATTTTTGCTAGCCGACGACCATCCGGAGTATTCTACAGATTGAATGGATGCCAGCTGTGCCAGCTGGAGGGCACAGACTGGATCCTCCATACACGTGTATGGAGGATCTTGGCTCTTGGTTTTGAAGCTTCTAAGAGAAGTCTTGCTCCTTTGGCTCTATAAAGGAAGCTCTCCTCTTCCTTATGCTAGGTTAGAAAAACCAGCTGGAGTTAGATACATACACCCTCTAT
The DNA here is from genome assembly GCA_025200525.1 of Camellia lanceoleosa. Taxonomy (NCBI): domain Eukaryota; kingdom Viridiplantae; phylum Streptophyta; class Magnoliopsida; order Ericales; family Theaceae; genus Camellia; species Camellia lanceoleosa. The sequence continues at coordinate 120,635,091 of CM045769.1, read as the reverse complement.
ATCTATCCTATCCAAGCTTCCAAACACCTTAGTTCTTGCATCATTTGCTCTACAACACCTAGCACAACACCTCCATCATCCATTCCAGCACATTGGAGGTCATTTGCAGAGGTTAGGAGCTCAGAAACTTGGACCAAGGGGTGCTGGTTTGCTGCTCTTCAAGGATAAGCATCCATTTCTCTTAAACTTGCATTTTTTAGCTTCATTGTTTAGCCCTATTTACAAGTATTTTTGGGCTTCGATGTAAACTGTAAAGAGGCTTTTTTTGAGCCCTTCTTCAACATTGAAGAAGGGCTCAACCTTGTTTGGGACCCCCATGTATGACTTGCTTCATTACCCCTCTTTGGTCCCCTTTTTTGCATGTCTTTTTAGCCTACCATGCTTCTGTTTTTGGGTCTTCAACAGGCCTGAAAAAGGTCTTAGTTTGATCCCCTCTACATGTCTTATGAAGGGTATTTGGCTGTTTGGTGCATCCTTTTGGTACTTCATGTTATACCCCTTTGTGGGCCTTAATCTTGCATTGCATTTTGAGCATGTGTGTATACTGTTTTGGGACTTGTCATATACTGTAAATGTTCATATTTTTGGTCCCTCTTCAGTGTTGTAGAAGGACATTTTTCTGTTTGAGCATTGCATCTATCACTTGCCTCATTGCCTCCCTTGAGGAGCCATTTTTGCATGCCATGTTAGTCCCACTTGTGCTTACTGTCTTGCCATGCTTTGTACTATGAACATGCTTATTTTGGGTCTTTATAGCTTCTGTCTTCATACTTCATGTTCATATCTTGCATATTTGATATAGCCATAAGCCATTTCATGTACCTAGTTTTGCATTTCGGGACCATTCCTTGCATTTGGTGTCATTTCGCCATCTTTCGGGACTGTTTTCCCCCATATTTCAGTGCTGAAATTTCATTGGCATGTTTGCATATCATTTTCTATGTCATTTCATGCCTTAATGCCATTGTCTCGGTTTGCGTGCCCGTGTGCACGCATTTCGAGACGTCTCATTTTTCATCCATCGGCCTCTTATGTGAGTGTGGCTGAGGCTCTCTCATGTTAGTGTAAGTCCAATTGCATTGCGTATGCCATTGCCTCGGTTTGCGTACCCGTGTGCACGCATTTCGAGGCGTCTCATTTTTCATCCATGGCCTCCTATGTGAGTGTGGCTGAGGTTCACTCGTATTGGTGTAAGCCCATCTTGCATTGTGTATGCCATGTTACAATGCGTTGTGCATGTTATGTTGTTGCATTGTGTCATGCCTTGCATGTTTGTTCGCATAATCATATTGCATACTTAGCTCGCATGCTTAGGTTGCATTTGGGCATGCATCCCTTGCCTCTTGATCGAGCATGATAGAGGTTGGGGCCCTTGATGTGTTTTTTGCTTGCATTGCATTTGATATCAAAGTTGCTAACTTGGCTTTTGGGCCATCATGCATTGAAATGCGTGATTGATGGCCCGGGGGTCGAGGGCCACGCTCCCTTGAGTCCATTGCATGATAGGGAATGTGGTTGGTGCATAAATAGCTTGAATTGCATTGCCATGCCAGTTTTGCCCTCTGCTGCTGTGAGTTGCAGGTTCTGCAGGCATTTTGTGCCGACCGGCAGTGTTTAGTGCCGGCCGGCATTCAATTTTCAGCCGATGGATAAATTATGTGCCGATGGCCACACATAGTAGCCGGTGACTATTCTGTTCAGCCGGTGGTGATCCCCAGTATCTAAGGAAGCAGTTCTGAGACTTTGGCAGTTTTTAGAAGGGCAGAGCAAGGAAAACGGAGGCAGGTTAGGCATGGCAGTGCAATTCCGAGCAGGACCCGAGCACGTGCTGCATTTGGCTCTCCTCCCGAGGCGTTTACTGTTTTTCTTAGATTAATTAATTTGTTAATTTAATTAATTTGTAATATTTAATTAGCTTGCGTAGTTAATTAATTTGTATTATTATTTTGGTCCCTCCAAGCGAGGGCAAATTTGTAATAAGTGTGCGTGAGTGGGTGTATGTCTTCCAACCCCATGTCTTTCTTCCCTTTTATTTACCTGCTTACGATGGTAGATTAGGGCACGTTTATTTTAGCATACCTTATGCAATGCATGCGTGCATCCATGCATTTGTTGACATGCATCGGGCTCGGTACATCATACAAACTGCATTGTATTTCAATTTCAAATTGAATACGTGTTATTTGTAGCATCCCACATGCCATGTTTAGGATAGCCGAGCCTGTCTAGATTACATCATTGCATGTGTTGCATTAGCCATTTTTTAACATAAACTAGGACATGCATGTTTGCTAACTAGTTTGTTGTTTTGGCACGGAGTACGATGTAAGTATTTATGCTTTAGCATCTCGCATGCGTGTGGATGTTAACATAACAGTATGATTGCCATGCGGCTAAATGCTTATATGAGATAAACTGTTTGAATGCCTGTGGGTGAAGGTTGGATTGCTTGAGTTGGAAAAACTCGTTGAAATCCGTGTTTTAGCCTACTTGCGAGTAGCAATTTCAAAACTATTTTCAAAACAAACGGATATGCAATGTTTGTTTCCAAATTAGGCAATCTAGTCTATACTTGTTTGCTGCACGTATAACATAGTAATTCTAGACTAATAATTGGAATAAGAACGCATAAAGTTTTCAAAGCGGATATCACGGTTAGTAGAGGCCGGTCTTCGGACCGGGCGAAAGGGGGTGCTCATAGCTGACCTTCCCCGATCGTACCCAAGCTCCCGAGCCAAGACCACTTTGGTCATGACGGACATGTGGCCTTCGGCACCGAGTCAGGGTTTCCTAAATTTCCCCATTTTAAAAATATTTAGGTGGCGACTCTGTAATCTGGCAAAGCAGTCCATGTTTGGCACTACTTTTTCAAAAATCTGTTTTCTCAAACGATTTGCCGGATTTGGACTCTTTGGTTCATATTTAGAACCGCAGCAAGCAAAAAGGGAGTCCGAACTGTAGCGAGGTCCCCCGCGGGCGTTGTTACAGTGGCACAATATTTAGCTAACCAATCCATGCCCAGAATTACATCAAAGTGCCTAAAGTTTAAGGGTAACAAGTCCACATATAGAATGGCATTCCCAACACGAATATCACAAAAACAATATACAGATTCACACAATACAGATTCCCCGGATGGAGCAGATACACATAGAAGATATGGCAATAATTCTAAAGGTCTACTCAATCTAGATGCAAATGCACATGTCACAAAAGAGTGTGTTGATCCAGAGTCAATTAACACAAAGGCATCCTAAGTACATACAGAAATAGTACCTGAGACAACTGTGTTGGCATTCTGTGTATTGCCCGGAACAAGCGCAAAAACTCTCACTTGCCTCACGGTATCCCTGGTGGTAGTAGATCTCATAGTATTTCCCAGCTTCGGGATCGATGCAGTGGAACTAGCGGCCATCTTCCCATTGTTCTGATCACAATCTCGGGCCATATGCCCTTATTTCCCACACTTAAAACAAGCTCCTGACACACGGTAACAAACCCCACAATGTCGTTTACTACAAATATTGCACATGAGAGATGTGTCTCGGGAAGAATTTGAAGTATTTGGGAGCTCGTGTTTTGCTTTTTCAGAAATTTCTTCTTCGAAAAGAAGCCTTGTCTCTTATTACTTTTCTAGTCTGTTGTTGACTTAGCTTGTCTAGCTATGTTGGCTTCTGATATTATGGCCCTGTCTAACACCCCAATGTAGGTTTCCAGCTTCAAGACATTCACCCTTTCTAAAATGTCACTTCGAAGCCCACCTTCAAAATGTCTCGCTTTCTTGTAATCAGTATCAATCACATGTGGTGCAAACCTGGCCAATTTAGTGAATTTAGCCTCATACTCAGCTACAGTCATACTGTCTTGCCTAAGTTCCATGAACTCTGACACCTTCCTGTCCCGGACACATTGCGGGAAGTACTTGTCATAGAAAATTTCCAAAAATTTCGCCCAGTCAACATCTTTATGATTCTCTCGCATCAACATCCACCATCTTCTTGCCTCGTCTTCTAGCATAAAAGTGGCTAGAAGCACTTTCTGTGTCTCCAAACAAGGGAACACTTCAAACAATTTTTCGATGCCGAGAACCCATGCTTCGGCTTTCAACGGATCTAATCCACCATGGAACTGTGGTGGTTTCATTTTCTTGAATTCTTTGGTGAGGGCTATTATTCGATCATCATTCTGATTATCCGGCACGGGTGGTGCCGGAGGTGAGGTGGAGGTGGAGGTGGAGGATGTGGCTGCTGCCACTGTTGTTGCCACTCTTGTTGTTGCCTCAATGTTTCTGTCATTTCCTGAATCAACCATTCCATTCTATCTATTCGGGCAGTAGAAGACTTCTCTATCTCATCGCCTCTTGTTCTCACCATCTGATTAAACTTGCATTATACTTTATACAAAAATTTCACAAATATGCATATACTAGAGAGCATATTTAGTCAAATAATTTACAATGCAAGCAAATCACAAACTTATAACACAATTATTCATTTTAAACATTTAAGCATATTCTCGATGCTTCCAAATTCATACTTATCATATGAATGCATCCTAGATCCTTTCTAGACGCTTATTTCTCTTTTGGACAAGTGTGTGAGTTATTAACTCGTGCTCTGCTACCACTCTGTCATGACCCGAACCCGCCCCTAAGGGTTAAGGACATAACCGGCCAGTAGTCACGAGATTACCTATGGCCTCAAACCAAACCAGACATAACTCATCAGAGTAAAGGGGCCAAAAGAAAGCAAAATTTAAAACTTTGTCCATAGAGCTGTGCTTACATGACACATCGTAACAAACCATGCATATACATGACAATAACTCACATAAAAAAAATATAGTTATGTACAGACAGGATCATTCAAGTCTAGGTCAGCCAATCAAAACTATATACAGACGTAAACCAAAGTCCTCGCCAATATGACAAAACAACATAAAATAACAAAAGGGCGAAGACGTGTTTCGTTCGTGAGACGCAAGGGCTGACTCTTCAAAACCTTAGTTGTTCTATATAGACTTCACTAAGGCTGAGTCTGGACCTCTCTTGGCACACCTACAAACACATGAATGAGCATGAGCAAAAGCCCAGTGAATAATATCAAATAAAGAAGATATATTGGAACAATATACATCAGAGGGCCTTGGGCCCAATTCATACTTCTATCTAATACACACGTATATCAATTGACTGCTACTCCAAACACATCGGACGGCCTCGGGCCGAATCTAGTCGTGTCAAACTGGCCCTTGGCCCATTTGTCTTTCATTTATGTCAAACTAGCCTTTAGCCCATTCATTCTGTCATTCATACCAAACTGGCCTTTGGCCCAATTCATCCCATAATTCGAATCATACTGGTCTCTGGCCCATTCATTCTATCATTCTGATCATACTAGCCTCTGGCCCATTCATTCATTCATGTCAAACTGGCCTTTGGCCCATTCATTCACTCATGTCAAAGTGGTCTTTGGCCCATTCATTTGGCATAGCAAACATTGTCCACCAATCGAATTAACAAACTTATAAAACTTACATAGAAGTAAGCAATTGGACAACAACATATTTCAGATATCTTTGTTAAGATATTACTCATGGTGATCGGCTGGTTGATTTGCCCTGGAGCTTGACCCTACATATCACATAACACATATGGGTCACAACTGATTCAATTCGTTCTTTAATTCACACATTCCTCCTTAGGCTTCATTCTTATCTTATTATCTCATTCGCAATGTTTAATGCATGCCTAAGAGTACTTAGAAGTGAAAGGGAACGGAAAAAAAAACACAAAATGCATTTCTAAAATTTGAAGCAGTCCCCGCCGGCGTGGACTTCCCGCCGAGCGAACCCCTCGAGGCTCGCAAAAAATCTTGGTTACACCATTTCACGCCGAAGCGCGAACTTGGGCGCTGAAGTCAAGGTCTACATAGCTCCCTGCTCGAGCGTGACCTTCCCCGCTCGAGCGGACACCATGTCTACAAAAAATTCTGGGAGCACAAATTTCACGCTCGAGCAGCGGTTCTCCCGCTCGAGCGAACATCAAATTTTCTCGAAAATCCAGAACATGTTCTTGAGCTTCAACTTGGTATTCCAAGGCTCTAAATGCATGCTTTTGACTCAATCTTCACATATACATATACTAACATGGTATAAATGCTAAATTACATCATCATGGAGCTCAATTTCATGAATCAAACACATGCATGTTCCAAATTGACTCAAACTCATCACCAACACACAAATTTCAAACATTCAAAGCTCACACTTTCATGATTAGCTCATGCATGTGGGAGATACTCATTATCCTCAACTTAATTAGTGAAGAGATGATCAAATACATAGACCTCAATCAAAAATCAACATGGATTACATACTTTATGCCCAAACATGGAAATTCATAGCAATTTCCTACATGCATGCATACATTGACCTTCAATTCAACATGATCAACTCAATTTAATTTCAATTATCACTCTTGATTACCCAACTAGCTTAAATACACAATTACAAACTAAAATCCATGAGTCAATGGTTGATTACTCACTTAGGAGCCTTAATTCTCACAATTTATGGTAAATTCTTGAGTGTGCGTTCAAGATCACCAAGCTTCTTGAGCAAAATTGCACAATTCTCCCCTCTCTCTCTCTCTCTCTCTCTCTCTCTCTAGCCGGCCTTCTCACCCTCACAAATGTATAACTCAGATTTTGAGCTCAAAAGAACAAATGAGAGTGCATATGGCCCTTTATATATTGCCCCACTAAGTCAAATTATCAATATTAAATAATTGAGCACTTAATTAATCATTCTGAATCTAATTATTTTGATCCGAATTAATTTCAATTAAATTTCACCGTAGGTTCTAAAAATTACGCTGATCACAATGGCGTAATCAATTTTGGGTTCTGTGGCCGATGAGGCCTTCAATTTAAATTCCAAAGCAGATAATCAAACAGATATTCCTACGGTGAACAGATAGAAATTCAAAGCCACATATTTTCACATAATGGCACACAAATCATATCAAACACACAATCATATTCATATTAAGGACCAGTTAGCATACTACAGAATAGGGATATCACATATCCCTCGTCTAGTTATTAATTATAAACCCTTAAATAAAGTTCTAGAATGGATTAGATATCCAATTCCTAATAAAAAAAGACTTAGTCAAGAGACTTAGTCAAGCTGTTATTTTTAGTAAATTTGATTTAAAAAGTGGTTTTTGGAAAATTCAAGTTCATCCTAAAGATAGATATAAAACTGCTTTTACTACACCTTTTGGTCATTATGAATGGAATGTAATGCCTTTTGGATTAAAAAATGCACCAAGTGAATTTCAAAATATAATGAATGATATTTTCAATCCATTTAGTCACTTTTCTATTATTTATATAGATGATATTCTAATTTTTTCTAAATCAATTAGTGAACATTGCAAACATCTTACTGCTTTCTTTTATACTATTAAAAGTCGTGGTCTAGTCATTTCTGCCCCTAAGACAAAATTGTTCCAAACTAAAGTTAGATTTTTAGGATATGATATTCATCATAATACAATTTTACCAATTAGTCGCTCTATTGAATTTGCTTCTAAATTTCCTGATGAAATTTTAGATAAAACCCAACTACAACGATTTTTAGGTTCACTTAATTATATTGCTGAATTTTATAAAGACCTTAGGAAAACCTATCAACCTTTATTTAATCGATTAAAGGACAATCCTCCTCTTTGGTCTCCTACCCATACTGCTATTGTTAAACAAGTTAAACAATACGTCAAATCTCTTCCTTGACTTGGTATTCTTATTGAAAATTCCTTTAAAATTATTCAAACTGATGCTTCTCATATTGGTTATGGTGGCATCCTTATCCAGAAAGTCACTCCTCAGTCATCTGAACAAATTGTTCGATTTCATTCTGGTGTCTGGAATAAAACACAAAAGAATTACAGTACTATTAAACATGAAATTTTATTTACTGTTTTATGTATTAGTAAATTTCAAAATGATATTTTAAATTAAAAATTTTTACTTCGTGTTGATTGTAAATCTGCTAAATATGTTTTGGAAAAAGATGTTCAAAATCTTGCTAGTAAGCAAATTTTTGCGCGTTGGCAATCTATATTAAGTATTTTTGATTTTGATATTGAATATATTCCTGGTTGTCAAAATTATATTCCTGATTTTCTTACCAGAGAATTTTTACAGGGTGGATAATGCCTATTCCCTCTATTTCATACCGTAAACAGAAAATTAAACACTACAAATCCCTGATTAAGCATACTGCTTCTCGCCTTGCTTTTCTCAAATCAACCCATTCACCCACTAAACATGCTCAATATATTCAGTTCCATCGGATTAAAGCTCAACGCCAGCAACTTTCTCATTATATTAATGGTGCATATGATATACACTTGCATATTTGTGAGAATTTATGCAAATGCATATGACAAGCACTTGCACACTTAAGAATTACTCTACTCATATTGTACAAAAAATTTAACATAAAAAAGCACATACGTGATCTTATTTTATATTTATAATATATATTTAGTACAAATGCTCATGATACATCATTTTATTATAGTAGCTGGCTATCTCACATTTAGGGACATGTTATAGTGTGCAACCCCTTACAAGTTGCACATGATATGCAACTTTATTATTGGCCATTGGATTACACAAATAGATCATGACCATTGAATTCTTTAATTTTGAAAAATTGGACACCGGGGCAACCGGTTGCCTGATCACTATTCTCTATTCTTCTATAGTGTATTCTCTTTCTACTTTCACTTTCATCTCTCTCTCTCTCTCTCTGTGTCGCCTCCCTCTCTCTGCTACCCCTTCCTTCCATCTCCTCCCCTGCTCCTCTCACTCTCTTCTTTTTCAATTGCACTCATTCCCCTCTTTTTCTCTAGCTCGGCTGAATGCAGGCTGAAGTGGTTGTTCTGTTTAAAACCCTAATCTAACCTAGTGAGCCTCTGTTTGGTTTCTAAGAAAACAAAGGATTTTTTTTTTTTTTTTTTTTTTATGAAGAGCAATCAACTAGGTATGCCTCTGATTATTTCTGAAACCCTCCCTCTTCTAAAACTCTCTTCTTCTCCATTTTTTACTCTATTTTCTCTCTCTAAATTTGTATTCCAATCTCTCCTGGCTCACATTGATTCAAAATTTGTATGAATGAAGCAAGGCTTTGTAAGGATTTTATTCTATTTTGCTATTTATATATCTCGGTTGACATTTGTAATGAAATAATCCATTTTTACATTAATTAATATTGTATTTTGTAACCATTTTGTTGCTTCCATGACTTGTTCTTGATTTGTTGCAAAATATTTCATCTTATTTTGGCATCAAAATTATAGGGCTAAATATGTTATTTGAATTTTGATTGAATTTACGCTATGTTTGGATGGAGTGATTTGGAGAGAAAAGAAAAGAAATAGAGAGATATGTATTTCTCTTACTTGTTTGGATAACTTAAATGGAGAGAAATGGAGAGAAATGGAAAGAAACAGAGAGAAACTCATTTATCTTATAACCCTCATTTTCAATCTTCCCAAAAGTGTAGAGATTGGGAGAGAAAAGAAACCAATATTTTCATAATACCAATTTTGTCCCTGTAAAAATAAAAGAAATTAAATGATTGAAAATATAAAAAGGTTATTTTGGTAATCTAACATAAAATAATTTCTTTTCTTTTCTCTTATGAAATCTAACCAAACAAGAATGAGATAAATTATAAACATTTCGTTTATTTTATTTCTTACTTATCTAAACAAGAATAAGAAAAATCACGATAATTTCTTTTCTTTTATTTTCTCTTATAACTTAAGTAATCATTTCTTTTATTTTCTCGCCTAGATTCCCAAACATAGTGTTAAGATATTTGTAAAAATGCCTAATTTGTTAGTAATTTAAACAAGGGAATTGTTGTAGTGTGCAGGGCTTGAAACTTGCATACCATATGCAAGTTAATTTTCAGCCGTTGGAATTGATTGAATTAATCTAATCCCTTCAATGTTTTATACAGTTTATACCATTTACCTGCTAAATGGGTTGAGACTTTCCCAGCCATTCTCTTTACTTCATCAGTCACGTCTCTCTCTCTGGTTTGGCTAAACAGGACTCCCCTCTCTCTTTTCTGGTCGTCTTCCATGAATGGAGATCGAAGTTGCAGGCTATGCAACAATTTGAAGAGGTATTCACCCAAAAAAAAGGATTGAAGAGGTATGACTTTAAAAACCCAAAAATTTTCTCCCGCTTGCTCTGAATCTATGGTTTCTCCCTATCTCTCTCGCTCTCTCTCTCTCTCTCTCTCTCTCTCTCTCTGTGATTTCTCTATCCGTGCTCTTGCTCTTCATCATCTCTCACTCTCGTCTCTTGCTTTCGAAGGCTTCTTGAAGATCTTTGTCTTTTCAAATAGCTTATTTTTTCGAAAGAGTTCTCATTGAAGAGGTATGGCTTGAAATCCCTAAAACACTATCCACTCTTTGTACTTTATTTTGTTTCCTCTTAATTAGTCATTTCTTTCATATCTTTTGTCCTGTGTATTGGGTTCCTTTTGGTAAATTTGAATGTAATATTTTATTTTTATTAGTATGAATTTTTTTATTTTGGAGACAATATAAATTTCCTCTGAGTTGTTGTTTATGTGGTCTTCTCTTTTCAATATTTTCTATGCACATACTTGCAACCATTTTTATTTATTTATTTTGCTTTGAAAAGATTGCAAAATTCAATTGGGTCAAACTTTTTCACCTTAAAAAAACAATCAAACAGAGGGCTTAATGTTCTCGATTTCAAATGGGTTTTGGGATTTGGATTTTTCTTGATTTCAAATGAGTTCTATTATAAATTAATGTTGCTTTTGCATTGCAATAACTGATGAGTGGTGTTATATTTTGTTAGAAATAGTAGTATAAAAGTGTTTCAATTAATCAATACAAATGAATATATAGTAAATACAAATGAATGAAGAACAATGAATATAAAACAATAGAGGAAAATTTCTTATCAAATTTCAGACGAGGTACGGAACTAAATCCGTTGTCCTTGAAAGTGATTTCACCCCCACTCAATTGTTTCTTTGGCACAAATAGGCTCTTGGTAGTCACCCTCCAGGATTCAATGGCGAGAATGTTTGTGTGCACTCACAAGCAATCCTTCGAACTTGTAACAATCGATACACAATAATATAAAAGAAAAGTGAAAGAGCATGATTTATTTTTTGTACATATTCTGCAAATCTGACCCATAATATATAAAAGGTAGAGAGGATTTAAAAAGGAAAGTAAATATTTTTTCCATAGAGTATGGGGTTGGAGTCTATTAAGAGAGTGAAAAAAAGGTTTCCAAATTAGAAAGATTTTGAATTAAAAAGTCCAAGATTTATTTTGATCATGTGATTAAAATCAAAATTTTGGAAATAAAAACACATATACTTATGTTGCTCACACACAATTTGAAGCATTCCAATAATCCCCTACACAATTCAAATTTCAAAACAGAAAAAGAGAGAGAAAATATATTACTAGGTAAGGAGTTCGATACATAATACTGATGTCTTGTGGACTTGAATCGCCACTTAGTGTTCTCAATTTCGAATTTACCGAAGTCAAGTGAATTGTGTCTTGAACCTATCAACTTTAACATAAATTCTCAAACTTGGACATATACCTCAACGCCAATCCATACAAGTTCTCGTTTTAGCGTTTTTTGGTCGTGCGCTCCACCTGGATATTCATGAGTGCTCTAGAGAGTTAGCCATACTCTCATAGGAAGTGGCCCTACTTCTACACCCATATAGGTGAACTCATCAAATGTATGCAATAGGATGCGGCCCCACTGCCACACCCATATAGGTGAATTCATCAAGTGTGTACTATCGCACACCACTAGGGGTGAGCTTGGTCCGGATTAGACCAGATTGGGATAAAGCCAGAACCAATCCATTATCTGCGGTTTCTAAAAAGTTAGAACCAATCCAAACCAGTTCATTTAAACACGGATTGGATCAATTTAAGACCACGGATTTACATAATTAAATAACAAAAAAATATATATAACACTTTACTTTCATAAAAACATAAACATAGCGCTATATTTGTTCCACAATAGCAACATGTCTTTCTATAATAGCGACATACTGTTCTAGAATTTAAACAACCATAAGAAAACTAGTTTCACCATACGTATTTAGACCATTACAAATTAAAACTAAAAACTAACAAACAAAAGTAATAAAAGAAGATATTATGCGGGTTTAGGTTTGAGTTTAGGTTTTATATGGAATAAGAGAAGATACTATGGGGGAGGATGTATAATAAAAATATAGACTATTTGTATACGGTCCGGATCGGTTCCAATCCGGAACCGTGGGGTTCAATCTGGAACCAATCCGTGGACAGCGGATTTTTAATTCTTTAATCTGGAACCGAACCATGGATTCAAAAAACCAATCCAAACCTACTGGATTGGACTGGACTGGATCGGATTACGGATTTCACGGATTCCTTGCTCAGCCCTACACATCACCAATAATGGCTATGAGTTCATTAAGAGTTCATGACTCACCCTTTTCCTTATTGATAGTAGCACTATCTGCACCATAGGGAGGGACAACTAATGATAGTGCAAATAGGATCTCTCCATGACTTGTTCTTTACCATTGAACCTACTTAATGGGATCTCCAATCACATAGGTTAGGTTGCCATCATGGGAGATTCACACAATTGGCTTCAGTCTCATCCCCCTCAATGTATGATATACTAGTTTTCTGTTTGGTCCTTTAGTCAAAGGATCAGCTAAATATTTTTTTTCTTTTTTAACAAACTCCGTGGTTATCGCACCATTGCTCATGAGTTGTCTGACAATGTTGCATCTCAATCTTATGTTTCGGCTCTGTCCATTGTATATCTTCTTTGTTTGAGTTGTTGTTGCTTGTGAATCACAATGTATAGAATCAAAGCTATTGGTTTCCCCTACAATGGAATATCAGACAAGAGGTTTCTCATCCATTCTGCCTTTATACCAACCAATTCCAAAGCAATGAATTCAGATTCCATAGTTGTCACGACCCAAACCCGCCCCTAAGGGTTTAGCATCGTAACCAGCCAGTAATCCCTGATTACCGAAGGCCTGAATAATAGTAATAACAGTAATACAATATAAAAGGGGCTGGCGGAAGCCAAACAGTAATAACAAGGTGTCCAATGAACTGCGAAAGCCTGAATGGGAAAAACTTTTATGGACTAAACCACATTCATAACCATATATATATACATATCAGATGCACATAACATGCAAGTTAGGGATCCGATCCCTTCACCATAACTGTATAACCAAGTCTTAAATATTCATTACATAACAGAGACAAAAGGTTGAATCTAAAACACCCCAAAAATAGCCTTCGCTCGAGCAGACTCAGAACCTCGAAGTGAGGCACAACGCTTGGCTGGACAAAACATGAGCTTAACTGGACTCTTTTAGCTTTGGTCCGGTGCCTAGCCACCTACATACATATATAAACAGTGAGCTAAATCCCAGTGAATAACAAATGTGTAAAGGGGTTAAGAATGAATGTCCTTTCAGTAATTAAAATAGTCACTTGCATCAGAAGATCAATTATTCAATCAGTGATTTATATTTCATGCCATATCAGTCATTTATAAATCATAGCAGTCATACGTGGTACATCCAATAGCAGAACAGTACAGCAGGTCTTATAGACCAAACAGTCAGTTGATGGCCATCGAAACAGCAATCAGTAGTAGTTCCAAATATTGGAACCGACAGAGATCTCTCAGAATAAAGAATAATGATAGAATAATAGTAGCGAGTAGTAATGCGATAAAGATGGCGATCGGTTGCTATGGATGCCACGAGTACAGTTCATAAAATAGAACAAACAATCACTTAGTAAACAATATCATTTCAGAAAATAATACTGTAACAACGCCCCGCGAGGGACCTCGCTACAGTTCGGACTCGATTTTGTTGTGGTTCTAAATCTGAACCAAAGAGTCCAAATCCGGCAAATCGTTTTGAAGAAAAACAGATTTTTTGAAAGAAGTGCCAAACATGGACTGCTTTGCCAGATAACAGAGTCGCCACCTAAATATTTTTAAAATGGGAAATTTAGGAAACCCTGACTCGGTGCCGAAAGGCCACGTGTCCGTCATCACCAAAGTTGGTTCGGGAACTTGGGTACGATTAGGGAAGGTCACATCGTGAGCACCCCCTCTCGCCCGGTCAAAGACCGGCCTCTACTAACCATGATATCTGTTTTTGAAAACTTTGTATGCCCTTATTCCGGTTATTAGCCTAGTTTGCTATGTGATGCTCGCAGCAAATAAGTATAGACTGGGCCGTCTGAATTGGAACAAAACATTTCATGTTTATTTATTTGAAAATAGTTTGATGGTGCTACCCGCAGGTAGGCTAAAATGCGGATTTGCCACCCTCAGGTGGGCTTAGAAAACATGATTTTGCCACTATCTAGTGGGCTTAAAACAAACAGTTGATGAATTGCTCCAATTCACATAACTCAACCTCCACCCACAGGCATTCAAGGCAGTTATATCACATAAGCAAATAGCCTCATGGCAAGCATGCTATCATGGCAACACTCACACACATGCGAGGATGCTAAAGCATAAAACTCACCTAGTACTCCAAGCCAAAACAGGAAACTCATTAGAAATCATGCATGATCCTAAAAATATACAGAAATGCCTAATGCAACACATGCAAAATGCAACTATAGCAGGCTCGGCTATTCTAAATATGGCATATGAAATGCTGACTATCAAGTATTCAACTTGGAATTGAAATACAAATGCAGTTTGTATGATGTGCCGAGCCCAGTGCATGCAAAATAGATGAATGATGCAAACATGCTTTCATACTGTATGCTAATTGAAATATGCCCTATATCTAACCATCCAAAGCAGGTAAATAAAAGGGAGAAAGAAATGGGGTTGGAAGACATACATCACACTCACCCACCCTTATTACAAGTTTGCCTCGCTAGAGGGTCCGAATAAATGTACAAATCAATAATACAAATCAATAAATATACAAATTCTAATTAATTGACAGATTAAACTTAAGAAAGTCAGAATCGGGCGCGCAGCCGGACCTTGCTTCGATAGATGCCGCTGTTCGCTGCTGGCGGAAATCCACTGGGATGCCCCGATTAGCCTCTGTTTGCAATATTTCTTGAAATGCGAGCCCGACTCCGAAAGTTGCTAAACTCTGAATTTTGCCGCAGAGAGCAGAAAAGGGCACAAAGTTGTATTTCACAAATATATGCATGCCTCGATCCTCGTGCCACCAATCACGCATATCGATGCATGATGGCCGAGGAGCCGAATTGCACAATTCAATGTAGGGATGAATGTAGGTGCATGCTATAACAAAAAATCCAACTCCATCATGGGTAATCCGGAGTGTCGGTGACTTGGGAATTGAGACCCGTTCCGTTACTCGGAGTACGGAGCATGCCTCGTTTCCCGTGCGATATGCATGATATGCATGAAATGCAACTAATATACAACTTAGCATGCTCAATGCTATGAAAATGAGATGTCTCGAAATGCGTGCCCACAGGCACGCATACCGAGGAATGCAGAATGACATGCGAAATGCAATGATGGGCTTATACCAACATGAGGGAGCCTCAGCCACACTCATATAGGATGCCAGAATGATAAAAGGAGGTGCCTCAAAGTGCGTGTCCACTGGACACGCAGACTGAGACAATGATGTGAAATGCAAATCGGATAGAACGGAAGGTGCCTCGAAGTGCGTGCCCACAGGCGCGCAAACCGAGGCAATGATGAGATGAAAATCGGATAAAACTGAAGTGCCTCGAACTGCGTGCCCACAGGCGCGCAAACCGAGGCGATGATGAAAGATGAAAATCGGATAAAACCGAAGTGCCTCGAAACGCGTGCCCACAGGCGCGCAAACCGAGGCGATGATAAAAGATGGAGATCGGATAAAACCGAAGTGCCTCGAAACGCGTGCCCATAGGCGCGCAAACCGAGGCGATGATAAAAGATGGAAATCGGATACAACCGAAGTGCCTCGAAACGCGTGCCCACAGGCGCGCAAATCGAGGCGATGATAAAAGATGGAAATTAGATAAGACGGCAGCCAAACGCTGCGTGCCTGCGCCGCAACCCGAGGCGATGATAAAAGATGGAAATTGGATAAGACCGAAGTGCCTCGAAACGCGCGCCCACAGGCGCGCAAACCGAGGCGATGATGAAATACAATGAAATGGCACACGGAATGCCGCGATGGGCTTACACCAACATGGGAGAGCCTCAGCTCACTCACATAGGAGGCCGTCGGGTAAAAACAAAGCTGTCTTGAAACGCGTGCCCGCGGACACGCAAATCGAGGAATGCACAAAATGGCATACAGAATGCAGTGATGGGCTTATGCCAACATGAGAGAGCCTCAGCTGCACTCACATAGGCTGCCGTCGGATAAAAATGAAGTGCCTCGAAATGCGCGCACACGGGCACGCAAACCGAGGCAATGCAAAAATGATACAAATAGCATAAGAAATGACATGCAAACATGCAAACCATATTTCAGAACCTAAATGAAGGGGGAAACAGCCCCGAAACAATTCGAAACGACACCCGAAGCATGCAATCATCCCGAAAATGTGAAATTAAGCCCCGAAATGGCCTATAGCCATGCTATACATGCAAAATATGATCATGGCAGCAATAACAGTAGCAAGGCAGTCCCAAATATGGCATTTTTCAGTAACAAACATGTCCAAAATGCTAGCATAGATATGGCAACAATAGCTCGCAAGAATACGGTAAAAGAGAGGATTTTCAAAGCAAGTAGTATATAGAAAATTCAAATAGAAAAATTTTCTTCTGAAACACTGAAGAGGGCCCAAAAATAAGCATATGTTAAGTTTATGGCAACCCCAAAATCAGAATAAAATCATGCTAACAATTCCATGCAAAATGGAGCTCAAAAAAGGCTATAACAAGAGACATGCAAAGCACACACCAAATGACAAAATTTTCTTAATGAGACATGTAAATGGGGTCAAAATAAGACCAAAGTCAGTAGGGGTCGAAGTCCCAAAAACAAATAGAAATAGGTCAAAAATTGCATACAAAATGTGGCACATTTGATGAAATTTGAAGGAGGTGGTATATACAATGGCCAAATGGGGTTGAGCCCTTCTACAATGTTGTAGAGGGGCTCAAAATGAGCACAAAACCAGTATGGGTCGGACCCCTAAAAACAAACACAAATAGGTCAATTTTAGCATGCAAAAATGTGACAAATTTGATGAATATTGAAGGAACTAGTATATATAAGCACCAAATGAAGTTGAGCCCTTCTACAATGTTGTAGAGGGGCTCAATATGAGCACAAAACCAGTAGGGGTCGGATCCCCAATTCTCAACCAATTGGAGTAGAGAAATGAATCAAGAAAAAGCCCTAAAAGTTGGTTTTGAAGACTTACCCTTGAAGACTTGTCTTTCTTTGTTCCTTGTCTTGGATTTGTAGCCTCTTGACCTCTGAAGAACACTTCCTTGCTGCTGGAATCGAAGTTGGAATGGTGAGGCTAGGTGTTGGTGAAGAAATCAAGCAAGACTTGAAGCTTTTTTGAAGGTTTTGGCTATGGAGATTAGGGTTTTTGCTTAAGTGTTCTTGAAGACAATTTTTGTAACCTTGAGGAAGGAGCTGATGGTCCCTTTAAATAGGCAAAACAAGGTGTAAAAGGGGAGGGCAAAGCATCCAAGCTTTCCCTCCCAAAATATCCCCCAGATGGGGTGATATTTCAAAGAAAATATCTTGAAATTTGGAAAGGAAGCAGTAGGCAGGTGGTTTCCTGCAAGGTGGCCGGCCGGCCACCCCACCTGGTCGGCCAGCCACTCACCATGGCCGGCCGGCCACCACCAAAAAATGAACAAAAGATTTTCTGGCCGACCAGTATAGAAAGGTGTCCTCCCAAGTGTGTAGAATAAGGCCCCATGGTCGAAAACTGGCAACTCAAGGTGAGTCACAACATAGAGCTTGAAGAAGAGGCCCAAAAATGAACTTCACAATTTCTGGCCGACCACCAACATTTTGTGTCCTCCCAGATGTGTAGAACAAGGATCCAAGGTTGAAATTTGGCAACACTGAAGCAGGAGCCACAACATAGAGCTTGAAGGAGAGGCCCAAAAATGAAACCCAGGTTCTGGCCGACCAAGAGCTTTTAGGGTCCTCCCATGTTCCTCATCACAAATATGTAACTTTGGTTGGAAGAAAATACCCCCAAGGTGTTCAACATTGGCCCGGAAGTGAGAAAAACGGGCTCCGGAGGAGCGAAATTGGTTATCTGGGATAATTGCTGGCCTCCCACCCCTCAGTGATCTTCCTGGTGTTGAAACAGAGGTACCTGCCAAATTTGAACAAAAACTAATGAGAAATGAACGTTCGGGGCCAAAACCGAGCAATTCGGGATCCCGAAAATGGGCTGCGGGTGCCGGAAGTGGTGTTCAGCAGCGAAGTGGGCGTCTGCGACCCCAGTGTCCCTCGGAATGATAAAACAGAGGTTCCTGCCAAAAATCAGAGAAAACCGATGCAAAATGAATGCTCGGGACCCAAACCGCACGATTCGGGGTCCCGAAAACCGGCTACAGGCACCGGAAGTGGCATACGGCCACGAAGTGGGCATCAGGGGGCCCAGTGTTCCTCAGAACTATAAAACAAAGGTCTCTGCCAAAAACCGGAGAAAACGGATGCGAAATGAATGCTCGGGACCAAAACCGCGCAGTTTGGGGTCCCGAAAATGGGCTGTGAGCACTGGAAGTGGTGTTCGGCTGCGAAGTGGGTTTCTGAGACCCCAGTGCTCCTCGGAACTGTAAAACAGAGGTGCAAGCCAAAAACCGGAGAACTCGGAGATGGTTGGGCGGCCCCGAGCCGAGGCACACGGCCTAACGGCTCCGAAAACCAGGAACCGGGCTCCGACATGGGCAAAATGGCCTACGGCCACGAAAAGTAGCTCACGGCCACCGGGAGATAGTCTACAGGACCACTCTCTTCCCTCGGGAAAGAAAACAGAGAAAACCGAGTCTGGTTCGCAAACCGAGACAAGGCACAAAAAGAGAATTCGGAAGTCCGGAGGTAGGGCGCACGGCCACGACTCTGAGACTTCTGAACGAGCACAGTATGCAACATCACCAAGCGCTCAATCGGTGACGTCTGAGTCTTGAGGACGGTCAAAAATGGGGTGTCTACAGTTGCCCCTCTTTGACAGAACTCGGAAGTCAAGAAGTGACGAGAGTGAATGTCAAAGCCCAGAGACGACCCATTTTTGACAAGGCCGAAGACTTAGACAATCATACAGGATAAACAGAAATGTGTGCCCGCAGGCAGGGGGGGCAAGAATGCAAATGATAGGCACGGAGCCAGGTGATTGTGCAAGTGCAACAAGCTGTAATGAAGCAAGTATTGACAAATAGATGCGACAGTTTTAAGCAAGAATGCAAAGCAAGAACTACATTTCATGCAGTTAGGAATGCGGAGAACTATTCAATTCTCGTCGCGTCTCACACGGAGAAGATACGATACTCAAGGCGATTCGTGCAGTCGCACTTTGACCTCAAATGAACCGTACATACAATATCGTGCCTGCAAAAGAAAGAAATCCAACAAGAACAATATGCTAACAACATACATTCAATGCGATTCCTAGGATTCAAAAAGTTTGACACACACAGTGTCGGTGAAAGGATGCATCACTATGCGAGAAAAGATAACGCGCGACAATGCATGCTCGAGCGTAAAAGTATAGTATATCAAAGAAACACGCATGACAATGCAAAACATTGATGAGAATGCAACTTATGAACCAAGTAATGCAAAGCGAACATAAGTGAGGGTGCCCGGTTTGTTGCGCAACAACAAGCTGAAAAACGCGCATTTGGCGACGGCAACTTGATCGCGGCCTCTGATTTACTTCCCGGAGAGGTCACAACATGTTTAAAAAGGATACATCCCGATTTTGATGAATAATGATGAGACACATGTCAATAATTGCAGTTAAAGTTCCAGCGGAGCAATTCGGCGCCAGAAAGTGCACTTTTCTTCAACTTTTTTGGGTCCCGGGAGCTCCGATTTTCCTCAAAATTTGCAGAGAGGTAGGGGAGGGGGGGGAAGATGGTCGGCCAGCACACCACCCTAGGAGAGGCCATCGGCCAGGGGAGAAAAAGGGGGTGGCCGGCCAGCCAGGTTAGGTGGCCGGTCGGCCACCTGCTAAAAGTAGGGGCAAAATGGTCATTTTTGAGATATCTATATATATGCTTGCCCATTGCCTCCGAAATCACACCCCCAAGTGTGGAATTCTCTCCTCTTGCTCTCTAAGCCATTTTCTCTTTCAGATCTGCATTTTATACGCGTCCCTCGGCCTCCCACGCAATTTGTTTTTGCGAAATCTTTCAGATTTAAGCACTTTGAAGCGATTAAATTTCGATTTCGGAGCTTCTCTTCTCATTTTCACCATTTGAGGTAAGTATGTTTCAATATTTGGAAAATTTTTCCGGGAGTTGACTTTTGTTGACTTTTCATTTCCCGAGAGTTGACTTTTGTTGACTTTTGTTGACTTTTTCCAATTTTGGCCCATTTTGCTCATTTTTGCTCCTCTTTGCAGATTTCTCGATATGGCGGGTCATTTTCCATTCGGTGGAGGTCCTCCAGGTGCCGGGGATGATTTTGATCTCATGACACTCCCCCCGAGGGTCCGCCCTTTCATGCCCGATCGTTATGCTCCAGCGGTGCATAGGCTTCCGCGAGCCACTTTTCGTCATTTCACCGATTTCAACGATCGGGTACCCGGGGATCTTCTTTTACGAGAGCGGAAAGACTCTCTCCTACGATGCAGAGGTATTTCACTTTATTCTCTGTATTTCTCGTGCATTTCATACTCCTGCCATGTTTAGACACACAGTTCAACTTACGACATGATACTTGCATCCTGAGCATGTAACTTAAACACTTGAATTTCCTGAACACCTGGCATATTTGAATAATTGTGAACGCACAGTGCACATTAGTTAGAAATTGAACACACAGCTCAAACATTGATTCACCGAAGACACAACCCGAAGTTGAAAATGAGCACACAACACATACCGACTAAGAGTAGAACACACAGTCCCAAAACTCAGATTTTCTGAACACGCAGCCCAACTTTGAAGCGAACACACAGCCCACTGATTAGAAGTAGAACACACAGTCCCAAACTGGAAGCGAACACACGGCCCACTGATTAGAAGTAGAACACACAGTCCCAAATTGAAGCGAACACACAGCCCACTTTGAAGCGAACACACAGCCCACTGATTAGAAGTAGAACACACAGTCCCAAACTGGAAGCGAACACACGGCCCACTGATTAGAAGTAGAACACACAGTCCCAAATTGAAGCGAAGCCCACTGATGTGAAGTAGAACACACAGTCCCAAATTGAAGCGAACACACAGCCCACTGATTTGAAGTAGAACACACAGCCCCAAACTTGAAGCGAACACACAGCCCACTGATTAAGTAGAACACACAGTCCCAAACTTGAAGCGAACACACAGCCCACTGATTGAGTAGAACACACAGTCCCAAACTTGAAGCGAACACACGGCCCACTGATGTGAAGTAGAACACACAGTCCCAAACTTGAAGCGAACACACAGCCCACTGATGTGAAGTAGAACACACAGTCCCAAACTTGAAGCGAACACACAGCCCACTGATTTGAAGTAGAACACACAGTCCCAAACTTGAAGCGAACACACAGCCCACTGATTTGAAGTAGAACACACAGTCCCAAACTTGAAGCGAACACCTGACCTAATCGATTTGAAGTAGAACACACAATCCCAAACTTGAAGCGAACACACATTTAATCGATTTGAAGTAGAACACTCAATCCCAAACTGGAAGCGAACACACAACCTTCTGATTTGAAGTAGAACACAGTCCCAAACTTGAAGCGAACACACATTAATCGATTTGAAGTAGAACACACACATCCCAAACTTGAAGCGAACACACACCTTAATCGATTGAGTAGAACACATATCCCAAATGCCAAATTCACTTGAATCACGACCGTTCATTTTCACTCCATTTGCACGCAACTCATTTTCACTTCATTTGCACACAGCTCATTTTCACTTCATTTGCTGATCTATGCATTTATTCGAAATGCAGGTTCACTCTCGCACAGTGCGAGGATATGGCTCCGTCGCCGCGAGGGAGTGGTATTTTGAGCTTCCGGAAGCTGTCCGGGGATTGGTTGACTTTGCAGGATTCAGGCCATTCTGCAGAGGGTTATCTCATTGCCTCATCAGTAGGACTTTATTTGCTGCTTTGGCGGAGAGATGGTGGGACACCACCAATTCTTTCCATTTTTCTGCCACCGGGGATATGACCATGACCCCGCTGGACTTTGCTGTACTTACCGGCCTAGACGTAGGCGGTGGGCCCATTCCCTACGACGAGGATATGGGTCAGTGGGAGGCTGCCTGGATGCACCTATTGGGGACACATCCGCATGTAGACAGAGGTTCGGGGAGGGTCCGATACTCCTGGTTTGCTTCCCATTTCCGGCGGCCACAGATGGAGCCTGAGACTCCTGAGGAGGCGGAGCAGTATGCCCGCGGTTTCCTTATGTATCTCCTCGGCACCACCTTGTTTGCTGACAGAGGGAACATGGTAGGATTATATCTCCTGAGTGCTCTGGTAGACCTCTCACAGGTCGGCCAGTATGATTGTAAGCGGCCCTGGCTACCCTGTACTGTTACATGAGCGCAGTCTCTCGTACACGAGGGGACTTACTCGGCGGCTACTGGAGAGCCTGGGAGGTACATTCTGTCCTCTTGATTTACATTTTTGCTCCTTATTGCTTGTTCACTGCACACACGGCGCACTTTGCATTCTGTATTCACATTCTTCATTGCTTTTCTCAGCTATGGGTGTATGTGTATTTTCCAACATTGGCTCCGGAGATGGAGGTGGCAGGGCCTCCGACGACTCCGTATTCATTGATGTTTGAGGGTGAGCATCTACTGAGGCCTCGAGAGACTCTCTCTTCTCTGCGACAGTACTTTGATACTGTTCGAGCGACGGAGGTATTTTAGAACTCTCGGTTCTTTTCATTTTTATCTTTGATCTGCTCTATATATTCTGATTTCTAATCGATTTATGCATTGGTTATCCGCAGATCACTTGGCAGCCCTGGGCAGTCTTTGGCGATGATCTCGACAACCAGTTCCCCGGAGGGTCGATTAGTTCAGATAGGTTCTGCCGAGGACCCGTCGGCGAGGCTTGGTTCTGGGGAACGTTTTGGCGTCGATATGGGAGGCCATTCTCAGGACCCTCCTGCTGTGCCTCCAGACACCATCATGCGATTCCGATAGATTATCCCCTGAGGAGGTCAGTAGTGCTATGCAGGGCAGTGATGCTTTATTACATCTTCTTGAGGGGAACTACGCCACCTATCGCCGCATATACCTGATGCCCTCGACGGAGTACGGCTCCACTACGGAGGTCCACCGGGCGCAAAGATCTTCGAGTCGCGCCCGTGCTACAGATATCCCTTCTTCTAGCAGGGCCGGTACATCTAGAGGTAGAGGCAGTTCGATTCCTCCGATCCCTCCGACTCTTGATCACCCTGGATGGCCAGAGATGCCGACTGAGTTGACGAATTGGCGATTTGGGATGCCTTACCAGATTCCGCTAGAGCCTCCTCTGCCTAATCACAGATATGTTAGAGACCCTGACTCGCCCCCGGTATGTTTTTCAGCTTTGATTTATCAGTCAGATATTTGGACATTGATTCCTTTACTGATAGTTTTGCATTTGTATTCGCAGCCCCCTGTTGAGTACACGGACGAGTTGCTCGGGATGCTGGCCACATTCGAGGGCATGATCCTTCGGAGGGAGACGCAGATGAGCATCGTGGGTGTGGAGGTACTGTTCATTTTCCCTATACCAGCATGTTTCTGATGATACTTCGGTCTTGAACCTTTTGCTGTATTGATAGACTGTGTAGAGCACATCTGACACACACCCTTTTCACATTCTGCATTTGCACCTGCTTTTATGTTTGAACTAATGCATTGCACCTTGCATTTTCAGATGCCTCACGTATATGCTTCGACACGAGGTGGGCCACCTGGGCCTTCTCAGAGAGGTCGAGGCGCTAGACCTGCTCGAGGTACAGGGACTCAAGGAGCTGGGCCATCCAGGCCTTACCGAGGAGCTCGAGGAGCAGGGTCGTCTCGCAGACGCAGGGCACCCATTGTCGAGGATGACGAAGAGGAGGTCGCAGATCATGTCTCAGAGGCATCTCCTGGCGAAGGAGGTTCCGGTCTTGGTTCCGGGAGCGGCGATGAGCCTGAGGGAGATCCGGAGGATGATAGCTCCGATCCGGATGATGATGGTGATGCAGAGATTATCCCGCAGAAGAGGATGAGAGGGCCCCCACATTCTCGTTCCCGAGGACACTGATGTTATTTCCTGCTTTATTCTACTTTCTTAGCTAGGAGTTTGTAGCACTTTGCACATTGTTAGGTAGTTTTATTTTCTGTAAAACTTGTACCTTTATTTTGTTGTAAAGCATGATGCAATGAAACAGCCTTTGAAAGGATGTCTGTATTTGAAATTCTTAGCATCGCAACGCATCATTTTGCACAAAATGGAATTGAATTGAAATGTGCCTCGTGTATTTATCGGGTCAGGTAGTGAACCGACGCAACAATTTAAAACAAATCGACTTACTAAGAAATAACAGAATCTTAGCAAGTTTACAACTCGATAAACAAAATACAACAATGACAAGACTTGACAAAATTGCGTAATGAAAAAGGAACAACTCAAAACACAAAATGCGACAGCTCGACAAAACTTACAACTCGATAAGCAAAACAACAACTCGATAAACAAAACAAAACATACTTCCGACGGACAATCTGGATAACGGAATGTACCCGAAACCGAGAGAAATGGAGGCCTTCGACATTCCCGATGCGTGACAGTGCTTCAAACTCTCTTCCGGCGGGCAAAATAGGACCAATGCGAGGCCGAAAACATTTCGCAGTTGAAAAGTAGTAGGTGGCCGGCCTACTAGGATAGGTGGCCGGCCGGCCACCCCCCCCACATCCGCCAGAATCGTGACACGTGTCCTTTGAATAGTGTTTTGCCCCTCTATAAAAGCTCCACTCTTGGAACTCATTCATTTCATCACCTTTCCTCACAAAAATGGAAGCATTTCTCACAGAAAATCTCACATTTTGGATTTCTTCTCTAGATGGCTCGGAGAAGTTGAATTTCCGGGGTTTCGGATTGAATGCACTATTCACGTTGAGGCGGACTCCACTGCACCTTTCTTTCCTCCATGCCGCGGCAAGGTTTTGGAATCCGGTGACGCATGTCTTCAGCTTTGGAGGGCAAGAGGTATGTCCTACCTTTGAAGATTTTCAAGCTTTGATGGAGTCCGAACGCTCAGAAGAGATCTTGCCTCGCCTGCTTTCGCCACGCCCAAGCTTTAGGGCGAATGTGCGGTCTCAACGCCAAGATGACGCTTCGATCTTTGATCGGTAATGGGATGTTGGATATCCCGAGCCTGATTTATCGATTCTTCGATCTTTGGTGATCGCAATGACCACTATTGGCAAGGTTTCCGACAGCATGCCCTCTGCTTGTGCATGCTATCCCATTTTCTGTTTATCTCGGGCTCCGGAGGAGCTAGCATCCGCTTGATTGAAGTCGCTCAAGGCTTGAGGGAAGGAAAGAGTTGTATTGCCATGACTTTGGCCGAGACACTGATGGGTCTAGATGCCTTCTACCGCCAAGAGACAACCAGGTTTGCAGGGAGTCCACTACTGCTACAGGTAATGTTTCCCACCCAAGCTCACTTGTATTTGCTTACATCACTCGACCCTCGGGCTCGATTTTTCTCGCAAAACCCTTATCTTACTTTTCTCTCATCGCACATCTCTCTATTCTTTATTCTCTCATTTTTCATCCCTCCCCAGATATGGTTGATGGATAAGTTGCAAGTTGTGGACTCTTGCCCTGTCTATTCAGCCCGCGGCTACTTCTTTCGGCAACGCCTAGTTAATGCTCCTGATGAGAGCTGGTGGTTTGAGTGGATGTGCAACTTATCGGCAGATCGAATTGCGTGGCGCTGTCCTTGGCTCAATCTTCCAGCGATGAGCTACAGCATGTTCCTGGCTACCGGGATCCGTCTGATCGGCTTGACTCACTGTGTATTCTATTTTCCATTCCGCATTCTGCGCCAGTTTGGTCATGATCAGACTTGCCCTCCGGAGGGACTAGAATATCCAGCTACATTCCCAGTCCGAGGTGCACATCTTGCCCGGCATATTACAGCTTGGAGGACTAGAGAGCTCTTGTCCTCGCCTCGCTTTGATTGCACTTTGTCTGATGAGTGCTGGGATTGGCTCAATGAAGAAGCACAAGTTGGGCCTAAGCTGGCATCAGAGGCTTCGACTAGCTCTGGGAGGGGGCGCAGGGACATCTGACTTGACCATGCCCCAGATTTATTGCTTTATTAGTACTTTCAAGTTTTTGTTATGAATGTAATAAAAAGCAACTTCAATTGTATGCAAGAGCAAAAGAACCCTGTTTTGAAATCAATGAAATTGAAGGTTGTGGTACTGAAAATTCTCCACTTTTGGTCCAAAAATGGTCTTAGTTGTGAAAAGATTAATTTGAACAAAGTCAACTTTTATTAAAACTTTTCAAAAACTATTTTCGATATGGATCAGAATTGGACACGCCTGAGATCTGTCACTGAGATGCACAATCCCGAATCCTAGCAACTGGAAAGTTGCCCCTAGTCTGAATAGATGCCTCGGCAATGTGTGGCAACGGAAAGTTGCCCCTAGTTTGAAAGGTGCCGCAACACTTCATTGCAACGGAAAGTTGCCCCTAGTTTGAATAGCACTGTACCGGAGATCACAATAAATGCTGATGAATAAAGATGACTGAGATGATCAAAATGGACAAAGTTGATCGGGGAAAAGATTGTGACTGAACTTCAAGATGAAGCTGCCTACGTATCCCAAAGATGGGAATCAAGTCTTACGTAGTTCAGCTCGAGTTCGCCGAGTATTTTTGCTCTCCTTTTGCGCTCTAACTTTTGCCAAGGCCGCCCTTTGCGGGTTTTCAACCTTGCGAGCTCAGTTTTTATAATTTTCAAATTTTCTATGCTCTGAATTTTGCCTAGGTCGCCCTTTCGGGTTTTCGGCCTAGCGAGCCTCTCAGGGATAATATTTCTTCAACTTGTCCATGTTGATCGGTTGGGAAAACTCCAAGCCATCTAGATCCATCAGAACCACAGCTCCACCTGACCAGATTGACTTGATAATGTAAGGACCAGTCCAATTGGGTCTGAACTTGCCCCTTGGGTCGTGGATAGGAGCTCGGTTGTCCTTGAGTACTAAATCTCCTTCTTTTAAATTCCTGGACTTAACCTTCTTGTTAAAAGCCCGAGCGATTCTGCGTTAATAGCCTTGGACGTGGTACAGTGCTTTCAGCCTTCTTTCATCGAAAAGCATGAGTTCCTCAAATCTGTTCTGCTGCCAATCTGCTTCGGCTATCTGGCACTCGGCCAACACTCGTAATGACGGGACCTCAATCTCAATAGGCAGAACGGCCTCCATCCCATAAACTAATGAGTACGGAGTCGCCCCAGTAGAAGTTCTGATTGAAGTCCTGTAGCCCCACAGAGCAAATGGCAGCTTATCTGGCCAGTCTCGATAGGTTTCCACCATCTTCTGTAGTATGCGCTTGATGTTCTTGTTGGCGGCCTCAACTGCTCCGTTGGTTTGCGGCCGGTATGTAGACGACTTATGAAAAGCCACATTGTATTTCTCCAACAAGTCAATCACCTCCTTCTTGAAGTGGGAACCATTGTCAGAAACTATTTCATTCGGAACCCCGTAGCGACAGATGATGTTGTTTCTGATGAATTTTGCAACGTGCGAAGCTTTCAACACTGCATAAGATTGGGCCTCAACCCACTTTGTGAAATAATCTATCGCTACAAGGATGAACTCATGCCCATTCGACCCTTTCGGCGTGACGGCTCCGATCACATCAATTCCCCAGACTGAAAATGGCCATGGCGAAGTCATGTTGTACAGCTTCGACGGCGGGATGTTCATGCGATTTGCATGGATCTGACATTTGTGGCATCGTCGAACAAAACCGATACAATCCTCCTCCATGGTAGACCAATAATAACCCTGTCTAAGGATCTTCCGTGCCAACATCACCCCATTCATATGTGCACCACATTCACCCCCGTGGATGGCTTCCATCAGACGCTTGGACTCTTCAGCATCAACACACAGTTTATGCATTCCCAGATGACCCCTTCTATACAGTTTACCTCCACAGATGATGAACTGAACGGCCAACCTTCTTATTGCCCTCTTGTCTTTGGCATTTACCCCTGGCGGGTATGTTTCTGTTTCCAAGAAATTCCAGATATCGTGATACCAAGGGTGCTCATCCTGAACTTCATCTATGGCTGCAATCGACTCGTGGCGGTGCAAATTTTCGTCAATAATGATCGGACGATTCGACTCCACGGGATGTCTATCATGGACGATAGAGTTGCTAAAGCGTCTGCGAACTTGTTGTTCTCTTAGTAGATGAGTAAACTTAACTTTTCAAACCGAGGAATCAAGAAATCCAAGGTTTGGTGATACATCATCATATTTTCCTCTTTACTTTCCATCTCCTTTAGCTTGAGACACAACAAGGTTTGAATCCCCAATGATGTCCAAATTGCCTTGCCCCTAATTCTAGGGCCGCCTAAACCAAAGAATGCACGCCAGATTCTCGCTTCATTATTTGAGACTTTGAACCGGAGTTTGAAGGCTAGAGGATACGGAATTGTCGAGTGCTAGAACACTCCTATCCCATACCCATGTTGATTTGATGCTCCGTCAAAGTACATTGTCCAAATTTCCTCGTCGATATGCAGAATTGCTTCATCTGGGAATAGGTACTCAACTGCTTCATCCCCCTCAACCGGATGGTCGGCGAGGGACTCTGCTCTTCGCTTCTTTACTGACTTGCGCGTCACATATGTGAGATCGAATTCGGAGAGCAACAGCAACCAACGAGCTAGCCTACCCGTAAGCGCTGGTTTCTCAAAAAGATATTTGATGGGATCAAGTCGTGAAACCAACATTACAGAGTGAGCTAACAGGTAGTGCCGTAGCTTCCTGGTAGCCCATACCAAAGCTAAGCAAGCCTTCTCTAACGGCGTATACCGGGTCTCGTATTCTAGCATTTTCTTGCTCAAATAGTAGATGGCTTTCTCCACCCTATCTTCTGTTTCTTGTGCAAGCATGCAGCCCATCGTGGTCTCCGTCACTGACAGATACAAAATCAACGGTTTCCCTGGTTCTGCTGGTGATAAAACGGGTGGGTTCTGTAGATATTCTTTAATCTGTTCAAAAGCAGCTTGACATCGGCCGTCCCATTGGAACTTCTTGCCTTTCTTCAGGAGGCCAAAAAGTGGTTCACAAGTCAAAGTTAGTTTTGAAATAAACCGTCTTATGAATTGCACTTTACCCAGAAAGCCTCGCACCTCCTTTTCAGTCCTTGGTGGTGGCATTTCTAGGATGGCCTTGATTTTGGAGGGGTCGACCTCGATGCCCCTTTGTGTAATCAGAAACCCCAGCATTTTTCCCGCTGTAACACCAAACGTACATTTCTGAGGGTTTAGCCGCAACCGGAATTCCCTGATCCTTTGGAAAAACTTGTGCAAGGCGGTGTAGTGGCCCTCTCTTTCTTTGGACTTGACAATCATGTCGTCCACGTACACCTCAACCTCTTTATGGATCATATCATGTAATATCGTGGTCGCGGCCCGTTGATAAGTAGCCCCAGCGTTCTTCAACCCAAACGGCATGACCCGATAGCAGTATGTCCCCCACGGGGTGGTGAATGCAGTCTTTTCTCTGTCTTCTGGCGCCATTACTACCTGATTGTACCCCGAGAAGCCATCCATGAATGAGAGCAATGCATGCCCTGCTGTGAAGTCCACTAACTCATCAATGTGTGGCAAGGGAAAGTCGTCCTTCGGACTAGCTCTGTTTAAATCCCTAAAGTCCACGCACACTCGGATCCTGCCATCTTTCTTCGGCACCGGAACAATGTTGGCCAACCAAGTCGGATATTCTGATACTAGCAGGAAGCCTGCGTCAATTTGCTTGGTGACCTCTTCCTTAATCTTGAGAGCCCAATCCGGGCGGATCCTTCGAGCTTCGCTTGATGTGCGGGCCTCGGGGTCAAGGGGATCCGATGTCGTACAATCTCAGATCGATTCGGGCATGTCTTCGAGGACCACGCGAAAACATCTTTGAAATCTTTTAATAAAGCGACTAAGCGCCGCGTTCCGAAGACAACGTGGACCCGATCTGGACCACCATGGGTCCTCTCGCACTAATATTCACAGAAATGATTTCATCCATTAATGGCTTAACAAACCTCTCTTGCTCTTGCTCAATTAGACGTTGTAAAACCGGAGGAACTTCGTCCTCGTCGTTTTGATCAAAATTTTGAAAGTCCGAATTAATGCAATAAATTAGGGGCATAGAAAAGTACTCGGAAACCACATTCACCTCATTCTCATTAAGTTCGTCCAAATCGTCCAATTCATCGGTTACAACAGACTCAAATGAAAAGGAAAAAGACGACCTGGACAGGACTTTGGCATCCGGGTTAACATCCCCAGGAGTACCAGACTCAGACTCAGTCGAGCTGGAATCTGATTCCGACTCACAAGACTCGGTGGAATCAGACTCCGGCTCACTACCTGACCCGGAACTGCTGGATAAGAATCCTTCCTCGTACTGCCAAATGAGAGAAGGTGCGATGGATGCATCCAAGATTGCCGCTGGTTGGCTCGCAGCCGTTTCATCCCCAATCATGGAGACCACGAAGTTATTCCCCAAGCAATCTTGGTCGATCGGAGGATCAGAGAGGAGACATGCCAGTGCTACCCCCATTTCCAATTCCGTGCCCTCAGCATCCTCTGCCTTATTCTGCTCAGCCTCAATTGTTGGGTCTGTCTGCTCTGTGGCAACGTCATCCCCAGATAGTTGTAGGTCGAAAAAGATTTCGAAGCCTGGCACGCGCTTCCTCTCCGCGTTGAACCATGGCTCTGGGAAGCCGCAAAAGGGAAAATCTTCCCCCTCCCGGACGAAGCGTCCGTTCAGGGTACCCCAGATGGGCCTGTGCATTAGATCAAAAGGCTTCCCAGCCTGCTTCGCCCTGGCCCTGCCGGCCATTTCCTTTTTCTTCCTCGTCCAGTCTTCTTTGGTGGGCAGATAACCCAATCCAAAGGTATGTGGATTGTGTGGCACTTCGGCCAATACTGCGACTCCTTTCCTGCCGCTTCTTCCCAATCCCATCCCCGGGATATGCTGTAGCTTGTTCATGAGGTAGACGGCTTGAGCGCTGACATACACACCCTCATTCACAGCCATAATGTTTTGTACCACCCGGGCCTCAGCCAAAGTAAATCCCAATATAAACATATCCTCCATGCCGTGTTCAATCTCCAGGACTGGCGTAGATACCTCCGGAGGAGGATGGATTGATGAATTCCCAAAAACAATGGCTACTCCCTTTCCGTAGGGGTATTTCACCATTTGATGCAGAGTAGATGAGACGGCCTTCACCTGATGCAACCAGGGTCGCCCCAAAAGCATGTTAAAAGATGCAGGGACCTCCAAGACATGAAAATCTACCTCTTGTTGTCCAGACCCAATCTTGGTTTGAATTTTTACTGTCCCCAGGACATCCCTACTCGTATTGTCATAAGCTTTGATCACTTGAGAAGTTGGGGTGAAGTCCGCAGGCTTTAACCAAATTGCATAGGCCGTCCTGGCCGGGCAGACATTGATAGCGGATCCGGTATCAACCAGTACCACCGGAATCCATTTGTCCTTGCATTCTACAGAGATGTAGAGAGGTCTGTTGTGATCCACGCCCTCAGGCGGCAGCTCCTTGTCCGTAAAGGTCAATGCCGGGGAACCTCCTCCCGGGAAGACTAAACCAACTAGTTGTTCCGGCGTAGTTTCGATCGAGAGTTTCGCTCTGTCCATGGCAGATAAGACAGCCTGCCGGTGCACCCTCGAAGCCATAAGCAGTCCCCAGATGGAGATATCTGCTTGTATTTTCTTTAGCTGCTTCAGTACAGCCTCTTCTTCCACTTGTTTCTCTTTCTGTTTCTCTGCTTCTTTATCTTTCCCTGATACCTCGGATTGATCAAGGTGTGGGGGCTTGAAATACCGCCCACTTCTAGTCATATGGTCTACCTCCTCGAGGTACCAGGTGCTGTCTGGTTGGCCACCTGCCCAGTCTTCGTCTGTGTGGGCGAGATATAAGTCGTCATCCTCCCACCACATTCCATTAGCATCTAACAGGCACCTATCTGGTTCCAACTTGCTTGTGCTCTCAGCATTTTCCTCCCTCATGCTCACAAAGATGTTCGTGCCCGCAAAGACTCTCAATTTCCTCATGATTCTTCGCTTTTGGGCTCTCTCAAACCCATCTTTTCTTGTTCCTCCGGTCAACTGCTCGGTTTTCAAAATGTCTTGGTCCCGGCGAAATTTTCGAAATTCTTCCGGCGCTCTCCCGATTCAATTCGTCCCTCGCCCTTCCGCCACAATGGTACAATGTCAGGCTGATCATCCAACCACCCGACGACTTCCGCTGACTCCTCATAATCGAACCAGTTAATTGATGCATCACCCGATTCCTGATTGTTGAAAAATTGAAGATTGGCGAAGCCCTCTTCCGCCGTAGTCAAATCATCCCCCGCTGATTCAAGTTTATCCCCCCGGATCATACACAACTCAGCCTTCTCTGGCAACCCTATACTCAACTCAGACCGGCCTACTGACTGGATGTATTCATTCGGATCATAAGCTCTGCCAGCTAAATCCTCAGATTGCTCCACCCTAGACTCAACAGTTTTGCTCTCCTCGGAAGCCTGCCCCGTTCCATTCTCGGTGGTCACCACCTTTGGCTCAGGTTGGGTTGTGGAGGTGTCCACCATGCACAAGTCCGTGCTATCAGGGAGGATCACCTCCGGCTTGGGTAGGTGGGAGGGAGTAATGTAGATACTAGGGTCGTAAGATACGTCCCCAGTTTGGATGAAATTGATTCTTTTGGGTGGATCTTGGCTATGTGTTGGGAGTGGGTTGGTTGTAACATTGGGTCGCTCAGGAGGTAGAATGATGTTTTTGTCAATGAGATCTTGAACCTCATGACGCAGCCTGTAACACTGGTCGGTGTCGTGACCATGCTGCTGGTGGTATTTGCAATATTTGGCTGGGTTATGGGAAGGGGGGAGTGGATTTGGTGGGGGCCTCGGTTCCAAGGGTTTCAGATGCCCTTTTCTGACTAGAACCCCGAGGACTTTGGATAAAGGCATATGTAGTGGAGAGAAGGTTCGTTGACCTCTGGGTTGGTACCTTGAAGCTTGGTTACTGCTCCCAGAGGCATCAGAAAAAGGTGTGGCCGCTGCGGACCTTGGTTGGGGAGGGGGATTGGTGGTGACCATTCCGACCTCTGAAGTTCTTGTATTGGCAGAGCCACTCGGGCCTGCATTGGTATTCCGGTTAAATGTTCTTCGGGGTTGATCCCGATCTTGGTCAAACAGACCCTGCTTCATCGCATCTTCAATTTGCATCCCCATATCATGCAGATCTGCGAAGGTGGGGAAGGGAACTACAATCATCTTCTTCATTAATGCCGGCTGGAGGTTGCGCACAATCATCCGGATTTGATCCCTGTCTGTTGGCCTTAAGGTCATCATCGATGCCTTCGCCCTCCACCGGGTTACAAAGTCAGAGAAAGATTCCTTGGGCTCCTGCCTCGTTGTCTCGAGATCACGAGTTGTGATCTCGATCTGCGTGTTGTATGAATATTGTGCCACGAAGGCCTCGGCCATCTCATCCCAGTTTATTTTCACCTGATCTTCCAGCTTTGAATACCAAGTGGATGCCACACCCGACAGGGTTCGACCGAACAAAGAGAGCTTTTGCGGTCGGGTTAGGCCCATTGGTCTTAAGACGTCTGAAAACAGCCGGAGGTGGACCATAGGGTCCCCGGATCCATCAAAGCGATCGATCTGGGGCATCTTAAATCTGTCCGGCAATGTCACGGCCACATCAGTATAGCCGTCTTCAATGTTTGGGATGGCCTTCACCCCCTGAGACTTTTTGAAGAGCTTCTCCAACTTGCTCAATTTCAGAGTTGTCTGGTCTACCTCGAACTTAAATGGAGCGTCCGGGTAGGTCTGTGTAATGTTTTTGGACAGTTGTGGTAGAAGCGGGGGCGGAGCCAGCCCCGTTGGAAGACCCGTGTCCTCTTGAGTGTTTTGGAGGTTAGGCGGAGGGTTCTGTGGGTTTGGGAGGGTATTCTGGGTATTCTGCAGATTTGGAAGGGCATTCTGACCAGTAGCTAACTGCTCAGGTAATGGGGCCCCGGGTGGTGGAGGAACCTGCTGTGTCCCTAGTGGAGGAGGGACCTGGTGTGAAGCAGATGCAGCGTTCTGCTGTTGTAATCTGGTGATCAACTCAGACTGTTGGGCCATAACAGCGGCCTGCTGTTTTGAAAATTCCGCCTGGCGGATAGCATCATCTTGCATTTGTTTCATGCTCTCACTCATCTGGCGCATCATCGCCTCCATTGCTGTGTTCTGTTGTTCCATCTGAATAACTGGCAGGTGTATCTCTATAGCAGAAAGAGGAATCTCAACCCGACTGTCTGACACTAAAGGAGACTGCTGTACCAGTAATCTCTGCTCTGATGGACTGCGTTTTCTCGGTCTCCTTCTAATAACCGGGGGTAGTGAATGGAACACCGGATGTCCGTCAACCAGATCCTCGGATCGAGTAAGTCGGCGACCTCGTGTCCAGATTGCTTGGGAAGTATCGACTGGCTCGGAAGCAATTGTGCTACAAACTGCCCCTAGCAAAAAGATAATAAAGCGAAAAAGGAAATAAAAGACCAGAAAAACGGGCAGCATAACAGCTTAAATTTAAATACACACAACACACAGTCGGGCATACAACACACAGTTTGGATAAGCTGGAAATACTGCATCCTCAACCATCGATCACTGCTCTCAGTATCCTTGTTTCTAAATCAATCTGACATCCGCAGACAACTGATTCTCAGACACTGAATAATGCCCGCAGGCCTGATGCCCAAACTCATAAACTGATGCCCGCAGGCCTGATGTTGAAACTCATAACCTGATACATGCATTCCCTGTAGAGGCGCACTCTAGCAAGCACATAACAGATAAATGAGAGCCAAAACACCCCTATATTGGGGTAGGGTTTCCCTGTCCTATTTTGTCAGGAGCTAGGACTTCACTACGCACGCAGCGGTTTCAAACAACCTATAAACGGATAAGCAACCTGTCCTAGTTTGGAATAGTCACTATGGATCCGAATATGCACTAGGTCGAATGGTCAAAAAGGGCGCCCCGGTAAAACCGGGGTTTGTGTTCCCATACTGGCAGAGCCCGTAACCGATCAGCCTTATGGACATGCCTTGACAAGACAAGCCTCCGGCAAACCGCTCAGGAATAGCAGATGGCAAACACGGTGTCCTAGGCGCACCAATGCAAATGCAATGCAAAGAAAAACACAAATGTAGTCAAAAGCAGATATCATGAGTTCGAGTCAAGTTCTCTAAATCCCAAATGAGTCGCCAGAAATCAGAATAACGCCCATGACCTCCTTCTGATTCGGACTCGATTTTGTTGTGGTTCATCTGAACCAAAGAGTCCAAATCAAATCGCGTTT
Organism: Camellia lanceoleosa; assembly: GCA_025200525.1. NCBI lineage: Eukaryota > Viridiplantae > Streptophyta > Magnoliopsida > Ericales > Theaceae > Camellia > Camellia lanceoleosa. The sequence goes on along the minus strand of CM045769.1, from coordinate 120,599,173 downwards.
TGAAGAAAAGCAGATTTTTTGAAAGAAGTGCCAAACATGGACTGCTTTGCGGATAATGAGTCGCCACCTAAATATTTTTAAAATGGGAAATTTAGGAAACCCCGACTCGGTCTTGAAAGGCCACGTGTCCGTCATCACCAAAGTTGGTTCGGGAACTTGGTACGATTAGGGAAGGTCACATCGTGAGCACCTCTCGCTTGGGTCAATGACCGGCCTCTACTAACCATGATATCTGTTTTTGAAAACTTTGTATGCCCTTATTCCGGTTATTAGCCTAGTTTTCTATGTGATGCTCGCAGCAAATAAGTATAGACTGGGCCGTCTGAATTGGAACAAAACATTTTATGTTTATTTATTTGAAAATAGTTTGATGGTGCTACCCGCAGGTAGGCTAAAATGCGGATTTGCCACCCTCAGGTGGGCTTAGAAAACATGATTTTGCCACTATCTAGTGGGCTTAAAACAAACAGTTGATGAATTGCTCCAATTCAGATAACTCAACCTCCACCCACAGGCATTCAAGGCAGTTATATCACATAAGCAAATAGCCTCATGGCAAGCATGCTATCATGGCAACACTCACACACATGCGAGGATGCTAAAGCATAAAACTCACCTAGTACTCCAAGCCAAAACAGGAAACTCATTAGAAATCATGCATGATCCTAAAAATATACAGAAATGCCTAATGCAACACATGCAAAATGCAACTATAGCAGGCTCGGTTATTCTAAATATGGCATATGAAATGCTACAGCTATCAAGTATTCAACTTGGAATTGAAATACAAATGCAGTTTGTATGATGTGCCGAGCCCAGTGCATGCAAAATAGATGAATGATGCAAACATGCTTTCATACTGTATGCTAATTGAAATATGCCCTATATCTAACCATCCAAAGCAGGTAAATAAAAGGGAGAAAGAAATGGGGGTTGGAAGACATACATCACACTCACCCACCCTTATTACAAGTTTGCCCTCGCGCAGAGGGTCCGAATAAATGTACAGTCCGAATAATACAGTCCGAATAAATATACAAATTCTAATTAATTGACAGATTAAACTTAAGAAAGTCAGAATGGCGCCTTGTGCCGTGGGCTTTGCTTCGATAGATGCCGCTTTGTTAGGTGCATGAAATCCACTGGGATGCCCCGATTAGCCTCTGTTTGCAATATTTCTTGAAATGCGAGCCCGACTCCGAAAGTTGCTAAACTCTGAATTTTGCTGCAACAGAGAGCAGGAAAAGGGCACAGCAGTGTATTTCACAAATATATGCATGCCTCGATCCTCGTGCCACCAATCACGCATATCGATGCATGATGGCCGAGGAGCCGAATTGCACAATTCAATGTAGGGATGAATGTAGGTGCATGCTATAACAAAAAATCCAACTCCATCATGGGTAATCCGGAGTGTCGGTGACTTGGGAATTGAGACCCGTTCCGTTACTCGGAGTACGGAGCGTGCCTCGTTTCCCGTGCGATATGCATGATATGCATGAAATGCAACTAATATACAACTTAGCATGCTCAATGCTATGAAAATGAGATGTCTCGAAATGCGTGCCCACAGGCACGCATACCGAGGAATGCAGAATGACATGCGAAATGCAATGATGGGCTTATACCAACATGAGGGAGCCTCAGCCACACTCATATAGGATGCCAGAATGATAAAAGAAGGTGCCTCAAAATGCGTGTCCACTGGACACGCAGACTGAGACAATGATGTGAAATGCAAATCGGATAGAACGGAAGGTGCCTCGAAGTGCGTGCCCACAGGCGCGCAAACTGAGGCAATGATGAGATGAAAATCGGATAAAATCGAAGTGCCTCGAACTGCGTGCCCACAGGCGCGCAAACCGAGGCGATGATGAAAGATGAAAATCGGATAAAACCGAAGTGCCTCGAAACGCGTGCCCACAGGCGCGCAAACCGAGGCGATGATAAAAGATGAAAATCGGATAAAACCGAAGTGCCTCGAAACGCGTGCCCACAGGCACGCAAACCGAGGCGATGATAAAAGATGGAGATCGGATAAAATCGAAGTGCCTCGAAACGCGTGCCCACAGGCGCGCAAATCGAGGCGATGATAAAAGATGGAAATCGGATACAACCGAAGTGCCTCGAAATGCGTGTCCATAGGCGCGCAAACCGAGGCGATGATAAAAGATGGAAATTGGATAAGACCGAAGTGCCTCGAAACGCGTGCCCACAGGCGCGCAAACCGAGGCGATGATAAAAGATGGAAATTGGATAAGACCGAAGTGCCTCGAAACGCGCGCCCACAGGCGCGCAAACCGAGGCGATGATGAAATACAATGAAATGGCACACGGAATGCCGCGATGGGCTTACACCAACATGGGAGAGCCTCAGCTCACTCACATAGGAGGCCGTCGGGTAAAAACAAAGCTGTCTTGAAACGCGTGCCCGCGGACACGCAAATCGAGGAATGCACAAAATGGCATACAGAATGCAGTGATGGGCTTATGCCAACATGAGAGAGCCTCAGCTGCACTCACATAGGCTGCCGTCGGATAAAAATGAAGTGCCTCGAAATCACGCGCACGCATAAACCGAGGCAATGCAAAAATGATACAAATAGCATAAGAAATGACATGCAAACATGCAAACCATATTTCAGCACCTAAATGAAGGGGGAAACAGCCCCGAAACAATTCGAAACGACACCCGAAGCATGCAATCATCCCGAAAATGTGAAATTAAGCCCCGAAATGGCCTATAGCCATGCTATACATGCAAAATATGATCATGGCAGCAATAACAGTAGCAAGGCAGTCCCAAATATGGCATTTTTCAGTAACAAACATGTCCAAAATGCTAGCATAGATATGGCAACAATAGTTCGCAAGAATACGGTAAAAGAGAGGATTTTCAAAGCAAGTAGTATATAGAAAATTCAAATAGAAAAATTTTCTTCTGAAACACTGAAGAGGGCCCAAAAATAAGCATATGTTCAGTTTATGGAAACCCCAAAATCAGAATAAAATCATGCTAACAATTCCATGCAAAATGGAGCTCAAAAAAGGCTATAACAAGAGACATGCAAAGCACGCACCAAATGACAAAATTTTATTAATGAGACATGTAAAGGGGGTCAAAATAAGACCAAAGTCAGTATGGGTCGAAGTCCCAAAAACAAATAGAAATAGGTCAAAAATTGCATACAAAATGTGGCACATTTGATGAAATTTGAAGGAGGTGGTATATACAATGGCCAAATGGGGTTGAGCCCTTCTACAATGTTGTAGAGGGGCTCAAAATGAGCACAAAACCAGTAGGGGTCGGACCCCTAAAAACAAACACAAATAGGTCAATTTTAGCATGCAAAAATGTGACAAATTTGATGAATATTGAAGGAACTAGTATATATAAGCACCAAATGAAGTTGAGCCCTTCTACAATGTTGTAGAGGGGCTCAATATGAGCACAAAACCAGTAGGGGTCGGAGCCCCAATTCTCAACCAATTGGAGTAGAGAAATGAATCAAGAAAAAGCCCTAAAAGTTGGTTTTGAAGACTTACCCTTGAAGACTTGTCTTTCTTTGCTTCTTGGCTTGGATTTGTAGCCTCTTGACCTCTGAAGAACACTTCCTTGCTGCTGGAATCGAAGTTGGAATGGTGAGGCTAGGTGTTGGTGAAGAAATCAAGCAAGACTTGAAGCTTTTGTGAAGGTTTTGGCTATGGAGATTAGGGTTTTGCTTAAGTGTTCTTGAAGACAATTTTGTAACCTTGAGGAAGGAGTGATGGTCCCATTAAATAGGCAAAACAAGGTGTAAAAGGGGAGGGCAAAGCATCCAAGCTTTCCCTCCCAAAATATCCCCCAGATGGGGTGATATTTCAAAGAAAATATCCTGACAAATTTGACTTGAAATTTGGAAAGGGAAAGCCGGCAGTGGTTTCTGCAGGTGGTGGCCACCCCACCCGTCGACCACCACTCACCATGGCCGGCCACCACCAAAAATGAACAAAAGATTTTTCCGCCGACCAGTATAGAAAGGTGTCCTCCCAAGTGTGTAGAATAAGGCCCCATGGTCGAAATCTGGCAACTCTGAAGCAGGAGTCAACATAGAGCTTGAAGAAGAGGCCCAAAAATGAACTTCACAATTTCTGGCCGACCACCAACATTTTGTGTCCTCCTAGATGTGTAGAACAAGGATCCAAGGTTGAAATTTGGCAACACTGAAGCAGGAGCCACAACATAGAGCTTGAAGGAGAGGCCCAAAAATGAAACCCACAGTTTCTGGCCGACCAGTAGCTTTTAGGGTCCTCCCATGTTCCCTCATCACAAATATGTAACTTTGGTTGGAAGAAAATACCCCCAAGGTGTTCAACATTGGCCCGGAAGTGAGAAAAACGGGCTCCGGAGGAGCGAAATTGGTTATCTGGGATAATTGCTGGCCTCCCACCCCTCAGTGATCTTCCTGGTGTTGAAACAGAGGTACCTGCCAAATTTGAACAAAAACTAATGAGAAATGAACGTTCGGGGCCAAAACCGAGCAATTCGGGATCCCGAAAATGGGCAAGTGGTGCCTAAGTGGTGTTCAAGAATAAGGTGTCTGCGACCCCAGTGTCCCTCGGAATGACAAAACAGAGGTTCCTGCCAAAAATCAGAGAAAACCGATGCAAAATGAATGCTCGGGGCCCAAACCGCGCGGTTCGGGGTCCCGAAAACCGGCTACAGGCACCGGAAGTGGCATACGGCCACGAAGTGGGCATCAGGGGGCCCAGTGTTCCTCAGAACTAAAAAACAGAGGTCTCTGCCAAAAACCGGAGAAAACGGATGCGAAATGAATGCTCGGGACCAAAACCGCGCAGTTTGGGGTCCCGAAAATGGGCTGTGAGCACCGGAAGTGGTGTTCGGCTGCGAAGTGGGTTTCTGAGACCCCAGTGCTCCTCGGAACTATAAAACAGAGGTGCAAGCCAAAAACCGGAGAACTCGGAGATGGTTGGGCGGCCCCGAGCCGAGGCACACGGCCTAACGGCTCCGAAAACCGGGAACCGGGCTCCGAAATGGGCAAAATGGCCTACGGCCACGAAAAGTAGCTCACGGCCACCGGGAGATAGTCTACAGGACCACTCTCTTCCCTCGGGAAAGAAAACAGAGAAAACCGAGTCTGGTTCGCAAACCGAGACAAGGCACAAAAAGAGAATTCGGAAGTCCGGAGGTAGGGCGCACGGCCGCGACTCTGAGACTTCTGAACGAGCACAGTATGCAACATCACCAAGCGCTCAATCGGTGACGTCTGAGTCTTGAGGACGGTCAAAAATGGGGTGTCTACAAATACAGTTAATCGTTCAGAAAATAATCATAATTGAACGTCGCTTTACAACATTGTTACTCACAGATTACTGGGCTATAGGCAGGCAAACAACATCCTCGGGTGCCAACCCTACACAGTTGCAGAACGAACACACACTAAATTACACACTCGGGATTAATAACTTAGCCTCTATCTTGATTTGCTGTGGTTCTAGAACATTATCCTCATTATGGTGCCTTAAACATGGCCTAGGAATGCCTAGGATGTAATGAGGATGCAAAAATGTACTTAACAATATTTTTCAAAACTTGCTGAAAACAGGGGTCTCGCTCGAGCGTGGTTTTCTTCGCTCGAGCGAGCTTACCGAATGAGAGAGGTCGCTCGAGCGTAGACTTCCTCGCTCGAGTGATCTGTAAAAAAGTGAAAAGTACTGGTTGCTGAAATTTTCTGCTCGATGCTCGCTCGAACGTGAGACACAGTTCTTCGCTCGAGCGTAGGTCTCGTTGCTCGAGCGTGCATCTGCAAACTCAAAAACCTAAGAGCTTGCAATTTATGCTCGAGCCAACATTTCGTCGCTCGAGCGAGAGTCTGAAAACAAAGGTGGTCGCTCGAGCGGGGAAGCCAAATTTTGGGTTTTCCAGATTTGCTCCCAAAGCTCAAACCATGGATCAAACATTTCAAAACTCATTCTTTTGGGCCAATTTTCTGGAAAACACTTAGAAACTCATAATACAACATGTTTTAAAGATCATTTCATAAAATCAAAGCCCAAAAGGTTGACAATTGAACCAAATTCAATTAAAACTTTATGAACATAACAACATTACATGCGTGAGTTCTCATGAACTCTAAAACTCCAAAGCATGATCAAATGAAATATTCACCTAAAAAACATGGTGAATTCTTGGATCACAACTCAAATATGAACATGCATGGAAGAACTTCATGCAAAATAACTTCAAAATCCCATGATATGGACATGCATGCATGAATTAATGTTTCTTAAGCTTAAATCTCATATCTCATAATTCAATTCACTTGAAATCATAGGTGATACAACTTAAATTCAAGACTAGGGACTTGGTTTCCTTACCTTAGATGTTCAATTGGGCTTAGGACACTAAAATCTTGAGCTAGATGAACTAATCTCCAAAACTCCTTCAATTTCCTCTCAACTTCAAGCAATTCTTTAGTTGAATCAAATTTTCTCCTACTCTCTCTCACTTACGTTTTGCTCAAGGAGGTGGAAGGTAGATGATGCCAAACATATAAGGAATCAAGCAAATGGCCTTGTAAAGACCCACTAATGGCAAAAGTGTAATAAACTCAAGCTAAAGTAATTTAACATTATTTATTCTAATTTAATCATTCCAAATCGAATTTTAATTAAACCTACCATAAAATCATATAAATCCTGATTAGCATATAACACAAATCAATTTCTGAATCGGTCGCCGATAAGGCTTTCAATTCGCAATTCGAAATTAAAACACGAACAGATCATTCTGTAACAAACAGATAGAAATACAATTAAAGTGACACACTCATGTAACCAATATAAGATTTCATCTTAATCAATTACTTATCATGCTTAATCATGAATTAGCGCTAATCAGGGGTGAGGGTTGTCACAGTCTTCCCCCCTTAAAGAGAGTTTGGTCATCCAAACTCGAATTACCTTCATTTTGGAAGAACACTGGATCCAAGGGGAACAATTCAGGATATCTTTTCATCATATCATCTTCCCTTTCCCAAGTGGCATAAACGCCACCATGGTTTTGCCAATCCACTTTCACTAACGGGATTTCTTTATTTCTCAACCTCTTGATTTGTCGATTTACAATCTGAATAGGCCGTTCTTCATAAGTGTAATCATCACTTAACACCACACGGGTAGGCTCAATAACATGGAAGGGATCCCGAAGATAATCCCACAACATCGAAATATGAAAGACATTATGCATATGTTCCATTTCAGGAGGGAGCGCCACTTGATATGCCACTGAATTAATCTTTTCAATGATTTCATACGGCCCAACATACCTCGGTGCCAGCTTACCCTTAGCTCCAAAGCGAGACTGTCCTTTCATTGGTGTCACTTTAACAAAAACATGATCACCCACTTCATATTCCCTGTCTCGCCTTCGCACATCTGCATAGCTTTTCTGTCAACTTTGTGCAGTTTTCAATCTTTGTTGAATCAGTTTCACCTTTTCCTTGGTCTCATGTACAATCTCGGGCCCAAGTAAAGGCACATCACTAACTTCTGCCCAACAAATAGGAGATCGACATTTTCTACCATATAGAGCCTCGAAAGGCGCCATGCCAATACTCGAATGAAAACTGTTGTTGGAGGCAAATTCAGCCAAAGGCAGGTGACTTTCCCAATTCCCTTGGAAATCAAGTACACACATACGCAGTAAGTCATCCAGAGTTTGGATTGTTCTTTCTGATTGGCCATCCGTCTGAGGATGGTATGCACTACTCAGTCTCAATTCAGTACCCAATGCCATTTGTAGACTTTCCCAAAATCTCGATATAAACTTCGAGTCCCTATCAGAAACAATGGACACAGGCACTCCATGCAATCTAACAATCTCGTTGATATAAATTATAGCCAATTTATCCGCATTATAAATTGTTTTGACAGGTAAGAAATGAGCAGATTTAGTCAACCGATTAACAATAACCCAAATTGAATCCATACCTCCACTGGAGCGAGGCAATCCAACCATGAAATCCATAGTAATATATTCCCATTTCCACTCCGGTATTGGCAAGGGTTGAAGTAAGCCCGCGGGTCATTGATGTTCAGCTTTGACTTGTTGGCAATGTAGGCATTTCGATACAAACTCGGCAATTTCTTTCTTCATTCTTGGCCACCAAAAATTAAGCTTTAGATCTCAGTACATTTTTGTATTTCCTGGATGGATAGAAAGTTTTGAACTGTGGCCTTCTTGCAAGACTCGCTTTTTCAATTCAGGATCATTTGGTACACACAACCTACCCTGAAATTTCAGTACATTGTTTTCAAATGTAAAATCTGGCCTTGGTTTGGATTTCCTTTCATCAATGATCTTCTTCAAGAAGTCATCTTGTTGTTGTTTCTCTTTGATCTCTTCAATGAGTGCTGGTTGAGCAGAAATAGTGGCCAATATCCCACCTTGTTCTCGTACAACAATTTCAACTTCAAATTTTCCAAGGTCACGTAACAGTCCTTTCTGTCCGGTGAGTAAACAGGCCAAATTCCCAATTGATTTCTGACAAGTGCATCAGCAACGGTATTAGCTTTCCCCGGATGGTACAAAATTTGCAAGTCATAGTCTTTTATCAATTCTAACCATCTCCGCTGTCTCATGTTCAACTCTTTCTGTGTAAAGAAATATTTTAAACTCTTGTGATCGATGTACACCTCACATGTTGCCCCATATAAGTAGTGGCGCCAAATTTTCAATGTAAATACCACTACAGCAAGTTCCAAGTCATGAGTTGGGTAATTATTTTCGTGTGGCCTCAGTTGTCTAGTCAAATGATATTCCCTTTTAAGTCAATTGAGTCAATGGCAAAGCAGTTTTGGAAAAATCTTTCACGAACCTCCTGTAGTACCCGGCTAAACCCAAGAAACTCCGAACTTCAGTAACATTAGTTGGTCGAGGCCAATTCACCACTGCTTCAATCTTCTATAGGTCAACTGAAATGCCATTCTTGCTAATCACATGGCCCAAAAACATAACATTATCAAGCCAAAATTCACACTTTGTTAGTTTTGCATACAGCTTCTGTTCTCTTAAGGTCTGTAAAGCAATTCTCAAATGATGTTCATGTTCCCCCTTACTCTTGGAATAAATCAAAATGTCATCTATAAAAACAATCACAAATTCATCGAGGATTGGTTTGAAAATTTTGTTCATAAGATCCATAAATGTAGCAGGCGCATTAGTAACTCCGAAGGGCATAACAAGAAATTTATAATGTCCATACCTTGTTTGGAAGGTAGTCTTCTCAATGTCCTCTGTTTTGACTTTCAACTGATGATATCCGGATCTAAGGCCAATTTTGGAGAAAACCTGAGCACCTTGCAATTGGTCAAATAAGTTATTAATACGAGGCAATGGGCATTTGTTTTTCACTGTCACCTTGTTCAATTCACGGTTACAATGCAAAGCCTTAATGAGCCGTCCTTCCTTCTTTTTCACAAATAAAATTGGTGCGCCCCACAGTGAAGTACTGGGCCTGATAAACTTCTTGTCCAACAATTCTTATAATTGAATTTTCAATTCTTTCAATTCAGTAGGTGTCATTCTGTACGGAGCTTTAGAAATTGGTTGTGTACCCGGTAACACCTCAATGGTGAACTCAATCTCTCTATCAATCAAATCCCCTGGCAAATCATCTGGAAAAACATCTGGGAATTCTCTAACTATAGGAATACTGTCTACATTAGCTTTAGTATCAGCAGGTACAGTTAATATGCAACATAAATACCCTTTACACCCCTTTTAAATTAGTTTGAATCCTTTCATGGACGAAATCAGATATGGGGGAGGTACTACACTGACTCGATTAAATACAAATTCAGGCAATCCAGGTGGACAAAAAACAACTTGTTTCATTACACAGCCTATGGAAGCATGATATTTTGTTAACCAGTCCATTACCAAAATCACATCAAAATGATCAAGGTTCAAAGGCAGTAAATCAACATACAAAAGGACATCCGCAATAACAATCTCACATACAAGATACACATAAGCACAAGTCATAGATCCCCCAGCAGGTGAAGATACAGCTAACAAATAGTTCATGGGTTCCAGTGGTCTATTTAATTTTCATGAAAAAGCATGCGAGACAAACGAATGTGTAGACCTCGAATCAATCAAAATATAAGCATTTTGGGCACAAATTGAGAGTATACCTGACACAACTGTCTCGGTGTTCTGCATGTCTCCTGGTACAAGTGCAAATACCCGACCTTACCTTAAAGGTTCCTTTCCGGTAGCTCTGGGATTGGGTTTTAGTGCAACAGTTGATGCGGCAGCACTAACTACGGGTCTACTGGTGCCTTGAGACATGGAAGGGCAATCTTTGACCATGTGGCCCACCTTGCCACACCTGTAACATGCCCCAGAAATTTTGTAGCAAACCCCTTTATGCCTTTTGCCGCATTTGGAGCAAGGTGGTATGGAACTGTTTCCTTGACTATAGCTGCTTGTTGACCCCGTGTTTTGTCTTTTATTCAATGAGTTATTTCGGCCCTTTTTTAAATTGAAGCCTTGCCTCTTACCTCGCCATTCGGTCACCGGTGCCTTAGTCTGTTTCAATGCAGTGACATTTGCCTCGGCCATAATTGTTCGGTCAAGAACATCCACATATTTGAGCAGTTTCAAGACATTGATTCAATCAAGTATCTCCACATTAAGCCTGCCTTCAAACTTTCTGGCCTTTTTATAATCAATATCAACCATGTGTGGTGCATATCGAGCGAGTTCAGTGAACTTAGATTCATATTCTGCTACTGACATGGTACCATGCTTCAACTGTTCAAATTTAGTTACTTTACGATCCCTAACACACTGGGGAAGATACTTCTCATAAAAAGCTTCCTTAAACTGAGCCCAAGTCATAGCATTGTTGGTATCACGAATGAGCATCCACCACTATCTAGCCTCTTCTTGTAAGGTAAAGGTAGCCAGTAATACTTTGTGTGCCTCAGAGCACGGAAACACTTCAAACAACTTTTCGGTTTCTAAAACCTATGCTTCGGCCTTTAGTGCCTCAAGACCTCCTTCAAATGTTGGTGGCTTCATTTTGTTAAACTTTTGCATCAAGGCAATCACATCATCATTGATATTTGGTTCTGGCTGTACAGGAGGAGGTGGGACTGTTGGTTCTGTTGTTGCCTTAGAGCCTCAGTCAACAGTTCAACCATTCTTTCCAACCTTGCCATTCTTGCTTCAGATGATTCAGATTCATCGACATTTCTTGCATTCTCCATTTCACTATATGCAATACGGTAATAATAAACATAGGAAAATTGCTTACTTATGCACATTAGCACATGTATACGTATCATGACCACACACACTTTCTTATGCTCATGTAATGCCCTTATTACTTTTTTAAGACATCCTATAGCTCATTTGGATACGTGTGTGAAGTATAACTCGTGCTCTGATACCACTTTGTCACGTCCCAAACCCGCCCCTAAGGGTTTAGCATCATAACCGGCCAGTAATCCGTGATTACCAAAGGCCTGAATAACAGTAATAATAGTAATACAATATAAAAGGGGCTGGCAGAAGCCAAACAGTAATAACAAGGTGTCCAATGAGCTGCGAAAACCTGAATGGGAAAAACTTTTATAGACTAAACCACATTCATAACCATATATATATACATATCAGATACACATAACATGCAAGTTAGGGATCCAATCCCTTTACCATAACTATACGACCAAATCTTAAACATTCATTACATAACAGGGACAAAAGGGTGAATCTGAAACACCCCAAAAATAGCCTTGGCTCGAGCAGACTCGGAACCTCGAAGTGAGGCACAACGGTTGGCTGGACAAAACATGAGCTTAACTCGACGCTTTTAGCTTTGGTCCGACGTCTGGCCGCCTACATAAATATATAAACAGTGAGCTAAAGCCCAATGACTAACAAATGTGTAAAGGAGTTAAGAATGAATGTCCTTTCAGTAATTAAAACAGTCACTTGCATCAGAAGATCAGTTATTCAATCAGTGATTCATATTTCATGTCATATAAGTCATTTAGAAATCATAACAGTCATACGTGGTACATCCAATAGCGTATAAGACAAGAGGTCTTATAGACCCTAATCGATTGATGGCCATCGCAACAGTAAACAGTAGTAGTTCCAAATATTGGAACCGACAGAGATCTCTCGTAATAAAGATAGCGATAAGAATATGATAAAGATGGCGATAGCGATAAATAACAATAGCAGTCAGTTGCTATGGATGCCACGAGTACAGTTCATAAAATAGGACAAACATTCATTCAGTAAACAATATCATTTTAGAAAATAGTACAGTTAATCGTTCAGAAAATAATCATAATTGAACGTAGCTTTACGACATTGTTACTCACAGATTATCGGGCTATAAGCAGGCAAACAACGTCCTTGGCTGCCAACCCTACACAATTGCAGAACGAACACACACTAAATTACACACCCGAGATTAATAACTTAGCCCCTATCTTGATTTGGTGTGGTTCTAGAACATTATCCTCATTATGATGCCTTAAACATGGCCTAGGAATGCCTAGGATGTAATGAGGATGCAAAAATGTACTTGACAATATTTTTCAAAACTTGCTGAAAACAGGGGTCTCACTCGAGCGTGGCTTTCTTCACTCGAGCGTAGACTTCCTCACTCGAGCGATCTACAAAAATGTGAAAAGTGCTAGTTGCTGAAATTCTCCGCTCGATGCTCGCTCGAACATGAGATACAGTTCTTCGCTCGAGCGTGCATCTGCACACTTAAAAACCTGAGAGCTTGCAATTTACGCTCGAGCCAGCATTCCGTCACTCGAGTGAGAGTCTGAAAACAAAGGTGGTCGCTCGAGTATGGAATCCTTCACTCGAGCGGGGAAGCCAAATTTTGGGTTTTCCAGATTTGCTCCCAAAGCTCAAACCATGGATCAAACATTTCAAAACTCATTCTTTTGGGCCAATTTTCTGGAAAACACTTAGAAACTCATAATACAACATGTTTTAAAGATCATTTCATAAAATCAAAGCCCAAAAGTATAACAACTAAACCAAATTTCAATTAAAACTTTATGAACATAACAAGAACATTACATGCGTGAGTTCTCATGAACTCTAAAACTCCAAAGCATAATCAAATGAAATATTCAACTCAAAAACATGGTGAATTCTTGGATCACAACTCAAATATGAACATGCATGGAAGAAGTTCATGCAAAATAACTTCAAAATTCCATGATATGGACATGCATGCATGAATTAATGTTTCTTAAGCTTAAATCTCATATCTCATAATTCAATTCACTTGAAATCATAGGTGATACAACTTAAATTCAAGACTACGGACTTGGTTTCCTTACCTTAGATGTTCAATTGGGCTTAGGACACTAAAATCTTGAGCTAGATGAACTAATCTCCAAAACTCCTTCAATTTCCTCTCAACTTCAAGCAATTCTCTTGTTGAATCAAATTTTCTCCTACTCTCTCTCACTCACGTTTTGCTCAAGGAGGTGGAAGGTAGATGATGCCAAACATATAAGGAATCAAGCAAATGGCCTTGTAAAGACCCACTAATGGCAAAAGTGTAATAAACTAAAGCTAAAGTAATTTAACATTATTTATTCTAATTTAATCATTCCAAATCGAATTTTAATTAAACCTACCATAAAATCATATAAATCCTAATTAGCATATAACACAAATCAATTTCTGAATCGGTCACCGATAAGGCTTTCAATTTGCAATTCGAAATTAAAACACGAACAGATCATTCTGTAACAAACAGATAGAAATACAATTAAAGCGACACACTCATGTAATCAATTTAGGATTTCATCTTAATCAATTACTTATCATGCTTAATTATGAATTAGCGCTAATCAGGGGTAAGGGTTGTCACAATAGTTGATTTGGCAGTACAAGTTTGTTTACATGATTTCCAAGATATTGCTCCATCACCTAGGGTGAATACATACCCATTTGTAGAGTTGGTGTAATCATTATCTGAAATCCAATTTATATCACAATACCATTCCAAGACCTTAAGATACACAGTATAATGTAGCCCCAAATCTATTATGCCTCTCAAGTATCTCAATTTAGTACTCTTTTATTATTAGGAACCTTGGTTGCTTGTTTATTGATGCATAATAAAGCTCTTCTAAATTGAAATACTACTCGCCTAAAGTTCTTCTTTACTTTAGTTGAATTACACAAATTAATTCCCTTGGAGGCTTAAGTTTTTTTTTTTTCAAAGCTTCAAGATCTCCTTTAATAGTGTAACACTACATACTAAAAATCAAAAATCAAAAATTCTAAAAATGAAATGTGTTGTTGACTAAATTTATTCCAAGTGTGTTCTACACCATATCAAATTTAAATCGACACTCCACATTTCATTTTTAAGTTAAATAATTTTTTCATTGACTAATACTAGAGACACTGAAATATTATTCTTAAATTTACCCATAGTGACATGGCAATGGGGTTGAGTGATTGATTGCTAAACAAATCAACAACTAGCATGCAATAGAACACGTCACTATAAGTAAATTTGGGAGTCATGTTTTAGAGGTCTTAAGCATTTTTCTTTTCCTACTTCCATCGTTTATAATTTCAGGGTGCTTCTGTTCTTGCTTCTATGTTGCCTCTTTGGCTCTTACTACCATTTCATTACATTCTTTGAATCACACCTATTTTTTTTAGGATTCTGATTTAAAATTAGCACAATTTTATCCACAAATATTTGTTTAATTTTATGGGAAAATCGATAAGTATTCACTGAATTTTAAAACTTACAACTTTTAATGACTACCCTAACACAAACTCCTAGAGTCGCCACTGGTCAACGCAGTCCAATGTTCCCTACCAAGGTTGTGTGTATCTACTTAACCTACTCATAGTGTAAGCAATATATGGTCGTGTACAATTCATTAGAAACATAACATTACCAATAACCTTAGCATAATTTAGATTGGGCTACACTAGGTTCTTTATTTTTCTTCAAGTATAAGCTAGGGTCGTATGGTGTTCTTACAGGTTCTAAGTCATAATGATTAAACCTTTTAAGCATTTGTTCAATGTAATGTGACTGGGATAAATAATACCTTCTTTATCATGTCTCAATTTGAGTCCCAAAATGACATTAGCTCGCCCTAGAACTTTCATATCAAAGTTTGTGGACAAAAAGTTTTTGGTGTTGTCAACAACTTCTTCATCAGTACCCAAAATTAACATGTCATCAACATATAAGCAAATAATGACACCACAAAAACCAAAAAAATTACTATAAACACACATGTCATATTCATTTACTATAAATTCGTTGGAGATAGGTGTTTGGTCAAATTTTTCATGCCATTGTTTAGGTGCTTGCTTCAAACCATATAGTGATTTAACAAGTTTACATACTTTATTTTCTTGTCCATGCACTATAAATCTCTCGGGTTGTTCCTTGTAAATTTTTTCATCTAATTCTCCATTAAGGAAAGCAGTTTTAACATCTATTTGATATATTACAAGTTTGTGCATAGAAGCTATGGCAATCAAGACTCTAATAGTAGCTATATGTGTCACGGGTGAATATGCGTCAAAGTAATCTATTACCTTCTTTTGTGTATATCCTTTAGCTACTAATCCTGGCTTTAAATTTATTTATAGACCCTTATGTTTTAAGCTTCTTTCTAAATACACATTTACATCCTATAGGTTTACATCCTTTAGGTAGATCCACTAGTTCCCAAGTGTGATTAGTCATGATTGATTCTAGTTCACTATTTATTGCATCTTTCTAGAAGTTAGCATCTATTGATTTCATAGCTTCTTGATATGTTTTAGGGTCTTCTTCAGTGATAAAAGCTATGATAAAATCTAGTCCAAAACTAGACTCTATTCTAGGTCTTTTACTTCTTCTAAGATCTTGGACAGATATATCTGTAGTTGTTTCAGAAGTGGATTTGGAAGGAGGTTGATGGTAAGGAACTCTCCTTTATCGTTGGGTAAATGTGCTCGAAAAATTCTGCATCTTTTCTTTCAAGAATAGAGTTTGTGTGAAGGTTCAAAAATCTGTATGTTGCACTGCTTTGGGCATATCCAGTGAACACACAATCAAAAGTTTTAAGTCGGATTTTACTCCTTTTAAAGTTTGGAATACCTATCTTTGCCAAACACCTCCATACTTTGAGATAACTAAGGTTTGGGACATAGCCATTCCATAACTTGTATAGTGTTTTGTTCCACATGGTTCCATTATTTATTGACCACATGAATTGAACTTGAAAATCCATGTATTCACTATATTATTTATTAACCACACTTGCTTTTAGCCTCAATGAATTTTAATTTTTTGGATATTCCATGGCTTTCTAGATATCCTATGGTGGAGTTGAGGTATTGGATTTGCACTGGTAGAGATATTGGATTTAGAATCTATAATTTCAATATTTAAAAAAACTAAGGAAAATGAAATAGAGATTGTAACATGAGGAAAATGAAATAGCGATTGTAACATCCTGGGACTACTAGATGCATTCCAATACCAATATGACAATTGTTATACTTATTTATTTGTTTGATAGGTAATGTAGGGAGACTCGGACTTCAATTGCTTCATTGATGTTCTCTTTAAATTAATACAAACTTTCCCAGTTTTAACCCAAACATAAGAAAAGATTTGAATGGTGAGAACAACTCCAGTCAGCAAGGAGAAGAATTGCTGATAATGGTTTTTTTTTTTTTAAATGCCACCTAAAAATTAACATTAACTGAACGATAACTTTTTCCTAAGCCTGATATGATGAACAATGGGTAAAATTGTTGGGAACCATACAAGAATAGGTGTATACTGTTTCCCCAAGTGTTCTGGGTCCACTTATATTGGATTTTGTTTATGATTCATTCATAAAATTATCTTACACGTTCAATTCCTTGATTCGGTCAACCTGTGGTGGGCATGTTGAAGAGATAGTGTGTGTGAATTCATGCTTCATTTTAAAACCCAGATAGAAAAAAAAAAAAAAAAAAAAAAACGAGTAGAGATGTAGACAATGAAGTACCTGATCTGGGTAATTGAGTTTGAAGAAGAAGAAGAGACTGCTTAAATCTGGAGGCAAAAAGAAATAGAAAAGATTTAATAGAGGAAAAAAGAAATGGCAAAGGAATTGAGAGAAACAGAAATGGAGGGGGGAAAATAAAATTTCATTTACTCCTGCAAGTTGACCGGCTGGACGACTAGCCGGTTGTCCCCCTGGACAACCTGTGTTTCACTGAAAGCTACAGTAATTCACCGTTGGAGTGGCTGATATCAGATAGAGGAACTGGTCATATTTTTACTCAGATTTAATGAAACATTTGGTAAATCATTGGAGATGCCCTTAATCTTGACTAATTGTTTCAGTAGTCCATGATTCAATTAGCTGAGCTAAATTTACACTCTTCTTATTGACACGAATATTCACAAAGGCAATAAATTGCTACAGCACGTAAACAATCAAAATTTTCCTCTATAAAACCATAACGATAATGATAACAGTAACAAAACTTCAGTAGCACTTATAAAATATTATCTATTACATCCAAGTACTGGACCTACCAAGCCTATAGAGAGCAATTGGGGCAACATAAATTCAACCACAAAACATTAAAATAACACATAAACAACTCTATCAAGACTTAAATGAACTTCAAAATCACATAATCACAGAAATTACAACTGGAAAAACAAATTTAAATCTTTCTTCAAAGTGAGTGGAACTGTATGAAGTTGGATTTGCAATTCTTTCTTCAAACCAATTACTAAATTCAATCAAACATTTTTGCAAGCACTTGGAGTACATCTTACAACCCAGATTTCAAACCAATAATTATTATTATTTGTTGCCAAAATCAACGTAAAAAAGAAGCAGGAATTGAATAATACAAGCTACCTTTCTTTTAAAGATGTGTGAGTCACAAAATTGCTTAATCAAACTAAAGTGTCACAATGACAGTTTAATTAACAATTACCTTGCAATTGTAAAGCAAGTCCCCCACCCCCAGAAAAAAATTTAACCAAGAATGAAAAGAAATTCAGAAACTAGATTATACATATGCAATCCAAACATTAAGAGAAAAAAATATATGCAATAAACTCGACTTACCTACTACATTAACATAACAAATATCAGAAAAGAAATGGAGAAAAGTTCCTAATCAAATCAGTTTGAGGACGTTATTTTTTCTTACTGTCAACACCCAGATCTATCCTTCATCCTCCAGGTTCTAACTTTATCAAATTTCCATCTCTGTTTGCCAATTTCTTTTCGTTATATGATTCAACAATTTTCATAACATGGTGAATTAATTTATGTAACCAAAAAAAAAAATTAACAAATTAATCTATCATTGCGACATACTTTTAAGAGCACATAATATGCTTTTTGGTTGTAAATTTTCACATTTAGGCCACACAGTTCAATCAAAAACATAAAACTAGAGTGGACATTAGGAGTATGATTTTCAACATTTTCTTTATAAGAGTCTTAGTAAATTGATATTATTAAGTCCCATTTAACCATTTAGATCAAGCATCAAAGTTAAACACTAAACCCCAAATTGAAAAGTCCCAAATTTTGAAATTGAAAAACCCTAAATCCTAATTTTGAAATTAAAATGCCTCAAATCAAAACTCAAAACCCTGATATTTGAACATGTACTTGAAATTGGGCAGTGCGAGGGAGATGTACGAGAGCTTCGGCCGAAGGGAGAAGTGAGATGGCTTCGTTTTCTTCATTTGCGGGGCTTCATCGACCAAACGTAGAAGCAAAGACGAACGGGGCTGCAAAGGAGGTAACTCCGAAGGACTGCTCGAGCGAAGCAGTGGCCATCGCGAGCAAAGCAATGGTTGTCACTCCAAAGGACTACTCTTCCCTCCGTCTTCTCTTCATGTTCTCTTCTTTGTCTTCTCTCTCTCTCTCTCTCGCTCTCTCTCTCTCTCTAGCTAGTTTTTGCTCTATTTTTTTCCTTTTTTTTTTTTTTTTTTGGGACAGTAGAAATTTAGGTAAAATTTTAGGAGGAAATTTTTAATTTAGGCAAAATTTTGGAGGGCTTGTTTCAAATATTGAGAAGAAATTTGAATTTGGGGCAAAATTTTGTAGTAAAAATTGGTCTTAATTTATACATTTTTTTAAGTTTTATTATTTATGTTTGTAATTTTACCTTTATTAAAGTTTAATTAATATTCTAAATGCAAAAATAAATTTAGGGAATTTTATTATTTCAATCAATAAATAATAATTATATTAAAAAATAATTACTATAATGTTCTTAATAATTTATTATTTAATCATTAATAGTTATTACAAATAGTAACAAATTTAATTTATATTAACATTAAAGTAATTTAACATTTTAAATTAATAATTTAATCAAATCATTATTTGAACTGTTATAGTTAATTAATAAGTTTTTTTGCTCACTTACCAATCAGTCCTATTAATTAGACTTATTTATTAATAAGACTTAATAGGTAATAAGTCCCAAATGTAGGACCTATTGGTAATTTATCCTCTTTTTTTTTAAATAATTATAAAACAAAATTAAAACTTAGTAATATTAACATTAAAGAAATTTCATGTTGATTGCGTGCCAACCAATTGCAAGGGCTAAATAAATGTATGACCCTAACACTAATCGAGATCTATCGCAAGCCTTTATTTATTTATTTTTCTACATTTCTCTTTATGTCTCTTTCTCTCTATTTTATCGATGGAAAAATTAAAATTTGTAGAGGCAATTGTCAAAGGGTTCAAAACATACTTTTCTCTCATTCAACTCATGGTTCTTTTGCAATTTTACGTCATTGTAGGCCTCTCTTCCACTATACGAAAATGTTCCACACCTTTTGTATTATTTGGCCTCCCTAACGCTATCATAAAGTATCAATTTACGCCTCCTGAAAATGATACAATTAAACCCTTTAATAAATATAGTAATACATAAACTATAAGTTGCGAGAATAATGGTGTTCACATGGTTGCGGTATGTCGCCATTAGATGGAAAGGCCAATTTGATAATATTTAAATTGTTAATCATGCCACGTATCTAATTAGATTAAATAGATAGACTACGTGTAAAGTGAAATGTCAAATTAGATGTGGTTATGATGTTAATTGTTAAATTTCACCTAAAGATATACCCATTAGTCCGTCTTTGGCACATTTAATTTTATAATTTTTACTCCTTTACTAGAGAATTTCACTTTGCTAATAATTAAATTTCACCTAAACATTAAGGCTAAATTTCACTGTTTGAAGAGAATGAAATTTCGCTAGTTGAAGACAATAAAATAATTATTGGGAGATTGACCAATAAGTCCTATATTTTGGACTTGTAATCTATATAGTCCCATATTCTTTCTTGTGATCCATTTAATCCTTTTGGATATGTAATGACTCATTTGTCCGCCATATTAAAGTGTCATATTTGGAAAAAGTATAGTAAAGAGTTTTTTAGTATCACATCATACTCGTCACGTTGGAGTCACATTTGGGAAAAGTACACAAAAAAGTTTTTAATTTTTTTAGTGTCACATCCTACCTGCCACGTTAGAGTGTTACATATTACGTTTGGAAAAAGTACACTAAGAAGTTTTTAAATTTTTTTTTTTTTTTTTTTGAGTGTCACATTATACCCGCCATGTTGTCATGTTTGGAAAAAGTACACTAAAGATTTTTTTTTTTTTTTTTGGAGTGTCACATTATACACGCCACGTTGTCATATTTGGAAAAAGTACACTAAGGAGTTTGAAAAATATAGAGAAAACCCTTTATAGACATTCCATTTTGACCGGCTCTAAAACTTGTACGCTTTCTTCTGAACACCCAATGATGAAAATTGGAATATGTTATCTTATGAATTTTTCAACAGAAAAATCGAATTTAATTTTTAATCCCAACCTTCATCCATTTTGGCCAAATTATTTTAAACCGTGTTTGTACATATTTTGGGTTTTTTTATATAATTATTTTTATATTTTAAAAATACAAAAAAAATATAATAAAAAAAGAAAAAGAAAAGAGGAACCGCGCACCCAATTCAATCATGTGTATATATATAAATATCAACTCCACTAGATAGCTCGAAAGCATGAGGCTCGAGTGGCCCGAATTTGATTTTCGATCTGCTGTAAGCGTGTGCTAAACTCAACTCCCACACATTTCATTTGAAGAAAAAAAAAAGAAAAAAGAAAAAAAAAAAAAACACCTAACTCTCCATGACCCATCTCCAATGGTCCTTCAATCACGGTCCCACACAAGTGTTCCTGTGGGTGTTTCTGTGAGCAGTGATAGACTCAGTGAGATTTCAAACAGTGTGATTGTGGCCAAGACATGGCCCAGAACCCATATTTTAGCCCACTACCTAGCCACCAAAATCACCACAATTGTTGTCGGACACACCATCCTCTGCAACACAAATCAACCGTCTTCTACAACACAAATCAACAACACCACATGGGTTTGATTCTCTCATCTGTGAAGAAAATTTATCACTCTCTCACTAGGTGGGGTTTGGAGAGAAAAATCAATGTCTCACCCTCTTTCTCTTCCAATAGTTTCAAGCTTTCACCAGCAATGTACAACAATACCAAGCAAGATTTTTGCAAAGTGCACCATAAAAGTTTGTCCACGAATTAGGCAATAATAACTCTGCTACTCCTTCCTAACTTGCTTCTCACTTTGATACTTGCCTTCAACCTCCCCAACTCTCTCTCTCTCTCTCTCTCTCTCTCTCTCTCTCTCTCTCTTACACACACACACACACATATACATACATATAGAGAACAATAGAGCTTCAATCAATTCTGCTACTCATCAAAATGTTGAAGATGGTGTGGCTTTCTCTCATCTTCTTCCTCTCTTCTCTGCATTGTCTTATTGATAATCAAACCTCAACCCAAATCTTTTTTCTACTTTCACTTTCTTTTCTTTTCAACATAGAGATGAGAGAGAGAAAATATGATAGAAATATATTTGATTGAATTTTCGGGCCACTCAAGCCAAAAAGTTTCGAGCTACAAAGCTTTTCTCTATATATATAATATTTAAATTATTACATTATTTATAAAATAAAAAATTAGTGTTGGCAACCAACCCAATGTGCACATATATATATATATTATATATGAAGATATTTTATCACATTATTATAATTTTTGTGGGAGATTTGGCTATAAAAAGAGGGCTGGGGAAGAGGCAAGGAAGAAGAAGAAGAAGGAAAAAAAAAAAGAAAAAGAAAAAAAAAAAAGAGCCAGCGGCGTGCAATACGGAGAGGAGAGAAAGGGGAATGAAAAGAGAAAAGAGAAGAAAAGAAATTGTTTTCAAAACATTCTTGAGGGGATTGATTTTCAAAAATCAAAATTGTTTTAATCAACCTTCCTATCCACTAATATACACTGTCCACAACTCCATTAAAGCTCAGACTTGAATTTCTGACTGAGATTCCAAAGCATACATCATAACTGTGAGGGTGTAAAAAAGAAAATTTGATAATTAAAAAATTCACCCAAATGTGAATTTTTGCAATCTTCTCATTTATTTTCTTATATTTTCTTTATTGTTTTAAATGTGATATTTAGATTGTTATATTATAATACACATTTTTGGTGAGGTGGGTTAAACCACCACGCACACCACATCTATCAAATATATATATATATATATTATAAAATGGAAAAAGAAAAGAATAATAAAACAAAAACACAAAAGTTGCGTGAGGCGCCTGCTCCTTTGTTACTTCCTACTGGTTTAAGGTGTTCAAATACTATTTGAGGGGAAACATAACACAAGGTGAGGCTTTGGATTGGTTAAAGGTTTATGGTGAGTCTTAGGTCCCCTCTCCAACATCCTTGAATTCATTTTTTTTGGCCAAGTCCAGTGTGTCACGACTCCAAACCCATTCCTATAGGTTATCATGACCAACTAGTAATCTGAGATTATCAAAGGCCTACATAACAATAGTACAATATTGGGGGTTGCGGAAGCCAATAATTAATAAAATATAACGTCTAATGAGCTGTGTAGACTCAAATGAACTAAAACAAACTATTATATAAACATATATACATGAGTCCATGTCACGCTTAGGTACACGAAAACATAAACATGACTTAGGGAGTAAATCCCATTAACAAAATAAAACTTGTCATAACAAAGTCTCAAGACAAAAGTTTATATCACTTGATTACAATTGAACCACCCAAACAGCTTGAACGCTTGACAATTTGGAACCTTGCAGTGAGGCACGGTAGTTGGCTTGACAAAAAAGGGTTTAGGTCGATGCCACTAAGTTCGGTCTTATGCTAGATCACCTATATACATATACTAAACAATGAGTTAGAGTTCATTGAATAATATCAATATAAGAAGGTTAAATAAATGAGATCTATTACTGATAAAATCAAACAATGTTTTCGGATACTTGTGATAATAAATAAAATTCCTCAAACCTTAAGCAAACCCTTCATTGTTTCATTGTTTAACACATAGCACGGTACATTTCTAAAAGCATTATTAAAGCCTAACAAAATACCATACGAAACGTTCATGACGAAACCAAACCATTTATCAAGTATGGTCTTCAAACCGTTCAAAGTTACTTACATTTCATGGTATTACCAATAGTACTGAACAGAATATAAGCAAAAAGACCACAATGGATTGAAGACATAGGCATAACAACCACTACGGATCCACATATTCATAACGATCGCAACGGATCGACATTTACATAATGATCGCAACGGATCGATGAAGACAAAACAACCACAACGGGTCGACGTACACAGAATGACCACTATGGATCGACATAACAGAGAGTTCCGAACATTCAAGCATGTCTCAAGGATGTCACATTCAATAATCAAAAAGGAGATCTCATTCATTCTTTTCAAAATCGTATTTCCGAAAGCACATCGTATCGTACACAACTCAGAGTTTCAAAGCATAACTTAACGGTTCCAAGGTTCTTAATAAAAAAACTTATCACATCAAACATTTCATAACAAAACATAGGTTTCACAACGAAAATATCTTTACAAAGACATCACTCACCATGTTCGGCCGGATGATACTCCTTGTGCAAACGACCTACACAACACATTCACGCACAACATTTCATAATGCATTCACATCATTCAGTCGGTTCTTATACCTATTCGGTTAATAACCTATCTGTATCTTATTCACTAACTCAATCCTACTCGTTCTTTCATTTATTTCATGCTCATGAAATGCATATGCATATGAAAAACACTTGAAAACGATGCAAGAAGAGGCTCGAAAGTCAGAAAAATGAAAAGAAAACAAAATTGAGTTTGCTCTATTGGGAGCACGTGCGGTGGCCTAGGCCACTCATGTGATAGACTAGCCGCTTATGCGAGCAAAATGCATGTTGGTGCGAAGAAGGGTTGTCCGCTCGAGCAGTGGCCTAAGTTGCTTGAGCGATCTGGGTGCAAATGAAATTCGAGAAATTCTGCTTCAACTTGAAACTTCCCCTTCACAAAAACTAACTTCAATTTCATGTAATTCAAGGCCCAAACTCATAAAAACATCTCGATTTAAACATTTCCAACTTCAAACAAAGGCCATGGCTCAAATCAAAACTCAGTTCTTATGTAAGAAATCAAAACCTCAAACTTAGGATATAAAATTATAATCTATGCAAATTTTGAGTGCCAAAGTTAAAATCCATGAACTTTCTCCTCAATTTGAGGAACCTACAAAATCTCACATGTATAAACAAAAAGGAAACCTTGTATGTCAGCAGTTTAAGCCATGTTTTACAATTCTTTTCTTTAGGGTTCATAACCTCAATTTACACCACCCAACTTCTTAATTCAACTAAGATTCTATACTTTCATGGGTAATACAACTTAGATTCATGAAATTAGAAGAGGATTCTTACCTTAGGTGGTTAATTTGATGAAGGTTTCCTTAATTTCCTCTTCTTTCTCTTTTCCTTGTTCTTCCTCTCTTCCTTTCTTGAGTTCTCTAGACCTCTCTCTCACTTTCTCAAAAATATCTCTAACAAACCCCCCCTCCCATTGTCCCTCTCTCTCTCTCTCTCACTCTCACTCTCAAATTCTCCTTTTTATTATATTGATGAATAGATTAGGAAATGTAATTAAGCTCTAATTCTTCACAGGCTCACTTAAGTAGAAATGTCAATTAAATTATATCAAATTCACTTAAATTAAACTTGTATAAATTACTGATTTAGACATGTTCATTTCATATCCTATACACATCTGTTAACAATAACACAAGTCAAACACACATGGCACATAGCACAATTAATATTAAACACATAATTAAATTAATATAGTCATGATAAGCATTTTGGGGTCATTATACAGCGCCATGTGTCAGCCACATCGGCAAATCCGCCACATCAGCATCACAGTCAGCACTGATGGAATATTCTGCATCTAGACAAAATATGCCTTTCTCTAACATAATATTCTCCTAGAAAGGTAATTTTGGACTGTTTTTGAGACAAGAAGACTTGTTCCAAGCTAGACAAACCGTTCTGGACGCAACTGTGAGGTTAGAATGGAGAAATTCTGAATATGAAGTTTCTGTTTTTATTTTCATTTGAGGGAGTTGTGAGGTTTTTATTTTATTATAATATTTTCTTCCTTTCATCTCTCATACAGATATGTAATAATTCAAAGTGTTATAATAATTCCCCGCTCTGCTTTTTTTTATCTTGTTTTTTTTTACTTGATTTCCATATATGTACATAAACATCATATTTTATTTTTCATCATATCCATGCTTTGCATCCATGTTTCATGCATCTTGATTCGGTTAAATTTGCATCTATGGATTTCATCAATTCTTATGTGATTATGTGCACTATCTCATGTTCTTGAGATGATTCACATGTTATTTATTAGGAACCGAATCTTTAGTTGTATTTCATAAGTGAATTGCATTAGGATTTTGTATATAAGATAATGCATATTTCGTTAACTTTGTTTTGTAGTTGTTCGCGGAATGTCGGTAAATATGTAAGTTTTTATGTTTTACCATCCCGCTTGTGTGTGTTTTCCTTACTATGTTTAGCATTCTACCATGTGGCTATTTGCTTGTGTGATATAACTCTACGAATACCGGTGGATAGAGGTTGTGTTTCTTAAATTGGAATGATGTTGATTTTCATATTTGTAAACCCAATTTCTTTGAGTAATACATTTTCAAAACTCTTTCAAAATATATGAAATCAAATTGTTCCAAAATAAATGACATAATCTGTACTTATATGCTTCACATAGTAACTTTTAGGATCTATTAAATAAACTGGAATATGAACATATAAAATAAATAAAATTCATATCATGGTTTAGTAGAGGCCGATCTTTGACCAGGTGAGTGGGGGTGCTCAACTAAAGACATTCCCCTCTCATACTTAAAGTTCCAAGCTAAGTATCCTTGGTTACGACGAACAAAGGCATTGGCACGAGTCACAGGTTTCCTAATTTTCTCAAAATATTAGGTTGCGGTTCTGAGATCTGATGATGCAGTTCATTTCTGGAAAATGTTTTGCAATAAAATAGATTTTCTATAAATGTTGTCAAATCTAAACTCTCATCTATGTTTCACATTACACTCGTGAGACTAGATTAAAGAGATCGAGGCTCCGAACTATTTGACGCGCTTAGGTACTCCCCAGACGATGTTACACCCTCTTTAGCTCATGTTCAAAAAGCACTCACACATAACAACATAGCTCATGTTCTCAAAAGTTTGGGAAATATAGAGAAAACCCTCTTTAGAAATCATCTAAACATATGAACCCAAAATCATGGTTCCTGTTAATGTACATTATTATTCTCTATCTCTATTTCTATCTCCTTGTATCTCTATCTTCTTCTATACTTATCCTTTTATCTCTATCTTCTTCTATACTTATCTAGGTTTCTTTTCAACCTATATATATAGGTTTCTCCTATTGTATTCATTCATTCAATTCAATAATACATATACACAATTCTAACATGGTATCAGAGCTATAGATCCTAAAATTATAAACTTCTTTCTTTTCGTTTTCTGCTTAGTTCCGTACATAGTGGTATTATAGCATTTTATTCAATCACCCAAACACTGATCGAACTGTTTCGCCATATTTTTCTCCAATTTTTTTTTTTATCATTGACCTGATCAGAATCTTCTCAAGATTTCACCGGCATCGATCTCATCACCAGAAAGTTTCGCACGCACCACTTTTATGCTTGGCGCGTCATCTTATTACGTCTTCACTCACACACACTCTCACCGGTCACCGCCTGCTTCAAACCTCACGTCTATTCTGGCCCAACCACGCCAAGACTTCATGCGCTAACGCCGCCTTGTTACTTCCATCACCATACTAACGTAACGCCTCTACTGATATCAGCTTCCCTCTTGTTGACATCAACCCTGCACCATGTTTGGCCAAAATTCAATTCTTAGCTTGTTTCGCCTATTTTTTGCACCTTTTCTGATCATTTTTGCCCCGATTGTCGACTATTTTTGACGTTCCGAATTCACTGGTGCACTCTGTTTCATCCAGTTCTAATTCGCTACCACTGGTTCTCCTTTGTGATTCATTATTTAATCACCTCATGGCTCGTTCAGATAGTTACTCTCAGCATGGTCGCTATTCTGGACACTCCACGATATACAGCCGAGATCAATCTTCAGCACATTTTGCATCTACTACAGTTGTCTTTGGTTCCTCATCCGTTGCTGCCCCGTCACCACCCTACATTCTTTAGGACATTGAAGCTATTGTCAGAAAGGTTATTTCTACCTCTAGTACACCCTCTATTGTCCTCTCAATTACTCCAGGTACCTCTTCTTAGTATTTTGATTTCGCTTGTTGCAACCATATGACCTCTGACCCTACACTTTTCTCCTCTATTACATCTTCTTTTTATTTACATTGTTGATGGTTCTCAAATGCACGTAAGTCATATAGGTCATATTTCCACATCTACAATTTCTCTACCCCATACTTACCTGATCCCCAATCTTATACTTAGGCCAGGTTTAGCAAGTCCCGAAAAATCCAAAAAGGCAAAAAGTTACACAAAAATTAAAAAAGTCATTACTATTCACAAATAAAAAATATTAAAAAAAATATTTCATACATTGTTGTAATACAAAAAGCAAAATTACACTGTCAGCTGTACTACCCTAGCAGGAAGGCAAGTCATAAACTTTTTGGGCAAAAAAAAAAAAAAATTACATATGTAAAGCCACAAAGTTTGATGGTAATATTGGGCCCTTAGGGGCCCACTAAGGGTTCCATTTTGATAATCTGAACCGTTCAATATGTAGAACTCGTCAGGTACTATATGCCTGTAAAAAATCACGTTGATCGGATATTGTTAACTATATGATCAAATCAGTTTTATATAAACAAAACGGATGGTGTGATAGTTAACTGTTGAAAAAAAAAACTAATCCAATCATATAGCTATTGTCACGCCCTCAAAAATAACCCATAACATACACAATAATAAGATGCATTACTCAAGTAAATAAACCACAATTCATTCATCAGAGTATTACTAAAATAAGACATTACATGTAACATCAAAATAAATGCCCTACGGGCTTACAACTTGCCAAGCCAACACTCTCGTCCTAATGCATTGGACAACAATAATTCATTCCACGTAAGCACATAATCACATAAGCACCTACGAATTTCATTCCCGGATAATGATACTCCCAAAGTGTTACTATAGTTCCGGTTGGAAGCAGCAGTGATCAAGTGCCTTTCCAACAAGACTACTAGAAACTCAAGGGTCCAATCAACATCCCAGAAACTACGTTCCATACCCACATAATCACATAAACATGTTATCAAATAAGCATACAACAGTACACTAAGTCTCTATCAAACAAGACGAACCCAATGTGATACTAATCACTTCACACGTACCCAAAGTATTCAAACCCGGTACGCTCAGATACCAAGTTGTCACGCCCTCAAAAATAACCCATAACATACACAATAATAAGATGCATTGCTCAAGTAAATAAACCACAATTCATTCATCAGAGTATTACTAAAATAAGACATTACATGTAACATCAAAATAAATGCCCTACGGGCTTACAACTTGCCAAGCCAACACTTGGACACAAAATTATGAGTTCTAACTCAAATACAAATAAAGCCCCAGGCTTAAATGTTTACATGTAAGTCAAATAAAAACAAATAACTTAAAACAAGGCTTCAAAATCCGGTTCCTTCCAAGCTAAGTCCTTGGAGGTAGCGAATCACCTGGACCTGAAAATGATGTTCCCTTATAGAGTGAGCCACAGCCCAGTAGAAATATACTAAACCAATTATAAGCATTGAATAAAGCAATAGCATTCAATAGATGGTTAACCAGGATAATCAATTATATCAATATACAATCTTAAGACACTAATGTCTATGACACTTATCAATATCCATTATTATCAATATGGCTCAGAACCTGGCCAAACTTACAACTGTGTACTATATAGCATATTCACATTACTTCCAACATCAACAACACAAATGAGACTCAGGCTCATATCAAAACACTTCATACTTCCAGATTGATACACATTTTAGTGCTGTATCAATAAAACACTTCAATATAAATAAGCACACATAAAAGTGATGCTAATGGAGTCCATCCCCTATCTCCTCCCAAACAAAATCCGGTTTAGAGGTCCATCCCCTATCTTCCCCTAAACCGTGGAGTACATCCCCTATTTTCTCCCACACAATATGCATATGCAATGCTCAACCAATACATGTATTTTTCTGTATTAATTTAATAGTCAAAATTAATGACTTAGCCAATGTGATTAGTTCCAGTTTGCCCTAATCCACATGCAATGTCTACAACAATCATGACTATCCTCCACCGATAGCCCAAAACAGTTATTTCTAAACAAGAAATAAAATATAATCACAATAATAATCTCCACAGTTAAATAGGAGAGTGATTAAATAATCCAACTACACCATTTAAACTTATAAATCCCCAATTCCCTGAATTCAACTAATATTCCCAATTTCCCTCAAATTAATTGTACAAATCAATTTATTAAAACAACTAGGGTTTTTCCCAAAATTACCAAAATACCCCCACCATATTAAAGTACCAAAACTTAGAACAAAACTCATAACATGGAGTAGGAAATCCCTACCTCGAAGAAATAACCCAAAAATTAGAAGACGGAGATGATGACCCAAACTCCAAAGTGCTCCAAAACCAAGATTATTCAGATTAAACTGAAGCCCTCGACCCACACTATCTTTTTAATAAAGGATCTAGGGTAGAAACACACTCTAAGTAGATCAAACCTAAGAGAAAAGGTGAGTAGGGAGAGAGAAAACTCGGAACTAGGGTTTGGGATCAAAAAGAGGATGAAAAACTGTTTAAAATCCCGCTGCTGCGTATTTATATAAAACAGGCTCGCTCGAGCAAAGACATGGTCGCTCGAGCGACCAGACACAAGAAACGCTCGCTCGAGCGAAGAAAATCTTGCTTGAGCCAAGAATGCAATGCTTCAGGTCTGCAACCCAAAAGCATGCTCGAGCGACAGAATGCTCGCTCGAGCAAAGAACTCGAAAACATACACCTCGCTCGCTCGAGCGAAGAAACACTGCTCTCAGGTCTATACCAGACGCAATCTCTCGCTCGAGCGAAGAAACCCTGGCTCGAGCCACCAGAGACAAAACTCAACCCTCGCTCGAGCGACCAACCCAAAAACTGGACAGCAACACTTGGTTTCCGGACCCAACCAACCTGAAACAAACCTGCCCAACACATCCTATAACTCAAATGAGAAAATAAAGGACGACATCAACAATTATACAATGATAGGATCCACGGAACCTAAGTCCGGATACAGTAATAAAATAGGAAAAGACCGGGGTCGCTATAACCTCTCACCCTTAAAGAATTTCGTCCCCGAAATTAAGCATAAGTTTTTCAAAAACAGGTTTTTCTCCAATTCCGACAATATAACAATACAATAATAAACCACTTGACCCAATACCGGTCATTTCATCTCTTATCAAGAGGCATTTCACAATATGTATATAAAACAATATATATTTCAACCTGTATCAGTATTATGCATTTTCCTTCCAATTTTAACAATTTCAATATACATGATTCCCATTTCCATATCATATTCAATTCCATGATATATAAAAAACACATTCAATCTATAAATGTGGCATTCCACTTCCATTATGAAGCAAATTTCAAACAACTATCATTAAACCAAAACATTCTCAATGTTTTACAACTTAAGACATATATATAAAATCCTTAAGTCCAACAATATTACAAAAAATTACATATCAATAAACATGTCCGGATATTTCTCGCGGACTTCTAACTCACGTTCCCAAGTGGCTTCCTCCACCCTATGATGTTTCCACAAAACCTTTACCAAAGGGATGGTCTTGCCTCGCAAAACTTGATCCCGTCTATCCAAGACTCGAATTGGTCTCTCCTCATACGAGACATCCTCGTCAACCACTAAATCAATCCAATCCAACACATGTGATTGATCCGGCTCATACTTCTGCAGCATACTCACATGAAACACGTCATGTACTCCGGACAACTGCGGTGGCAAAGCTAAACGATAAGCAGCCTCGCCAATCCTCTCAAGGATCTCAAAAGGACCTATGAACCGAGGGGACAACTTCTCGCTTTTCCCAAACCTCATCAATCCCCGTCTAGGTGATATCTTCAGAAAGACATGATCACCCACCTCAAACACTAAAGGTCTCCTCCTACGGTCGGCATAAGATTTCTGACGACTGGGTCAGAATAAGTCTCTTACGGATAAGCTCAACTTCCTCCGTCGTTTCCCTCACCAACTCCGGACCCAATAGAGGTGCATCACCCACCTCGGCCCAACAAACTGGAGATCTACACGGTCGGCCATACAAGGCCTCAAACGGTGCCATACCAATACTAGACTGGAAACTGTTGTTGTGGGCAAACTCCACCAAAGGCAAGTGTCTCTCCCACGACCCACTGAAATCAAGAACACAACCCCCAAGCATATCCTCAAGGATCTGAATAATGCGCCGGACCGTCGATGCGAGGATGATAAGTCGTGCTAAAGGTCAACTTAGTGCCTAAGGCACTCTGCAAACGCTGCCACAACCTGGCAGTGAAACGAGGATCTCTATCAGAGACGATCGTCACTGGGACCCCGTGCAACCTCACTATATCCCGAATGTACAAGTCGGCAAGATGATCTATCGAATCTCTCACGCGCATAGGAATGAAGTGCGCCGACTTAGTCAACCGATCTACAACCACCCAAATAGCATCACTACCCCGCTGAGTCCTCGGAAGACCCACAACGAAGTCCATAGTGACATGCTCCCACTTCCACTCGGCAATAGGCAAGGGTTGCAACAAACCCGCTGGCCTCTGATGCTCGGCCTTCACTTGCTGACAAGTAAGGCACTTAGACACGAAAGCTGCCACATCTCTCTTCATACCCCGCCACCAAAACTGGCGACCTAAATCCCGATACATCTTAGTGCCTCCCGGATGCACCGCAAGGAGCGAATGATGAAACTCTCGGAGTACCTCCTCTCGGTAAGACTCCAGCACAAACAGACGGTCTCGGTATCTCACACTCAGGTCGGGATACACCGTCAAACCCTTCTCAACCTTCCCATCGGAAATCTTCTCACGGAGGGATTCTACCTCAAGGTCACCTCTCTGAGCCTCTAACACTCGAGTCACAAGTGTAGGCTGTGCAACAACAGAAAACAATGCCGCAGCCTCAACTGATTCGCCCAGAAGCAAATCGAACTCTCCAATTGCACCCAACATCTCCCATTCTCGGATGGCTATACTAGCAACGTCACCAACAGATTTCCTGCTAAGGGCATCGGCCACAACATTGGCCTTCCCCGGATGATAATGCAACTCGAAGTCATAATCCTCAATAAACTCCATCCACCTCCTCTGCCTCAAATTCAAGTCTTTCTGTGTAAACAGATATTTCAGACTCTTATGATCCGAGAATACCTCGAATTTCTCACCATATAGATAATGCCTCCAAATCTTCAAGGCAAATATCACAGCTGCCAACTCTAGATCGTGCGTAGGGTAATTCTTCTCGTGAATTTTCAACTGACGTGAACCATAGGCAACCACTTTCCCTTCTTGCATTAACACACAACCCAGACCCTCTCGTGAAGCGTCACAATAGACTGCATAACCCAACCCTCTCTCTGAAATAATCAATACTGGAGCGGTGGTCAGTCTAACTTTCAACTCCTGAAACGACTTTTCACAAGTCTCACTCCATACAAATTTGACTCCCTTCCGAGTCAATCTAGTCAAAGGCGAAGCTAACCTGGAGAAATCTTTCACAAACCGACAATAATACCCAGCTAATCCCAGAAAACTACGGATCTCAAACACACTCTTAGGCTGTGCCCAGTCTTGCACTGCCTCCGTCTTAGATGTATCAA
This sequence comes from Camellia lanceoleosa, assembly GCA_025200525.1. Classification (NCBI taxonomy): domain Eukaryota; kingdom Viridiplantae; phylum Streptophyta; class Magnoliopsida; order Ericales; family Theaceae; genus Camellia; species Camellia lanceoleosa. The sequence goes on along the minus strand of CM045769.1, from coordinate 120,565,610 downwards.
CCGACACCCCTTCCCCAGAAACGACATGGCCTAAGAATTTCACCTCTTCTAGCCAGAACTCACATTTCCCAAACTTAGCATAAAGCTTATGGGCTCTAAGTAACTCAAGCATCACTCTCAAGTGTTCCTCGTGCTCCTCCTCTGAAGGTGAATAAATCAGAATGTCGTCCACAAAGACGACTACAAAACGATCTAAGAATTCTCTGAAGATCCGGTTCATCAAATCCGTAAACACTGCCGGTGCATTGGTGAGCCCAAATGGCATCACCAGAAACTCATAGTGGCCATACCGCGTATGGAATGCCGTCTTCGGAATATCCTCCTCCCTGACTCTCAACTGATGATAACCCGATCTCAAGTCTATCTTAGAAAAACAACGAGAACCCTTCAGCTGATCAAACAAATCATCTATACGAGGCATAGGGTACTTATTCTTAACCGTAACCCGATTCAATTTCCGGTAATCTATACACAGTCTCAAAGCACCACCTTTCTTTTTAACAAAGAGGGCCGGTGCTCCCCTACGAAACACTAGGACGGATATAGCCCTTATCTAACAACTCACGGAGCGTAATCTTCAACTCAACTAACTCTTTTGGGCAAAACGATAAGGTGCCATAGAAATTGGCGCCGTGCCGGGCACTAGGTCAATTGAGAACTCAATCTCTCGATGCGGTGGCAAACCAACAAGATCCTCGGGAAAGACGTCCGAGTACTCACAAACCACCCTTGGCAACACAATCTGAGTCTCATCAACCTCACTAATCGAAAGATTAGCAAGTAGACCACTAAGCTCACTCCGCCCTCGTGAAACATAACCCGGTGGCAAAACACTACCAACCCGGTCCCCCAGAAAATGGAAACACTCTCCGCTAACGGTATAACAAGTGACTCTCTGACGGTAGCAATCAATAACTGCCTGGTATAACGATAACCAGTCCATACCCAAAATAACATCAAAGCCCTTCATAGGCATAACTACAAAAGAAAATGGGATTCTATGAGCATCAACCTCTATATCACAACCCCTAACACCTTGTTTCAAGATCAATTCACCCCCAAGAGGTGACACTACACAGATAGGAGACGCTAACTGAGCTAACTCCAACTCCAAAACAGATGCAAATGCAGCAGACACAAAGGAATGAGATGCACCCGTATCAATCAAAACATTAGCAACCGAGTTGCAAAACAAGAAGGTACCTCTCACAACCGATGGAGCCGGTACAAGGTCCTGCGCAGTAACAGCATACACGCGCCCAGACAACCTCTGATCAACCTGCTCACCCCTAGGAGCATAAGACTGCTGCACAGACTGGGACGATGAAGCCCCCTGATTGGCCCTCGAGGCCTGACCCGACTGAGCTGGCTGCTGACCCTGAGTCTGCCTCAAACCTGATGCACTAGGTGTGCCACCCAACTGCGGGCAATACCTCTTCATGTGCCCTGCCTGACCGCACTGAAAACAAGTGAGCGGCTGGCCTCTACCCTGACTCTGGCTCTGAGATCGAGCCGAAGAAGATGCTGTTCTCTGCCCTCCTCCCCTCTGAGGACAAACTGGAGACTTGTGGCCCAGCTGGCCACACTTGAAACAGGTAATGTCTCCCTGGCTGCCTTTCCTAGAACTTGCACTCGGCACTGGAAAAGTGGATCTAGAAAAGCTACCCTGAGACTGCTGAGGAGTAAAACCTCTCTGCCTCTTGCCATCACTCTGGCCATCCTGACTCCTCTTTGAGCCTTTTTGCCCTTCCTCCTCCTCCTGCATCATGATCTCCGTATGGGCTGCAGCATCAACCAGACGCCCATAATCCCGAATCATAGATCCAACAATTCTCAACTTGAGGCCGCGTCTCAACTTTTTCTCAAACTCAATGCAACGGCGTTCCTCAAACGCCACCAACTCAGGTGCAAACCTAGACAAACTAGTGAATGCAGCCTCAAACTCGACCACTGAAGAACTCGATCGCTTGTCGACAGCTGGTCTCTCGCTTCTCGATCACTGGAGCTAAAACCTCTCTGAAAGCATTCACAAAAGCCTCCCACGTAGCTCCTATGCGACCCTTGGTGAACTTCCACCACTGACCCGCATCCCCCTTCAGCTGGAAAGATGCCAAGGTCACCTTCAACCCCTCGTCTTCGATGCCAAGCATCTCAAACGTCTTCGTTGTCTGTTCGAGCCATTCATCTGCCTTAAGCGGCTCTTTTGGATCACCCACAAATTCGTCCGGATTGGACCGGAAAAACTCCCTCTTCAGAAAAGAAGGTCCAGCATCTGCAACAACAACTTGGGCTGGATTCGCAGCCCTTAGAATGCCAACTGATTCCCTGAATGCCCCTGCTATCTCTAGGGCTAAAGCGCCCATAGCCTGCTGGCCTATTGGCTCGGCCACATTGGCCTGACCAACACCCTCCTGCACTGCCGGAATCTCCTGTACTACTTGAATTTCCTCTGGCACAGGCACTTCCTGCCTACCCAGCCTACCACGCCTACCGCATCCTCGTCCTCGTCCTGACATCCTAATACAAGAAACAAAGACATTAGCACATTAATAAATGTGCCGAAGCTAAACACTCTCGTCCTAATGCATTGGACAACAATAATTCATTCCACGTAAGCACATAATCACATAAGCACCTACGAATTTCATTGCCGGATAATGATACTCCCAAAGTGTTACTATAGTTCCAGTTGGAAGCAGCAGTGATCAAGTGCCTTTCCAACAAGACTACTAGAAACTCAAGGGTCCAATCAACATCCCAGAAACTACGTTCCATACCCACATAATCACATAAACATGTTATCAAATAAGCATACAACAGTACACTAAGTCTCTATCAAACGAGACGAACCCAATGTGATACTGATCACTTCACACGTACCCAAAGTATTCAAACCCGGTACGCTCTGATACCAAGTTGTCACGCCCTCAAAAATAACCCATAACATACACAATAATAAGATGCATTACTCAAGTAAATAAACCACAATTCATTCATCAGAGTATTACTAAAATAAGACATTACATGTAACATCAAAATAAATGCCCTACGGGCTTACAACTTGCCAAGCCAACACTTGGACACAAAATTATGAGTTCTAACTCAAATACAAATAAAGCCCCAGGCTTGAATGTTTACATGTAAGTCAAATAAAAACAAATAACTTAAAACAAGGCTTCAAAATCCGGTTCCTTCCAAGCTAAGTCCTTGGAGGTAGCGAATCACCTGGACCTGAAAATGATATTCCCTTATAGAGTGAGCCACAGCCCAATAGAAATATACTAAACCAATTATAAGCATTGAATAAAGCAATAGCATTCAATAGATGGTTAACCAGGATAATCAATTATATCAATATACAATCTTAAGACACTAATGCCTATGACACTTATCAATATCCATTATTATCAATATGGCTCAGAACCTGGCCAAACTTACAACTGTGAACTATATAGCATATTCACATTACTTCCAACATCAACAACACAAATGAGACTCAGGCTCATATCAAAACACTTCATACTTCCAGATTGATACACATTTTAGTGTTGTATCAATAAAACACTTCAATATAAATAAGCACACATAAAAGTGATGCTAATGGAGTCCATCCCCTATCTCCTCCCAAACAAAATCCGGTTTAGAGGTCCATCCCTATCTTCCCTAAACCGTGAGTACATCCCCTATCTCCTCCCACACAATATGCATATGCAATGCTCAACCAATACATGTATTTTTTCAGTATTAATTTAATAGTCAAAATTAATGACTTAGCCAATGTGATTAGTTCGGTTTGCCCTAATCCACATGCAATGTCTACAACAATCATGACTATCCTCCACCGATAGCCCAAAACAGTTATTTCTAAACAAGAAATAAAATATAATCACAATAATAATCTCCACAGTTAAATAGGAGAGTGATTAAATAATCCAACTACACCATTTAAACTTATAAATCCCCAATTCCCTGAATTCAACTAATATTCCCAATTTTCCTCAAATTAATTGTACAAATCAATTTATTAAAACAACTAGGGTTTTTCCCAAAATTACCAAAATACCCCCACCATATTAAAGTACCAAAACTTAGAACAAAACTCATAACATGGAGTAGAAAATCCCTACCTCGAAGAAATAACCCAAAAATTAGAAGACGGAGATGATGACCCAAACTCCAAAGTGCTCCAAAACCAAGATCGTTCAGATTAAACTGAAGCCCTCGACCCACACTATCTTTTTAATAAAGGATCTAGGGTAGAAACACACTCTAAGTAGATCAAACCTAAGAGAAAAGGTGAGTAGGGAGAGAGAAAACTCGAAACTAGGGTTTGGGATCAAAAAGAGGATGAAAAACTGTTTAAAATCCCGCTGCTGCGTATTTATATAAAACAGGCTATCGATAGCTATCGATATCCAATCAATATTTATATAAAAAAGTCCATCCCCTATCTCCTCCCATAGCTATCGATATCCAATCAACGTTATTTTTTACAAACATATAATACTCGATGATTTGTACATATTGAACCGCTCAGATTATTAAAGTGGGACCTGTGGTAGCCCCCATGAACCGACCATCACTGTCCAAACACTTTGCCTCGAATGAGGCAATAATTTGCTGTGTAAGACACGCCGCCCAGCAGGGCAGCTGTACAACCTACTCAACTTTCTTCCCCTATACACTTTATTTATACAATTTTTTTTTACACATTTTTTCGTAAAAATATAAAAAGTTAACCCAAATATCCTTTTTTTTTTTCTCAAATTTTTAATTTAAAAAGACAAAAAGTGCACTTACTTAGGACACTGTAGACACCCCATTTTTGACCGACCTTAAGACTCAGACGTCACCGATTGAGCGCTCGGTGATATTGCATATTGTGCTCGTTCAGAAGTTTCAGAGTCTCGACTGCGAGCCTTGCCTCCGGACTTCTGGGCTCTTTCGTGTCTTGCCTCGATTTGCGAACCAAGCTCCGTTTTCTCTGTTTTCTCTGTTTTCTCTTCCCGAAGGGAGGGAGAGGTCTCGTAGATCATCTCTCAGTGGCCATAGGCTACATTTCGTGGTCGTAGGCCATTTTTCCCATTTGGAGCACGGTTTCCGATTTTTCGGAGCCGACGGCCGTGTGCCTCGGTTTGGGACCGCTTAACCACCTCCACTTGCTCCGGTTTTTGGTATACACCCTACCACCATCCATTCCAACAACTTGGAGCTGTTTTTCAGAGCTTAGGAGCACCATTTCTCAGACCAAGAGCGGCTGGTCCATTGGTCTTCAAGGGTAAGCTTCTTTTCCCTCTTTTTTGTTCCTATCTTGCTCTATATCTAAGTCTTGCTTGAAAGCATTTTTTGGCTCCGACCCGAACTTTAAATAGTCATATTTTGAGCTCCTTTTCATGTTTGATTAAGGACCTTTTACTGTTTGAGGTCTCCTACTATCACTTGCCTCTTTAACACTCTTTTAGGCCTATTTTTACATGGTATTTTAGGCTTATTTGTGAGCTGTTTCGTGGCTTGATGTAAACTGTAAAATGTCTTTTTTTGAGCCCCTCTTCAACTTTGTTGAAGGGCTCTCTTCCATTTGAGGCCAGCAGCTACCACTTGCCTCTTTATCTCTCTTTTAGGCCTATTTTTGGGGGGAAATTTGAATTTGATTTTCCCCCCCCCTTTTTCTCGACTCCTCTCCTCTTTAAAACCAGCCCCCCCAGCTCATTTTCAAGGGTTACAAAATTTGTTTAGAGCTTTTTACATACAATCCCCCCTCTCTCTCTCATCCAAGCTCTAAAACCCTAAGCTTCTTGCACTATTTACCCTACAACCCATAGCACCACACCTCTATACTCCATTCCATCCCTTTGAAGCTAATTTCCAAAGGTTGAGAGCTCACAAACCTAGTCCAAAAGCTGCTGGAAGTTGGCTCTACAAGGGTAAGCTCCTATTCCCCCCTTTTTTACATTATTTTGTGCTATATTTTAGCTCCTTTTGCTAGCATTTTTGGGCTCCGACCCGAACTAGAAATAGTTATTTTTTGAGCTCATCTTCATGTTTGATCAAGGGTTTTTCTCTGTTTGAAGCCACCTGCTACCCCTTCCCCTTTATCCCTCTTTTATGGCTATTTCTTGCATGATATGTCAGCCCTGTTTGTAAGCATTTTTGGGCTTTGAGCCAAACTGTAAAGTGCTTCATTTTGAGCCCCTCTTCAACTTTGTTGAAGAACTCTTCACTGTTTGAGGCCAGCTACTACCTTTTGCTTTCTCTCTCTCTTTTAGGCCTATTTTTACATGGTATTTTAGTCTTATTTGTGAGCTGTTGTGGACTTGGTCATAAACTGTGAAATGTCTTGTTTGAGGCCAGCAGCTACAACTTATCTCTTTATCCTTCTTTTAGGCCTTTTTCTTGCATGATAGTTTAGCCTCACTTGTGTTTATTTTCGTGGCTTGATGTAAACCGTGAAGTGCCTTATTTTGAGCCCCTCTTCAACTTTGTTGAAGGGCTCTTCACTGTTTGGAAACAGATGTTGTCCCTTGCCTCCAATCTCTCTTTTAGGCCCATTTTTGCATGATAGATTAGCCCTATTTGTGTTTGTTTTTGAGACTTGTTATAAACTGGAAAAAGTCTCCTTTTGACATCATTTTCATGTTTGATTGAGGCCACTTTACTTTTTGGAGTCATCTCCATCCTCGCATGCCTTATTTCTCCATGTTTTGAGCCATACATGTGAGCATTTCCATTGGCCTTGTTTTGGCCTTCTAGAAACTAAAATCCAGTGGATTTTCAGTGGCTAAGACACTATTTTGAGCCTCCAAATCAGAGGGGGGTGACCCCCTCTCTCCTTCACTTGTTTGGTGGTCTTATTGGCCTTCCAAAGAGACCCTATCTTGCATGCTTTGAAGTCACTTTCTAGGGTAAATTTGTTGAGTTTTGGGACTATCATATTTGATTTTCAGAGTTGTTTGTGCCATGCTTCATGTCTACCTTGTATGTGCTTAATAACTCCTTGCATGGCCCTCTAAAGTAACTCATCATTTTTGCATGCCATGGTTGTATATCAGTGGTTATTTGGGCCTATTTTCATGTGATTTATTCACTGATTTTTGATGGTTTGGTCAGATTCCATGTGCATCATATACTTGCCATGTAAACCATGTTTGCTAGTCGAAATTGCATGCTATTTTAGTCCATCTTGCTAGCATCTTTTGGCCATGCTTTGAACTAGAAATGTTCATATTTTGGGACTGCCTTGGCTCTTTCTTCATACTTCATGATCAAATAATGCATTCTTTGTATAGCTATAAGTCATTCTATGTGCCTAGTTTTGAGTTTCAGGGTTCATCTCATGCATTGGGTACCATGTTTCCATGTTTCGGGGCTGTTTTGTATCATATTTCAGTGCTGAAATTTGCTTGTTTGCATATCATGTTCCATGCCTTACCATGCTTTGGTAGAGTGGCATTTGTGCCTTAGGTTCGGTCCTCGGTTTGCGTGCATGCGTGCACACATCTCGAGAGTCTCATTTTCATCTTATGGCCACTGATGTGAGTGTGGCTGAGGTCCACTCATGTTGGTGTAAGTCCATTGTGCATTGTGTATGCCATTTCATTTCATAGCATTGCGTATGCTAGGTTGTATGTTAGCGCATTGTGTATGCCATGTTACCTCGTGCATCATGTATGTCATTTCATAGCATCGTGCATGTTAGGTTGTATCTTAGTTGCATTCACGCATGTCATGCATATTGCATTGTGTTCGGGATAGGAGTTAGCTCAAGCACGGGAAACGAGGTACGTTTCGTACTCCGAGTGACGGAACGTGTCTCAATTCCCCAGTCGCCGACACTCCGGATTACCCATGATGGAGTCTAGGCCTTGTTGTGTCCATATGTGCATTCATTTCATAGTGAGTCATGCAATTCGACTCCTCTGCCATCATGCATCGAGATGCATGATTGGTGGCACGAGGATTGAGGACTACACTCCCCGAAGAGTAGTCATGCATACATATGTGAAAATACTTTGCCATGCCCCTTTGTTGCTCTCTGTTGCAGCAAATCAAGAATCAGCAGCCTTCCGGAGTCTGGCACGCATTCCAAGAACAATTGCAAACAGAGGCAAACCAGGGCATTGCGAGGGATTCTCCGCACAAAGCAACCCAAGCATGCATCATTCATCATCCGGATCAGAGTTGAGGCAGTCCCTGGCTTGCATGCCAATTCATTGCTTTCCTAGTTAAATTTGTTAATTAATTAGGGTTTTGTATTTATTCGGGACTGTACTATTTATTCGGGACTGTATATTATTTATTCGGACCCTTCGAGCGAGGGCACAACTATAATAAGTGTGCGTGCGTGTGATGTATGTCTTCCAACCCCACGTCTTTCTCCCTTTTATTTACCAGCTTATGATGGTTAGATTAGGGCATGTTTCAATTAGCATACAGTATGATAGCATGTTTACATTCATTCATCTGTCTTGCATGCACCGGGCTCGGCGCATCATACTAACTGCATTTGTATTTCAATTCCAGGTTGAATACATGTTAGCTGTAGCATCATCGTATGCCACCTTTAGAGTAGCCGAGCCTGCTATAGTTATATTTTTGCATGTGTTGCATTAGGCATTTCTGTATAATTAGGATCATGCATGGATTTCTAATTAGCTTCTGTTTTGGCTTAGAATACTCGGTAAGTTTTATGCTTTAGCATCCTTGCATGCGTGTGAGTGACTGCCATGATAGCATGCCTACCATGAGGCTATATGCTTATATGATATATCTGCCTGAATGCCTGTGGGTGAAGGTTAGGTTATCTGAATTGGAACAATTCATTAATTGTGAGTTTTAAGCCCACTAGATAGTCGCAAAATCATGTTTTCTAAGCCCACCCGAGGGTGGCAAATCCACGTCTTAGCCTACTTGCGAGTAGCACCATCAAACCATTTTCAAATAAACAAACATGAAATGTTTTGTTCCAATTCAGGCGATCCAGTCTATACTTGTATGCTGTGCGCATCACATTGTAAATCTAGGCTAATAACCGGAATAAGAACACACAATGTTTTCAAAAATAGATATCATGGTTAGTAGAGGCCGATCTTTGATCAGGCAAGCGGGGGTGCTCACGAAGTGACCTTCCCCAATCGTACCCAAGTTCCCGAGCCGAGACAACTTTGGTGATGACGGACACGTGGCCTTTGGCACCGAGTCAGGGTTTCCTAAATTCTCCCAAAATAAAATATTTAGGTGGCGACTCTGTATCTGGAAAAATAGTCCATGTTTGGCACTTCTTTTCTAAAAATCTGTTTTCTCAAAACGATTTGCCGGATCTGGACTCTTTGTTTCAGATTAAGAACCGTGACAATTTGAGTCCCAACTGTAGTGACCCAAAACGAACAGAACGGGACTCACCCTCCCGGGGCGTTCGGGGACGTCTACAGTTTCTGGCGACTCTGCTAGGGAATTTGAAGAACTTGACTCGAACTCATGATATCTTGTTTTGACTACACTTGTGTGTTTCTTTGCATTGCATTTGCATTGGTGCGCCTAGGACACCGTGTTTGCCATCTGCTATTCCTGAACGGTTTGCCGGAGGCTTGTCTTGTCAAGGCATGACCATAAGGCTAACAGGTTATGGGCTCTGCCAGTATGGGAACACAAACCCCGGTTTTACTGGGGCACTCTTTTTGACCATTCGACCTAGTGCATATTCGGATCCATAGTGACCATTCCAAACTAGGACAGGTTGCTTAACCGATATAGGTTGTTTGAAACCACTACGTGCGTAGTGAAACCCTAGTTCCTGACATAATAGGACAGGGAAACCCTACCCCAACATAGGGGTGTTTTGGCTCTCACTTATCTGTTATGTGCTTGTTAGAGTGCGTCTCTACAGGGAATGCATGCATCGGTCTACAAGTTTGGGCATCAAGCATGCGGGCATCAATTCAGTGTTTGACAATCAGTTATCTGCGGGTATCAGATTCAGTTTTCGGAGACAGTGATTCGGGGATAATAATCAGTGTTTGAGGACAATGTGTATTCAACTTATCGACTGTGTATTGTGATGCCCGACTATGTGTTGTGTATTCATTTTAAGCCGTTATGCTGTCCGTTTATCTGGTTATTTATTTCCTTATTGCTTTATTTATCTTTTTGCTAGGGGGTAGTTTTAGCACAATTGCTTCAAACCAAGCAGAGATTCCCCAAGCACTCTGGACAAGAGGCCGTCGACTCAATCGATCTGAGGATCTGGTTGAAGGACAACCAGTGTTTCACTCTCTACCCCCGGTTATCAGACGAAGGCCGAGGAAGCGTAGTGTATCTGAACAGAGGTTGCCAGAACAGTGGATTACTCCATCAAAGGACAGTAGGACTGAGGTCTCAATTGTTGCTATAGATATAGACATACCAGTCAGGTGAATGGATCAGCAAAATACATTAGGGATGGAAGCCATGATGGGTCAGATGCAGAAAACCATGAAAGAAATGCAGGAGGACGCTGTCGCTGTTTAAATTCTCCAAACAAAGAGCCGCCATCATGACCCAAAGAAAGAAAGCTAATTACCCGATTCTGAAGAAACCGGAACATCAACCTAACGCCCAGCTCCTCCCCCACCAGGGGTCCCGCTACCCGAGCAAACACCAACTGTCCAGAATGTCCTGCCGAATGCCCAGAACACCTTGCCGAATGTTCAGACCCTTCAGGAGGACACAGATATTCCAACGGGGCTAGCTCCGCCCCTGCTTCTACCTTAACTGTCCAAGGCACATACGCCCATCAATCACCCAGACTCTCCTTTCGAGTTCGAGGTAGACCCTACAGCACTGAAATTGAGCAAGATCGAGAAATTGTTCAAGAAATCCCAAGGGGTAAAGGCTATTCCGGATATCGAGGACGGATATACCGATGTGGCCGTGACGCTACCAGATAGGTTCAAAATGCCGCAAATTGATCGCTTTGACGGATCTGGGAATCCTATGGTCCACCTCTGTTTATTCTCAGATATACTACGGCCGATGGGCCTCACCAGACCACAGAAGCTTTCGCTATTCGGCCGGACCCTGTCAGGTGTGGCTGCTATCTGGTACGCAAAGTTAGAGGACGATGTCAAGTGAAGTTGGGATGAGATGGCCGAGGTCTTCATTGCGCAATACTCTTACAACACCCAAATCGAGATTACAACACGTGATCTTGAAACAACAAGGCAGGAGGCCAAAGAGAGCTTCTCGGAATTTATAACCCGGTGGAGAGCGAAGGCCTCAATGATGACCCTGAGGCCCACTGATAAGGACCATATTCGGATGATTGTGCGCAATCTCCAGCCAAAACTGATGCAAAAAATGATTGTGCTCCCCTTCCCTACCTTTTCAGATCTGCACGAGATGGGGGTACAAATTGAGAATGTGATGAAACAGGGTTTGATTGACCAAGACAGAGATCAGCCCCGAAGAACCTTTAACTGCAACAATAATGCAGGCCCGAGCGGCGCTGCAAATACAACAGCTTCGGAGGTAAGCATGGTCACCACCATTCTCCCTCCCCTTCCAAGGCCCATGGCAGCCACGCCTTTCTCTAGCGCGTCCGGAAGTAATACACAAACAGCCAGATACCAACCCAGAGGCCAAAGAACCTTCACCCCATTATATATGCCCCTATCCAAGGCTCTAGGGGAATTAATCAGGAAAGGGCACCTAAAACCCCTGGAGCCGAGGCCATTGCCAAATCCGCTCCCTCCCTCTCACAATCCAGCCAAATACTGCGCATATCACTAACAACATGGTCATGACACTGACTAATGCTTCAGATTGCGTCACGAGATTCAGGATCTCGTTGACAAAATTGTGATTTTGCCTCCAGAAAGACCCAACATCACAACTAACCCACTCCCTATACACAACCAAACTCCACCTCCCAAAAGAATCAACTTCATCCAGACTGGGGTCGTGTCTTACGATCCTAGCATCTATATTACTCCTTCCCACCTACCTAAGCCGGAGGTGATCCTTCCTGACTGCACTGACTTGTGCATGTTGGACATCTCCACAACCCAATCTGAGCCAATGGTGGTGACCACCGAATATGGGACAGGGCAGGTTTCAGAGGAAAGTGGAATTGTTGAGTCTGGGATTGAGCAGTCTGGGAGTTCTGCTGCGAAAGCCTACGATCCAAGTAATTACATTCTACCAGCAGGCCAGGTTGAGCCAAGTGTGGTATCGCCAGATGATTTGGCAGCTCTGGAAGAGGACTTCACCAACCTCCAGTTTTTCAATGACCAAGATCCAGAGGACGCGGCAGTCAACTAGTTTGATTATGAGGAATCGGCAGAGGTACCCGAGTGGCTGGATGATCAACCGGATGTCATGGAATTCCAACCAGAACAGGGCCCGGCAGGGGCAAGAGTATCAGTTGTGGCCGGAAGGGCCAGAAATTAGAATGAATCGCCGGAGAGCGCCGGCACTAAGAATTTCGCTCAGAACTTGGGCACTGTAAATGCAGGGAATATTGAACAACCAGCTGTACTGACGCAGTTGGAACAACAAAGATTTGAGGATTCCGAGAGAATCAGGAAAGCTAAGGCCCATGTGGGGGTCGAAAGTGCTGTGTGCACGGGAAAATTCGATCATGAGGTGAAGGTCATGAAGTGCGATCTTCTGGGGCCGACGGACAGTGTCTGCCGACGGAATGTGGTGGGAAGACGATAATTTATGTCTTGCCCACACAGATGAGGATTGGGGGAGTAACCAGCCAGATGATACTTGGTATATCGGCGAGGTCGATCATATGACAAGAAGTGGGCGGTATTTCAAACCCTCGCATCTAGACCAGCCAGAGGCATCCGGAAAAGATAAGGAAGCTGAGAGACAGAAGGAGAAGCAAATAGAAGAAGAGGTTGTGCTCAAGCAGTTAAAGAAGATACAAGCAGACATCTCCATCTGGGGACTGCTTATGGCATCACGAGTACACAGGCAGGCTGTCTTATCAGCCATGGACAAGGCCAAGCTCTCTGTAGATACCAAGCCGGAGCAGCTAGTAGGATTGGTTTTTCCGGGAGGAGGTTCCCCAACGTTGACCTTTTCTGACAAAGAACTACCGCCTGAAGGTGCAAATCACAACAAACCTCTCTACATCTCGGTGGAATGTAGAGGCAAATGGGTACCAGTGGTTCTTGTCGATACGGGATCCGCTATTAATGTGTGCCCGTCAAGGACGGCATATGCAATCGGGTTGAAGCCCGCGGACTTCGTACCAACTACTCAAGTGATCAGAGCCTATGATAACACAAGCAGGGAGGTGATGGGGACTGTCAAAATTCAGACCCAGGTTGGTCCAGGACAACACGACATTGAATTCCATGTCTTGGACGTTCCCGCAACCTTTAACGTACTTTTGGGGCGACCATGGTTGCACCAGGTCAAGGCAGTCTCTTCCACCTTGCATCAGATGTTGAAATACCCTCACAGGAAAGGGGTAGCTATTGTTTTTGGGAATTCGTCAATCCATTCGCTGCCGGAAGTGTCTACACCAGTCTTGGAAATCGAACATGGCACGGAGGATTTGTTCTTATCAGGGTTTACTTTGGCTGAGGCCCGAAGTTGCGTAATAAAGATGGTCACAATGAGGGAGTGTATGTCAGTGCTCAATCTGTATACCTCATGAACAAGCTTCAACACATCCCCGGGATGGGATTGGGAAGGAGCGACCGAAAAGGCGTCGCAGCATTGGCCGAAGTGCCACACAACCCCCATACCTTTAGCTTGGGTTATCTGCCCACCAAAGAAGACTGGGTGAGGAAGAATAAAGAGATGGCTGGGAGAGCCCGAGCAAAGAAGGCGGGGAAGCCTTTTGAGTTGATGCATAGGCCCATTCAGGGTACCCTAAACGGACGCTTCGTCCAGAAGGAGGAGGACTTTCCATTTTGTGGCTTCCCAAAGCCGTGGCTGAACGCGGAGAGGAAGCGCGTGCCAGGTTTCGAAATCTTCTTTGACCTGCAACTACCCAGGGATGACGTTGCCGAGAAGCAGACGGACCTATTGGCTGAGGCTGAGCAGAGTAAGAAAGTGCAGTCTGAGGACACCGAACTTGAAATGGGGGTAGCACTGGTATGTCTACTTTCAGATCCTTCGATCGACCAGAAGTGCTTGGGGGATAACTCTTCGGTTTCCATGATCGGGAATGAAACGGCTGCGGGCCTACCAGCAACTATTTTGGATGCATCTATCGCACCCTCTCTCATTTGGCAATATGAAGAGGGATTTTTGTCCAACAGCACCGGGTCAAGTAGTGAGCCGGAATCTGATTCCACCGAGTCTTGTGAGTCGGAATCAGGTTCCAGCTCGACTGAGTCTGAGTCTGGTATTCCTGGGGATGATAACCCGGATGCCACAGTCTTGTCCAGGTCGTCTTTTTCTTTCTCTTTTGAGTCTATTGTAACCGAAGAATCGGATGATTTGGATGTGCTTAATGAGAATCAAGTAGCTGTGGTTTCTGAGTATTTTTCTGTGCCCTTGATTTATTGCATTAACTCAGACTTTCAAAATTTTGATGAAAACGACGAGGACAAAATTCCTCCGGTTTTGCAACCCTTAATTGAACAAGAGCAGGAAAGATTTGTTAAACCCCTAGTTGATGAAATCACTACAGTGAATATTGGTACTGAGGAGGACCCGCGGCTGGTCCAGATCGGGTCCACGTTGTCTTCGGAGGAACGCGAGCGCTTAGTCGCTTTATTAAAAGATTTCAAAGATGTTTTCGTGTGGTCCTACGAAGACATGCCTGGAATCGATCCTGAGATTGTACAGCACCGGATCCCTCTTGACCCCGAGGCCCGACCCGTTAAGCAGAAACTCAGGAGAATCCGCCCGGACTGGGCTCTCAAGATTAAGGAAGAGGTTACCAAGCAAATCGACGCAGGCTTCCTGCTGGTATCCGAATACCCGACATGGTTGGCCAACATCGTTCCAGTGCCGAAGAAGGATGGCAGGATCAGGGTGTGCGTGGATTTCAGGGATTTAAATAGAGCTAGTCCGAAGGACGACTTTCCCTTGCCGCATATCGACGAGTTAGTGGACTTCACAGCGGGGCACGCTTTGCTCTCATTCATGGATGGCTTCTCAGGCTACAATCAGATAGTGATGGCACCTGAAGATCAGGAAAAGACTGCTTTCACCACCCCGTGGGGGACTTACTGCTACAGAGTGATGCCGTTTGGGTTGAAGAATGCGGGAGCTACATACCAATGGGCCGCGACCACAATACTACATGATATGATCCACAAAGAGGTTGAGATGTACGTGGACGACATGATTGTCAAGTCCAAAGAAAGAGAGGGCCACTACACTGCCTTACAAAAGTTCTTTCAAAGGATCAGAGAATTTCGGTTGCCTTGGTGAACCCTCGAAGTGTAATGCTCGTGTTACAATGGAAAAATGTCTTTGGGTTTCTGATTACACAAAGGGGTATCGAAGTCGACCCTTCCAAAATCAAGGCCATCTTAGAAATGCCACCACCAAGGACTGAAAAGGAGGTGCGAGGCTTTCTGGGTAAAGTGAAATTCATAAGACGGTTTATCTCAAAATTAACCTTGACTTGTGAACCACTTTTTGGTCTCCTGAAGAAAGGCAAGAAATTCCAATGGGACGGCCGATGCCAAGCTGCTTTTGAACAGATCAAGGAATATCTGCAGAACCCGCCCGTGTTGTCACCGCCAGAGCCGGGGAAACCATTGATATTGTATCTTTCAGTGGCTGAGACCACAATGGGTTGCATGCTCGCGCAAGAGTCAGAAGACAAAGTGGAGAGAGCTATCTACTATCTGAGCAAGAAGATGCTAGAGTATGAGACTCGCTACACGCCGTTGGAGAAGGCTTGCTTAGCTTTGGTATGGGCTACCAGGAAGCTGAGGCACTACCTGTTAGCTCACTCCGTAATGTTGGTTTCACGACTCGATCCCATCAAATATCTTTTCGAGAAACCAGCACTTACGAGTAGGCTAGCTCGTTGGTTGCTGTTGCTCTCTGAATTCGACCAAAAATATGTAACGCGCAAGTCAGTCAAGGGAAGAGCAGTGGCAGAATTCTTAGCCGATCATCCAGTGGAAGGGGGTGAAGTAGTTGAATACTTATTTCCAGATGAAGCCATTTTGCACATTGATGACGAGTATTGGACAATGTACTTTGACGGAGCGTCAAATCAGTACAGGTATGGGATAGGTGTGTTGTTGATAGCACCCGACAATTCCCGTATCCCTCTAGCCTTCAAACTCTGATTCAAAGTCTCGAACAACGAAGCAGAATATGAAGCGTGCATTGCCGGTCTAGAAGCAGCCCTGGAACTAGGGGCAAGACGGTTAGACGTCATCGGGGACTCAAACCTTGTTGTGTCTCAAGCAAAAGGAGACTGGAAAGTCAAAGAAGAAAAAATGATGATGTATCACCAGACCTTGGACTTGTTAATTCGTAGATTTGAGAAGCTAAACTTTGCTCATCTTCCAAGAGAGAACAACAGGTTCGCAGATTCTTTAGCAACTCTATCTTCCATGATAGACATCCCGTTTGGAGTCCGGATGCATCCAGTCATCATTGACCATAAATTTGCGCCAGCCTATGAGTCGATTGCTGCTATAGTTGAGGTTCAGGACGAAAACCCCTGGTATTACGACATTTGGAATTTCTTAGAGAAGGAAGCGTATCCGCTAGGGGTAAATGCCAAGGATAAAAGGGCAATCAGAAGAATGGCCGTTCAGTTCATCATTTGTGGGGGTAAGCTGTATAAGAGAGGTCATTTGGGAATGCATAAGTTATGTGTCGATGCTGAAGAATCAAAGCGCCTAATGGAGGCCATCCATGGAGGAGAATGTGGAGCACATATGAGCGGGGTAATGCTAGCATGGAAGATCCTCAGACAAGGTTACTATTGGTCCACCATGGAGGAGGATTGTATCGGATTTGTTCGGCGATGCCACAAGTGTCAAATTCATGCAAATCGCATGAACATCCCGCCGTCAAAGCTGTACAACATGACTTCGCCATGGCCATTTTCAGTTTGGGGAATTGATGTGATCGGGGCTATCACTCCGAATGGGTCAAATGGGCATGAGTTCATCCTGGTCGCGATAGATTATTTCACAAAGTGGGTTGAGGCCCAGTCTTATGCGGTGTTGAAGGCGTCGCACATTGCGAAGTTTATCAGAAATAACATCATCTGTCGCTATGGGGTCCCGAACGAGGTCATTTCAGATAATGGTTCCCACTTCAAGAAGGAAGTGATTGACTTGTTGGAAAAATACAACGTGGCTTTTCATAAGTCATCCACATACCGGCCACAAACCAACGGAGCGGTCGAGGCCGCCAACAAGAATATCAAACACATACTGCAGAAGATGGTGGAAACCTACTGGGATTGGCCAAATAAGTTGCCATTCGCTCTGTGGGGCTACTGGACGTCAATCAGAACTTCTACCGGAGCGACTCCGTATTCATTGGTTTATGGGATGGAGGCCGTTCTACCTATCAAGATTGAGGTTCCGTCATTGCGGGTATTGGCTGAGTGTCAAATAACCGAAGCAGATTGGCAGCATAGCAGGTTTGAGGAACTCATGCTTTTTGATGAGAGAAGACTGAAAGCACTGTACCATGTTCAAGGTTATCAGCGTAGAATTGCCCGGGCTTTCAACAAGAAAGTTAAGTCCAGGAATCTAAAGGAAGGAGATTTGGTGCTCAAGGACAACCGAGCTCCCATCCACGACCCAAGGGGCAAGTTCAGACCTAATTGGACTGGTCCCTACATCATCAAAGCTATCTGGTCAGGTGGAGCTGTGGTTCTGATGGACCTAGATGGCCTGGAATTTTCCCAACCAATCAACGTGGACAAGTTGAAGAAATATTACCCCTGAGAGGCTCGCTAGGCCGAAAACCCGACAGGGCGACCTAGGCAAAACTTAGAGCACAAAAAATTGAAAAATATAAAAATTGAGCTCACAAGGTTGAAAACCCGCAAAGGGCGGCCTTGGCAAAAGTTAGAGCGTAAGAGGAGAGTAAAAATACTCGAGTGAACCTAAGCCTGAACTACGTAAGGCTTGATTCCCATCTTTGGGATACGTAGGCAACTTCATCCTGAAGTTCAGCCATAAACTTTTCCCCGATCAACTTTGTCCATTTGATCATCTCAGTCATCTTTGTCTATCAGCATTCAAGAACTTTGATTAAGATCTCCAGTGCAGTGCTATTCAGACTAAGGGCAACTTTCCGTTGCCATGCAGTGCCGCGGTACTCTTCAGACTAGGGGCAACTTTCCAATTGCAGGGATCTGGGGTTGTGCATCTCAGTGATAGATCTCAGGCATGTCCAGTTCTGATCCATATTGAAAATGGTTTTGAAAAGTTTTAATAAAAGTTGACTTTGTTCAAATTAATCTTTTTACAACTTAGACCATTTTTGGACCAAAGCGGAAAATTTTCAGTACCCACAACCTTCAATTTCATTGATTTCAAAACAGAGCTCTCATGCTCTTGCATACAATCGAAGTTGCTTTTTATTACATTCATAAAGAAAACTTGAAAGTACTAATAAAGCAATAAATCTGGGGCATAGTCAAGTCAGGTATCCCTGCGCCCCCTCCCAGAGCTGGTCGAAGCCTCTGATGCCAAGCTAGGCCCAATCTGTGCCTCTTCATTGAGCCAATCCAAGCACTCGTCAGACAAAGTGCAATTGAAAGTGGGAGCGGGGGCCAGAAGTTCTCTCGTCCTCCATGCTGTGGCATGTCGGGCAAGCTGTGCGCCTTGAATCGGGAATGAAGCCGGATACTCTATCCCCTCTGGTGGACAAGTCTGATCATGAGTGAACTGGCGCTGGAACCGGAACGGAAAGTAGAACACATAGTGAGTCAGACCAATCAACTGGATCCCAGTCTGCCGGGACATGCTATAGCTCATTGCCAGGAGATTAAGCCAAGGGCAGCGCCAAGCGATGTGATCTGCAGACAATTGCATATCCAGTCGAACCACCATCCCTCATCAAGGGCATCGACTAGGCATTGCCGGAAGAAGTAGCCGCGAGCTGAGTATGCTGGGCAAGAGTCCACAACCTGCAACTTATCCATCAACCACACCTGGGAAGGGACGAAAAATGAGAGAATAAAGAATAGAGAGATATACGATGAGAGAAAAGTGAGCAAAGGGTTTTATGAGAAAAATCGAGCTTGAGGGTCGAGTGATATGAGCAACACATATGTGAGATTGGGTGGGAAACATTACCTGCAGCAGTAGTGGACTCCCCGCAAATCTGGTCGTTTCTCGGCGATGAAAAGCGTCCAAGCCCATCAATGTTTCAGCCAATATCATGGCAATGCAACTCTTTCCTTCCTTCAAGCCTTGAGCAACTTCAATCAGGCGAATGCTAGATCCACCAAAGCCCGACGCAAGTAGAAAGTGAGATAGCATACACAAGCAAAGGGCATGTTGCTAGAAACCTTGCCAATGATGGTCGCCACGGTCACCGGCGTCAGAAAAACGATAAACCAAGCCGAGGATATCCAGATCCCCGTTGTAGATCAGAGACCGAGCATCATGTGGGGTGAGCCCACACATCTCTCCTAAAGCTTGGGCGTGACCAAAGCGAAACTGAGGCAAAATCTCTTCTTGGCGTTCAGATTCCATCAAGGCTCAAAAATCTTCGAAAGTCGGACATACCTCTTGACTGCCGAAGCTAAAAACATGTGTCACCGGGTTCCAAAACCGTGCCGCAGCATGGAGGAAGGGAAGGTGCAGCAGAGTACGGCCCAGCGTGAATAGTGCATTCAAGCCGAAGCCTCGAAAATTCAGCTTTTCTGAGCCGTCCAAGTTGGCAACCCAAGCTATGAGATTCTGGGCAAGAAACTCTTCCATTTGGAGCAAATCAGTGTTGGATTGAGAAAAACTACAAAGCTGAGGCTTTTGTAGGGGATAAGGTGTGAGTGGAGGACAGATGTCAACATTCTGGTGGTTTTTGTAGGGGATAAGGTGTAAGTGGAGGACAGATGTCAACTTTTGGTCGATTGGTCGAATCTATTGGCTGATAGCCATTTCTCGAGGCCGGTGTCCTTTCCTTATGGCTGAGGGTCTCCCCTCTTGCTCCATTAGCTGTTTAGAAGTTGAACATGCTGAGAATTTGGGGAATGCCATAATTTCCAAGGCCCTCCAATGATGATTTTTTCGGTGTCACGCCCATTTGCTTATCGAGTTCGTGTAAATTTACTTATCGAGTTGTATTTCACTCTCCTTAAGTCATTGATTTGCTTATCGAGTTGTACTCGCACTTATTTGGCTTATCGAGTTTCCTTGTTTTGTTTATCGAGTTGTAAGTCGGTTCACTACCTGATTATTACGATGCAAGTGTTCAATTTTCAAACGAATTTCAATTTCATTCACATTGTTATGTGATGCCACGCGATGTGATGCATAGAACGTGCAAATGTAACACCTTTTGAACAAAATAGTTGTTTCATTTCCCTTATGTGTTTTGCAAAAATACACGCTTTTGAAAAAAGTAAAACCTGCCTGAGGCAGTGCAATGTGCTTAAACCACTTTTTTTTTATAAAAAAAAAAAAGGAAAATAAAGCAGGACACAGCTGTAATAACCCTCGTACCAATTACTAAATAACCACCGAATTATATACTGATCACTGATAAACTGAACTGCTAATGACTGATAAGTGAATCGATGAACTCTTGAACAATGAAATCAAATGGCTGGCGAATGAGTTTGTCTATTTAATTACATATTGTATCTGTTGACTTGAATGATTATCTGTTTGCATTGTATGTTTAAATTGCTAATTGAAGGCCTTATCGGCGGCCGAATTAGAAACCGTTTGAAGTATTGGAATCAGCATAATATTTGTGATTTTATGGTATTTTTATCTGAAAATTGATTAGGGATGATTAAATTAGATTGAATTGAGTTAATTGAGAACTTGGGTTTAATTACCAATGAACCACTTAGTGGACCCTTTTGTTTATTAATTATTGGTGCCTCATACTTGATCAAAACAATTCTTCATCAGCCCTATTCTTGAATCTAACCGACCAAGAGAGTAGAGAGAGAGAGGCTTGGAGTGAAATCAACACACTCTTGAAGAACTTGTAGAAATTGATAGAGACTTGGCATAATTTAGCTTCCTCATCTTGAAATCAACACTCTAGGTAAGGAAGACACCATCTTCTTGTTGTTCTTGAGCTTGATATTACATGTTTCATGCCCAAATAGAGAGCTAGGCCATGTTTTAGTGTAATCAAGATGAATTGGAGCTCCATTGTTACATGCATGTTGAGTTTAGTGAGTTTGGAGTTGAATTCTTGGCTAATTGTCACATGCATGCTCATGTTCATGTATTAATCCATGTTTTCAAGTTGTTTTCAAAGATTGGGGCTCAATAGAGCAAGATTTAAAGCTTGTAAATGGTTTGAAACCCATGCATTGCATGTTTACAAAGTGTTCTTGAATTGTTCTTGAAAAATGGTTTGATAGACTCACCTTTGGGGCTTAAATTCTCAAATTGGCTTTTGAAACTTGTTATTTATTGAGTTGGGATGTATTCCCCAGAATTTGGGCCCAAGAGGTCGAGTTTTGAGTGTTGGAACACTTGGTTTGAGCTTGGGAGGCAACTGAAATTCCAGATTGGCTTCTTCGCCGAGCGAAGAATTCCTCGCCGGCGACCAAGGTTTCTCTCGAGCTACGCCGGCGAGATATTGGTGGCTCGAGCGTAAAAATCGAACATCCATTTTTTTTACTGTTTCATCAGACCGCTCGAGCGAAGGAAGTCTCGCTCGAGCGAACCCTTTGATTTTGGAAGCTCGCTCGAGCGAGCATCGCGCGTAAAAATTGAGCATCCAGTATTTTTACTGTTTCATCGAGCGCGGCGAAGGATTGTTCGCCGAGCGAAGCCTTTGATTTTGCAAACTCGCTCGGCGAAGGAAGGCTCGCCGAAGCGAGACCCTGCTTTTCAAAGAACTTTTGAAAAGTGCCTTCCAATCGTATTTTTGCATCCTCATCTCATCCTAGGCATTCTTAGGTCTAGTTTAAAGCATCTTGATGAGGATTTAGACATAGAACCACACGGAGGAATTTAGAGATTTAATTATCATCCTTTCCAACTGTAAACTTAGTGTGTGTTCTATTGATTGACTGTTTAGGGTTGACTCTCGGGGACGCGCTCTAGCTACTGATAGCCCAATCACTGTGAGTAACAAATGTGTAAAGATATGTTCAAAATGGTTATCTTTTGAATCTTTGTTTACATCAACTGCTTATCGAATCGATATTATTTCTTGAATGAATGTATGTCCTATTTCTGAATCAGACAGGCATCCTTAGCACCTCTTGTTATTGATCGTATTCTGAGCTCTGTCGGTTTCCTTGTGGAACCATACTGTTTACTGAATGATTGGCCATCATTACTGTTGGGTCTATTAAGGCCCGATCCTTTTGGACCTACTGTTATAGGCTATTGGATGTACCACATATGACTGATTGATTGAAATACTGAAAGACTGAAACTACTGTTTAATGAATTGATTTCATTTACTACAAGGACATTCATTCATAACCTCTTTACGCTTTATGTTATTCACTGGGCTTTAGCTCACTGTTATATATATATGTAGGTTCTCACCGCATCAAGCTAGGAGCGTGGGCTTGGTCCCCGCTTTTGTCGGACGGCAAATCTATGTGCCTCACTTGTGAGGTTCCGAGACGCCATGCCATGGCTTGGGGTGTTTTTGTGTCCCCACTAGTCTCCCTCTGCTTTTGTAATTGTTGTACTTTTTGTATAGACTGCTTTATCAGATCGTTATTGAGGGATTGAGTTCCGTCTTGAATGTCTGTAATGATTGTGTATCTTGTCTTGGTCGAATGCATAAATGTATGAAAAATGTTTTTGACATACTGATTTTCAACTCAATGGACACTAGTTATTTATCGTATTGGCTTCCAGCCCTCAGACTCGATTGATTGTATTATCGCTCAAGAGGCCTTTGGTAATCTCGGATTCTTGGCGATTCTGATACTAAACCCATAGGGCCGGGTTTGGGTCGTGACAGTGGTATCGAGCGATACTTAACCACGAGTTATATCGCATACACGTGTCCAAATGAGCTATAGGGTGTCCTAGAAAAGCAATTAGGGCATCTCATGAATTTGAAAAGTGTGTGCTATGATCGATCGATTATATGTTAAATCGCTAAACTGTTTAAAGATACAATCGCTCATAATGATAACTGTCATAATCGCTTTATAGTGAAATGGATAATGCAAATGAAATCAATCATCATCCTCGAGGCCGAATGGCGACTTGAACAAATGATGGACCGGTAATTGAAAGATCGACCAACAATGTAACCAATACCACCTCCTCCTCCGGTTCAACCGAACATGTAATGCACCAAATGTAGTAATGTGAATGTTAATGAGGTGGATATTATTGTACCGACTCGAAATTGAGAAGATGAAACCGCCGTCCTTTCAGGAGGCTTAGAACCATTAAAGGTCAAGCATGGGTCCTTGAAATGTAAAAGTTATTTGAGGTGTTTCCGTGCTCGAAGCACAATAAAGTCAATTAGCCACCTTTACACTGCAGGAAGAAGCTAGAATGTGGTGGATGTTGACCCGTGATGCAAATACTGTAGTGACTTGGGCTCAGTTCAAGGAGTCCTTCTTTGAAAAATATTTTCCCCAGTGCATCAGGGCTAGAAAGGTGACTGAATTTGAACAACTGAGGCAAGGCAAAACATCTGTTGCCGAATATGAGAAGCAATTCACTGAGTTTGCCAGGTATGCACCACATATGGTGGATACCGAATATAAGAAGGCCAGAAGATTTGAAGGAGGCCTTAGTGCTGCTATCCAGGATCGAATAAATGTTCTGAAAATGCCAACTTTTGTGGGTGTTCTCGACCGAGCCTTGATGGCCGAGTCAAATATTGCAGCCGTGAAACAATCTGAGACACCAACCACTGAATGGCAAGGAAAAAGGCAAAGTTTTAAATTTAAGAAAGGCAAGCACAACCCAAAGAAACAAGAAATGA
Organism: Camellia lanceoleosa; assembly: GCA_025200525.1. Classification (NCBI taxonomy): domain Eukaryota; kingdom Viridiplantae; phylum Streptophyta; class Magnoliopsida; order Ericales; family Theaceae; genus Camellia; species Camellia lanceoleosa. The sequence goes on along the minus strand of CM045769.1, from coordinate 120,541,562 downwards.
ATCACGGGTCAACTACTAGCCCAACCAAGGAGTGGATTTACTCCACCCTGCTCCACATGTGGCAATAAGCACAAAGGGGTTTGCTACTGTGTTCGAGCTTGTTTCTGTGTGGCAAGATGGGCCACGTAATTAAAGATTGTCCTCTACTCCGCAGTTAAGAGTAAGCCGTAAAACCGAGCGCAGCAAAGATCAAATGTAGCACCAAAACCGAACCCCAAAGCTACGGAAAGAGCACATGAAGCGAGGCGTAGTGTTTGCCTTAGTACCGGAGACGTCCCAATCTGGGACCGTTGTGTCGTATCCTCTCTATCGTGCTCGAATGCTTATGTATTGATTGATTCGGGTCTACACATTCTTATGTGTCACATGCTTTCTCACGAAAATTGAATAGACCCTTAGAACCCATGAATTATTTGCTAGTCAGATCATCACTGTTGGGATCCATGACATGTGCATATATGTATCCCGCTTGTGAGATTATTGTTGGGGATATGCACCTATTTATTGATTTCTTGCCATTGAACATAGATCATTTTGATGTGATATTGGGGATGGACTGTTACAAAAATACCATGCTACTATCGATTGTGTGACCAAGCAAGTTGTTTTCCGTCCACCGGGTTTACCCGAATTTGTATTTAGTGGAGTTGGAGTAGTACCTCCTCCATATCTGATTTCTTCTGTAAAGGCTGTCAAACTGATTAGAAAGGGGTGTAAGGGCTTTCTGTGGTTCAGCATCAGATTCACATCGATAATGTTAAACTGATGTGAATTGCATTCCTATAGTTAGAGAATTCCCAGATGTATTTCCAGATGATCTACCAGGGGATTTGATTGACAGGGAGATTGAGTTTATTGTTGATGTAGTACCGGGTACACAGCCGTTATCTAAAGCTCCCTACAGAATGGCTCCAACCGAACTGAAAGAACTGAAGGTACAATTGCAGGAACTGCTGGATAAGAAGTTTATCAGGCCTAGTACTTCACCGTGGGGTGCGCCTGTTTTATTTGTGAAGAAGAAAGATGGCTCATTGAGACTGTGCATTGATTACATAATCGAATAAGGTAATCAGAAGAACAAATATCCTTTACCGCGTATTGATGACCTGTTTGATCAGTTACAGGGTGCACAAGTGTTCTCCAAAATTGATCTCAGATCGGGATATCATCAATTGAAAGTCAAACCGGAAGACATCGATAAAACTGCTTTCAGAACGAGGTATGGCCATTACGAATTTTTAGTTATGCCATTCGAGTCATTTAATGCCCCATGCATTTATGGACCTTATGAGCAGAATTTTCAAACCATACCTTGATGACTTCATTGTAGTATTTATTGATGACATATTGATATATTCTAAGACCGTAGAAGAACATGAACAAGATCTCGAGACTTGCCTCGCAAACCTTAAGAGAACGTAAACCGTATGCTAAAGCTGTCTAAGTGTGAATTTTGGCTTGACCATGTTATGTTTTTGGGGCATGTTGTTAGCAAAGATGGAATTTCTGATCCGCAGAAAATTGAAGTCAGAGTGAATCGCCTAGACCAACAAATGTGACCAAGTCCGGCTTTTTGGGATGGTGGATACTCTGAAGATTTGTCAAAGATTTCTCCAAAATTGCCTTACCATGACTCAATCGACTCGAAAGGGACACCATTTGATCGGGTGATCGAGGGAATCGAGATTTCAGAATTGAAAACTAGACTTGTGTCGCACCAATTTCGACTCTACCTCAGTACCTTGATGGTTACACTGCTTTTAGTGATGCCTCTCATAAGGGTTTGGGATGTGTTTTAATGCGAATGGGAGAGTTATTGCTTATGCTTCCTACGCAGTTGAGACCGCATGAAAAGAATTACCCAACCCATGATCTTGAACTTGCAGATAGTTTTTGCATTGAAAATCTGGCGACACTATTTGTATGGAGTAACATGTGAAGTCTACACGACCACAAGAGCCTAAAGTACTTTTTCACACGAAAAGAACTGAATATGAGACAATGGAGATGGCTTGAATTGATCAAAGACTACGACTTACAGATTCTGCCATCCAGAAAAGCCAATACCGTTCTGCCGATGCCTTGAGCCAAAATCGATTGCCAACTTAGCCTGCTTTGTTGACCGACGAAAGAGTTGCTTCTTGATCTTGGAAAGACTGAGGTTGAAATTGTTTTGAAAGAACAGTAGGGACAATAGTCGCCATTATCGCTCAACCAAATTTTGATTGAGGAAATTAAGGAGAAACAGCAACTGGATGATTACTTGAAGAAAATCATCGAGGAAAGAGATTCAAAACCGAAACCGGGGTTCAAATTTGAGAACAATGTACTGAAATTTCACGACAGACTGTGTGTACCAAATGATGCTGAATTGAAAAGAAGAGTTCTGCAAGAAGGCCACAATTCAAAGTTTTCTATTCACCCGGGGAATACGAAAATGTATCAAGATCTGAAACAGAATTTCTGGTGGCCAGGAATGAAGAAGGAAATTGCCGACTTTGTGTCTAAATGTCTTCATTGCCAACAAGTCAAAGCTGAACATCAACGACCTGCCGGATTATTGCAACCCTTACCCATACCAGAGTGGAAATGGGAGCATATCACGATGGATATTATCATTGGATTACCTCGCTACAGGAAATGTATGGATTCAATTTGATGTATTGTTGATAGATGACTAAATCTGCACACTTCCTACTCCAAGACAATCTATAATGCGTATAGATTGGTCATTATTTATATTGATGAAATTGTTAGAGGCGCACGGAGTGCCTGTGTCTATTGTTTCTCGAGGATTCAAGTTTACATCGAGGTTCTCGCAAAGCCTCTGACGCATTGGAGTCTTGAATTGAGGTGAGTAGCGCCTATCATCCTCGAACAGATGGACAAATGAAAGGACCATCCGGACTCTAGAGGACCTATTGCGAATGTGTGTTCTTGACTTTCAGGGAAATTGGGAAAGTCATTTGCCGTTGGCTGAATTCGCCTACAACAACAGTTACCATTCGAGTATTGGAATGGCGCCTTTTGAGGCATTGTATGGCAGAAAATGTAGATCTCCAATCTGCTGGGCAGAAGTTGGAGATGGGCCATTGCTTGGGCCCGAGATTGTATATGAAACAACCGAAAAGGTAAAAGCCTGACAAAGAAAGACCAAAACCGCAGTAGACGAAAAAGTTATGCCGATGTCAGAAGACGGGATAGAGAATATGAAGTGGGTGATCACGTGTTTGTGAAAGTGACACCAATGAAAGGCCAGACTCGCTTTGGAGTCAAAGGCAAGTTAGCACCGAGATATGTCGGACCGTATCAGATTATTGAGAAAATCAATCCGGTGGCGTATCAAGTTGCACTTCCTCCTGAAATGGAGCATATGCATAACGTCTTCCACATTTCGATGTTGAGAGACTATCTTCGAGATCCGTTTCATGTGATTGAGCCTACCCGTATCGTGTTGAGTGATGACTACACCTACGAGGAACGGCCTATACAGATTGTAAACCGACGGATCAAGAAACTGAGAAACAAAGAGATTCCGCTAGTGAAAGTAGACTGGCAGAACCATGGTGGTGTGTATGCCACTTGGGAGAGGGAAGATGACATGGCTAGGCGATATCCGGATTTGTTCCCGCTGAATCCTGTTTTCTTCCAAACTGAAGGTAACTCGAGTTTAGAGGACTAAACTCCTTATAAGGAGGGGAGACTGTAATAACCCTCGTACCGATTACTGAATAACCACCGAATTATATACTGATCACTGATAAACTGAACTGCTAATGACTGATAAGTGAACTGGATGAACTACTGAACAAACTGAATGAAACTGAAACTGAAACTGAATGAGTTTGTCTATTTAATTACATATTGTATCTGTTGACTTGAATGATTATCTGTTTGCATTGTATGTTTAAATTGCTAATTGAAGGCCTTATCGGCGGCCGAATTAGAAACCGTTTGAAGTATTGGAATCAGCATAATATTTGTGATTTTATGGTATTTTTATCTGAAAATTGATTAGGGATGATTAAATTAGATTGAATTGAGTTAATTGAGAACTTGGGTTTAATTACCAATGAACCACTTAGTGGACCCTTTTGTTTATTAATTATTGGTGCCTCATACTTGATCAAAACAATTCTTCATCAGCCCTATTCTTGTATCTAACCGACCAAGAGAGTAGAGAGAGAGGCTTGGAGTGAAATCAACACACTCTTGAAGAACTTGTAGAAATTGATAGAGACTTGGCATAATTTAGCTTCCTCATCTTGAAATCAACACTCTAGGTAAGGAAGACACCATCTTCTTGTTGTTCTTGAGCTTGATATTACATGTTTCATGCCCAAATAGAGAGCTAGGCCATGTTTTAGTGTAATCAAGATGAATTGGAGCTCCATTGTTACATGCATGTTGAGTTTAGTGAGTTTGGAGTTGAATTCTTGGCTAATTGTCACATGCATGCTCATGTTCATGTATTAATCCATGTTTTCAAGTTGTTTTCAAAGATTGGGGCTCAATAGAGCAAGATTTAAAGCTTGTAAATGGTTTGAAACCCATGCATTGCATGTTTACAAAGTGTTCTTGAATTGTTCTTGAAAAATGGTTTGATAGACTCACCTTTGGGGCTTAAATTCTCAAATTGGCTTTTGAAACTTGTTATTTATTGAGTTGGGATGTATTCCCCAGAATTTGGGCCCAAGAGATCGAGTTTTGAGTGTTGGAACACTTGGTTTGAGCTTGGAAGGCAAATCTGGAAATTCCAGATTTGGCTTCTTCGCTCGAGCGAAGAATTCCTCGCTCGAGCGACCAAGGTTTCCTCCGAGCTACGCTCGAGCGAGATATTGGTGGCTCGAGCGTAAAAATCGAACATCCAGTACTTTTACTGTTTCATCAGACCGCTCGAGCGAAGGAAGTCTCGCTCGAGCGAACCCTTTGATTTTGGAAGCTCGCTCGAGCGAGCATCGAGCGAGCATCGCGCATAAAAATTGAGCATTCAGTATTTTTACTGTTTCATCAGAGCGGACGGGCGAAGGATTGTGCGCTCGAGCGAGGCCTTTGATTGTGCAAACTCGCCGGCGAAGGAAGGCTCGCCGGCGAGACCCTGTTTTCGAGAACTTTTGAAAAGTGCCTTCCAATCGTATTTTGCATCCTCATCTCATCCTAAGCATTCTTAGGCCTAGTTTAATGCATCTTAATGAGGATTTAGACATAGAACCACACCGAGGGAATTTAGAGATTTAATTATCATCCTTTCCAATCAGAACTTAGTGTGTGTTCTATTGATTATGCTTAGGGTTGACTCTCGGGACGCTCTAGCTACCGATAGCCCAATCAATTGTGAGTAACAGATGTGTAAAGATATGTTCAAAATGGTTATCTTTTGAATCATTTGAATCAAGCTTCTTGAATCGATATTATTTCTTGAATGAATGTATGTCCTATTTCTGAATCAGACAGGCATCCTTAGCACCTCTGTTATTGGTATTCTGAGCTCTGTCGGTTTCCTTGTGGAACCATCTCATTTCTTGAATGATTGGCCATCATTATGTTGGGTCTATTAAGGCCGGTCCTTTTGGACCCATCTTGTTATAGGCTATTGGATGTACCACATATGACCGATTGATTGAAATCTTGAAGATCTGAAACTCTTGTTTAATGAATTGATTTCATTTATCGCAAGGACATTCATTCATAACCTCTTTACGCTTTATGTTATTCATTGGGCTTTAGCTCACGTTATATATATATGTAGGTTCTCACCGCATCGAAGCTAGGAGCGTGGGCTTGGTCCCCGCTTTGTCACCAAACCTATGTGCCTCACTTTGTGAGGTTCCGAGACGCCATGCCATGGCTTGGGGTGTTTTTGTGTCCCCACTAGTCTCCTCTTGTTTTGTCTTGTTGTACTTTTTGTATAGACTTTTTTTATCAGATCTTGTTATTGAGGATTGAGTTCCGTCTTGAATGTCTGTAATGATTGTGTATCTTGTATTGTGCGAATGCATAAATGTATGAAAAATGTTTTTGACATACAGATTTTCACAGCTCAATGGACACTAGTTATTTACTGTATTGGCTTCCGCCAGGCCCTGTACTCTGATTGATTGTATTACTGTTCAGTAGGCCTTTGGTAATCTCGGATTACTGGCCGGTTACGGTACTAAACCCATAGGGCCGGGTTTGGGTCGTGACAACAGCTGCATCAGTGCTATCAACTGCAGGAGTAAAAGGCCCTTCTCCGTCCTCTTCTGCAGAACAGCCTCTGCACCATCATCCCCATCTTCATCATCAAAGTTTGGGTTGCGTGTTCAACTTTTAACAAGTGTGTGCTGCGTGTTCACCTTCAAAATGGGCTGCGTGTTCATCTTCAAAGTTTGGGCTGCGTGTTCAACTTTCATCAAAATGGGCTGCGTGTTCATCATCAAAGTTTGGGCTGCGTGTTCAACTTTCAACAAGTGTGTGCTGCGTGTTCATCATCAAAGTTTGGGCTGCGTGTTCAACTTCTTTCAACAAGTGTGTGCTGCGTGTTCACAATCAAAATGGGCTGCGTGTTCATCATCAAAGTTTGGGCTGCGTGTTCAACTTCTTTCAACAAGTGTGTGCTGCGTGTTCACAATCAAAATGGGCTGTGTGTTTAGAAATTCAAAGTTTGGACTGTGTGTTCAACTTTCAAAAAGTATGAACTGCGTGTTCACGACAAAAAGTTTGAGCTGTGTGTTCAGATGTTAGAAAAGATGGGCTGCGTGTTCAAGACAAAAGTGTGAGCTGCGTGTTCAGAAATTCAAGTGCTTGAGCTGTGTGTTCAAAATGCAAACCAAATGCTGAGTTATGGACCGAGTGTTCAGATTCAGCAGTGTTATGAGCAGTGTGCCCGAAAACGAGCTGCCTGCCCGGAAAATGAGCTGTGCGCCAAATGAATGGAATGATGTGTCGTAAGTTATGTACCAAGTCCTGCATTGTGCATGCAGTTCATCGCGCTATTTTGCGCACCTACGCTGGTCTAGGAGACCTTAAATCCTCTAAAGGTGCAATTCCTTTGGTGTTTCTCGTGCCCGAACGACTTCCGGTGGTCTGGTATAGCCACCTGCCTGTGTTAGCGGTGAGTTCCTAGGAGACCAACTGAGACGGTGGAAACTAGAGTTCGAATGGCTCATGCCTAAAATGCAAAGGTTTGGGATTTCCGAGACTAAAGTCTGGTTTAAATACCCAGGGGTATATCCTTGGCTTGAAATCTGCATGGCAGCCCCATAGATTGAGATAGCATATGTATGCGCTTCAATTCTGGATACTGAATCAACCTAGTCTGTCACCTTGTTGGAGAATAGGAAAAGCTGCAACCATAGTCAGGGAGAAAAGTAGCACCTGTGGTTCGACCAAGAAGAATCGAGAGATCCCCAGCACCATGAGGCACGATATTGTATGTACGGTTCACTTGAGGCTGGTGCGACCAGACGAACCGCGCAGGTATTGTATCTTCTCCATGTGAGACATGGCGAGAATTGAATAATTCTCCACATTCTTAACTGTATGAAATGTAGTTGTTGCTTTGCATTCTTGCTTAAAACTGTTGCATCTATTGTGAATATGTGCTTCATTAGAGCTTGCTGCATTTGCATGATCACTGAGTCACCTTCGGCATCTTGCATTGCCAGTTGCATTTTGCCCCCCCTGCCTGCGGGCACATCTCTGTTTATCTCGCCTGTTTGTCTAAATCTTCGGCCTTGTCAAAAATGGGTCGTCTCTGGGCTTTGACATTCACTCCCGTCACTTATGACTTTTGAGTTCTGTCAAATAGCGGCAACAGTAGACACCCCATTTTTGACCGACCTTAAGACTCAGACGTCACCGATTGAGCACTCGGTGATATTGCATACTGTGCTCGTTCAGAAGTTTCAGAGTCTCGGCTGCGAGCTTTGCCTCCGGACTTCCGGGCTCTTTCGTGTCTTGTCTCGGTTTGCGAACCAGGCTCCGTTTTCTCTGTTTTCTCTCCCCGAAGGGAGGGAGAGGTCTCGTAGATCATCTCTCAGTGGTCGTAGGCTACGTTTCGTGGTCGTAGGCCATTTTTCCCGTTTGGAGCCCGGTTTCCAGTTTTTCGGAGCCGACGGCCGTGTGCCTCAGTTCGGGACCGCTTAACCACCTCCGTTTGCTCCGATTTTTGGTATACACCCCACCACCATCCATTCCAACAACTTGGAGCTGTTTTTTCAGAGCTTAGGAGCACCATTTCTTAGACCAAGAGCTGCTGGTCCATTGGTCTTCAAGGGTAAGCTTCTTTTCCCTCTTTTTTGTTCCTATCTTGCTCTATATCTAAGCCTTGCTTTCAAGCATTTTTTGGCTCCAACCCAAACTATAAATAGTCATATTTTGAGCTCCTTTTCATGTTTGATTAAGGATCTTTTACTGTTTGAGGTCTCCTACTATCACTTGCCTCTTTAACACTCTTTTAGGCCTATTTTTGCATGGTATTTTAGGCTTATTTGTGAGCTGTTTCGTGGATTGATGTAAACTGTAAAATGTCTTTTTTTGAGCCCCTCTTCAACTTTGTTGAAGGGCTCTCTTCGGTTTGAGGCCAGCAGCTACCACTTGCCTCTTTATCTCTCTTTTAGGCCTATTTTTTGGGGGAAATTTGAATTTGATTTCCCCCCCCCCCCTTTTTCTTCACTCCTCTCCTCTATAAAACCAGCCCCCCCAGCTCATTTTCAGGGGTTACAAAATTTGTTTAGAGCTTTTTACATACAAGCCCCCCTCTCTCTCTCATCCAAGCTCTAAAACCCTAAGCTTCTTGCACTATTTACCCTACAACCCATAGCACCACACCTCCATACTCCATTCCAACCCTTTGAAGCTGATTTCCAGATGTTGAGAGCTCAGAAACCTAGTCCAAAAGCTGCTGGAAGTTGGCTCTACAAGGGTAAGCTCCTATTTCCCCCTTTTTCACATTATTTTGTGCTATATTTTAGCTCCTTTTGCTAGCATTTTTGGGCTCCGACCCAAACTAAAAATAGTCATTTTTTGAGCTCATCTTCATGTTTGATCAAGGGTTTTTCTATGTTTGAAGCCACCTGCTACCGCTTCCCCTTTATCCCTCTTTTATGGCTATTTCTTGCATGATATGTCAACCCTGTTTGTAAGCATTTCTGGGCTTTGAGCCAAACTGTAAAGTACTTCATTTTGAGCCCTTCTTCAACTTTTTTGAAGGACTCTTCACTGTTTGAGGCCAGCTACTGCCTTTTTCTTTCTATCTCTCTTTTAGGCCTATTTTTACATGGTATTTTAGTCTTATTTGTGAGCTGTTTTGGACTTAGTCATAAACTGTTAAATGTCTTGTTTTGAGCCCCTCTTCAACTTTATTGAAGGACTCTTCTCTGTTTGAGGCTAGCAGCTACCACTTGTCTCTTTATCCTTCTTTTAGGCCTTTTTCTTGCATGATAGTTTAGCCTCACTTGTGTTTACTTTTGTGGCTTGATGTAAACTGTGAAGTGTTTTATTTTGAGCCCCTCTTCAACTTTGTTGAAGGGATCTTCACTGTTTGGAACCAGATGCTGTCCCTTGCCTCCAATCTCTCTTTTAGGCTCATTTTTGCATGATAGATTAGCCCTATTTGTGTTTGTTTTTGAGACTTGTTATAAAGTGGAAAAAGGCTCCTTTTGACATCATTTTCATGTTTGATTGAGGCCACTTTACTGTTTGGAGTCATCTCCATCCTCGCAAGCCTTATTTCTCCATGTTTTGAGCCATACATGTGAGCATTTGCATTGGCCTTCTAGACACTGAAATCTAGTGGATTTTCAGTGGTTAAGACACTATTTTGAGCCTCCAAATCAGAGGGGGGTGACCCCCTCTCTCCTTCACTTGTTTGGTGGCCTTATTGGCCTTGTTTGGTGGCCTTATTGGCCTTCCAAAGAGACCCTATCTTGCATGCTTTGAAGTCACTTTCTAGGGTAAATTTGGTGAGTTTTGGGACTATCATATTTGATTTTCAGAGTTGTTTGTGCCATGCTTCATGTCTACCTTGTATGTGCTTAATAACTCCTTGCATGGCCCTCTAAAGTAACTCATCATTTTTGCATGCCATGGTTGCATATCAGTGGTTATTTGGGCCTATTTTCATGTGATTTATTCACTGATTTTTGATGGTTTGGTCAGATTCCATGTGCATCATATACTTGCCATGTAAACCATGTTTGCTAGTCGAAATTGCATGCTATTTTAGTCCATCTTGCTAGCATCTTTTGGCCATGCTTTGAACTAGAAATGTTCATATTTTGGGACTGCCTTGGCTCTTTCTTCATACTTCATGATCAAATAATGCATTCTTTGTATAGCTATAAGTCATTCTATGTGCCTAGTTTTGAGTTTCGGGGTTCATCTCATGCATCGGGTACCATGTTTCCATGTTTCGGGGCTGTTTTGTATCATATTTCAGTGCTGAAATTTACTTGTTTGCATATCATGTTCCATGCCTTACCATGCTTTGGTAGAGTGGCATTTGTGCCTTAGGTTCAGTCCTCGGTTTGCGTGCATACGTGCACACATCTCGAGAGTCTCATTTTCATCTTATGGCTACTGATGTGAGTGTGGCTGAGGTCCACTCATGTTGGTGTAAGTCCATTGTGCATTGTGTATGCCATTTCATTTCATAGCATTGCGTATGCTAGGTTGTATGTTAGCGCATTGTGTATGCCATGTTACCTCGTGCATCATGTATGTCATTTCATAGCATCGTGCATGTTAGGTTGTATCTTAGTTGCATTCACGCATGCCATGCATATTGCATTGTGTTCGGGATAGGAGTTAGCTCAAGCACGGGAAACGAGGTACGTTTCGTACTCCGAGTGACGGAACATGTCTCAATTCCCCAGTCGCCGACACTCCGGATTACCCATGATGGAGTCTAGGCCTTGTTGTGTCCATATGTGCATTTATTTCATAGTGAGTCGTGCAATTCGACTCCTCTGCCATCATGCATCGAGATGCGTGATTGGTGGCACGAGGATTGAGGACTACACTCCCCGAAGAGTAGTCATGCATACATATGTGAAAATACTTTGCCATGCCCCTTTGTTGCTCTCTGTTGCAGCAAATCAAGAATCAGCAGCCTTCCGGAGTCTGGCACGCATTCCAAGAAGAATTGCAAACAGAGGCAAACCAGGGCATTGCGAGGGATTCTCCGCACAAAGCAACCCGAGCATGCATCATTCATCATCCGGATCAGAGTTGAGGCAGTCCCTGGCTTGCATGCCAATTCATTGCTTTCCTAGTTAAATTTGTTAATTAATTAGGGTTTTGTATTTATTCGGGACTGTACTATTTATTCGGGACTGTATATTATTTATTCGAACCCTCCGAGCGAGGGCACAACTGTAATAAGTGTGCATGCGTGTGATGTATGTCTTCCAACCCCACGTCTTTCTCCCTTTTATTTACCAGCTTATGATGGTTAGATTAGGGCATGTTTCAATTAGCATACAATATGATAGCATGTTTACATTCATTCATCTGTCTTGTATGCACCGGGCTCAGCGCATCATACTAACTGCATTTGTATTTCAATTCCAAGTTGAATACATGTTAGCTGTAGCATCATCATATGCCATCTTTAAAATAGTCGAGCCTGCTATAGTTACATTTTTGCATGTGTTGCATTAGGCATTTCTGTATAATTAGGATCATGCATGGATTTCTAATTAGCTTCTGTTTTGACTTGGAGTACTCGGTAAGTTTTATGCTTTAGCATCCTTGCATGCATGTGAGTGACTGCCATGATAGCATGCCTACCATGAGGCTATATGCTTATGTGATATATCTGCCTGAATGCCTGTGGGTGAAGGTTGGGTTATCTGAATTGGAACAATTCATTAATTGTGAGTTTTAAGCCCACTAGATAGTCGCAAAATCATGTTTTCTAAGCCCACCCGAGGGTGGCAAATCCACGTCTTAGCCTACTTGCGAGTAGCACCATCAAACCATTTTCAAATAAACAAACATGAAATGTTTTGTTCCAATTCAGGCGATCCAGTCTATACTTGTATGCTGTGCGCATCACATAGTAAATCTAGGCTAATAATCGGAATAAGAACACACATTGTTTTCAAAAATAGATATCATGGTTAGTAGAGGCCGATCTTTGATCGGGCGAGCGGGGGTGCTCATGAAGTGACCTTCCCCAATCGTACCCAAGTTCCCGAGCCGAGGTAACTTTGGTGATGACGGATACGTGGCCTTCGGCACCGAGTCAGGGTTTCCTAAATTCCCCCAAAATAAAATATTTAGGTGCCAACTCTGTATCTGCCAAAGCAGTCCATGTTTGGCACTTCTTTTCTAAAAATCTGTTTTCTCAAAACGATTTGCCGGATCTGGACTCTTTGTTTCAGATTAAGAACCGTGACAATTTGAGTCCGAGCTGTAGTGACCCAAAACGAACAGAACGGGACTCACCTTCCCGGGGCGTTCGGGGACGTCTACAGACACCCCAAACAACGCCTTAATCTAGTTTCAATTGGTCAACTCTGTGATCTGAGCCTCACTGTTCTCTTTTCTCCAACTGGTTGTGTTGTGCAGGATCCGAAGACAGGACAGACTCTTGGGATCGGTCATAGACATGGCCGTATGTATGAGCTCATCCACCTTCACATTCCCTCCTTCAATCCTTTCACTGTTCAAACTGTTTCTCCTCCTACTCCTAGTCCTCCTCTTGCCTTATGGCATTCTCGGTTAGGTCATGTTTCTTTTGGTCGTTTACGATATTTAGTTTCTAGCAGTCAGTTAGGTCATGTTCCAAATGATAAAATAGATTGTCTATCTTGTCAATTAGCAAAACAATTTGCTTTACCATTTCCATCTAGTACTTCTATGTCTCATGCACCTTTTGATCTCATACACTTTGATGTTTTGGGGACCAGCACCTAATACCACTATGGGGGGATCTAAATACTTTGTCATTTTTGTAGATGATTTCACTTGTTTTACTTGGTTATTTCTTATGAAGTCTCGCTCTGAGCTACCACAAATATACTATGATTTCTCACAAATGGTTAAAACTTAGTTTTCTTCCACCATCAATGTTTTCTGTGCTGATAATGCCTAAGAATACAAAGAAACAAATTTTCTACTATTCTTGTCTTGGTACCTCCCAACAAAATGGTCGTGCTGAGCGTAAACATCGTCATCTTTTAGATACTGTTTGTGCCCGTTTAATTTCCTCTTCTTGTCCTGAGCACTTCTGGGGGGAAACCGCTCTCACAGTTGTCTATACTATCAACTGTGTTCCTTCTCCTACCATCAATAATCATACCCTATATGAGTGCTTATATGGCCAACCTCCTGTCTATTCTCGTCCCCATGTGTTTGGATGTGCTTGTTTTGTCCTCCTTCAACCACATGAGTGTTCCAAATTAGAACCTCAAGCCCGTTTGTGTTGCTTCTTAGGGTATGGAATTGAACATAAAGGCTATCATTATTGGGATCCTATTTCCCAATGTCTCCGTGTCTCTTGTCATGTGGTATTTGGGGAAGACAAGATGTTCTCTTCTATATCTAAGTTTCATTTGTTCACTCCTCTCACTACATCATTCTTCACAGATCTCTCGCTTTTGTTTGATGAGCTTAATACAAACACTACTTCTGCCATGCTACCTTCGGCCCATCCTAAGGATCCTACTCCTTCTCTTGGTCTTGCTGATGCTCCACTCCCTGATCCTGGTCCTAGTCCTACCATGCTGCCTTCGGCCCATCCTGAGGTTCCTTCTCCGCCTTCTGGTCCTGCTTCTAAGGTACCTCTTCGTCATTCTACTCGAATAACACAACCTTCTGTCCTTCTTCGTGATTTCATTGTTGACTCTACTGTATTTTCCTCTTATAAATCTACTTTCTATCATGAGGCATGTTCTAACCCTCTTTGGTAGCAAGCTATGACTGATGAACTATAGGCTTTTAATAAAACTCATACTTAGGATATGGTTGATCTTTCTTCTGGCAAAAGTGTTGCTAGTTGCAAATGGGTTTACAAGCTCAAGACTCATTCTAATGGTTCTATTGAGCGTTACAAAGCTCGTCTTGTTGTCCAAAAGTTTACTAAAAAATATGGGATTGACTATGAAGAAACCTTTGCTTCTGTTGCCCGTCTGACTTTTGTTTGTAGCTTACTTGTTGTTGTTGCTGCTCGCCACTGGAAACTTTGTCAGATGGATGTAAAGAATGTATTTCTCAATGGGGATCTTACTGAGGAAGTTTATATGCAACCTTCACCTGGTTCCTCTGTTCTTCCCTCCAAAGTTTGTAAACTTTGCTGTGCCTTATATGGTTTGAAACAAGCTCCTCGTGCCTGGTTCGCTAAGTTTAGCTCCACCATTCTTGATTTTGGATTCTCCTCTAGTGCTTGTGATTCTACCCTTTTTACTCGTAAGACAGAGCGTGGTATTATTTTTCTTCTTCTCTATGTGGATGATATGATCATCACTGGAGATGACACAGTGGGTATTTCTAGTCTCAAATAATTCCTCAGTCGTCAGTTTGAGATGAAGGATTTGTGCCTTCTTAGCTATTTTCTCAGCTTAGAAATCTCTCATGATCCGTCTGGTTACTTTCTCTCCCAAGCCAAGTACACTTCTAATCTCTTGGCTCGTGCTGGTCTTACCGATTGCAAGACTACCTCTACTCCCGTTGATCCTTACACTCGTGTCACACCTCTTAACGGTCACTTGTTGTCTAATGCTACTTTATATTGTCAGCTAGTTGGCAGCTTTGTCTATCTCATGGTTACTCGTCCAGACATTGCTTATGCTCTTCACATTGTTAGTCAATTCATGGCTGCTCCTCGCTTTTCGCACTATGATGCTCTAGTTCGCATTTTACACCGTCTCAAAGGTACTATGTTTCATGGTCTTCACTACTCCGCTCACTCTTCTCTACAGTTACATGCATTTTCTGATGCTAATTGGGCAGGGGACCTTATTGATCGTCGTTCTACTATAGGATTCTACTTTTCATGGGTGACACTCTCATTGCCTAGCGTAGCAAGAAGCAAACTCTTGTTGCACATTCTAGTACTGAGACTGTGTATCGTGCTCTTGCTAACACTACTCAGGAGCTTGTGTGACTTCGCTAGCTTCTTTCTTATATGGGGATTTCTCATTCTACTACAATTAACCTCTATTGTGATAATCAGAGTGTTATTCAGATTGCCCATAATGATGTCTTCCATGACCACACAAAGCATATTGAGATTGATTGTCATTTCATATGACAGCATGTTACTAGTGCCATTATTCGTCTTATCTTTGTTATCTCTGCCAATCAGACATTCGACATCTTCACCAAGGCTCATCCTCCTAGTCGTTTCAGTGATCTAGTTTCCAAACTCAAGTTGGTTGATACCTGCCCACCTTGAGTTTGATGTATATTATTATTGTCTATCTCTATCTCTATCTCTATCTCTATCTCCTCGTATCTCTATCTTCTTCTGCATTTATCCTTGTATCTTTATCTTCTTTTATACTTATCTAGGTTTCTTTTCAAGCTATATATATAGGCTTCTCCTATTGTATTTATTCATTCAATTCAATAATACAGATATGCAATTCTAACAGTTCCAAATATAAGAAAAGACTTCAAACAAACACATACTTGCATAAAACATATATATAACTTTAAGAATATTCCTACGGCAAGCTTGAGAGGTGAATGAGAGAAGAACCCTAAAATTGAATGTTGGTGAAATCTTGATTTGATTGGTGAAAATGTAGTCATTGTCATCCTATTTGATTTGGTATAAAAAAAAACCCTATCAAATTCTTGGTAATCTATGCAAGATCTTATAGAGAAGTCTGAGTTTAGGTGGGTTTGTAGAGAGAATGAAGAGAAAAGATAAACATAGAGAGAGAGAGAGAGAGAGAGATGAAAAAGTGTACCAAATACGTTTTTGGCATCATATTTGAGGAAAAGAGCACAAAATTTGAGACAAAGGCATCGAAATTCACACGAGTAGAATTCCAAATCTGCACAAGTGGATTACAAATGCCCTCCACAAGTAGATTGAGTCAAGGGCGAACCTAAAAATTCAACAAAATCCGCTCATGTGGTAATCAATTTTGCACGAGCAGAATTCTGCCTAGAAAACTCTACCTCCCCTGAGTGCTTCTACTCAAGCGGTTTCATTAATCCGCACGAGCAATTTTGCCATCCATTCCAAAATTTGGTTTCATACCCTGAAACAAGTTCTAACGCTTCAAACTCCAAAATTTAAATCTGAAAACATTAAGAGAGGTTAAGTACGAGTGGAGATGAAATCTCAACGACCCAATAAAAAGATCAAAACGCCAAAAGTAAAATAAACTATCTGACTACGCAATACTTGTCAAGTCTAGGACTAGGGACATCACATTTGTAACACAAGTTACTTGACTTTTTGAAAACTTGTGTAATTTTGTGAGAAATAAAAGTATTCTCTGAGGACTTACTCGTATTTGGGATCACTTACGCATTTTTGGTGAAATTACCAGCGTAAGTTTTGAAAACATAAACAATTTTGTGAAATAAAAGTATTTTCAAGGACTTACTCATATTTGTAATCACTTACGCATTTTTAAAAAATTAGTTATGTCAATTGTGAAAACTTACGCATTTTTGTATTATTCAAAAATTTTAGGAACAAATTTACGCATCACTTTGTGTGAACTATCTTGAGTTTTGTGACACAACTTATGTGACTATGTAAAAACTTACACAATTTTGTGAAATATAATTGTTATTCAAAGACTTACTCATATTTGTGATCACTTACATAGTTTTTGGAAAATCCCTTATGTAAGTCATAGAGACTTACGCAATTCTGTTGAATAACAATGTTCTGTAAGGAGTTACTCGTGTTTGTGATCACTTATGCAATTTTTGAGAAATCGGTTACATCAGTTATGAAAACTTACATATTTTTGTGTTGTTGAAAATTTTTCGGAACAAACTTATGCGTCATTTTGTCCTAACTATCCTAAGTTTTGTGACACAACTTACGTAACTTTCTGAAAACTTACTCAATTTTGCAAAGATAAAAGTGTTTTACAAAGATTTACTCGTATTTGTGATCACTTACGTATTTTTTGAAAAATCACTTACATAAGTTGTAAGACTTACGTAAGTTTGTAAAATAAAAGTATTCTCCAAAAATTTATTCGTATTTGTGATCATTTATCAATTTTTTCAAAAATCACTTACTTTAATTGTGAAAACTTACGCATTTTTGTATTGTTGAAAATTTTTAGAAACAAATTTACGCGTCATTTTGTGTGAACTATCCTGAGTTTAGTGATACAAGTTTGAGAAAATTTACGCAATTTTGTGAAATAAAAATGTTTTTCAAAGACTTATTCGTATATGTGATCATTTATGTATTTTTTGGGAAAATATTTACGTCAATTGTGAAAACTTACGATTTTTTTTTTTTTTTTTTGGTTGAAAATTTTTAGGAACAAACTTCCCGTCATTTTGTGTTAACTGCCATGAGTTTTGTGATACAAGCTACATGACTTTGTGAAAACTTATGTAATTTTGTGAGAAATGAAAGTGTTCTCCAATGACTTACTCGTATTTGTGATTAGTTACCCATTTTTTGGGAAATCAGTTACGTCAGTTGTGAAAACTTACTTATTTTTATGAAATAAAAGTGTTCTCAAAATATCTACTCATATTTGTGATCACTTACGTATTTTTTGAAAAATTACTTACGTTAGTTGTGAAATCTTACACAATTTTGTGTCGTTAAAACTTTTTAAAAACAAATTTACACGTCTTGTTGTGTTAACCATCTTGAGTTTTGTGACACAACTTACGTGACTCTATGAAAACATATGCAATTTTGTGAAATAAAGGTGTCCTCCAACGACCTACTCGTATTTGTGATCAGTTACGCATTTTTTGAGAAATCACTTACATCAGTTGTGAAAACTTACGCAATTTTGAAAATTAAAGGTATTCTCGAACGACTTGCTCGTATTTGTGATCACTTACACATTTTTTGATAAATAAGTTGCGTCAATTGTGATGATTTGTAAAAACTTACGCATTATGTGAAAACTTAATTTTTCTTAACAAACTTGCCTATTTTTGTGAAATAACTTACGTGATTTGTGAAAACTTACGCATATTTAGATTGTTCTAAATTTTTGGGAACAAACTTATCCATTTTTGTGAAAAACTTAAGCATTTTTGTGAAATCACTTACGTGATTTTTGAAAACATACGCATTTTGTGAAAACATAATTTTTCTTAATAACCTTACCCATTTTTGTGTTCACTTACGCATTTTTGTGAAATCAATTATGCAATTTGTGAAAACTTACACAAATTTGTGGTGTTCTAAATTTTTAGGCACAAATTTATCCATTTTTTGTGAAAACGTAGCCATTTTTGTAAAATTACTTATGTGATTTGTGAAAACTTAATTTTTCAGAGCACACTTATCCATTTTTGGGTTCAGTTACACGTTTTTGTGAAATCACTTGCGTGATTTGTAAAAACTTACGCATATTTGTGTTGTTCTAAATTTTTAAGAACAAACTTATCATTTTTTGTGAAAACTTGTGCATTTTTGTGAAATCAGTTACGTGATTTGTTAAAACTTATGTATATTTGTGAAAACTTAATTTTTCTTAACAAACTTATCCATTTTTGTGTTTAGTTACGCATTTTTGTGAAATCACTTACGTAATTTGTAAAAACTTAATTTTTGGGAATACACTTACCCATTTTGTGTTCACTTACATGATTTGTGAAAATTTATGCATTTTTTGAAAACTTAATTTTTCTTAATAGACTTACCCATTTTTATGTTCACTTACACGTTTTGGTGAAATCATTTGCGTGATTTGTGAAAACCTACGCATTTTTTGAAAACTTAATTTTTTTTTCTTTTTTAATAAGTTTATCCATTTTTGTGAAGACTTACGTATTTTTGTAAAATCACTTACATGATTTGTGAAAATTTACTCATATTTGTGAAAACTTAGGCTCTGTTTGTGTAACGAGTTGAATTAAATGGAAATATTATTATTATTATTATGGATTTTTTTTTTTTTTTGAATTTTAATTATTCTTGGGTCTTGAGTATTAAATGAGATATAAATTTAATTTGTGGGACTTATTTGATTAACCCATATTTAATCATTTTGGTTCATGTTTAATTATGTGAATGGTGGGGACCACCTTAAGTCTTTTAAAATTTATTTATATTTTAATCTCAGTTGGAGATTTATTTTAGATCATTAAACTCCATTCATTTTGGACCCAATTGATTGAATTATGACTCGTTTGTAACCATGTATTATTGTTGTTATTATTACTATTATTTATTTTATAATCTTGAGAGAGTTACAAATATTAATGGTGTGTACCATCAAACGAAATATATTTTGTGGTGAGAAAATAATTATATGGCTTTAAAATTTCTACAAATTCAGCAATTTTAATTATTTTATATATATATATATATATATATGTGTGTAGATATTTGAACCAAAAAAGTTATATATATTATAATATTAATGTTTAGAGGAGCCCATGTGGGGCTACCCCTCCATTTCCCCTTGTCCATTTCTTTTCTTCATTTGATTTGAAGCAACAGACTTCCTACCCTCTCTCCTCTCCTTTGGCTTTCTCTTGCTCTCTGCCTCTCTCAATTTTTTTTTTTTAACATTCATCACACAAAATCTATGATCCACCAAAATCTATTAGATTTTAGACCCATGTTCTTAAGACCAAAGTGAAGAACTTGGTGAGAGCAACGTTTTGACCGTTGAAGATCAAAATCTGACAAAGTTGAAAATTGAAATTTTTGCATGTTTCCTCTTCTAGCTTTTGAGGTAGGGATTTTTCCTATACTTCTTTATGCACTTCTACTTGATTATAGGGAGTTTAGAGTTGTATATAATTTAATTAGAATTTTTGAAAAAATTGTGATTTATTTGCTTAAAAGAGAAATTTTGAGAAAAATAAAAAGTTGATGCTCAAATTGCTAAAGTGTAAACTTGGAATATGTTTGTGAGGTTATAAAAGAGTTATGTTTTAAATTTGAACAAAAACGGACTTCGATTCGATTGCTTTTGAAATTTTTACCAGTTTGTGGCCAAAAGAGCATTTTTAAGGAAAACAAAGGAATTACATTTAACTTTTGGGGCTTTCGATCAAAATAGGATGTCATAGCTGAATAATACTTGGAGAATGAGTTTGGAAATAAAATGATGTTTTCTTGGGCATTAACAGTATTATTTTGCTTAATGTATCCGTTGTAATAAAACCGACACAGTTAGAAATGGACCTTGAGAGGTTACCAGACGTGATTGTAAGATGAAAACTAGTGTAATTGTTCATATTTGATGAGATGTGGAATAGATTGTATTTATCGAAAATTTTGGAATTTAATTGTTTAAATATCCGTTTAGAAATATCTATTTTTGGCTATTGGTGGAGGATAGCCATGATTGTTGTAGAAATGCATGAGACTTAGGTAAATTGAACCACATTCCTCAGTTGTTGCATTGGACATTGCATTACATTCATTTCATTGGACATGTATCTATTTTTTAGAAATGTTTGGAAATGTATTTATTTGCGAAAAGATGAATACTTGGTAAATCTGGGTAGGGAGTGTAGAACCGCACGGTTAGATGTCGAGCCTTCCAGTTTACTGGTAAAAATGATAGTGGTAGTGCATTAGGGTCTACTTTCAGACACTCACTTAGAGATTTATAAAGCCTGTATTCTTGTAACAGATATGGTTTAAAATGAAAATGATTTTGTATCTGTTGTTGCATCTCAGCATTGCATGCTTTATAAAAAGAGAGATAAATTGTTTTTATCATGAGTATGGCATGAGCATACTCCTCTTTAGTCTTGTCATGGTTCATATGTTGTGTAGTATATCTCTACTGGGCTGTGGCTCACCCTATAAGGGAAACCATTTCAGGTACAGGTGCTATGCCTCCACCAAGACATTGACTTTGGAGGACTCGGAGCTGATGCTTCATTTTTGTTTTATTGTTGTTTGTTGAATGTAAGCTTAGGGCTGTATTTGCGTTGAGTTGAAACTCCATTTTGTATAACCAAGTATGTTTTTAGATAAATTTGTAAGCCTGTAGGGCACTTATTATCTGGTTGGCTTCCATTCCATACTTGTTGTAAAATGTATGCTTGGGATTGGAACTAGGGCATTAAGATGTGAATAGCATGTATTTGGCATTTGGAATTTAATGGAAATAGATGTATGGAATAGTTAGCTATACATATGTGTTTGTCTATCAGGTGGGTTTTGTAGCATAAATAGATATACCCTACCAAAATTTTTAGGGCGTTACAACTTGGTATCAGAGCTACCAGGTTTGAATACTTGGGGCTCGCGGGAAGTGGTTTTTACCACAGTGGGTTCATTTCGCTAGTGAGAAATGTTGCATATCTTATGTGCTATGTGATAACATATTTATGTGACTATGTGGGTATAAGGTGTTTGAGGTCCTTTTTGAAAAGCACCTGATCAATGCTATTTCTATTTGGAAGTCTTTGAATGTTTGTGGAATGAGTCAATATGTTGGAGGGGTAACTCGTATGTGCTCTATGTGACTATGTACTTATATAGTTTGCCTTATGTGATGTAAATACATGCGCAGGTTTATGTTTAATCCGTATGCAGCGTGTTAGAACTAATGTAGAGTACTTACTTTTGAGCTAAATTATGTCTCTTATATAAGATGTCATAAAGCGAAAGAGGCTGTAATAGAAGCACCTGGGGTGCCCGAGATGTTCTCATGCAGGAAGATACATTTTCCCCCAAGAAGAAGGTGTAAGCTAGAGTAATATGGCGGGATGATTGGTCAAGATGTTGTGAAATTAATATTAAAGCGTAGGTTAACCGATTTGTATTATTGTGGATGTAAATGTGACCTTAAAATAGTAGAGTTTGTGTTGTGTAGCGACTAGTTTCACTACAACAAAAAAGGGTTTCTACGGCTCACAATGTACGCCATAAAAACCCTTCTACAACGTGCAGCGCGTGTCATATTATAACCAATCATGGAAAGTCATTCACTTTCAACGACATGCTTCGTACGCCGTTAAAAACTATTTAATGTCAGATTTTGTGCATCGTTACTTTTTCTACAACATGCTATAGTACGCCATTAAAAACTATTTAACGGCAGATTTTGTGTGTCGTTATTACTTTTTCTATGACTACTTTTGCATGCCGTTAATTGGTGAAACAAATAACGACGCTGATTGCGCGCCGTAAAATATGTAATACAATGACTTATTATGCCAGCCGTAGAATATGCAAAAAAAAATTATTTTTAAATTCAACAAGTTCTATTTGACCAATTTTGTACAATCTAACAAATATTACAAACAAGCATCACAAAACATTAATTAACCACCAAAATATTGTTTGAAACCTCAAAAAGAAACTATATCCATAAATTATAAACATTCAACAATTGTTGATACATTCCAAACATTCGAAAACTATATCCTTAAGTTCTAAATTGTACAAAAAGTTTAAACCATCCAAAACTATGCATATCTAACTTTCTAAACATATCAACAACTATTAAGAGATTATCTAAAACTACTGACAACAGTTCCTATAACAGTTGCAGCTACAGCTGTAGCAAATCTACTTGCTCCTATCACAAGGACGAGGGTGCTCAATGTATGTGTTAAGGCACCTAAACCCGTGGCAATAGCTGGAGCAACTAACCCTGTTGCATTTCTTGTCTGCATGACAAAAGAAACTTCACATAAGTACAAAAACCAACGACTCAATGACAAAAATATTTCTTGATGTATTAAGAAATGATTAAGAAATTTTAAAATATCAACAAAACATTTTCAAAATTAATAAGATAATTCAATGGCCCCATAAAAGCAATGTAATAATGAAAAATTAGCAAAACTCAAGATCTCAATAGTTTGCTACTAAATCCAGGCCATAAGAAACTCAAGAGAAAAATCAAATTTAAAAAAAGGAAGAGGTGGAATTAATGTACTTCAATGTAGCACCTACTTCGGACTAGCATAATTATGTTAAAGGATCTCTATGTATGAGGTTTAGGTTTTTTATAGATTTTATCTATTACCATTGTAAGTTCCAAAATAAAGAGTCCAAGTCAAATTAGAGTCTATATTATTTACAAATCTAAAAAGAAATTTTCAATCCATTATAGAAGAAATTTAGGTAAGTTTTAGTAGCTTTAGGTGCTTTTTGGGACAATGTGATGTAATTCTACCTGAATACTTAGTAGCAAATACATAAGATAAAGAACTATAGGAATAATCCCTAAGCTAATCTTTTTCTTCTTCTTTAATTTTTTACTAGTATCTAATTCAATCACAAGCTATTACTAATTCCATAGACTCTTGAACCTTATAGCCTACTTCGTTGGGACAAGACTTTGTTGAGTCAAGTAATGGCATAAAAAGGACTAATAGACTTGGTATTTATGGGTCACGAGCAAATGAAAAAAGAAGTATAGCGATCCCGGTTTTCCCTTCATTGTTTAATTGTATTCCGGACTCGGTTTCGTGGATGTGCTGTTGTTTTTTTTCCGTTTCCGTCCTTTACTCTTTGTATATGAGTCTTGGGTCGTGTTGGGTAGGTTTGAAACAGGTTGGTTGTGTTTGGAAACCAAGGGTTGATGTCCATTTAATTCCAACTAGTGTCTATTAAATTTTCATAATGGTTCATTCAATTCCAATTAGTGATCCATTCATATTCCATTAGTGGGATTTTATGACAAACTTGTTCATTCAGATTTCTAACTAGTGTTCATTTAATTCTAGTTAGTGTTCATTTAATTCTAGTTAGTGTTCATTTAATTCTAACTTGTCCTTTCATTTTCCAATTAATGGGCTTTAATAACAACCTTTCAATATCACTTTTTCATCTCCCTTTTGATTTCAAAACCCTAGAACCATCTTCTCTCTCTCCCTACACACCTTCTCTCTAGGTTTTCATCTCCCTCTAGTGTAAATCTATACTAAGTCCTTTGTAAGAAAGGTAGAGTGGGTTGAGGGCTTCATTTTAATCTAAAAGTTTGGCGATTTGGAGCACTTTGGTTTTTGGCCTTTATCTTCTTCATTTGGTCTCTCCATTTGAGGTAGGGATTTCCTTGTTCTTTTTCAATACTCCATCTATAGATAGACATGTGGTAGTTTTATATTGCATGAAAATTATATCATTTTGGATTTGTTGAAAATCATGAGGTTGAACCTTGGGTTGGTTGTTGAATTTGGGTTTATTATCATTAGTTGTGATTTAGGCTAATTGGAGTGTTAATTAGCATGTTGTTGTTGAATAGAGAGGAAACCCAAATTTTTATTTGATTTAATAAATTAATAGAGGGGTTTTGATCTTTGGGCAAATACTTATGTATTTTGGGTCTTAAATGAGGTCATTGTTGTTTGTTATAGATGATTGATTCTTTTTTATCAATATTGAGAAAGAGGGAGGAAAACCCTAATTTAATGATTATGACTTAATTTGCATAATTAATTTGGAATGGCTTTGAAAAGAATGAAGTGGATTAAGATGGGTTATGGTTTTATTGTCCATGGAATTGATTTTGTGAAAACAAAAGGTATGGAGTTGGTTTTGTGAAAAACAAAGAGAAAAATGGAATTTGTTTTGTGAAATGGAAAAGATACTTTTGAATGAAGTATGAGAATTGGATTGTTGTAATTTGAGTGTTGAACACACATATGTGGTGGTTGTATCTTTAACTACCATGTTAATGTTGTTGTTGGGTTTGTAATCTCATGATAATTAAGTCTTTTAATAGATGTACTAAATACCTGCATCTAGAGGTTTTGTCCTTGGTCATCGGTGGAGGATGACGTGGTTGTGTTGAATTGTCGTGTATGCATTATACCTATGTGTTCATCTACTTTAACACATTGTTTGTATCCTGATAGTTATGTGTTTGTTTTACACATGTTGGTTATGCCTTGTTGTATTGTGATTGTTGGTGTTATATCTTGCGCTGATAATCAGAGGTACCGTTACCTTCCAGCTAGCGCCTGGAGAACTGTATGCGCTGAGAATCTAAGGTACCACACCCTTCCAGCTAGCGCCTGGTAAAATGGTATGTTGTTGTGAGAAGTGTATCTTTCGCTTACTACGCACCTAGCTAGTAGAGCAAAGTTTTGTTGTTATTGTTTCAGTGTATCTGGGAACATTGTGGATTGTGTTGGTTACGGTTTTGGAGGGCCGAGTTGCCTCATTGATTTATCTTATGCATGTAGTTGAGTTGTTATCTCCCTTCATAAAGGTATGCATGTATAGTTATGATAGATTTGGGATTGAACCGAAATGCCCTTTTATCTTTTGGAAGTGTAAAGAAAATCAAACATTTTAGAAATATGTTTTGAAAAGCCACATCTGTTGTATGTGTGGGAAATGGGATAGAGTAATGGGCTTAGTGAATCTATTTTCCCAAGTAGTTGTTAATGTTATAAAAGATTGGGAATGGAGGTTAATGAAAGGAAAAAAGAAAGATGAATCGCTTATAGCGTTGAATGAAATAATTGTTTTCGAGAAAAGTTTATATATATATATAATTTGTATAAACTGTCACATTATTATTCTAGTACGAGAATGAGTGTTCATGATCATAGCTATCTGTAATGTTGTTATTGTTGAGGATTATGTTGAGATCCCTACTGGACTATATGTTCATCCCACGTTGTTGAATTTTTTTCAGGTGTTTAGCAGGGTGTGCTACAAGATTTGGATCTTCTTATTTGTTGGCCACGGGGCCTCTTTGTTGTAGGTGGAATGCCATATATGTAAAAGGGTTGCACCCTTCATTTGATTATTTATTGTTGTAAGCCTGAGGGCAATTTATTTAGAATGCTCATGTTGCATTTAACTTTCATTCGAATGAGAGAATTGTTGTTTGTCACTTTTAATTGAACATTTGAGTTTATTTCCGCATGTTATCTCTGAAATTGAATTAAGTTAAGGAACTTGGTAATGACTTCGAGTAGTAAAAATTGAGGCGTGACAAGAAGTGTTTTCTACCTCCCAAAACAACAGTTTATACATAATATAACTGACTCTAAATAATAGGAACTAAACCTGCAGAATCCCATAGCCTTGCCAATCCATTAAATATTAACAGGTTTGCATTTGCATTTCTCGATGGTCAACTGAACAAAAACAGAACAAACCGAACTTGAGCTAGCCCATTGAAAGATCATCTCTAAACATCTCAACAGGGGCTCTCAAGCCGACCTTGACTGACTTTTTATATACTTAATTACTAGTTTGGTATATCCAAAACAGAATCAGATTGGCTTTGGAGATGCAGCCACAAAAAGAATAACTTTCAAGCATATGTTCTCAACCTGATTGTCAACACTTGAGGGCCAAGTTATGCATTTTTCAGCCCATGCAAGATTTGCACGGATCCAACTAAATCTCTAGCGCACATAAACGTACTTCTTTTAGCCCCCATTAATTGAAGGTTAAAGGCAAGGTTGATTGGGTAAAGACACAACATTCAGCATTATTCACACAGGGATCGCCCACAAACTAGAACCCATTTGTTGGGCTGAATGTTTACCACTGAACCAGTAGCCGCTTATTACCTCCTACCCAATCTGACAGTACAAAACCATAACTTTGGTAGTTTAAAGGATAATCCATGCCAGGTTACTATCAAACCTCGTGAATTAAATTGTTCCAGAAAAATTCAAATATTTTTAAGGTGACACGATGCTGCCTATCTTACTCATGCAATAATACTATGTACCTTCTTTTTTTCTTTTTCTTTTTTATCTTTTTGGCTCTTTCGAAATCTTTTACACTCTTTCTGTGCATCCTTAAGAAATTTGACTCATTCTCAAAACAATAATATAATGCAGTACGTATTGCATGGTTTCAGAAGAAGCATCTCCATTAAAAAACAAAAATAAGGTTTTCAGACCCAATAACGATCAAGAAGCCTTTCCGGATTTGAGAGAATGTTCAGAGTAGTTGTTTAAGTCCAAGTCAATGTTTATGCTTGGCTAGTATGTTGAAGGTTCAGTGTAATATTTTTCCAGTTTTTTCATAAACAAATATTTTAGGTAAAAGTAATAAACATCAAGAACTATAGTCAAAGTTATATCAAAGTAACGAGAAAGTATAAACATTTTAGGAAGCATTATATGTAACAATAAATCACTTCAAAGCACCTGAATCTCAAGAACTGCTTTGCCTGTCTGTGTTGGTTTCCCTCCAAATTCAGGAATCAAATTTTTGGCTTTAACGGCACGCCATATGCATGTCGTAAAAAGTTTTATTATTTACGGCATGCGTTACAAGCCGTAAAAAAATCATTGTTATTACCATTCACGGCCTACGCAATAGACACGCGCATGGTTGGAAAAATATTTACGACGTGTAAAAAAAAGCAAGTCGTAAAAGTGAGAAACTACGGCATGCATTTATTGTATGCCGTTGATGTGGTGCCGTAAAAAGTCAATTTTGTTGTAGTGTTTGTTGTTATGAGGAGTTAATTATTTTTTACTTTATATCAAGTTTGTAGAAGCGGGCTAGATGTAAAAAATCTTGAAAGTAAAGTGAATTAGATATTAAACTTGTTGTAGTAGTACGGTTTGGTTGCAACTTTAATGATAATTAAAGCAACCTAAGATAAAATATTTTGGAGTGTACATTGAAATACGTAAAGCTAGTTCTAAAATTCCTTGGGAATAAACATGATCTTAGCATGATACAAATTATAGAATGTAGTAAGAGATGTAATTCTTAGAGTTTGTTTATTCATAATTTTGTTACAAATCCTAAGAGGGTGAACGAGATAAATAATTTTGAGATAGATTAAAATGAGTTTAAATTTGATTGGGGTTGCGCTTTTTGATTGAATTTTTAGTAGTAAAATATATATATATATAGTGACTTATGAGATGACATTTTGGGATATGTAGCCAAGTGGTGTATGCTTTTGAGTTTAATGGAGCTAATTGTCTTAGAGTTGATTGTTGATGTACCCAAGTGCAATAAGTGTTTAGGGATATGATGTAATTGATGTCTCGGGAGTTGTGTTAGCAAACCAATGTCTTTAAAGAAATTTTTGAAATGATCATGTGAGGATGTTGTGATTCTATGGAGATTATGATTAGGTGCCTTGAGATGGTTGATGTGACTATGATTTGAGTATTTTCATGAAAAATTAGTGCTTGATCTATCGCGAGTGATTGATGTTAATTTTTATAGTTAATTGTACTTATGGATTAGAAATAGTGAATATGAGAAGTATACGTAAGCATTTTGGGTTAAGTTTGGTGTGTGTAGTGACGGTGATTTTCATGCAATTGAAATGAAGGTTATTTTGTATCCCTTGTCCTTTAACTATAAGATTGTTTTGTATCCTCGGTGTAAAAGTTGTGAACTCCTTATATTGATCCTTCGTTTTGCTATAAGTGTGGTGAGAATTTATGCTATTGGTATGTTGATCTAATGTTATCATTGGGTTTAATTTGGGTGTATTTGACCTTGAGTGGTAAGTGGTTTTCCTAAATTAAAAGATATTTAGTTTTGCTTAATAGAGGGCAATTCCTTATTTTAATTTTATTCCATGGTGTTTTGTGATGGTATTATTTTATAAGAAGTTATTTGGCTGACCCCTTGTTGGAGAATAAATTGGTATGAAGTACTTTTGCTATTTTGGTTAGTCTTGCAAAATTGTTATGAAATGACTATTGTTGGCTTAGAAAATTCCTAGAGTGAACATGTAGCATTGTAGCAAGTGGTAGTACATTTTTAGAGTAGTACATTTTTAGAGTTGTGCAAGGGTGAGTTTGATTAGAGGTATTAGAGGAGATATTGAAGTAACCACAAGACTAATCCTTCATCTTGAGTGTGCAGGCTTTCGTGGTGGGTTTGATATGGCAATTGGTGTTGTTATTTGTGACATGAGCAGCTATGCGGATTCGATTTTATTTTCCTTGTACTTTAGTAAGCTATGGTGGATTACTTTTCAAGTTAAATTATTTTTCAGGTGCAGAGCAGATTTAGTAGTGATTGGATTGAAATACTAAAATACAGAATTAGTTAGAATTCTAAATCAGAAGTGTAGAATTATTTCTTTTGGCAAGGGATGTACACTGAATTTCCTTTCGAGAGATTTTATTGTAATTTGAGGTTAATTTATTTATTAACGATTTGAGAATTTAGAGTCATTTCAGTGTTAATCTTTATAGATGTCTCATTGTGATTGGTTTTGTATACTTCTAGGGTGAGAGGTGGACTATTCAGTTAACTGGTCTCAAGAGCAGTATTAGTACTTTTCAATAAGTGAGTTAACATAGTAAGAGTTGTTCAATTTGATTTTGATCTCGTGGGTTATCGTAATATTAGTGTGATGTTGAATCGTGTTGTAACTTTGGAGTTAGTGTCAAGGCTTGGGTTTTAAAGAATGAGAGTGGCTTTGAGTTAACTTTCGTTTGGAGTACCTTAGTATTGTTAGAATGTGTATCTAGTCTTGATGAATTCTATGTGGACTCGAAGTACATTGTGTGAGCGTTTGGATAAATTCTATGTTGGAGTGAATTGTGTGGGTGGATGAAGACAAGTTTGTGTAAACTGTTAGTCAGTTCGTCGAGTGAAAGAAATAGAGTAGATAAGTAAAAATAATACAGAAATTGCTTGGTTGGGCAGTTAAAGTTGTGGCTAAGAATTTTCGAGCAGTGCGTTTGGCATGATTGCATTATGTTTCATAAGGGTTGGTTTTTCTTGTTGTTCAAGTGAAGCAGTTGAGGCTAAGGTGATCTGTGAATTTTGTTTTTGGAATAATTGAGGAAAGAATATGATTGTACTAGAGAATGAGTGGAGGTTCTCATGGGATGAAATATTTGAAGTCATTGTTTGTGATAGTTTTATTCAATTGGGTAACCAAGTATGAATTCATTTTAATATTGAGATGAGTCAGTTGTCATGTGACGGTTGCGATTACAAAATATATCATTGAATTATGTCTTTAAAGGGAGGGTGCTCTCATTGGTTAAGAGTCTTAAGATAATCATTTTGGACGGATATTAAGTAAATTATTGTACTAGATTATGGGGGGGGGGAAATTGTTTGTGGTGAGTCATCTTTAATGGTGTGTAATATTTGTATACTTTTATGAGTGCTCTTCAAAGTAGTGGGATTCTTTTGTTGCTGTGACTTGTTGAGTTAGTTGTGTGGAGTAAGCAAATTTTGTGGGTGTGTTTGAACGTGGTCAAGTGAGATTGCGAGTACAGTTGTATTCCAATTACGAGTTCGATAGATTTTGATTAACCCCTTATATGTTGCAAGAATCACCTACATTTTCCCTTCTATTATAAATTGTTTGTCTAAATTCTAGTACGAGTGGTTTTAAGTTGGGGGGTGGCTTCTTTGGAACAATGTATCTTAATATCATGGATAGTTGGTGGGT
Organism: Camellia lanceoleosa; assembly: GCA_025200525.1. Classification (NCBI taxonomy): domain Eukaryota; kingdom Viridiplantae; phylum Streptophyta; class Magnoliopsida; order Ericales; family Theaceae; genus Camellia; species Camellia lanceoleosa. The sequence goes on along the minus strand of CM045769.1, from coordinate 120,511,110 downwards.
GTAGAAATTTTGTTTTTAAGTCTATTGAAAATGTGTTACTTCATATTGGTAAAATAATTTTGCGGATGTAATTAGAATGAGATGTTATCATCATTGTAGGGCTGATTGGATTAAACCGTTCGTCATTCTTGTTTGATCAAGCAATAAGAAATAGTAGTACCATCATTGAGGAGTTATTGTCGTGTTTACAGCTCTATGTTTAAAGTGAGTTTGACAGTTTCGCTATTGGTTACGATGTCGTTTACAATGGGAGGTAAGAGAGCGCTAAATTCTTGAGAGTGAGCTTAGTACGTGTTTGGGGTTATGAAAGAATGTCTCAATGTGAAAATGGTTATTGAGAGCTTAAGGACCAAATGATTATGTTAAGAGCAAATCCCATTATTCTTTTTATTAAGGTAAATTTTGGGGACAAAATTCCTTACAGGGGAAGGTTGTAACGAGTTGAATTAAATTAAATTTTATTATTATTATTATGGAAAATTTTTTTTTTTTTTTGAATTTTAATTATTCTTAGGTCTTGAGTATTAAATGAGATATAAATTTAATTTGTGAGACTTATTTGATTAACCCATATTTAATCATTTTGGTTCATGATTAATTATGTGAATGGTGGGGACCACCTTACGTCTTTTAAAATTTATTTATATTTTAATCTCAGTTAGAGATTTATTTTAGATCATTAAACTCCATTCATTTTGGACCCACTTGATTGAATCATAACTCGTTTGTAACCATGTATTATTGTTGTTATTATTACTATTATTTATTTTATAATCTTGAGAGAGTTACAAATATTAATGGTGTGCACCATCAAACAAAATATATTTTGTGGTGTGGAAATAATTATATGGCTTTAAAATTTCTACAAATTCAAAAATTCTAATTATATATATGTGTGTGCGCGCGCACGCTTAGATATTTGAACCAAAAAATATATATATTATAATATTAATGTTGAGAGGAGCCCATGTGGGGCTACCCCTCCATTTCCCCTTGTCCATTTCTTTTATTCATTTGATTTGAAGCAACAGACTTCCTACCCTCTCTCCTCTCCTTCGGCTTTCTCTTGCTCTCTACCTCTGTCAAAATTTTTTTTTTTTTTTTTTAACATTCATCACACAAAATCTATGATCCACCAAAATCTATTAGATTTTAGACCCATGTTCTTAAGACCAAAGTGAAGAACTTGGTGAGAGCAACGTTTTGACCGTTGAAGATCAAAATCTGACAAAGTTGAAAATTGAAATTTTTGCATGTTTCCTCTTCTAGCTTTTGAGGTAGGGATTTTTCCTATACTTCTTTATGCACTTCTACTTGATTATAGGGAGTTTAGAGTTGTATATAATTTAATTAGAATTTTTGAAAAAATTGTGATTTATTTGCTTAAAAGAGAAATTTTGAGAAAAATAAAAAGTTGATGCTCAAATTGCTAAAGTGTAAACTTGGAATATGTTTGTGAGGTTATAAAAGAGTTATGTTTTAAATTTGAACAAAAACGGACTTCGATTCGATTGGTTTTGAAGTTTTTACCGGTTTGTGGCCAGAAGAGCATTTTTAAGGAAAACAAAAGAATTACATTTAACTTTTGGGGCTTTCGATCAAAATAGGATGTCATAGCTGAATAATACTTGGAGAATGAGTTTGGAAATAAAATGATGTTTTCTTGGGCATTAACGATATTATTTTACTTAATGTATCCGTTGGAATAAAATCGACACAGTTAGAAATGGACCTTGAGAGGTTACCGGACGTGATTGTAATATGAAAACTAATGTAATTGTACATATTTGATGAGATGTGGAATAGATTGTATTTATCAAAATTTTTGGAATTTAATTGTTTAAATATCCGTTTAGAAATATCTGTTTTTGGCTATCGGTGGAGCCATGATTGTTGTAGAAATGCATGAGACTTAGGTAAATTGAACCACATTCCTCATTTGTTACATTGGAAATTGCATTGCATTCATTTCATTGGAAATGTATATGTTTTTAATAAATGTTTGGAAATGTATTTATTTGTGAAAAGATGAATACTTGGTGAATCTGGGTAGAGAGTGTAGAACCGCGCGGTTAGGTGTCGAGCCTTCTAGTTTACAGGTAAAAATGATAGTGGTAGTGCATTAAGGCCTACTTGCAGACACTCACCTAAAGATTCACAGAGCCTGTATTCATGTAACATATGTAGTTTAAAATGGAAATGGTTTTATATTTGTTGTTACATCTCAACATTGCATGCTTTATAAAAAAAGAGATAAATTGTTTTATCATGAGCATGGCATGAGCATACTCCTCTTTAGTCTTGTCATGGTTCATATGTTGTGTAGTATATCTCTACTGGGCTGTGGCTCACCCTATAAAGGAAACCATTTTAGGTACAGGTACTATGCCTCCGCCAAGACATTGACTTGGGAGGACTCGGAGCTGAGATTCATTTTTGTTTTATTGTTATTTGTTGAATGTAAGCTCAAGGTTGTATTTGCATTGAGTTGAAACTCCATTTTGTGTAATCAAGAATGTTCTTAGATAAATTTGTAAACCTGTAGGGCACTTATTATCTGGTTGGCTTCCATTTCTTACTTGTTGTAAAATGTATGCTTGGGATTGGAACTGGGGCATTGAGATGTGAATAGCATGTATTTGGCATTTGAGATTTAATGAAAATAGATGTATGGAATAGTTAGCTATACATATGTGTTTGTCTATCATGTGGGTTTTGTAGCATAAATAAATATACCCTGCCAAAATTTTTAGGGTGTTACAGTTTGGTAAAGTTTTGAAATCCTAGTTCCACCCCTTGCTTTAAGTGTCGTGTTTGGTAACTACTTTAAAAAATTGATTCTATACCCACTTTTCAAAACACGTCTACCTGGACATCTCCTTGGACGTTCAGCCGATTGACCGGAATAGTGTTCGATTTTTTTTTATATTTTAAATAAAAAATATTTTTGGAATTTTTTAAAAAAAATTTATGATCTTTCAATAGAATTTTGAATTGTGTATTTGGTTATGAGTTGTAAGTTTTTTAATCAAATATCATATGTCATATCATTCATTTCAAACTCAATTCAAAACTCTTTTCAAAATTTATAACCAAACAAATTTTCCTCACTCAAATCATAATTTCAAAACTCACAAATTCAAAATACAACGCTATTCTCAAGTTATAATTCTAAAACTCTACCAAACATTACCTTAATTTTCTTAACAACCTTACCTATTTTTGTTTTCATTTACATGTTTTTATGAAATCACTTACGTGATTTGTGATAACTTACGCATTTTGTGAAAACTTAATTTTTCAGAACACACATATCCATTATTGTATTCACTTACGCCGTTTTTGTGAAATCACTTCCGTGATTTGTAAAAATTTATGCATTTTGTGAAAACTTAATTTTTCTCAACAAATTTACCTATTTTTGTGTTCATTTACGCATTTTTGTGAAATCACTTACGTGATTTGTGAAACCCTATGCATATTTGTGTTGTTCTAAATTTTAGGAACACACTTGCCCATTTTTGTGAACATTTATGCATTTTTGGGAAAATTTACGAAAATTTTTTATTCACTAACGTGATTTGTAAAAATTTACGCATTTTGTGAAAACTTAATTTTTCTTAAAAAACTTATCCATTTTTTTGTTCGCTTACACGTTTTTTTGAAATCACTTGCGTGATTTGTGAAAATTTACACATATTTATGTTATTCTAAATTGTAAGGCACAAACTTATCTATTTTTGTGAAAACTTATTCATTTTGTGAAAACTTAATATTTCAAAACATACTTACCTATTTTTGTGAAATCACTTACATGATTTTTGAAAACTTACGTATATTTGTGTCATTCTAAATTTGAAGGAACAAACTTATCCATTTTTGTGAAAAGTTATGCATTTTTATGAAATCAGTTATGTAATTTGTAAAATCTTATGCATATTTGTGAAAACTTAATTTTTTTTAACAAACTTATCCATGTTTGTGTTCAGTTCCGCATTTTTGTGAAATCACTTACATGATTTGTGAAATCTTAATTTTTCTTAACACACTTACCCATTTTTGTGTTCACTTACGCGTTTTTGTGAAATCACTTACGTGATTTGTGAAAATTTAAGCATTTTATGATAACTCAACTTTTGGGAACACACATATCTATTTTTGTGTTCACTTACGTGATTTGTGAAAATTTACACACTTACTCATTTTGTGAAAACTTAATTTACACACTTACTCATTTTTGTGTTCACTTACGCGTTTTTGTGATATTACTTATGTGATTTGTGAAAATTTACGCATTCTTTAAAATTTTAATTTTTCTTAACAAACTTACTCATTTTTGTATTTACTTACTTTTTTTGTGAAATCACTTACATGATTTGTGAAAACCTATACATATTTGTGGTGTTCTAAATTTTTAAGAACAAATTTACTCATATTTGTGAAAATTCACGCATTTTTTGTGAAATGACTTGCATGCTTTGTGACAACTTACGCATATTTGTGTTATTCTAAATTTTTAGGAACAAACTTACCTATGTTTGTGAAAACTTACGCATTTTTTGTGCAATGACTTACGTGATTTATGAAAACTTATGCATTTTGTGTTGTTCTAAATTTTTATGAACAAACTTACTCATTTTTGTGAAAAGTTTCGCATTTTTGTGAAAATATTTACATATATATAATATAATCTATTATTTTATTAGTTTTACCTGTAAGGTGACCTGTTTAGCAAGTCACCAATATATAAGTTGTAACACAAATTTGTATAACCAATAATACAAACTTGTATATCCTAAAAAGGAGAAAGTATAAGGAATCTTGGTATGCATTGCATATAAGAAAATCCATTTAACCTAGGCACTACAATCAATTTTGGATTGTGATGATGCAGCTCATTTCAGATGGAACGGGTCGGACTGATCCACGCTCCTTAAGCCTATGTCTGAATGAACAAGCCCACCAGAAGACCTGCACAAGAGTTCAACGGGGAACGGGGAGTCCCCCAGCAAACCCTCCGACGAGCAAGTTAGAGAGAGAAGTGGAATGTATAGATAGATTGGGGATAGAAAAACTTAACCTCCTTCCTGTCTTCGACGTCCTGCTTATATCCTCTGGTAATCATTTCGTTGTCCCTTCCGACCTATCACCTTGGCCGAAAGTCTATGCTCTAGCTTACCTTGTTCATGGTGAAGCCGTTTTGTCCCGATGGAGAGGGGTTATCGCAATAAATGCTGTGAGGGCTTCATTAATGGCAATGTGCAGTGGCAATAACTTTGCAGGATCTTTGTCTGCTTATGTGGCTTGTCCTTCATCAGCCACATGTCTGAATATCATTGGTTCTTAATGTCATGTTGACTTCCAGCTATGTTGGGCCTCATCAGTTGAATTATGCGTTGGGCCCTAAGTGGTAGGCTTAGGTTGTTCATAGTGGTCTATAACCTTTATGGGCCTACCCAGGTTAGTAGTTCCTCATTCCCAAGTGCAGCTTTAGTCCAACGAAAGGAATAATGAAGAAAATGAGGGTTGTTAGAGATCGGCAGGTTGAAGGCCGACTGAGAGGGGCGACCGACCGTAAGGAGGGCCGACCGCAAGGAGAGACCGACCATGAGGAGGGCCGACCACAAAGGGTGGCAGAGTGAAAGGATTGATCGTGAGGAGGGCCGACCACAAAGGGTGGCCGAGTAGAGGGGCCGATCATGAGGAGGGCCGACCATGTAGGGTGGCCTAGTGGAGGGGCCGAACATGAGGAGGACCGACCGCGAAGGGTGGCCGAGTGAAAGGATTAGGGCCGATCATGAGGAGGACCGACCGCGAAGGGTGGGTGATGTGGCGCGGGGCACGAGGGGCGGCGTGGTGCGTGCTGAAGCGAAGTAGAATAGACAGGGAAGGGGAAAGAGGACAGTGGATCGTGGTCGTACACGTGGCCGAATCTCGTAGTAGGGGAGGTTAGGTGTTGGGCAATAAGTGAAACGATAGGTCATTATAGGGTGTTGAAAGGACAATTTTGGCGGATTTTGGAAAATTTTCAAACTAGCGAAAATTAATTACGACCCCTGGAATACAGGCAAGCCTTGGGCCTTTGGTATTATACGTTTTACCGACCTTTTTTTAGAAAATCAAAACGTTCCAAGTGTAAACTCCTTCGTTGCTAACGATACACCCCTACAACACTTTTTGAATTTTCTTGCATCTACATCCGAAGCTATTCGTGGACATACAAGAGAGATGGCACAAGAGGAAACGACAACCGCAAGGGTTGATCCCCTAGGCGACGATGGCGCGGTTGACTTAGCAGAACAATATTGTACGAAGCGTAGGAAGGGGAAGGGAGCGAGTCAAGCGGTGCCGGTTCGCCCCAGGACGATAATTTCGGCAGTGAGACCGATTAGTCAGGTGGAGCCAGACCATTGGCACACTAAGGCGGATAGATCTTTACTGACCGTGAAGGATTTAGAGAATAAGGAAGAAGTACCAAATTCCCTCGGAGATAGTGCTGAGGCTGCCTACATCCATGGAGAGGGCGTCAGATATGCGGCCGGGCGAATTCAGTCTGTACAAGGAGGCGTTGCGAGGAGGTTTGAGGCTCCATCTGCCTGAAGTGGTGGTGAATGTGCTAAATAAGTTGGAAGTGGTGCCAGGGCAGTTGATGCTGAACGCTTGGAAAATACTGATGGCGTGTGCGAGTTCCTGGCAACAAGCGACCGGAAGGATGGCCATGATTGTAGAGGAGTTCTTCTCATGCTACAAGGCCTTCGGTCAGCAGGAGACATGGGTGACGCTGCAAACAGTAACGGGGCGAGGTCTGGTGGCGGGTCTTCCATCTTCGGTGAAGGGGTGGAGGCCGAGATGGTTCTTCGTGACGGCAAACGCTGGGACAGGAGTGCGCACCACGTGGAAAGTGCCAACCAAATCAGTCGATCCCAAGTTAGACAAGACGACTGAAGATCGAGTGAAAAGGGTAAGGGAATGGAAAGAAGAGAAGAGGGTGAGATGGGATGAGTTGGTCCTGCCTTCAACATTGTTCGCCCTGAAATTGGGGCCACAACCGTTGAGGAAGGACCCAGCAAGGGAAGAGCTGCAAGCATAGAGAAAGGCGGAGGAGGAGGAGGAGAGGAGACTGTTCGCGCGAGTGGACAAGTATAAGGAGACACAACTTGAGCCTGCTCCGAAACCAATCGCAAGGAAACGAATCTGACCGCACCCGAAGCCATTGGGTGAGAAGGATCTAGGCGGCTTCGAGCCACGACTGCCCCCAGTGGATCCTCTAAAAGAGAGGAACAAAAAGGAGATGGAGGGTTTGAAGAAGAAGAAGAAAGTCTGCCAGACTGAAGGGGAGCCCGCCATGAAGAGGAAGAAGGAGGTGACGGCAGATGAGACCCCTGAAATGGGGTTAGAGAGAGCGGCAAAGGGGGCAGAGAGTGGGACGACTGGCCCTGAGGGACAAGTGCAAAGTGGGGCGGTCGGCGCTGAGCAGAGGGTAGAGCCACAGCCTAAGGAGGGTCTGGCATCCCAAGGAGAGGGAGAGAGGCCTGGGTTGAAGACCGCTTTCTACCACGTCTCTACGGTGTTTGGACGAGTGGAAGGAGAAGGAAGGGAAGCCAGGATGGCTGCAGATCGCCTCTTGGGGGTGGTGGAAGATGCAGCCATTCACTCAGTGGCTAGGTTTACTGAGGCTAAGCTACTGAAGGGATTATGCTCAGCCCAGATGGAGGTGACTGCCTTAGCAGGAGCCTTGTTGAATAAAGCGACGGCGGCAAAGGGCGAAGTAAGGAAGGAGAGGGAGAGGTTGGGGCAAGTGAAGGCCCAGCTTGAAAATTTCAAGAAAGAGAGCGTAGGCTGGAAAAGGGCTGCGCGGGGTGCGTGTGCCAGGGGGTTGGAGGAGGCTCAGAAGGCAAAGAAGATGGAGGTGCTGGCGATGGTACAAAGCAACATTGCCGACTGTGCCCATGCTGAGCTGCTCGTGTCTAAGTTGGAGCTGGAGGACGAACGCCGCAGGGTGGTGTCACTCGAGTTCCAGCCGGCTGGCAAGCAGAAGAAGCTGGAAGATGCTCAGAATGCCTGCACTGTCGCCAACGAGCGGTTTGAAGAGGCCATGACTAGTAATGAAGATCTGTGCACCCAGTAGGTCAAAGAAAAGGAAGAAGCAGACCTGAAGATCGCTGGGTTAAAGCGAGATCTTGCAGACGAGTGCGCCAAGGCAGCGGCAGAACAGGCAGCGTTGGAAAAGGAGTTGGAGGAGGAGAAAACTATGTCAGCCTCTAAGAGGGCAACATACCTCGATTTGTACGTCGCAGTAGTAGAGCAATTCAAGGGGTCTGCTGACTTTCAGATGGCTATCGATGCTGCGATCGCCAGTCACCTGGCGAGAAAAGGGTCTGGAGAGGCTGGCCCATCGGGGCGACCGCTGGGGGCAGGAGTGAAGAAGAAGTGATCCAGAGCTTCCAGCGGTCAGACTTCTACAAACACAAGATGTCTGAGTTCTAGGACAGCGGGTGGAAGATGTTCAAGCGTAAAGCTGAAGAGCTATTTCTAGACTTAGACTTTAGCAGTGTCAAGATTGACGAAGACGACGTGGCCCAGACCCCCCTAGACGAGGGCGTTGAAGAAGAAGGCCTCACCTCAAGTGAAGAGGAATAATTGAAGTGAACAAAATTTGTACTTAGAGTTGTTTTTTGTGTGTGTGTGTTTGTGTGTGTGTGTGTGTGTGTGTTTTTTTTTTTTTTTTTTGTGGAATTGTTGTAATAAACTTATGTATAAGTTTGTGAATGAATGAATAAAATTATGAGTTGTATTTGGTACACTATTATTTTTATGTGTTTAAATCTGAAATGAATGAGAATTGTGACTTGTGTATAAATCATTATGAAGTTTAAAATGTAAAGAAACCCCAACGCAGAGCGAATTTTAAAATGTAAGAAAACCTCGACGAAGAGTGAAGTTTAAAATTTGAGAATGTTAAAAACGTGAAGTTGTGAATCACAATCCAGCAAGGGGCCAGTCTGACCTGGAAAAAGTTGAACTGGAATCTGAAGTATGGTAACTATGCGACGGTCATGAAGTTGCAATAGTGGCCTTGGCCGATCTCTTTATTCGTGCTTGGTTTGGGTTGAGCCATGATTAACGCGGTCTGGCAGAGTCTTCAAGTAACTCAGTCTGGCTAAGGTCTTCATGCTCAGTCTGGCTGAGGCTTTTCATGCTCAATCTAGCTGAGCTCTTAATGCTTAGTCTGGCTGAGGCTTGTCATGCTCAGTCTGGCTGAGGCTTTTCGTGCTCAGTCTGGCTGAGGCTTGTAGCTGAGCGCTGCAATCAGGACGTTATTGAGGTACCACACAGATAATTGAGATATAAGATTGTTGTCGTGTAAAGTGTAACCCGTTGGATCAGAAATTTACATCATGTGAGAGAAGAAGAAAAACATTCAAGTATGTAGATTGCCAAAAAGAAAATACAATAACTGATCAATAACAGGCATAGGAATTTATTGAAAATAACACTTCAAGTGTTCGGCGTTCCACGGATGGAGGAGGTCTCGACCTTCCATGTCCTGAAGTCGGTAAGTACCCGAACGAGGTCTGACTTTCACAACGTAAGGTCCTTCCCACTTGGCTGCCAATTACCCTCAGTCGGACTTTTGGTGGCAAGAGTTGCTTCTCGCAAAACAAGGTCCCCCACTGCGAATTCCCTTGGTCAGACTTTGCGGTTGTAGTGTGTTCTCATTTTCTGTTGGTATGAGGCCCGTCTGACTGCAGTGGTTTCTCGAAGCTCTTCGATTAGGTCTAGGTTTGCCCGACGCAGCTCTTTAGTGAGTTCTGGATTCGGATGTAGAACCCTTGGGGTAGGAAGACCGATTTCCACTTAGATGACGGCATCAGCGCCGTATGTTAAGCGAAAGGGGATCTCCCCAGTAGGAGTTCGAGCGGTAGTGCGATAGGCCTAGAGTAAATTCGGTAATTCCTCAGCCCAGAGTCCCTTAGCGGCTTCCAACTTGGTTTTGATGATCTTCAGAAAAGAACGGTTGGTGACCTCAACTTAGCCATTGGCTTCGGGATGACTTGGGGAAGAGAAACATGACTGGATTTGGAGCTCTGCACAGAATTTCCTGAACTTGGCATTGTTGAATTGTTTGCCGTTGTCGGAGATGATGGCCTGGGGGATACCAAATCTGCATACGATCGGCTGCCAGATGAATCTGGTTGTGTTCCGCTCGGTAATTGTGGCAAGGGGTTCTGTCTCCACCCATTTAGTGAAGTAATCAATGGCGACAATTGCGAATTTGTTTTGGCCTCGGCCAGTGGGCAATGGGCCAACTAGGTCGATCCCCCACTTGGGGAATGGGTAGGAACTGCAAAGTGTGATCAAATCTGTAGGAGGAGCATGGGGGATGTTGGCAAAACGTTGGCACTTATCACATTTGATCACGAAGTCAGTCGTATCTTGATTGAGAGTAGGCCAGAAATAACCAGTGCGAAGTATTTTGTGGGCTAGGGACCTGCCACCCGAATGATTGCCACATACACCCTCATGGACTTCTCTCATCACGTAGGTCGCTTGAGCAGGATTGAGGCACCTCAGGTATGGACGTGAAAAGCGACGTTTGTACAAGAGACCACTGACAAGAATGTAATTGGATGACCTAGCCCTGACTTTGGCGGCCTGTAGTTTATCATCTGGCAGTTCTCCCATTGTCAAAAATAGGAAGATGTCGGCCGCCCATGGGATAGGTTCATTTTGGAGGAAGTGAACTTCCTGCTGGTTTAAGGAAATATCAAGGTGGGCCAGGTACTCGAGGCGGACACCGTGGCTGAGGTCTGACTGGTCTGCAGAAGCCAATTGGGCCATTTCATCTGCCTTGGTGTTTTCTGTCCGAGGGATGTGCTTGATGTGGAAATTACTGAAGAGGCGAATGAGAGGGAATGCAATATCCCTATAAGCCCGCATTGTGTCGTCCTTGGCATCGAATTCCCCCGTGATTTGGCCGACAATGAGCTAGGAATCGCTGAACACTTGGATTTGGCTGACTCCAATGTCTCTGGCTAGGCGGAGGCCTACTATCAATGCCTCATACTCGGCCTCATTATTGCTTGCATCGAACAAGAAACGGAGAGCATATTTGAAATAACCACCCTCAGGGGCAGTGAGGATAAGACTAGCCCCGCTACCTTCTTTGCGGGATGATCCGTCGACGTTGAAGGTCCAAGAGTGGGGGTCTTCTGGCTCAGTAGGGGTTGGTGGAGGCGGAAGAGCTGTGGTTGGAGTGGGATTAGTGAATTTTAGGGTGAAATCGGCAACAGCCTGCCCCTTAATCGCTGTTCGAGGCCAGTAAAAGATGTCAAACTGGCTGAGTTCGACCGACCACTGCATAAGTCTACTAGAAAGCTCTGGTTGTTGCATTATCTTCTTCAATGGTTGGTCAGTGAGGACCACTATGGAATAGGCTTGGAAGTAAGGACGGAGTCATCTAGAGGCGGTGACCAAGGCCAACGGCATTTTTTCTAACAATGGGCAATTTTGTTCCGTTCCCCTAAGAGCCCGACTGATGTAGTAGACTGGCCGTTGAACAGAGCTGTCTTCCCTGATAAGAGCTGCACTGACTGCGGTGTTTGACATGGCTAAATAAAGGAAGAGGGGTTCGCCCATGATTGCCTGAGAAATGAAGGGGGGTTGGCCATGCACTGCTTCAATTGCTGAAAGGCCTCTTCGGATTCGGCCGTCCACTCAAAAGTTTGCCGAAGAACTTTGAAGAAAGGGTGGCACTTATCCATTGCGCGAGAAATGAAGCGGTTGAGGGCAGAAACTCAGCCAGTAAGCCTCTGAACCTCCTTAACCGTTCTAGGTGACAGCATTTCAATCAAGGCCTTGATCTTTTCAGGGTTAGCTTCAATGCCCCGCTGACTGACCATGAAACCCAAAAACTTCCCAGATCCTACGCCGAAGGCACATTTCTCCAGATTGAGCTTCATTTGGTACTTTCGTAGGGTGGCGAAGGTCTCTCGCAGGTCGGCCAGATGATTTGTGGAGAGCTTACTCTTGACTAGCATGTCGTCGACATATACTTCCATGTTCCGGCCTATCTGGTGATGAAAGACAGCATTGACCAACTGTTAGTAGGTGGCCCCAGCATTTTTCAACCCAAATGGCATCACACGGTAATGGTAGGTACCTCGGTCGGTGATAAAGGAGGTATGTTTTCGATCAGACGAGTGCATCAGAATTTGGTTGTACCCAGAGAAGGCATCCATAAAGCTGAGCATTTGATAACCGACCGTGGCGTCAACCAGCAGATCTATGCGAGGAAGAGGGTAGCTGTCTTTGGGGCAAGCTCGGTTGAGGTCGGAGTAGTCGACACAGAGCCGCCATTTACCATTGTTCTTACGGACCAAGACCACATTTGACAACCATCTAGGGTAGTCCACGTTCTTGATGAATTGTGCCTCAAGAAGCTTATCTATCTCTGCAGCAATGAGAGTATTGCGCTCCGGATGAAAGATGCGCTGCTTCTGGCGGAAGGGTCGGAAGTGGGGTTCAATGTTGAGGCGATGAGTTATGAAGGAGGGGTCAATATCCGACATGTCTGAGTGGGTCCAGGAAAATACATCGTTGTATTCGATCAGGAGGGCAGTAAGGTCGGCCTTTGCTTGGAAGGATAGTTGGCTGCCGATTTTGGTAGTTTTCGTCGAGTTGGTGGGGTCGATGGGAACCTCAACAAGCTCCTCCACTGGTTCCCCTCTGACCAGCTCGTCCTCATCTCTGACGTCAAGTCCTTCAATGATCATAGCCTCTTTGCACTTCACTTCTTTGAGTGAGACAACATAACATTCTCTAGCCACGGTCTGCTCTCCCCTCACTATGCCGACCCCAAGATCGGTAGGGAATTTGATGGCAAGGTGGAAAGTGGATGTGATAGCTTGGAAAGCATTTAGGATGGTGCGGCCAAGGATGATATTGTAGGCAGAGGGCCAGTCGACAACAAGGAAGGTGAGCAACTTTGTGGTATGTCGCGAGTACTCGCCGATTGTGATGGGAAGATCGATAGAGCCGATGGAGGTCACCTGGTCACCAGTGAAACCGACCAAAGGCGTTTGGAGAGGAGACAGACTTTCTTCCCCGATCTTGAGCTGGCGGAAGCAATTGAGGAAGATGATGTCTGAAGAACTGCTGTAACAAGTCCGCGGGGGACCTCGCTACAGCTCGGACTCGATTTTGTGTCACGGTTCTTAATCTGAACCAAAGAGTCCAAATCTGGCAAATCGTTTTGAGAAAACAGATTTTTTGAAAGAAGTGCCAAACATGGACTGCTTTGCCAGATACAGAGTCGCCACCTAAATATTTTATTTTTGGGAAATTTAGGAAACCCTGACTCGTGCCTAAGGCCACGTGTCCGTCATCACCAAAGTTGCCTCGGCTCGGGAACTTGGGTACGATTGAGAAAGTCACTGTGAGCATTCTCGCCCGATCAAAGATCGGCCTCTACTAACCATGATATCTAGTTTTGAAAACATTGTGTGCTCTTATTCCGGTTATTAGCCTAGATTTTACTATGTGATGCGCACAGCATACAAGTATAGACTGGATTTCCTGAATTGGAACAAAACATTTCATGTTTGTTTATTTGAAAATGGTTTGATGGTGCTACTCGCAAGTAGGCTAAGACGTGGATTTGCCACCCTTGGGTGGGCTTAGAAAACATGATTTTGCCGCTATCTAGCGGGCTTTAAAACACACAGTCAATGATTTGTTCCAATCCAACTAACCCCACCTTCACCCACAGGCATTCAAGCAGGTATATCACATAAGCAAATAGCCTCATGGTAAGCATGCTATTCATGGCAGTCACTCACACGCATGCAAGGATGCTAAAGCATAAAACTCACCAAGTACTCCAAGCCAAAACAGAAACCGATTAGAAATCCATGCATGATCCTAAATATACAGAAATGCCTAATGCAACACATGCAAAAATGCAACTATAGCAGGCTCGGCTATTCTAAATATGGCATATGAGATGCAACAGCTATCATGTATTCAACTTGGAATTGAAATACAAATGCAGTTAGTATGATGCGCCGAACCCGGTGCATGCAAAACAGATGAATGAATGCAAACATGCTATCATACTGTATGCTAATTGAAACATGCCCTAATCTAACCATCATAAGCAGGTAAATAAAAAGGGAAGAAAGATGTGGGGTTGGAAGACATGCAGCACACACACGCACACTTATTACAATTATGCCCTCGCACAGAGGGTCCGAATAGATAGTACAGTCCAAATAATACAGTCCGAATAATACAGTCCAAATATGTACAAATCTCTAATTAATTAACAAATTAACTAAGAAAAATAATAAACTGGCATGAAAGCCAGGGACTGTCTTGACTCTTCTTCAGATGATGAATGATGCATGTCCGGGTTGCCTTCGCGCGGAAATCCACTGTGATGCCCCAATTAGCCTCTGTTTTGCAATAGTTTTTGGAAAGCGCGCTAAGCCTCGGAAGACTGCTGATTCTTGATCTGCTGCAAAGAGAGCAGGAAAGGGGCATGGCAATGTATATTCACAAATGTATGCATGTCTCGATCCTCGTGCCATCAATCACGCATCTCGATGCATGATGGCCGAGGAGTCGAAATGCACAACACAATATGAAATGAATGCATAGGAAAACACAACAAAACCTAACTCCATCATGGATGATCCGGAGTGTCGGTGACTGGGGAATTGAGACACGTTCCGTCACTCAGAGTACGAAACGTCCCTCGTTTCCCGTGCTCGGGATAATTCCTATCCCGAACACAATGCAGTATGCATGACATGCATGAAATACAACTAAGATACAACCTAACATGAAAAATGCTATGAAATGGCATTCACGATGCACGAGGTAACATGGCATACACAATACGCTAACATACAACCTAGCATACACAATGCTATGGAATGAAATGGCATACACAATGCATAATGGACTTACACCAACATGAGTGGACCTCAGCCACACTCACATAAGAGGCCATTAGATGGAAATGAGACAACTCGAAATGCGTACACGCATGCACGCAAACCGAGGATCGACCCTAAGGCACCAAATGCCACTCTAACAAGACATAGCAAAACATGGAATATGGCATACTAGCATGCAAATTTCAGAGGCAACAAGTGATGCAAAACAGCCCCGAAACATGGAAAAATGACACCCGATGCATGGAATGAATCCCGAAACATGAAATTAGGCGCATAGAATGACCTATGGCTATGCAATGCATGCATTATTTGAACATGAAGTGTGAAGACAGAATCAAGACAGCCCCAAAACAAGCATATTTTCAGTTTTAAGAAAGGCCAAGAAGTGAACACAAATGGGGCTAAGCTAGCATGCAAAAATGGCCCCGAAAGAGGGATAATGAAGCAACTAACAGATGCTGGTCCCAAAAAGAGAAGGGCCCTTCTAAAATTTTGAAGAAGGGCCCAAAATATGATATTTTACAGTTTATGACAACCACAAAAACAGACACAAGTATGGAAAAACTTTCATGCAAAAAATGGGCCTAAAGGAGGGATACAAAGGCAAGTGGCAAATGGAGGCCTCAAACAGAGGATGGCCCTTCAACAATATTGAAGAGGGGCCCAAAACATGGCATTTTACAGTTTATGATCAGACCCAAAACAGTGTACAAGTATGCTCAAAATACTATGTAAGATAAGGCCAAAAAGAGAGCTATAACACAAAGTATAAAAAGAATACTTCAAACAACAAAATACCCTTAATAAAACATAAATATGGGGTCAAAATAAGGTCATTTACAGTTCGGACCAAAGCCAAAAACAATAAGCACAAAAGGCTAACAAATCATGCAAAAATAAGGCCAAAAGAGGGATATAAAGGCAAGTGGCAAATGGAAGCCTCAAACAGTGATGAGTCCTTCAACAATGTTGAATAAAGACTCAAAATAAGCCACTTTACAGTTTATGACAGAGCTCAAAACAGTTTATACATAAGCCAAAAATAATATGCAAGAAAATGGCATACAAGGGAGGTAATGAAGAAAGTGCAAAAAGGAAGCCTCAAACAGTGAGAGACCCTTAAACAAACATGAAATAGAGCTCAAAAAAATTCTATTTTCAGTTAGGGTTGGAGCTCAAATATGCAATAAAGTATGGCTAATGTATTGAGCAAGAATAGGACCAAAAAGAGGAGAGAAGGACTTACCCTTGAAGGCTCAACTTTAGCAACCTCTTGGCACAAGAAGTGGTGTTCCTCAGCTCTGGAAAACATCACCAAGTGGCTGGAATGGAGGTTGGAGAGGTGGTGCTATGTGGTGTAGTGTAAATGATGCAAGGACCCTAAAGTTTGGAGTCTTGGAAGAGAGGGAAATGGAGAGTGTATGCAAGAGAGCTCTAAAGTAATTTTATAACCCCTCAAAACCAGCTGGGAGTGCTGGTTATATAGACAAAAAAGGGTGGAAAAGAGATGGAAAAATGGGGGGGGGAAACAATTCAAGTTTCCCCCCAAAAGGCCAAACCCTCGGACATAAGACCTAGAGGAAAAAAAAATTCACTTTTAGGACACACTTTGGGAGGGGGTTATGGCCGGCTAGCTAAAAAGGGAAAAAAAGTCATTCAATTAGGTAAGTGGCCGGCCTGCTACTTTTCAGGACAAAAAATGGGTCTACCGGAAAGAAAGGTGGCCGGCCAGTGCTAGAGAAGTCCAATGGTGGCCGTTCAAGTGTCAAAATTGAAGCCCCGGAAGTTAGATTTCCAATGACACAAACCTTGCATTAAAATTCCTCCTGTGGAAAAAGTTATGCCTATTTTGGTGAAGACGCGCAGATTCGGTCCAACCAGAGTGATGCCCTACTTCAATCAACCATATCTCCCCCGTCCGGAATTGGCTTTAGGAGATTCTTGAGTGAAAAATGAAGCCCCGGAAGTCTTATTTCTAACGGTGGTGGCCTCATAGCTTGATTCCAAGTATGCAAATGAATGGGCCCGATTCGGCGAGGGCTGCTCGACTCTTTTTTAACGGTTCATGCCCATTTTCTCCCCCAACTGGATTTCTTCCCTCTTCTCCTCTTTTCTTCAACTTCAAATCCCTAAGTAAGGTGTTTTGAAAGATTTTTCAAAGATTTCATCTCTCTTTCATTCATTTCCACTTTGTCCTTGCTCGGTTCACCGAAAAGCGCAACTTTTAACAAAATGCGAGCGTCAGAACATCGTAGGAACTTTATTTCAAAAACGTTTGGAAAGAGAGGGTTTTAAGACTAAAATCTTTTGATCAAGATTGTTTTGGTCCAGAACAGGGGTATGAAGTTGAGATTTGACTCTCTCTTTGCCGAAGAAATTGCACCTTTCCCCTGCACACCTTTCTCCACCAAGTAAACCATCAGTCACGTCCAAGTCTTAAAGGTAGTCAAAAATAAGGTGTCTACAACTGCCATTGTCGATGAGAACCCGTCTGACCTTGTAATTGGAGAGGAGGGCCGAAATGACGAGAGGGTCGTCATGGGGGTAACGGATGCCTGTACAGTCGGCGTCCGTAAAGGTGATAGGCTCGGTTCACTGCCTGGGCTATTTGGAGGGTTGGTCCAATGTGGCAACTTCTTTGTCTGAGCCCTGTCTTATTTTTCTGAGTTCTGCCCGCTGAGCCGAGCGAGATGGTCCTCCACAAGCGAGCCCGCCAAAAATAACTCTGATTTCTCCAACAGGTGGGGCGGGGTGACCTTGTGCCTGAGGTTGCTGTGGAGGGTGATCATGACCTTGGTTGGGTTGTGCTGGTTGTCGGGGAGGGGTGCGCCGACGGTTGTTTCTGATGGGTTCAGTCCGTTGTCTCTACTGAGGTTGTCGGGGAGGGGTGCGTCGGCGGTTGTTTCTGATGGGTTCAATCCGTTGTCTCTACTGAGGGCGAGTTTCCGTGAATCGACTAAGACGTCCTTGGCAAATCAAGCCCTCGACCTGATCTTTGAGGTTAACACACTCATCGGTATTATGGCCGTGGTCTTGGTGAAAACGGCAATGTTTGGACTGGTCTCTCCGATTGGAAGGAGTTCGTGATGGTTGGGGCCATTTTAGGGAGTAGTCCCGCTAGATCTGATTGAGGACTTGTTCCATGGGGGAATTGAGGGGTGTGTACCACTCGAACTGGCCAGGCGGTCGGGCTGGTGCCGACCGGTCAGCTTGGGGGGGTCGGTCGGTATAATGCAGTGTTTGGTTATTGTACTGGGTGTTTCTGGTTTCTGAATCCTTTCTCTTCTCCCTAGGGTGGGATTTTTGGCTGTAGGTTCTTGGCGAGCAGCTAGGGAATCTTTGGCGTTTATGTATTTTTGAGCTTCGGAGAGTAGGGTTGCCATGGAGGTCGGGGGTTTTTCGAGAGGGAGAAAAGGAAGTCAGATGACCGTAGACCGGCCATGAAAGCTGTAAGGATGACCTTGTCATCGTTTTTCGCTACCTGTAAGGCTTCAGTGTTGAAGCGGGTAACGAACCGCTGCAGATGACTTCCCTCGGTGACGGATGTTGAGGAATTGGGTTCTTTGGACATACCGGCTCCGGCGAAATAGCTGAGGAAGGAGTCACTAAGGTGCTGGAACGTGGGGACAGAGTCTGCTGGCAGTTGACTAAACCAAAGTCGAGCTGACCCCTTGAGTGTCATGGGGAAAGCCCGACACATGATTTCGTCAGGGAAAGCATGGAGGATCATGAGGGTTCTGTAGGTTTCCAAGTGGTCGACTGGGTCCGTTGTACCGTCAAAATAGTCAATGGTGGGCATTTTGAACTTGGAGGGTAAAGGTTTGTCCCCGGATGGAGGCGACAAATGGTGAGTTGGTTATGGTGGATGGCTTATGTTGTATGTTTTGCATGACTCCTTGGAGCTGGAGCTTCATGGCTCGAAGTTTTGCATCCCAAAGAGGGATGTTGTCCCCGCCGGAAGGCAAGAGGGGCTGGACGCTGCTAGCCTCTCCTTCAGGGGTTGGTGTCGGGGCTGATGGGTGCGGCGCCCGAGGTGGTGGATTTATACCTAGGGGAGGGGGTCGCAAGCCTTCCAAGTGAGGTGGATAGGGCTGCTGGATAGTATGGCTCGGGGCTCATTCTTGGTTGGATGGAATATCTGGAGGTGGCGGAGGGGGCATAGGAAGGTTTCTTTGAAGTAGGGCATTAATCAAAGCTTGGTTCTGCTCAGCCAGGCGATTAATGCTGTTGGTGAGCTCGGTAAAGTACTGTGGCGGATTGTTTGGGTTAGGAGGGTCGGCTTGGTGATCGGGAACATTAGGGTGGGAAGCCATGGATCTAGTTATGACCATCCACCTTCGCAGGTGGTAAGAAAGGGTTATCGGGAAAGGGCCTCCGATGACAATGAGCACAACTGGCGCGCGGAGTAAGAGGTTTCCCACAGACGGCGCCAACTGATGATGTAGCTCGTTCCAAGTGGAGCAGGTCGGACTGATCCACGCTCCTCAAGCCTATGTCCGAATGACCAAGCCCACCAGAAGACCTGCACAAGAGTTCAACGGGGAACAGGGAGTCCCCCAGCAAACCCTCCGACAAGCAAGTTAGAGAAAGAAGTGGAATGTATAGGTAGATTGAGGATAGAAAAGCTTAACGTCCTTCTTGTCTTTGACGTCCTGCTTATATCCTCTGGTAATCATTTCGTTGTCCCTTCCGACCTGTCACCTTAGCCGAAAGTCTATGCTCTAGCTTACCTTGTTCATGGTGAAGCCGTTCTGTCCTGACAGAGAGAGGTTATCGCAATAAATGCTGTGAGGGCTTCATTAATGGCGATGTGCAGTGGCAATAACTTTACAGGATCTTTGTCAGCTTATGTGGCTTGTCCTTCACCAGCCACGTGTCTAAATATCATTGGTTCTTAATGCCATGTTGACTTCCAACTATGTTGGGCCTCATCAGTTGAATTATGCGTTAGGCCCTAAGTAATAGGCTTGGGTTGTTCATAGTGGGCTATAATCTTTATGGGCCTACCTACGTCATCGATTCCCACAGACAGCGCCAACTAATGATGCAACTCGTTTCAGGTAGAACGAGTCGGACTGATCCACCCTCCTCAAGCCTATGTCCGAATGACCAAGCCCACCAGAAGACCTGCACAAGAGTTCAACGGGGAACAGGGAGTCCCCCAGCGAACCCTTTGACGAGCAAGTTAGAGAGAGAAGTGGAATGTATAGATAGATTGGGGATAGAAAAGCTTAACCTCCTTCCTGTTTTCAACGTCCCGCTTGTATCCTCTGGTAATCATTTCGTTGTCTCTTCCGATTTGTCACCTTGGCCGAAAGTTTATGCTCTAGCTTACCTTGTTCATGGTGAAGCCATTCTGTCCCGACGGAGAGGGTTTATCGCAATAAATGCTGTGAGGGCTTCATTAATGGTGATGTGCAGTGGCAATAACTTTATAGGATCTTTATCTGCTTATGTGGCTTGTCCTTCACCAGCCACGTGTCTGAATATCATTGGTTCTTAATGCCATGTTGACTTCCAGCTAAGTTAGGCCTCATCAGTTGAATTATGCGTTGGGCCCTAAGTGGTAGGCTTGGGTTGTTCATAGTGGGCTATAACCTTTATAGGCCTAACCACATCAGATTGAGATCTTCCAGTAATGTAGGATCTCCATTATATTGAAAAATATTAGTCCATTTGATAGGAATGAAAATAAAAATAAATGCAAATAATTTTCTTTCCTGTATGTGTGTTCAGTTATTGTAAGAAAACGTAAGTCCTACTACAGTTGTTTTTTCGAGGGAAATATTTTCTCTCAAATCCATTTCAATAACAAAAAAACAAAAATACAGAATTATCTGTCGTGGACATCACATTTATTCTAAACCTAGCAATTAATAGAAAAATATACAACAATTCCGATTCGTAGCTCGAATGTTGTGGCTTGAGAGTGGCCCGACACCACGTTTTGGTGTTTTTTTGTTTTTTTTTTTAACTTTTTTTTTGGTTTTTTCTAAAGCTGTTGAAGAAGAAGAGAAGAAGAAGAGAAGCTGCACAGGATTTCATCAACATCAACAACATAGAAGAAGAGAAGAAGAAGAGAAGCTGCACAGGATTTCATCAACATCAACAACATCTTCATCAACATCATCACCATCATCATCATCATCAACAAATTTTTTTTTTTTTTTTCAGATCCAGAACAAAAAAAAATAAAAAATTATAGTCAACAGATCAACATCATCATCATCTTCTTTGACCCTCGGCCCTCGGCGCCAGCGACGATCGTCGACCCTCTTCTCTCTGCTCTCTCTGCTCGGCGATTGTCGACCCTCTTCTCTCATATCGTCGACCATCGGCGCCAGCGACGGCGATCGTCGACCCTCAACGTCGACCCTCTTCTCTCTGCCCTCTCTGCTCGTCGATCGTCAACCCTCTTCCTCTTCTCTCATCTCTCTGCTGTGCTTCATCAGACATAAAATGAGAGGGAAAAAAAAAAAAAAAAAAAAGGCCCAAAATGACGTCGTTTTGGGCTGTCGAGCCATTCGGTCCACAGTGATTTCGAGTTACCACTCATTTTTCAATATACAATATCAATTTTGTTTGTCTTTTTTTTTTATTTGTTTTTAAAAAAATATTTTTTATATATAATATTCTTGACAACAATTGAATGATGAAAACAAGACAATCCCTCAAATGGAATTATTCTGTCTTTCAAAAATTTTAATTAGGTTATATGTCTTTTCAATCTTATTAATTGTCTTATTTAATATATAAGAAAAAAAATATAAAATAATAGATACATAATCAATAAAATTATAATGACATACAACTTAAAATATAAGACCGACCTATTTAATAATTTTTCTTTACTCAGACTTACGTTATTGGGACAAAGACTTTGAGAGAGATCGAGAGAGAGAGAGAGAGAGAGAGAGAGAGAGAGGCTGTTTCCTTTCATTAGATTCACAAAACCTCCGACGGATAGAATCTCCATGCATGAATTTTAGCTCTTCTTTGTCCTCTTTTAGTATTCGAATTAATCTAGAGACCTAGATTATTCCACTTAAAAAATTTTGGATGAGTAATTATGTGATAAAAATTAATTTGTATAATGTATGATTTATATATATAATAAATTTGAATTACAAAATAAAATTCTGAATAATTTTTTGAATTAATAAGAATAAGTTCATAGTGTTACTTTTTTTTTTTCTTTCCTAGCAAACCTCCCTCACAAAATTGAAAATCTAAAAGCTGAATCCATGAATAAAATCAATTTTCTCATATATATGAATTTTGTGTAAATAAATTGTATATAATGGTTACAAGAAAAAATTATTAAGTGATTTAAAAGTATTACATATCCCTATTCTTCATTAACCATCAAGGGATTGTTGGAAGATGATCGAAATAAGTACATTTAAGCCTCGTTTGGGAACGTACTTTTTTAGTAATTTTTTAACTTTTTGGTTAAAATGTGATATAAAAAAAACTAGTATGTTTGGAATAATTTTTTGATTTTTTACGAAAAGATGTGCAAAAAGTAGAGAGAAAATGAAATTTTTGATATTTTGGTATGCGTTGTTGACTTTTTAGTTTTTTTAGTAACTTTTTGACTAAAAAAGTCATTTGCCAAACGACGCCTTATTTAATAAGTGTATTTATTTAAATCATATCACCTTTGTATTTTTCTTCATATCTTTTAATATAAAGTTAAAAAAATACTAAAGGATTGTTTGAAATGTTTTAAATAAGTGTACTTTTTGACTGTTTATAAAATATAGGTTAGGTTTGAAGTGATGTGATAGGAAGGTGATGTGATTTAAATAAAATGATATGACTTAAATAAGATAGTGACTTTTTGTCTTTTTAACTTTTTTATAACACCCCAAACAAGGCCTAAATAAACAAACCCTAAACAATCCCTAAAAGCGTCTTGCCCCTCAACCATTGGATAACTTCTCGGTCACGAGACTCACGGGACAAAAGCATGTGGAAAAGACTTCGTGGTCATGAGTTGCGGCTATTGATAACTCCTATCCTAAATATGTCCCCCAAACATGTCAAAAGTTGTCGATTGCTATGTCAAACCTTGTCTGTCTGTGATGCGTGTATTGCTAAAACATGGAGGGTTCGTTTGGTTTGATTTTGAGAAAAAAATTTCTCAAATTTTTTTTATAAATAAGTTTTCAAAAGTAATTAAACCAAACAAATTTTTTCAAAAATTTTTTCCAAAACACACAAACCAAACAAGTTTTCCAAACAAATCTCTCTCACATACACATCAAATCAATCACTTTTTTCAAAACTCTCTCTCAAAACAATTTTCCAAAACAATTTTTCAAAAAAACCAAACCAAACAAGTTTTCGTACTTTTTATCTCTAAAACACATCTCTCAAACACAAACCAAACATACCCGGAAATTCCTTTTGTATACAACTTTTGAATTATGAATTAGCAGAATATTATTTGTAGCGAAAAAAGAATTAGCAGAATATTGTAATAAAAAAATATACAACATTTAAGAGAAATTTACAGTTTATATCTCTAAAAAGATATACATAGTAAGAAAATAATGATATTTCGAGCACTTGTTCAAATAATCATAGAGAGAGTATTTAAGTATTAAAGTAAGTAAAATTTTAAATTCAAATTTATAAAGAGACGTTAACACTAACTGTTATCTGATAAAAAATAAAGAAAAAAAAAGTGATAATATTAATTTATGGTGCGATGTGTCATAACTATATTGATTACTAAAAATAATAATGAGAGCCCTTTAAATCAATGCTATGACCAGCTATTAATTAGTTAGGTTGAGACACCATAATTAATTGCACTCCTAGGTCTAATGAATATGTATGGATGCACATGCATTAACCCCTTTTTTTTAGTGTTTATTTATTAATTAAAAATTATTTAGGAAGAATACAAGATAATCAAATGGAGTATGTTGCAGGACATGAGAATGAAGATTTCTCTTATGGTAAAGAAAAAGTAAAAATATGAGTAAATATAAATGAAATATAAATACATTTTATTTGGATGAAATGAGCTTATCTTGAGTTTTTTTTGATAATTTAAACTGTTTATATAGTAAAGTTTATTGGGTAGATTATCCGTGTAAAAAAATTAATTGATTAGATATCTATAGCTTTATACTAAAAGCATAATAGAAAAATAAACAGTTAACATGATCTTGACTTTTTTTTTTTTAATTTATAAAAACATTTGATCATGGGGTCGCAGATGTCCAATCAACGGATAATTTATTCGACGAATCCTATTTTGTTATGACCTCAGTCACAACAAAAACCCTTAATTCTATTTCATTTACAATTCACACACTTTTTCTCTCACAATTTTTAAAATTCCTACTCAAATCCATAAACCAAACACATTCTCAAGGTTGTATTTAGATCATAAATTTGGGTAGGATTTAAAATGAGAAAAGGAAATGATGGGTGAAATGTCAATGAAATATAGTTGCATTTCACCTACCTACCATTTACTTTTTCAATAATGTTTGGGGCCCTAAAAAAGGTGGCTCAAATGGCTCAAATTGAGTAAAACGACGTAATTTTGTGTTGTGTTGTGCCAGTTTTAGGCAATTTGAGCCATTTGAGCCGCTGAATTTAGGGCTCTCTACCAGTGTTGTTACTTTTTTCTTTCCAAATCTTTACTTAAATTTATATTTCAAACACAAATAATATTTAAAAAACAATGCGTTACAATCTTACAAATAAGGTGAAAAAAAACTTGACCTGTTTTCTATTATCATTTTTCGTAAAACATAAAGATTTATTTGGCAAATTATTTCTACAATTTTTTTTTTTTTTTTGAAAAAAAAAATTATTGGTAAAAATCATTTTCTAGGAAAAAAAAATTATGAGGAGGATTGGAGGAGACTGTTTGGATCCATGGCCCACCACGAGCTCCGTTTTGATGATCCGAACCGTTTATTTTGTTCGGCATTTCGTGTATTTTATCTATATAAAAAAATTAGGTTAATCCGATAACTATAACTTGTTTAACTTAATGCGTTTTTCACTAAAAAAAAATTGGCTATAATTGTATTTTTAAAAAATAAACTATACAGTTTTTCGATGACAAAAATAATAAATTAAATAAATTACAGTTATCGAATCAACTTAATTTTTTGTGTGGATAAAATACATGAAGAGTTTGACGGTTTGGATTATTGAAACGGGGCCAGTGATGGGCCTCACGATCCAAACAATTCCCTTTTGTTCAGATTTCAGACAGTAAGAAATCCTCCTCTAAAAAATTATTTCTAATTTTCAAAAAATAATTTTCATACAAAAATGAAAATGATTAATGTTTTAAACTTTTTTCTGATTTTTGTTTTAAAAAATATGAATAAACAAAATTAAGTTAAACGATACCAAAAAAAGTCAATAATATTTGACAGGGATGAGTTTTTCTCATGTTTACATCTTTATAAGAGAATTTGAATGTTTTGTGAGTCTATCATGAGTTCCGTTTTGATAATCTGAACCATTCATTTTCTAAGACCTTCAATGTATGTCATCCATAAAAAGCAATTAAGTTGATTCCAAAAACGTAATTTTTTCATTTTATGCAGTTTGGGTCAATTTAAATTTTTTATTTATTAACGACATTAATTGAGAATTTTACAAAATAAATAATTCACATAACTAAAATGAAATTTATGATAAGTTTTACAGATGTCTCACATTATCTTATATTAAAAGATGTGAATCTTAAAAGCCCAATCCTATTTGGAAATGATTCAATAATGACACTTTTTCTGTCCAAGGCACCTTTTGACCTTCATGGATTGTTTCTGTCTGTTCTGTAATTTTCATGGGAATTAGTTAATATAAGATAAAAATGGCACAGTGGTGGAAACAGTACACTACACAATAAGATGCTGCCAATCTCCGTACAGCAATGGCCATTATTTTGAGAAAATGACATGAAAAAATTGAAATTGTGTCTCGATTTTTTCCCCAAACAATGAGGTGAATTATGTAAATTTAAAGTTAAGAGAATGTGGTTCACATTTAAGATAAGAGTAATGTAAAAATTATGAAAAAAAATATAAAATATTTTATGATGGTTATTTATCTTTAGATTATATATATAACAAAATGTCATATACTAACTAAAATATAAAAAAAAAAATTATGAAATATTTTATAATATTTCTTTCATAATCACTAGCATTTCTCTTAAAATAATTGTAATTCATTGATTTAATTTTTTGAATATTCTTTTGGGATTTTTTTTTTTCCTGATGGCTAGTATTATTGATTATTTTGATTTGTAGCAAATGGTATTATCATTACAACATATAAGTGTTTTAGAAATTAATTTTTTTTTAATTTCTGATTTAGTTTGTTTCGACGTAAAATATTTTACACAAAAAATATTTTTTATTGTAAATTGATTTTACACAGAAAAAATATTTTTATTTTTGTTTTTTGGCATTTGGTTGACATTTGAAACAAAAATATTCTATTGTTTAAAAGAGAAATTTTGATTTAATAAAGTGTAATTTTATACTTTTTAGTGAGTTAAGATATTTTCTTGAAAAGGCTAAATGTATTGAAAATACAGAGAGTGAGAGTCAACTTTGTAAAAATTGACTTACGAAATTTTTAAAGGTAAGTCATTTTTGAGAAAATGATGCAAAAATAAAAATATTTTGTTTGCTTTTTGTTCAACTAAACAATAAAAAATGAGTAAAATATTTTTGACAAAAACATTTTATGTCAAAACAAACAGAACTTAAAAGTATAAATTTTGTTGTAAAAAAATTTAGGGACTAATTTTAGTTGTAGCAAAGACCGTCACTAAAGGTCGTTCAGAAAAATCAAAAGGAGCTTTTAGGGACAAAACTTTAAAAATGTCACCAATAAATGTACTTTTAGAGACAAAATAACTTGGCCCCAAAATTTTTTTAGTTTTTGAGACAATTCCACACTTAAATCATGATTCTAAAACTAAATCAAACGGAACCAGAACTTTTGATTCCAAAAAGTTAATAATTCATCACTAAATATATAATTTTGTTGCTAAAAATAAAATAATGCTGTGACACTTATAGTGACAAAAATATTTTATCCTTAAACTTTTGTCCTTCAAACTTTAATTTTGCTATGGTATTATGGTGGTGCAGGAACAAATATTGGTCAATGTTGCATTTAGAGAAATTTTAGCATTTTTTAATCAATAGAAGATTAGTTACATATGCGAGAAGACCAACATTAATTTAGACAATTATAGTCCAATAATTCAACAACCATCCTAAGAAATAACTTATTATTTATTTTTCACTAGTTAAGTATAAAAAATGAATTCTTTTTATTTTATTTGACTACATTATTTTATTATGTACTCTGATACTATAATTTATTTTACTTATTTATCTACACAAACTGTTTCAAGAGTTTTTCAAAACTTTCCAAATATAGTTAGCTTCGAAATTTTTTGTTAAAATGGTTAGTGTAATAGTTAGTCTGTTGAAGAAGGTAAAATAGAATGAGACTAGCTATAATAGCCAATATGCCTACCTTAAAGAACCCATTGAAGATGTTTTAATAAAAAAATAAAAAAAAACAATTCAAGCCCAACAATTACCATAAAAATCCATAATGAAAAAAAAAAACCACAAAACACAAAACATAAACAACCATGCCTAGTAATCATCACAAAAAATAATTCATAATGGGAAAGAAAAAATAACACAATATAACCCCATAATAGATTTTTTCGTAAGGATTAACCTCCCTAATCCCTCATAGCATCTTTAATGGGCTCTTTAAAACAGATTTATTTATTATTGTAACTAGTCTCATTCTGTTTGATTCTCTCCAATAGGTTAATTACTACAGTAGCTATTTTAACAAAATTCTCTAAAGTTAACTATATTTGAAGAGCTTGGGAGGTCCTTCAAACCAAATAAATAAAATAAGGAGTATCATTAAAACACATAGATAAAATATATATATATATATATATATGTATTTTATAATTTGACTAGCAAGAAATGAAGAGTGGCATTACAGTTGTGTACGGGAAAGAAATACACCTTCTCGTATAATCCTGTTGATCAAGTTTGCGTTCCTCCGTACGACGTCGTTCCACCACCTGAAAATACCAACGTGAGCTAGCCGGCGGGTGTGTGCCGGAAACCTCTCCGATGCCTAAGTCAGTAAGCAAGACAAACAGGCAAAAGCTCTGTGTATTCAGGGAGCAAAATTGTGTTACCTCTCCAAAGGTGATATTGGTGAGCTTATATAGGCTTCGCGTGGCACAATCCTGGTAGGACTCTTACTCCTCCGTGCATAGAGTCCTTCTAGGATTACTCCTCCTTACATAGAGTCCTTCTAGGATTCATACTCCTAGAAGATAATGCTTATCCTCTAACACCCTCCTCACTACTTAAACCAAGTGAGATGGTTCTTCCCATGGCCGAACTACTTTCAGGACCGAAGTAACTATTACTTTGGCCCTTCCTTTACTTTCCCTTACCTCGGCTTTCTCATACTAAGACCGAGCTATCCATAAGGGAACTAAAACCGAGCTATCTGCAAACCATGGCTTACTTCGGTCTCTCACATGCTACGACCGAAGTAATCACCGAAAACCGAAACACTTGAGCTACCCCCACTCAACCGGAGTAGAACCAAGTTCTCCGAAGACCGGACTATTCACCACGGCTGCGTGACCGGTCTACTTTCAAAGATACTTCTTCAAACCGGAGTGACTTACACGGCCCTTTCTGCGTAAGCTTTTTCATATCGGCCCTAAAGCCCAACACGCAGCTCGGCCCACTTATATATAAATTACCCTCTCAAGTTGTTTTCAGATACTAGTGTGCAAGAGTGATTAACTGATTTAACCAATTAGTTCAATTTTTCCATGTTGAGAGGATATCATTAGGGTGGTGCCTTCACCTCGTTTGATTTAGACAATAAAATTGATCATATTATTTGTGTTTGGTAAACATTATGGAAAGTCAATTTGTCATTGGTGACATTGCTACGTCCATAATGCAATAGTTTTTCTTGTATTTAAAAAAAAAAAGAAGTCATCCTCTATATATGTATTCCTTGATGATCATCATCAGTTTATTTTCCCATTTTTCTTCGGAAAATTACATGTCAGTGCAACTTTCAAAAATTAATTAATGTTTGGTGAAGAAATTTATTATTTTATATTTTAATGTTTGTAAAGTTTATCTATAATTTGTAAATATTTGTTTAAATCACATGTAATTTTCCCTTTTTTTTTTGGAGAACCACAAAAAAATAAAAAATAAAATAAAATAAAAAGTATTATTGATTATGGGTTCCAACGCTACTCCGCTAACAAGCACATTAGCACCCACCAATTGTTAAGATACTATTTGTATGAATTTTACAATTTATGACAAGTTATGGGTCAATTTTTTAATTTGTCATAAATTTATATAAAATTTAATTCTCTTATTATGTCATTTATGAATGAATTATAAAATTTAAATTGTAAATTGTAAAATTTTGACATTTATCTGAAACAAATGGGTGATTAACAAGAAAGTTGCTATTTTGCTTTTATTCAAGATATATGGACACTCAGCATCAATTGGTCGATGGTGAGTTTGTATTTGAGAGGAGAACTTGTAATGGGCAGCTCAATTGCCAGCCAGTCCCTTTTTGTGCGGGTTGGAACTTAGGACTCGTTTGGCAAGTGATTTTTTTAGTCAAAAAGTCAAAAAATCACTTAAAAAAACTAAAAAGCCAACAATCCATATCAAAAAGTCAAAGATTCTCTTTTCTCTTTACTTTTTGCACATCTTTTCGTAAAAAACTAAAAAGTCATCCCAAACATACTAATTTTTTTTTAGTTTATATTTTAGTCAAATAGTTATAAAGTTACTAAATTATCATGTTCTCAAACGAGGCCTTACTTGACAAGAAATTTTGCTAGAAGTTATTTTTGGAGGTAAGTCTTACCAATTGGACTACAAGTCCTCCATTTTGGTTTTTCTTGATGCTCTTCGGACAGTTGGAAGCCCTCGATAATGTTTCTCATTCATCTTTTATAACATTACTTCTCCTCTTTAATTTATTGAGCTTTTAGGGGAGGAAAGAAGTACACATAGATGATGAAATCATTTAACAATTAAAAAATTTCCGACATACAGTGTAACTTATTTTAAAATTTTGGTCCAATTCTTTTAAAATTTTAATATTTTTTCAACTAGCTTATTTGAAACTTTTGTCGTGATCTTTATTTTGAGCCGTTCTTAGGCACTATTATATCACATTAAGTTTTTTTTTTTGTTCAAGGTTAGTGCCATGATTGTTTTTGTCCCATATCATGAATATTTTAATGGTAGAATATAAATCACTTTTATAATAAACTAATGAATACAGGACTATAGTTTTGATTCTCCAGATTAGGGTAGGAAAAGATTGGCTGACGAAATAAAGTTGTGACATAAAGTTGCATCCACTAAATTAAGTATAATTAATTTATTTCCTTTTGATTGAAAATATTAATTCTTACAAACTGTCTATATATATATGATTTTTTAGTGTAAATTCGTGTATTCATATCTTCAAAGCTTTTGTGTACTCTTAATTTGGAGATCATGAGATCAATCCTTATTAAAGACAAATATTGATTATTTCTCTTTCTTTACAAGGGCTTTATAGTAATGAGTTTATTTTTTTATTTTTTATTTTTTTTATCTTATAGGCTTTTTGTGTGTTGGTGGTTGATATTGGTTGTTAGATTGATAAATATGTGTTGGACTATTTATACAGTTTGATTTAGTTCTCTTCAAATCTGTAAATAATCTGCTACCCATTGAAAATAAAAAATATATTTGATTCGTTGTTTTTAAAAATCATTTCAATAAATTCATTAGAATTTGCCTTTCAAGAAGCACTAGAAATACATGAACTAGAAAATTCATTTTTGAAAATTGCTAAAACAAGCTTCAAGATTTTCACACTTTCTCACCATAGAAATGTGGTTAGCGAGACATGGATCCTTTGTTTCAAATCTCTTTTTCATGTCTTCAATTACTTACAATCAATGGATATTATATCTTGAGATTCTTGCACTTCAAAATTCTAACATAATTCAATAATTGTGAGTGTTTTGAAATAAAATGACATGAAAATTTAAAGAGAGAGAATTCTTGATCATCTTGGTACATTAGATAAGAGAGAAGAATTAAATTCTTGACCTTTTAATTAGGAGAAATGTTACAATGTGCACCCTCAAAAAGGTGCATATGATATGTTTTTTTATAACTTTTTACAAAATTTCATAACTTAAACCAAAAATATCATAATTTTTTCACTATAAAAGTCATAACTTTTTTTCACTGAAAAATGTGATAACAAAATCTCAAAATGTCATAACAAAAATCACAAAATTTCATAACATTATCATTTCTAACTTTAGGGTGCACATCATAAATTTGCTATTTATAACTTTATTACAAAATGTCATAACACACATCATAAACAATTATAATGTTCATTACAAACAATCATAACGTTCATTATAAAAAATCTTAACTTTTTTACAATGTACTATTGAGGTATATCTCTTTATTGGAGTTTGAGACCCAATTAGTTTGTTAAAGAATTTTAATTTAGTTTGGCTTAGATATAATATATTTTAATATATTATATCTAATTTTTGAAGACCTAATTTAATTTGATAACAACTAGGATTTTTGATAAAAAATCCTAGATTTATATATATATGTATATATTGTTTTGTGTGTTTAAAAGAGGTGCAGCTGATATACACACAAAATTCGGTGGCTTTTGCCTGTGGAAGAGCAGCAGTGGTAGGTCAAAAAGTCAATTCAGTGGGTTAATTGAATAAGCTTGCTGTGTGACTTTCAATTGGTGTTTGGGCAATGCTATTGTTTGGTTAGTTGATACTGTTGTTGTCCGTTCTTTCGAAGTATAGTTTGGTTCGTTATTTTGGATTTTTTATAATTTTAGTTTTAAAGATTTTTGTTCATCTATTTGATGAGATCTTTCCTCTTATTTATTTGTGATTATTTGGAATTCACCTAAGGGTGGTTTTGTGAGACCATTCGTGTCTCGTTTGTAAGCGTTTGGAAACTTATTTGGTTAATAGTGAAATCGGATTTCGATCCCGTGGATGTACCTCACATTGAGGGAACCACATAAAATTCTTGTGTTGTCTTTTGATTTAATTTTTTCGCATTAGTTTTTATTCCCATTGATTGATTTACTTGTGGGGAATCATATATTTTTCTTAACAACTGGTATCAGAGCTTACGGTTTATTTAGATTTATTTATTTGTGTAAATCAATTGAGGGGAATGTGGGTCGTATGTCTAGCTTCAATGAAAGTAATTGAGTAACTTGAAAAACTAAAATGGATGACCTATTATTTTGTAAAGATTTGTATGGACCTATTGAGGGTGATAGTGGCAAACCCGATGGTATGAAAGATGATAAATCAAATAGGCTTAATCGAAAAGTCGTTGGTGTTATCCATCAATGGATTGATGACAGTGTGTTTCATCATGTTGCTACTGAAACTTCAGCACATGATTTATGGAAAAAAATTAGAAAGCCTCTATGATAGGAAATCAGCCACCAATAAAGCTTTTCTGTTTTGTAAGTTGGTTAATTTAAAATATAAAGAGGGCAGCCCTATTCCGGAACATCTGAATGAAATACAAGAGTATTGTTAACCAACTTGCTTCTATGAAAATTATTTTTGATGATGAGTTACAGGTTTTGATGCTATTTACTTCTTTGCTCAAAAGTTGAGAGACTTTGGTTATGACGGTTAGTAATTTGGCACCTGATGAAGTTCTTACAATGAGCCAAGTCACTAGTAGCTTGTTGAATGAAGAAACTAGAAGAAAATCAACGGGTTCCTCTCATTCGGAAGCATTTGTTGTGAGAGGCCGAAGCAAAACAAGGGGGAGGAGTAAGACTCCTCATGGTCGTGATCGAAGCCGTGACAAATCAAAAGATAGTTCTTTTTCAAAGAAAGACATTGAGTGCTATTATTACCATGAGAAAGGGCATATGAAGCGAGAATGCTGAAAGCTCAAGAACAAGGAGAAAAGGCGTGACAAAAGTGTGGATAAGAAGCAAGAAGACACAACGGCAGTTACTACCGATGATCTCATGATCGTTTGTGAAGATGATTGTTTCAATTTTGTGGGCCAAAAGAGCAATTGGGTGATTGATTTCAGTGCTTCTTTTCATGTGACTTCTCGAGTTGATTTCTTCACTATATACATCGAAGGAGATTATGGTTCTGTTTGAATGGGTAATGAAGGTTTGTCCAAGATTATTGGCATGGGTGATGTTTGCTTGGAAATAAATTTGAGTTGTAAGTTATTGCTTAAACATGTGAGGCATGTTCCCGACATTCGCCTCAATTTGATCTCTACAGGGATGCTGGATGATGAAGGCTTCAACAATAAATTTGGTGATGGAATATGGAAGCTCACAAAAGGTTCTTTGGTGGTGGCTAAGTGCAAGAAGACTCATACACTTTATTCGATGCAAGGAAAAATTTGTAAAAGTGTTGTCAATGCACTTAAAGATGATACTTCTACCGAATTGTGGCACAAGTGGCTTGGCCATATGAGTGAAAAGGGGCTACAAGTTTTGTTCAAGAAAGAACTTCTACCTGGTTTGAAAGGTACACATCTCAAAACTTGTGTTCATTATTTAGGAGGTAAACAATATAGAGTTTCTTTTCATAAAAATTGTGCTTCTAGAAAAGAAAATGTTTTTGGAGTTGATTCATTCGGATGTTTGTGGTCCTTTGAAAGTTAGAACACATAATGGTGCACTTTATTTTGTTACTTTCATTGATGATTATTCAAGGAAAGTTTGGGCTTTTTTACTAAAAACTAAAGATCAACTTCTAAAAATATTTAAGCATTTTCAAGCCATGGTTGAAAGAGAAACATGGTAGAAATTGAAGTGTATCCGATCACAGCCAATGGTGGTGAATACATTGGGCCATTTGATGAGTATTATCACAGCCAAGGTATTCGGCACCAAAAGACAGTTAAAAAGATTCCTCAACAAAATGGCGTTGCCGAGAGGATGAACCGCACCATTGTGGAAAGAATAAGGTGTTTGCTTTCACAAGCTAAATTGCCAAGATCCTTTTGGGGTAAGACAATGAAGACAACGGTTGACGTGATCAATTTGTCTCATTCCTATCCTTTGAATGGTAATGTTCCAGAAAGAGTTTGGACCGGTAAAGATGTATCTTATGAGTACTTGAGAGTGTTTGGTTGCCGAGCTTTTATTCACATTCCAAAGGATAAGAGGTCCAAGCTTGATAGTAAGTCAAGACAATATATTTTTCTTAGCTATGGGCGTGATAAATTTGGGTATAGATTGTGGGATCTAGTCGACAAGAAAGTCATTCGAAGCCGTGATGTTGTATTTCTTGAAGACCAAACAATTGAAGACTTTGGCAAAGGTGATCAACCGAAGCCAAAAACTAGTGATCTCATTGACATGGATCCATCTCCTTCATCTTCAGTTGATGATGAAAATAGGGGAGATATGCAGCCACCTATTGAAGATATGGAGGATGATACTAATCCTAATGAGGTTGAGCCAGAAATTGAAGAAGAGCATCCAACTCAAGAGCCACCATCCCAACTTGAGTTAAGGAAATCTACAAGGGATCGACAACTTTCGAGAAAGTATCCTCCTAATGAGTTTGCATTGATTTCTGATCAAGGGGAGTCGGAGAGCTACAAAAAAGCAATTGAGTATGCAAAGAAATGTGATTGGAAAAAGGCGATGGAAGAGGAGATAAATTCCTTACTTGAAAATCACACCTATGATTTAGTGAAGTTGCCTAAGGAGAGGAAAATTCTGAAAAATAAGTGGGTCTTCAAATTGAAGAATGATGGCAAGAATCTGAGGTACAAAGCACGCCTTGTTGTAAAAGGCTTTGGACAAAAGAAAGGGATTGACTTTGATGAGATTTTCTCGCCGGTTGTGAAGATGTCTTCTATTCAGATTGTACTTGGCATGGCTGCAAGTATGAACCTTGAAGTTGAACAACTTGATGTGAAGACCACATTTCTTCACGGTGATCTTGAAGAAGAAATTTACATGGAGTAACCAGAAGGTTTTGTGGAAAAAGGGAAAGAGAAATTTGTTTGCAAATTGAAGAAAAGTTTGTACGGTCTTAAGCAAGCCCTGCGACAATGGTACAAAAAATTTGACTCTTTCATGATGAATAATGGTTTTTCTAAAACCATTTCAGACCATTGTGTGTTTGTGAAAAATTTCCTGAATGGCAAATTTATTATTCTTTTGCTTTATATTGATGACATGTTAATTGTGGGTCAAGATTACACTATGATTAACAATTTGAAATTAAAATTGAGCAAGTCTTTTGCTATGAAAGATTTGGGACCGACAAAGCAAATACTTGGTATGAAAATTGTTCGTGATCGCAAAGAGTGGCTGATTTGGTTGTCTCAAGAAAGCTACATTAAGAAAGTTCTTGAGAGGTTCAACATGGATAAAGCAAAGCCGGTTGGTTGTCCACTTGCAGGTCACTTCAAGCTTAGTTTGAATCAATGTCCTACAAGTGAGAAAGACAAGAAAGAGATGCTGAAAATTCTTTATGCTTCAGCAGTTGGTTCTTTGATGTACGTCATGGTTTGTACAAGGTCAGATATTGCTCACACAGTTGGTATGGAGAGTCGTTTTCTCTCTAATCCGGGTAAAGAACATTGGGCAGCTGTAAAATGGATTCTAAGATATCTTCGAGGGATTTCGAAGGTGTGTTTGTGTTTTGAGGATGGTAAGCCGATACTTGATGGGTTCACAGATTCTGACATGGCCAGTGATGTTGATTCTAGGAAATTTACTTCGGAATATTTGATGACTTTTGCAGGGGGAGCTGTGGCATGGCAATCTAAATTACAAAAATGTGTTGCTCTTTCAACTACCGAAGCTGAATTTATTGCCATTACGGAAGCTTGCAAAGAAGAGTTATGGTTGAAGAAATTTTTGCAAGAGTTGGGTTTGAAGCAAGAAAAGTATGTGCTTTATTGTGATAGTTAAAGTGCTATTCATTTGAGTAAAAATTCTACTTTTCATTCGAGATAGAAACACATTGATGTGAAATACCATTGGATTCGTGATGTGTTAGATTTGAAATTGTTACAACTCGAAAAGGTTTACATAGATGATAATATTTCGGATATGTTGACTAAGACTTTGTCGAGGGACAAACATTTAAAGTGTCGAGCTTTGGCGGGTATGGTTGATCTCTCCACCTAAGTCGATAGGGGGAGAATTGTTAGGGTATATCTCCTTATTGGAGTTTGAGACCCAATTGGTTTGTTAAAGAATTTTAATTTGGTTTGGTTTAGGTATAATACATTTTAATATATTATATCTAATTTTTGGAGACCTAATTCAGTTTTGTAACAACTAGAGTTTTTAATAAAAAGCTCTAGATTCACAATATATATATATATATATATTGTTTTGTGTGTTTAAAAGAGGTGCGGCTGATATACATACAAAATTCGGTGGCTTTTGCCTATGGAGGAGTAGCAGTGGTAGGTCAAAAAGTCAATTCGGTGGGTTAATTGAATAAGCTTGCTGTGTGACTTTCAAATTGTGTTTGGGCAATGCCATTGCTTGATTAGTTGATACTGCTATTGTTTGTTCTTTCGGAGCATAGTTTGGTTCGTTATTTTGGGTCTTCTACAATTTTGGTTTTGAAGATTTTTATTCATCTATTTGGTGAGGTCTTTCCTCTTGTTTATTTGTGATTATTTGGAATTCACCTAAGGGTGGTTTTGTGAGACCATTCGTGTCTCGTTTGTAATCGTTTGGAAACTTATTTGGTTGATAGTGGAATCAGATTTCGATTCTGTGGACGTACCTCACATTGAGGAAACCACGTAAAATTCTTGTATTGCCTTTTGATTTAATTTTTTCGCATTAGTTTTTATTCCCATTAATTGATTTACTTGTGGAGAATCATATATTTTTCCTAACATGTACACCATTAGAAAGGGTGTACATTGTAAAATTCTCCTTTAATTAGTTACATAAATTCTAACCACTAAACTAATCTCAATTAATTATACGTCTTTATTTTTACATGGGTCTCTTTAATTTCTGTACTTTTGTACAAATACGAGAGAAGTAGAAAATATTCACAACATCTAATACTAAGGTACTTAAAAAATTATATATATATATATATGTATCAATCCTGCTTGGTAGCTTGAATTCACTAAGGCTCAAATGGCTCGAGGTGCCAAAACGATCGTTTTGGCACCTTTTTTTTCCCCCTCCCTTTTCTTCTTCATTTCCATAACTCACAGTTCCATAACTCACTCAGAGGAAAGAAGAAGAAGAAGAAGAAGAAAGAAGAGAAGAGCAGAAGAGAGGAAATAATCAAACCCAAAAATCAAAGATAAAAAACAATCAGACAAATCAAACCCAAAAATCAAACCAATTAGACCTGCAAACCAAATGAAGCTGTTTGGTGGCCACTGATGATGGAGCTCGCCTTGCCTCATCATGGACTCCGACAGTGATCTGTGTGTATACACAGCCCATCCCCATCACCTTCGCTCTGTGTGTATACACAGAAATGTTCCCCCTCTCTTATTTTTTTTCTTTTCTTCTCTCTTTCTCTCTCTTCTCTCTGTTCCCCCTCTCTTTCTTCTTTGGTCTCTCTATTTCAGAGAGAAAAGAGAAGGAAAAAAAAAAACCAAAACGATGAAGCTACGAAGCCGTCAGTTTTTCAAGCTACGAAGCAATTTTCTATATATATATATATATGTATATATTTAAATATAAAGTTAGCACATATTAATCATACATATAATAGTCAAATTGTCAAT
Source organism: Camellia lanceoleosa (assembly GCA_025200525.1). NCBI lineage: Eukaryota > Viridiplantae > Streptophyta > Magnoliopsida > Ericales > Theaceae > Camellia > Camellia lanceoleosa. The sequence goes on along the minus strand of CM045769.1, from coordinate 120,473,252 downwards.
TTTACCTTTTGCATGGATGTCAAAATTGTGCTTCTAACATGCATAAAATGATACCTAACATTTTTTTTTTCTTACAAAGATTCTAAAAAATATCAAAGACCTAACTTCACAATCACATTGGTGGTGGCTTCAAACAAATAATTCTAAAGATGGCATTGATTAAACTCTACCAATCGTGTTAAAAAAAAAAATAAAAAAAAAAAAAAACCCCTCTACCAATCAATAAAATAGTAATAATATGTGACAAAAAAGTCAGGGTCCAACTTCTTGAGAGTCACAAAATACAAAGTCCAAGCATTCTCTCATGTGAGTACTAGAGTTCACATGGGTCTCTTCAAATTTAAAAAGTAGAATACTAAATAAACTAATTGTTCGTTTGGGAAGTGGTTCATTGGGCTCATTTGGCTCAATGAGTCACAAAAGATAAAATAGTAATTTTGAGTCATAAAAGACAAAAAATCACATTCAACCCATAATCATTACACTCTTCTCTCACAAAAAAAGTCAAAAAAGTCAAAAAACCAAAAAGCCCTTTCCAAACCAAGCTTTTGAGCCCAGGCTCATATAGCCAAAAGAGCTAAAAAGCCAAAGAGCCAACCCACTTCCCAAACGAAGGCTTAAAAAAATTTAGAAATTTATTTATTTATTATTTTTTTAGGACTCCATCTCCCTCACTTCTATGACCTTACCATCAATGGAGCAGCCACCTAGCCCTTCATACTCTTCATCACCACTACCGAACCCCAAGGGGCATTTTGGCAAGAGTAAGAGACGTGATCATGTGTTACTAAGGGGCATTTTGGCAAGCACCAAAAAAATCAATTTTTGATTTTTTTTAGGTCATATTACCTCTACTTTTTTACATTAAAAAAGTCAAAAAATTTATAAAAAAAAATAAAAAAATTAATTTTTTACTATCTTCTCAAAACACTACTAAATATCGTTGTACCTGCCACCAGTCAGTGCCATCACCACCCCATTTGTTCTCTCATCTCTTTTTCTTCATACCCTTCCACTTTGAACAACATCAAAACCCCTTTTCGCACTTATGTCACCAATTGTTGAAATTGTTGTATTCCCCAAAGGAAGCAAGCTTGTAGATTTTGTGAAAGCATCAAACAATATATAGATTGTGGTAATTCACTGGTGGTTGTGGTGGTAGGATGACTATCATTGATGGAGAGAGATTGGTAGAGGGAAGTGAGAGAGGATAGGAAGAGAGGGAGTTGAGATTATAGTCATGGTAATGTAATGAAAGGGGTAAAATTGGTATTTTCAATTCATCAATATTTGTCCACGGATAAATAGTGGAGAAACAAAATAAGGATAAATGTTATATAATTATACATCTAAAAGTTACACGATATAATTATGTTAAAATAATGAAATCAACTATTTGTCCCGTTTAGCATAGGAAGTTAGCGTAATTTATTAAGAGACTTTAAGGTCAAGTTTGGGTACTCCTAAATAATCTAAAAAGTTAAAAAATTACTCAAAAAGTTAAAAAGTCAACACTATTCACAAAAAGTCAACAATTACTCAAATTTTTCTCTAAAAACCAATTTTCACAATTTTTTATTACATATTTTTTCATAAAAAGTCAAAAAGTTAACCCAAACATCCATATTTTCAATCTCAATTTTTTTGTCTAAAAAGACAAAAAATACACTTATTTAGTCTTCCCAAACAAGGCCTAAGTACATAGTTATTAGGAAATTCTTTTTGAAAGAGAAGACTTACGCTAACACTTTTTTTCAAAGTACGTACATAATGTATGAAATTTTAAAAAAACCTCTAAAAACTAAAAATAGTTTTTAAGAAATTTATGAAAGTATATCATAATATAAAGAAACTTGTTAGCATTTCTTTAAAAATATCATGAATCAAAAAAAAAAAAAAAATCATTTCTCATAATTTCTACTATTTATTTTTTCCTCACAAATCTTATTTACAACAATACTATATAATTGGTTGAATAAGTTTCTAAAATAATTTGTAATATTAATATTTTTATAGATTAACTTGATTTAACGAGAAAATAAATAACCCCTTTCAAGTTCAAAATTATACACCTAACTTACTTATAGTTGATTTTTTGGTGCCAAAATGTCAATATTATTGTTATTGGAGTGGTTCCAATGAAAGATTGGTTTAATTCCAAGTCAAAAAAAAAATTAAAACTAATGATGATGGGTATGATTTTAAATATAATATTAGCCTAAATTAAACCGACCCATGCAGACTCTAACAATCATGGTTAAGCCTAAACAAGAAATGTACAACTTGATGAAGGGCATTTTCGTAACATAAGATTAGTTGTAAAAAATTTGACTAGTTTTGGATTTGAAAAATTCTATTCGTACACTATAATAAATCTCAATACAAGCTATTTGTTTTTGTTTAGATATAAATTTTTGAATAAAAAAAAAATATTTAAACATAAATTGATGAATAAAAATAAATTATTTAAATATATATTCCGATCCACCGTTTATATTTAAATAATTATTTTTTATTAAGAAATGTGTATGTAAACATTTGAATTTTATTTAAAAATTTATAATATAAATGGTGTGTATCGAGATTTTTTTTATGGTTTGTAAATACAATTACCCTGTAGATTTTCCAGCTTCTCTATAATGTGCTTGTGTTGGGAGTTTCTGTCCTCCTGTGACTGTGAGGGCCAGGGCATGAACAAACTAAGCCAAGGGAAGGAGAGAGAAAAGTGGGAAAAAAGCTAGTATATATGCAGAAGAAGAAGAAGAGAGAGTAAAGTGAAAAGCCCATATGCTTTTGGATTTGTTTGACTCTACCAAAACCCCAAGTCCAGGTTGGTACAAAAAGCTAAAACCTCACCCTCTCTTTATCACCTCCAAATTTGACACATATGTGATATATCTGCAAGTTCATACTAAACACGTTTTACCAATTATTTATCAAGATTTGAGCTTCTAGGTTTGTAATTTGTAGTACATATATACATATATATACATGACGTTTACAGGTAAATGTGTAATGAGTTTGAAAGATGGGATTTTGTTTTTTAGGGGAAAATATTCTTGGGTTGTTGTAGGTGAACTTCTTTTCTTTGGCCATTGTCCACAACCGCAAGCATAGGTTCATTTTTGCATTGATGTGCTTTGATCTGTTGTGGATTCTTGCTCATAAAGACTTGCTTTTCTTTAAATTTTTTTTTTTTTTTTTTTGGTCCTTTATTCATCTCACCTTTCTTGGGTACCTTTCTCTTTCTGATTATATAACTTGTGTAAACTAGTATCTGATGCAGAGTCAAGGGTCATATTCCATTTTTATTCTCCAAAATGGGTATAAATAGAGATTCTCAATTTTGATTTCAAACTCACAATTCGGGGGCGAAAAGATGAGCTTCAGTAGCTCTAGTGGAGGTTCTGGTTAGTCTTTTTTTTCTTTTTTTTTTTTCCAATCCCCCTCTTCATTGTCTTTCTTATATGGCTATATCTGAAATGTGAAGATCTATCAATTTGGGTTCTGGCTAGTTGGTTTACCTTTAAGCATCATAATGTGTTTTGAACTTTTATTGTTGCGACCATTCAGGTAGTAGGGCAAGGACATTTGAGTTTGGAAGGACCCATGTGGTCAGGCCTAAAGGGAAACACCAAGCTACTATAGTTTGGCTACACGGTCTTGGCGATAAGGGCTCAAGGTAGTAATGCTTGTCTTGCATTGGCTATGTCATTCCCTTGTCTACCACTAACATTTCTACGTTTCTAAACTGAGTTGATGCTTTTCATCTGAATTTTATTCATTGAATTTGGAAATCATCAGTATACTCAGCTTTAAGTTTATTTTCGAGATTTCATATTTTGGCTTGAGTATAGTTGCTGTTGATGTGCATTGATCTATAGTTTGTGAGATGTGACTGTGGGCTGGGGATTGTGGGATGTTGCCAATCAGCATTATAGTTGAACTAGTTTTATTTTGAAAAACAGAAATAAGTGGACGAGAAAATGTCAATGTCTTGTCCTGTTCTGATGGAGCTAGTGGATTCTCTTTTTTGATTGATTTGATGGAAGAGAGTAATGGCACCGTGAACTAAACAAAACATGCTTACTTGTCGTTTTCTCTTTTCCCCTCTCTGGATTCCGAGGTGTGTTGGGTGCCTCGAGTTCGAAAACTTATATGTGCCATAGTTAGAATGGGGACCACTTGTGCCCTACCCTGGCTGTCCTTTCAACTTAACTTGGAAAACAAAATTAATATAAGGTTTTTGTAACTCATTCACAATTTTAAAAAGAATATAATGAGGTCAGATCAAAAAGATTAGAGGTTTAATGTGGTTATGCTTAGGTTCTATCCTGGCATCTATGTTAGAATACTTTATGGTCTCTCTCTTCCATTATGTTAAGGATTGTTCTAAACCTTGAGGGTGGTCCCAAAACTTGATAGACTAACACAATTTCATTGGATTGTTCTTGCATTATATTATATAAAAGTCTTCATAGTTATTGAAGACTTCTAAAAACTATTGTTTGTAGTTGATTTCTCAATTTTTAGTCAGTTGACCACCTCATGTCCACTTGATTGGTGCCCAACATAGAATATTGTTGATTTAGTCATTTGGTGCTTTGTCTTGCAGCTGGTCCCAGCTCTTGGAAACTCTTCCTCTTCCAAATGTAAGAGATACTAAGTGTATATTTTAAGTCATTTAACTAGTAACATGGGTCTTCCTCCTCTGAAATATTACGGTTTTTTAGTGACTATATTTTGTCTTTTTCTATTTAAACCTTTTGATGCAGGTTAAGTGGATTTGTCCAACTGCTCCTACTCGACCAGTTGCTATATTTGGTGGATTTCCTTGCACTGCTTGTAAGATATTGTAGCTTTGAAAGCCTGCTTTATTTTCAAATTTAATAGTTATCCAGTCATTACCCAAATGTTATCAGTTGTAGTATCTTGGTGTTTTTTTTTAATTTTTTTTCCTGTGTGTGTGCTGTTTGACTATGAAAGAAGATAAAGTGCTGACTTGAATCACAACAGGGTTTGATGTAGGAGATATTTCGGAAGATGCTCCTGATGATTTGGAGGGGTTAGATGCTTCAGCAGCGCATGTCGCAAATCTCTTGTCAACAGAGCCCCCTGATAGTAGGTTTCCCCTTGGTAGTTTTTTATTTTTTATTTCAATGCACACATACACAAACACCGACACACACAAAAAGAAATTAACTTCGGATTGAGGACTTAGATGCTTGATTGAAGAGAAAGGAAAAGGGTCACAATTTTAAATTTCTTAATTTGGTTATTAAAGGATTGAAAAATACAAATTTCAAGTTGAAATGCTATATGTTATTTTCCCTACATTCTTCTTGTTGTCTTCCCTTATAGTTTCTAAATATCACTAACCCCCCTATCAACCAAAGTCGTTAGTGTTTGCAGAGATTATAAAATTTTTGTAGCCCTTATTCAGTTACCATATTTGTTAAAATTACGAACAAAACCAAGAGTAATTAGCAATTTCACCACAATGACAGTCTTGGGGCTCCCTGTACTTTCGGAAACTTGAGATTTTCAACACAACAGTTTCATATTTTTTTCCCCCTTTTTTGTTCTCTTTGTGTTGTTTTAGTTGTTGTTTTTCTTATTGTCATTATTATTATTATCATATATAATGTTTTTATCCCTGTATGCATATAAAGCAAAATCCTATTGTTGTTGTGCAGTAAAACTAGGTGTTGGGGGCTTCAGTATGGGTGCTGCAACCGCCCTATACTCTGCAACATGCCATGTTTTTAGACAATATGGGAATGGAAGCCCATACCCTGTGAACCTAAGCGCAATTGTTGGTCTTAGTGGCTGGCTTCCATGTTCAAGGTTTGGCTTCAGTCTCTCATCTCTCTTTCTAATTTTACTTTCTATGGTTAAGCATTTTATTCAATTCAGAAGCTATTGTGTATTTGGTTTCCAGAATTTTGAAGAACCGGTTGGAACGGTCACACGAGGCTGCAAGGCATGCAGTATCCTTGCCCATTTTACTCTGCCATGGATTAGGTATTTTTACATATAATATGCCATGCATTTAATATTTGTATTACAAGTTAGGTTCATTTCAGTAGTTAATTTATTATGGATTTGCACATCTCTTTCTAGTATTAAAGTCATAAAATGACTTGTGACCTTTCCTCTAAATTCAGTCCGATCATACTGCACATCTAATGCAACTTAGTCTTCTTTCTAGTTGGAACTCTTCAAACGGTTAATACTCCACCTCTCCTCTTAAACCACCCACCCTATATGAGGGAATGGATCAACACTTCATTATTTCTTGAAACTCAATTTACAAACCCTAAGGCTGTGTTTGGAGTATGGATTTAGAAAAGGTAGGTGAAATTATACTCCAAACACAGCCTAAACGGGGAGTTTTTTTTGTTTTTTTTTTTTGGGGGGGGGGGCGGGGGGTGGGGTTTGCCCTGTGTGCCAAGATAGTGTTATGCCATGGTATCACTGAACTTTGATGAAGTGTGTCCAATGTTCACTTAGATTTTGATGTGTTGAAAATGATTCTTACCATTGGAGTTTTTGTGAGTAATATCGGAGGAAAGATCACATTTTGACAGGTACTTCAATGTTTGTAAGATCTTGAGTTCTTTTTACTGGAGTGAAACATAACCCCAATTCTTAAGTTGGACGAGCTTGTCTGTATTTGCTTGACATAAATGGTTTATCAACTTTTCACAAAGTATTGATCCATGCCAAATTACAACCGGTAAAACTAGAATGTTATACTTGCTGAGAAGGTTCAGAGGAGTTTTCAGATTTGACAGGTTTCAAAGATGTTTTGAAATTAGTAATGTTAACATGTTATTCTCCAACAAAAAGTGCAATTTTTTTATTTATTTTTTTGTAATGTTTTTGTAGCTTTTCCCAACATCTTTTGTGCTTTAAATTTCCAATTTGCACTTACTGATGCATTCTGTCTGACTACTATAAATTAAAAAAGTATGAACATGGTGACGTGATCAACAACTAAACTAGGAAAAAAAATTGCTATGGGGTCTTGTAATTTGTATGTTACATTTATGTTTCAGGTGATGAAGTAGTAGCATATAATCATGGAGAGAAATCTGCACAAACCTTAAGTTCAGCTGGATTTCGAAATCTGACATTTAGATCTTACAATGGGTATTTAATTTGTTTTTTTGGCTTCAAAGAGCTACGTTGAGTTTTCTTGTTTAAATAGCAATTCGTTGAATTTATTTATTTTTTTTTTTTGAAATGCAGGCTTGGTCACTACACGGTTCCTGAAGAGACCAATGAGGTCTGCCACTGGCTAACTGCAACGTTGGGGCTTGAGGGCTAACAATCATAATTCTGGAAGAATTCAATGAGCCTTGGGGTATACATGAAAAACATAAAATACATCCATAGGGAGTAGAAGGCCGGCTTAGTTTAGATGTTGACATGGGGTATATGGTATACTTGCATTGCTCAATCTCTTAGTTTTGTCTTTTCCTAAAGATAATTTTCTCTATGGCTATATCCTGTTTTCTTTGAGATGGGTTGTTTATCTCATTTTGAGATCTTTTTTCCATAGTTGATTGTCCTTTTGGGTTATGGTGTAATTCAGAACATCCTTACGCTGAAAAATAAAGTATTTTGAAGTGCATTTTTAAAATGTTGTGTTTTATTCTCTATATGTGTGCATGTGCGTGTGCGTGTGCGTGCATATTTATTTTTTATTTGAGTCTATATGAAGCTTCGACAGGCACTTAAAAGTCGACGTTGCCAGACTTTCCTTAATATTTTTTTGTGCACTACTGGTAGAAGTTGAGTCTACTATTGAGCTTTGGTCAAATGAGGATTGTTACAGGCTCTTTTAGGTTGGATAATCAGTCTATTGGAATTTGGATTGCACTAATTAAGGATCTATTTTTTTTTTTTCTAGTTCAGGTGATTGGAAAGTTTCTTTCTTTTCAGTAAGCATGACATTCTTGACAATTATTATAATTATGAACATGAGATCATTGTGTGTATGTAAAAGACCTTACTAATTTGCATGTAAAAATGGGAGTATTGCCAATAAAAAGGAATGAGTATGGGGTTCTTCGAGGGACCCCTTTCCTCCTGAGCTTCGTTGGTAAAAATCTGCTTGCTTCACTGTGTTTATTTCCAATATAAAGGGATAACAACCTAATCTCTAGAAAAGGATTACGACCTGATCCTTATTATTCTGTTACTACTAACTAAAAATCATAAATTACAAATTGAAGGATAAGATTAGCTAGCTAAGCCTAATCAGGTATGTAACAGTGTTTGTTGGGATTATTTCACTAGTTGTTTGGTATAAATGAATGAAACTTGCAAAAATTCTCTCCCCAAGAATTCTCAACTTTGACCCTTTGGTCTGGGGCCCCAAGCATGTAAAAAAATGATGAGTGGAATGGCGCTGTAGGAACTGGTCGGATTTGAACTGACGAATATAAGTTTTGCAAACTCAAGCCTTAGCCACTTGGCTACGGTTCCAATCAATTCCATGTCTTTCTCCCTTGTTCAATTTTGCTTCACTGGGTGAGGCTAGGAATAACAGATGCCGGAATGTTTTGGGAGGAAGGGTACAACATAGGTGATGGATTTTCATAATAAGGATGGTCTGCATCATAAGCTTAAAATCACTACATTACTTCACTGTTCAACAAACCATCAGAATAGATAAGCTATCATGCTTTGATACATTCAACCGTATTGCTAAAACTTTTTTTCATACAACTCAGCAAACTATCTTTCCATAGCACCTTTAAGTTCACTTAAACTTGATCTGAATAACATCAAGAAACACTTTAAATATAGGATTACCCAAAGATCAAAATATGAGATCATGTATAGTATTAATTTCGAACCTGAAACCGAGCTCCTGTGTGCATACATGCATGTGCGTTCAATTTACAGTAACAGGGTAATAGCTAAACACACTGCAGGAAAAACAAACTGTTCCAAGACAAAGACAACTCAAGCACTGAAAACATAATCTGAACTATAAAAGCTGTACAAAGATTCATGGTTTTGTTTATTCAAACAATGTAATAAACTTCAATAAAATTGCATTCGGACCAAGCTCTTTCCATGATCACTTGCAAACAGATCTAGAAGACAGCGAAGATGGGGCTAAGAAAATTTTTATTTTTCAAACTAAAAATGAATTAACAAAAGCTATGATTACCCACCTCCAGTTGATTGTCATTTCTTGCTACTACAATCTTCCGGATCATTTACATTCTGACTGGTACTGTCTTTGGAATCAATGCATGGCAAGGACGTAACTTTCAGTGCATCGAGGGGTGTAGAAGTGTCCTTCAGTATCTCAGTCATGTTATCTTCCATTGTATCAGGAAGCTTCTCATCAGAACCAATTGATGATAAATGGCCACTAACGGGACATGATTGGGATCTTGAAATAGTTGTCCAGTCGCTTAATTTTGATGACAATGGAGAAGCTATTGTTGTTGAGGGAGGATTAGTTAGTGTACTGAAATCATTTCCAATGGCAAGTTCGTCACATCTCAGTGAGAATCCATCCACTGTCTCTGCATTGCTATAATCCAATCCCTGATAACAAGAAACTACATCTTCATCGTGTTTCCTAGCTTTCAGTAATGTGCCATGGCTATCAGAATTCTCAGGAGATCTTTGTGACTTTCCATGAGGTGGCAAGAAGGTAACATTGGATGCAGGTGATGGAAGGCATCTTCTGGTAGAAAACTGGGATTTCGACACATCTTTTCCATGGCTAGATAGTAAAAGCAGGAACAATAAGCAAAAGAGAATTCCATTAAAATATATAGTTTATAAAAGATAATTAAAAAAATCAGGTTGAAAGGAATCTTACTTCGAGAACTGGAATGATGGCGTCAAAGGCATCAAGTTTTGAGGATTACACAGCTCAGTCTGCAACAAACCTTCTTGGTTTGACACCATTTCGAGTTTCTCGTCAAATGTGTTCTCAAAACTTTCATGAATGGGTCCTTTGCTCAATGCATCCTTAGTCATGTCATATTCTACAATAGAAATTTTTTGGTAGCAATTAATAGAATCCAATCAAAATGAAAAGTAAAAGAAGTGATTAATGATTTATTTCAGTAAGAAGATCAACTAACACCTCGTGTAATATCCTGACACCCCTCAGCATAATAAAGATATATACATAAGTGTTTTTTGGATACACAAGTTGTTGAGCCCACAGTTAGATTCATACCCATACCATGATGCTTGGTAAACCACAGCCATCCAGAGTAAAATGTTCTTCGTTTTAATATATAGAAGAAATCACCAAGAGTAAACATTTTATGATATAGACTACAATGGCATATGAGATTATGAGAAAGATTTGTGTAAAATATTACCTTCCTTTCTACCATAGACATTTTTACAGCCTTCACACCGGCATCCAGTAGAGCATCCAACATTAGCCTTTTGAGATGATCAGAAAATTGGCCAAATAAGAATTAAGTACAAAAGCAGAAAGAGGAGCATGATGCCATAGATAAAGCTATAAGAGAACACAAAACCTGATAGCACTCGCAGTATTTTTTTGAACACATAGATTTCTTGCAATTGCACCCTCTTTTGTGCCTTGCTGAGGATGGTGTCGAATTATTACCATTCTCCTGCAGAAAGCTTCTAAGATATTGGTGTTTCCATGTAAAAGAGTACTACTAAAAACTTGGGTTGTAAGGTTAACTCCTAAAAAATTAATTTGTCAGGGTTCAATACCCCATTGTTGTTTGCGGGAGAGTCAGTGACATGCTGTACAATCTTTGGAGCAAATGCAAGTGGATTTCGAGATTCGATTTGTTGCCGGGTCTCCTGAACTGTATCTTCATATTCAAGTCTGTTAAAGCACTCTTGGCAAGTACAAGTTTCATCGCAATACATTCCAGCAGCCAAACAATCGCAGTAACTGCAACAAGACAAGTTACATTGATTCACAACAGCAGTGCAAGGCCTGCTAAACCAAAAGTTCAAGTTACTTACAGTTTCAAACATTTAGACTTCTTACAATTGCAATGAATGCAACTATAATCATCATCATCATCATCATCATCATCATCATTGGTGGTCCATGCCTTCTTCCTAAAGAACGTAAACAAACAAATAGATCCCAGAACAAAAAAATAACGTTGAGATGCATTGAAAGACTAAAATTATGAAAGGAAACCATCAGGCTTACCTTTTCTTTTTGGGGCTTGATCGGTTCAATTCCTCAACAGCATCAGCACATTTGGAGATGGACTTCCCTTTGTCACATGGAGTTGTCTGATACTCGCCTTGCTTCAACAATGCAGGATCATTTGATGGTTTCTCAATTTGGGAAGACTGAGAAGCAAGAGAAGTTATTGCTACTAAGGCCTGAGTTTCATAACTACCATCTTCACTGCTTGCTGAAACTCTCTCTCTCACATTCCGTAAAATTGAGCCACTCTTTGTGTTTGCTGGTTGCTGACAGATTAATTTCCTCCCTTCTACATTCATGTAACCCTTTTCAGCAGATTTCATGCTTCCAATAGCGCCACAAGCTATTGGCATGGCATTAATGATGCTATTTAAGTGTAATCCAATACCTGAAGGCTTCAAAACTGCTGATTTTGATCCACTGTTTCTATGGGAAATCATGGGTTGGGTCAAGTTAATCAGCTGCCTACCACTGGAAGCTGCACTTACTTCTAGACAAGATGATTCAAAAACCTCCAAGTCTGCATGACTAGTAGATAGCCTTGAGTTAGTTACAATATTTGACGGACTCCCAAAACCAGGGCTGTTTGTCATAATATTCTGATGAGCCTCTTCAAACCAAGGACAGCGTCTATGCATGCCAGAATGCTGTTTACCCTACATTAACCCTTGTAATTACGCTATTGCAAAAAGAGATTTCCTAGAAGGGTTTGATGATGAAATACAAAATATAAAATCTAAAAGCTCACATGTTTTTCTTTCATTGGCATGGCTTGAAATAAAAAAAGTCCTTGTATACCAAATAAATAGACCCTTATTCATAATGTCATCATTAGATCACACAACCCTGCTATTATATACAAATGTCAAGAAAATATGAGTTCATGGAGTGATCTCCCAGTAGAATCATGCCTACCTCAAGCATTCTAGGTTAAGTTTCTCACTTCGTTAGAATTTGCATCATTTCTCAAGTATAAGTTTCTTATTTTATTCAATGTATCCCCGACGTGTTTGAATCCTAATTTCTACAGAAATATTGTGTCTGCGTGTCTGTCTTGTCTCGCCTCGTGTCCATGTTCTGTGTCTATAGTTGTGATTCTTTGTGTGTTTCCCTTCAACCACGATGTACATGGCTACAACTAGCTCTTTCAAATCCTCAAATCTACAAGGCTTCAACAATGATTTGTTTCATAGATAACGTGCAAAATAAAAGTATGCATGCCTTGTGAAACCCTCAGTTTATGCTTTAAATTCAAAGCTCTATCACTAAAGTGGGTGGAATTTTGTATTTTTACGTACTATTGTATCCATCTTATCTTCATTAAAGGCGCCCAAGCAACATTCGTCTCTTCTCCCTATTGTTGAATATGATTTAGACATTCTATATGAGCTTGAGCTTGTCTGATTTGAGATGAGGTAAGTCTGGATAGAGGTGGTTGAGCTCTTCACAACCAAGTGGAAGATAACCAAGCCAACCATAAACACCAAGGAGGTCAGCACAACTTAGTTGATTTGCAGCCCTAGCCCTAACAACAAAGATTCTTCAAATTTGCATTATATATTGTTAGGTTTTTGTAATTGGCAATCTTGTTTGACAAAATTTCTTTAAGTTATAATTTTATTCGCTCTTATGTTTCAAGGAAGATTTAAGTGTTCAGATTCGAATTCAACCTGAATTGTGCCTATGCAGAGGAATTTGTTATCTTGAGGCTTTCATGTTTGCCATTTCGCTGACCATGTAAGCCAAAGTTGGCTCGAGTGGTCATTTGTGCGCTTGAGCAGTGAATGACATCATCCAGTATTTTTGCAAAACAGACTTAACTTCTGAGAGAATTCTTTATGCGCTCGAGCGGTGGAGTCTTGGCTCGAGTAATAGGCACGCATTTTAGTGAGTTTCGGGCTTCGTGGCTCTATTTTCTATAAAGTGCGCCGTTCGCTGTTTTTAGGGTTTAGGCCGTCCAAATTCTGGGAGAGCAAAGCTACCAAGGTTTTCTATATTAGAGGGTATTTTTCTAAGTGTTTCCTTGATGATTTGAGAGTGATCAATGAATCTACGAGCTTCATATTGATTTCATCAAGAGATTGTTTTTTCTGTTATGTTCACAAAAGAAAGAGATGTTCTTCAGTGAATTCCGGAGAACTTGAGCCTGAAGCTTTGGTGGATTTTGGAGTGGCTCATCGTTGTGGATTCAACATCGGCGTTGTGGATTTAACGTTGGACAAGACAATTCCAGGGTGAAAATAGTAGTGGAAGAGGCACATCGGGGTCGGTTCAATTCAAACGTGAATTTGCTGGGTAATTAAGAGTACACATGTGTAATTTCTTTTTATCTTCTTAGTAGATTGCTTTGTGATTTTGGTCTGTGGTTTTTTATCACAATTGGAGGCGCTCCAATTGTGATTTTTTTTTTCACGTTAAATCGTTGTGTCAATTTGTCTTGATTGTTTGATTGAGATTGTTATTTATTATTTTAAATTGAAACATAATCACGAATCAATATCTCAGGAATTTTAAAATTTTCATATATATATAATAAAAAATTCAATTAAACATATCAATGCTTAGTGGATGCCTCCCTCAAGGCACACTGAATTAGTTTGACTGCAAGAGACTCCATTTCCAGTTTAGCTTTTTGTACAAAAGAAAGCCAAGAGAAAGAAAAATATATACCTACAGAGCATTTAATACCTGGATTGTTGAAAATGAAAAGTTGAAAAAGATGGCAGAAACACATGGTAAGTCTGATATGGAAAATTCATATTCAGAACAATGAGTTTGCAGAACTTTCATTTAAACAGCTTAACATTCAAGAAAGAAGAAATCATTTTTTAATTCTATGACACTTTAAAGGGAACAACAAACTTTCTTCATTTAAAAATCTGAAAAAAAAACAAGTAGTTTCACATTAAACAATTTAAATAATCATCAATCCATCTAGAAAACACAAGATAATAGACAACTTGGCAGGAACGAGACAAGTATTAATGTGATCATACCTTGGGATCATGGAGGACGATATTCTCAACATGTCTGTCTGAGGCTTGTATAGCGGTCATGCTGCCATCGCCATATCCCTGAATGGGCTGCAAAGATTCCAGAAGAAACTGAATTGCACAATCCAATTTCTCCTTATGTGCAGCTACAACATGCTGCAATTTAAAGCCATGTGATATAATAGTAATTAATGCATATACAAGTGCATATCTATGGATTTTTCTGTAAGTAAAGATGGACATTTCATCTTGTCCAAATTAAATTAGAACAATTTGTGCTTACAGAAAAATGATACTGCTTTTAATTTGGTGTGTGTAAACAAGGATCATCAATTACCTGAGCTACTGGAAGATCATAATGTTCTTCAAGTGCTTTGTCTACAGACAAATCAGATTCAACTATTGGGCATATATTTGGAGTCATCTCACTGCTTCCCGGCTTAGTATCAGTTTCAACAGGCTTATTGTCAAATGATGACTTTTCTTGAAAGTTCTGCCCAGCTAGCTCTGAAGTGGCTGGAAAAGCACCCAATGCCTTCTCTGCATATTGTCCTATATCATTTTTTTCATCAAGTTTTGGTATCATTTCCTTCAAATCATTACAATCATTCAATGATTTAGGCACATCACCAGATTGTATCAAACTTAAACTGCCTGAATGTACAGAGTTTGCACAATCCACCTCCACAGAATCGGCCGAATAATCATCAACACATCCTGAGGGACTAGTAGCCTGATCTTGCACAGATCCCTTCTTTTCACATTCTTTCTCAGTGCAAGGGACCAATACACTGCTGCCTTGGGTTTCGGATTTCTCAATTTCATTTGAACATATGGCAATTTTCTTGCCTCTAACATCCTGTTGAGATAATTCTGCACTACATAATTGACGGCATCGAGGCCTGAGAAAAACAAGCATCTTCACATGAATAATTCTCATTTCATAATCGATGTTCTTCAATCTGAAAAAAAAAACCCACACCGACAATAAAATTCAAGACAGTCAAACCTTTTCAAATAAGATGTTTCTTGATGTCGATTTAGATGAGGTGATGTGAACACACTAGGAGGAGAGCCAAGTCCTGGGAAGCCTGCTGCCATAGGTGCTGCTTTCACAGGCTTTAT
The DNA here is from genome assembly GCA_025200525.1 of Camellia lanceoleosa. NCBI lineage: Eukaryota > Viridiplantae > Streptophyta > Magnoliopsida > Ericales > Theaceae > Camellia > Camellia lanceoleosa. Next base: position 120,457,934 of record CM045769.1, on the reverse strand, counting down.
AGGGGAAAGGTTGCTTATGTAACTAAATATAGCGGAGTCCTGACATCAAAGGAAACGAAGATAGATAAGAATTCATTATTAAGAGCATTGTAAATGAAAACCAGCACACCACAACGAAAAGAAGAGCAGTTTTTTCCAGAATGATCAGTGCATATTCTCCCCATGAATGATGCTTCCAAGGATATGCCTACATAGTTAATTTTTAAAATTTCAAAAAGAAAGTTCCATCATGGAATTGCACAACAAAGCTTCAAATTTTAAACACTTGCAACTTGCAACTCTGTTTGGTTGTTGGGGGAGTGAAAAAGAACAGTGAATATCAATAAATCCTATTTCTTGCTGTATGGGTCCAAGTAAACAACAGCATTAAACTAACATTGATATCTTATGATTATATAAAAAAGTTCATATCATTCAACTATTTAAAAAAGTTAGTCACAATTTGTTTTCCTATGATTAAACAAAGAAAATGTATATCATCAAACCTGATTTCTATAAATGGATAATGACTCCTAAAAGTTTTTACATTCACCAAATAAATAATGAGAAGCAACTCAACTAAGGTTTGCATAGGTAATAGGAAGTGAAGCTAATTTTTCAATTGTGCTTAAAAATAAACATATCCCCTCCTAATTTTATTCCACAACTTTCTCAATATCCAAACGAAGGATCAGTCATACATATGTATTGCGAAATCTGAACCTGGAACACACTCCATCAAAGTTGAGAATTTCAGACAACAATTGCACAAGAACAACAAGAGTAACTATCTAGAAACACGAACAAAATGTACTTCAAATCACCTCCACCAACGAAATTAGAATGAAATCAAAATCACAGATTTTAACATATAAATCCCTCAAAGTCCTAACCACATTTCCTAATGAAAGTCCAAAACCCTAAAGCTAATTCAACTCACTCCAACAGAAACAAAAAACAAAATCCATTACATTAAATAATTAAATGACTATCAGAATGTCCATAAAAAATCATCAAATCTCCTTTTTAAATTCAAACCCCTAATTTAATTCAGTCCAACAAAAATGATATAAAAAACCTACCCCACCTAACAAAGTCCCTTTATACAACAATTCAAACAATCCAAACACAAATTAAAACTGGAATAAGATTGACAATGTTAAATGGGCTATCTTATTACATATAGATAGATATATAGATACATACCCCATGAATGGGTTATCTATCTATTCTATCTATTCTATTCAATAAAGCCTACACCTAAGTTGGTATAGACAGTCACGGTTTGTTTTGTTTGTTTTTTTTTTCAATATATTTAATAACTACCAAATCTAATAAATGCTTTGTTTTTCTTTTTTAATTTTTCAATGATACCCCTCATTTTAATAACAACCACATCCAATAAATGCTTCATTTTTCTAATTTTGCAATGATTCCCCTCATATTTAATAACTACCGCATCCAATAAATACTTCATTAAACTGCCCATCATTCATGAAATCACATCTCAATCATCAAATCATTTAAAGATATATCCGTGAAATTGCAAACGCATCGCATTTGCACCCACAGCTAGTATATATATACATATAATCCATTCTATTGTATAAAGCCTATACGTAGGTTGGAGTAAACTGTCACGCATTTTTTTATAAAAAAAACTTCAATAATGGCCCTCATATTTAATAACTACGACATCCAATAAATGCTTCATCAAACTGCTCATCATTCATCAAATCACATCTCAATCATCAAACCATTTAAAGATATAACAGTGAAATTATAAATGCATCGCATTTGCGCCACCACTGGTAAATATATATGTATATATATAGACACAAACAAGCATCTGCCAATAGATTGACTTTGACATTACAAAACATCAAGAAACTGAGAAATTAAAGAAAAAGAGAGGGTGAAACATTGGTATACTTGGATTGTAACAGAGTCTGATGGGGAGGCGTTGGTGTTGGTGGTGGTGGTGGTGGGGGTGGTGGTCTTGTCAATTTCAGGGGATCCCATTGATTGAAACCCTAACCCTAAAGTATTCTTTCTGTATCCTTATCCCAATCTCTCTCCACTTTCTCTCTCTAGTTTCTCTCCTGAATCAAATTTGATGACAAAAATGTGAACATTTCATCCAAAAACAGAAATGCATATCAATATTAAAAAAAAATAAAAAAATGGAGATAATGTGAACGCGGTTTTGAAATCGAAAGAGCGGGAAAGAAGTTGGAGTTTGGGCCGGACTAGAAGCTGGGCTTGGCCCTTGTGGTTGAGTCTATGTACTTGTTCAAATTTGGACCCAGTCTTATTATGTTTGGGCTTCATAAAAGTGTTTGGGCCTAAATAGGATGATTACTGTTTGCTGTAAATAAACCAAATCAAATTTATGATTCATTTGGAAAGTGACATTTTTAGTGATTTTTTTTTTTTGGGTTAAAATGTGAGATGAAAAAAATTAAAATATTTAAAAATGACTTTTCAAATTTTTGCGGAAAAGATGTGTCTGTCTTTACGGGAAGATCAACACTTCTTAAATCAAGCAAGATTAGTCACTCTCGACATATTTTTTATTTAAATTTTTTAGAAATTGCATTTTTCATAAAAAAAAAAATATAATAATATTAAAGTACATGCGACCCACTTTTAATTAAGAAAAATGAAAACATATTTGATATTATAAAAATTTTATAATCAATGGAAAACAAGTTTTTTGACGTTTGGTACAACAAAAAAATAAGAGTTAATGGAAAACATTTTTTTTATAATCAATGGAAAACAAGTTTATTTGGGTGGAAGACATTTTTGAAGCTAAAATTTTACTAATACCATCACATTATTATCACTACTATCACCACTACCACCACTATCCTACCATCACAACCACGTTACCATAACCACCACCGTTACTACCACACCACTACTGCTATCACTGATGCCACCATCACTCCAATACCTCTACCTCCAGCCACTACAACATATAAAAGTTTTAGAGATCAAACTTTTGTCTTCAAAAATAAAAATTTTGTTACAAAAAATATTTGGGGATTGATTCCTGTTGTCATGAGAATAGTAGCTAAAAAGTTATCTAGAAAAGAGAAAGAAAAAAAAAGGCTTTTAGTGACAGTTTTGAAAGTGTCGCTAATAAATGCAGGACAATAATTTGGTCAAAAAAATATTTACTTTTTTAGAAAAAAATAATTTGATCCCAAAAGAATAATAATTTATCACTAAATGTCCAATTTGGTCGTTAAAAATATTGTAATGACACTTTTAATACCAAAAATATGTCATTCCTAAAAAGTGATTTTGTCCCTTAAATTTTATTTATAAAATTTTAATTTGGTGTAGTGACCCCCACCCAACTATAGTCACTACCACCATCATTAATGTAACAATTAGAACAATTTAAATTCAAGAATACAACTAAAAATAGAAAAAAAATTTAATCTTAATTTTAATTTTTTTTTTTTTTTTTTTTTATAGATGTGGGGACATAATTTTTGTCTTGTCCATATGGCTTGGCTTTTAGTGGAGGTGCCGCATGATGGAGTGTTACTAGTCGAGGTATGTAAACGATTCACATTAGGGTCGAGACAAGTGGAGGACATGAATCCTAGTTGAATATTGACACTTAAGTTGGATAAGATAAGACTCTATTGAGAGTAGACCCTAACCCAATTAGGATTAGTTGAGTACTAAGTGATTTGTTATTCTCTTTAGGGAATAAATGTTTGACATGAATACAATCATTAGGGGCTGACAGAGCACCCTACATAAAGCCACTATCGCGAGGGTCTAAAGTATGTCAATATTTGTCTTATTAATATTCTTGTTACTTTGTCGAATTATCTTGAGAGATTTGTTTATTTGAAGTGTTCTCATGGTTGAGGAGTAATTGGATTGGTTATTCTATACCTAACTAGGTTAGTTATTAAGAAAATTACATGTAGATGAGAGAAGGGAAAAAAAATTACATATACATTGGTTGAGGAGTAACTGGATTGGCCATTATGTTCGTAACTAAGTTCGTTATTGGAGAAACTACATGCAGATGGAAGAAGGGGTAAAAAATTATATACACATAGAGGTATAAATGTATTTATAGTAAGGTGTAAATGTAATACTATGAGGTATAAATGTAATTTCTCTTTAACTATTCTGCCCAAGTGTAAAAGAGGATAGTGATTATGTAATCAAATTTTACCACATACAATAAAAAAAATATCTTTTATCGAAATAAACGGAGAGTTAAATGAAGGTGAACTTGAATACTTGACCTAATCCATTTTTCAGATTAGCCAACCAATTATGGGATTCTGAGAGAGCACAATAAAAATATATTGGAGGACTAAAAAGTGAAAGGAAAGAGAATTTTACCATGGAGAATGACATCACACACGTAGCTACTACAACTTCACGTGCAAGCAATCAACCATTCATGCATTCCCATAATTACAAATGTATACATGCAAATACAATCATAGATCTCTTTTTCAGTTTTTTTATTATCATTTCTTCATTTTATAGTGGAAGGACATTTAAAATAATTTTGATTTTTCCACCCCATTTTCTACTTCCTAAAATGAAAAGGAATTCTTAATTTGTTAGGAAAAATAATATATGTTATTGAATGAATTTTATTTATTTTATTTATATATATTAATATTCTATGTGATCAACACAACAAATATGATGTGTATATATTTAAAAAATAAAGTTCAATTAATTATCTTTTAGCACTATGAAAAAACACAATTGGCAATGAAAAAAAGTATTTCAAAAAGTCATATTTTTGCTCCCAAAATTATTAGTGACGAGCATAGAATGTGTTCTTCATTTTTTATCAGTGAAAATATTCGTGACAAAACTATAAAAGTTATAATAGAAATATACATTTGAACTCTGTCACAGATTACAATAATACAGATGACAACAAATAGAATTAACACATTTGAACTCTCTTTGAACCTGCAACCACAAACAATAAGTCTTTGCTAATTGGGTTGATTAGTTGGTGCACTTGTGACTCTATCGTCCTGGGTGGGATCGTATCTTTGGTTCGACAATTTTTTTTAAAACGATGACTATAATCTCATTTTCTGTGAGCTCATCCTTGACTTGGTTTATCACTTGCTCAGTTTGGCCATCTAATCTACATGGTTGATTGGATGTTTGATCGGATGTGCTATTCAAGCATTCAGTCGTGTCGTATGGATCTAGGGATGCTGCTATGACTAAGTCACAGCAGCTATCTGCTGTGAGGTTGTGAAGATTTTTTTCGAGTCTTTTTCGATAATCTGAACCATTTATAATGTAGGAGTCGTCAAGTATATCATCTATATAAAACAATCAAGTTTGATGTGTACAAGCCCACAAAGGCCATGAAACACTACAAACAATCCAAGCCTATCACTTGGAGCTCAATACATAACCCAGCTGATAAGGTCTAGAACAGCTGGAATCCAACATGGCATAAAGAGCCAATGACATTCAGACACATGGCATGTGAAGGGCGAGCCACATCAGCAGACAAAGATCTACAAAGTTATTGCCACTGCACATCGCCATTAATGCAGCCCATCACAGCATTTATTACGACAACACCTCCCTGTCAGAACAGGACCCCCTTACCCTGAACAAGGTAAGCTACAGCATAAACTTTCGGCGAGGAGGGCAGGTCATAAGGGACAGCGAAATGATTACCAAAAGATATAAGCAAATGTTGAAGATAAGAAGAAGGTTAAGCTTTCTATCTCTTAACTCTTCTTACACCCTACTTCTCCTTCTAACTTGCTCGTCGAAGGGTTCACTGGGGGACTACCCCGTTCCCTGTTGGACTTGTTTGCAGGTAATCCGGTGGGCTTAATCATTTGGATTTAGGCATTGAGGAGCTTGGACCTGTCCGACCCATCCACTGGAACAAACTGTACCATCAGTTGGCGCCGTCTGTGAGAAAGTATTTGCTCCGCGCGCCAGTTGTGCTCATTGTCGCCAGAGACCCTATCCCAACAACCTTTTCCTCCTACCCATCAAAGTGTATGGTCATAACTAGATCCATGGCTTCTCATAATAATGCTGCCGACCATCAGGCCGAACCCCCCATCCAAACAACTCACCGCAGTATTTTATCGAGCTTACCAACAGCATTAACCGCATGGCCGAGCAAAACCAGGCCCTGATAAATGCTTTACTCCAAAGAAACCTTCCAATGCCTCCTCCACCACCTCCAGATATTCCACCTAACCAAGAAAGAGCCCCGAGCCATACTGTTCCGCAACCCTATCCACCAAACTTGGAAGGTTTGCAACCTCCTCCACCACATATAAATCTACCACCTCCACCCCCACGGCCGTCGGTCGTGGTACCAGTCCCTGAAGGGAAAACCAGCAGCGTCCAGCCCCCATTGACTGACCATGGTGACAACATTCCCCTCTAGGACGCTGAACTCCGAGCAATGAAGCTCCAACTCCAAGGGGTTATGCAGAACATTCAGCATAAGCCCTCTACTACGGCAAATTCACCATTTGTTGCCTTCATCCGGGACAAACCTCTGTCCGCCAAGTTCAAGATGCCCACTATTGACTCTTTTGATGGTACGACAGACCTAGTCGACCATCTGGAGACCTACCGAACCCTCATGATCCTCCATGCCTTTCCTGACGAGATCATGTGTCGGGCTTTTCTTGTGACATTAAGGGTGTCAGCTCGACTGTGGTTCAGTCAGTTACCAGCAAACTCTATCTCCACTTTCCAGCACCTCAGCGACTCCTTCCTTAGCCATTTCATTGGAGCCCAGCGCCAATGCCGCCTGGCAACCTAACTCCTCAACATCCGTCAGACCGAGGGGGAGTCGCTGCGCGATTTCGTTACCCGCTTCAACACCGAATCCCTGCAAATAGCGAAAAACGATGACAAAAGCATCCTTATGGCTTTCATGGCCGGGCTACGATCGTCCGATTTCCTCTTCTCCCTCTCAAAAAATCCCCCGACCTCCATGGCAACCCTACTCTCCAAAGCCCAGAAGTACATGAATGCTGAAGATTCCCTAGCTGCTCAACAGGATCCAATAGCTAAAAATCCGACCTCTAGGAAAAAGAGAAAAGACTCAGAACCCAGAAACACCCAGTATAATAGCCAAACACCCAGTATAATAGCCAAACACCCCACTATACAGACCGACCCCCTCGCGCTGACCGATCGATCGTCATTGACCGACCGGCTTGCCCATCCCCCTTAATTCTCCCATGGAACAAGTCCTCAACCAGATCCAACGGAACTACCCCCTCAAATGGCCCCTACCCTTACAGACCCCTTCCAATCGGAAAGAGTAGTCCCAATATTGTCGTTTCCACCAGGACCATAGACATAACACTAATGACTACATCAACCTCAAGGATCAGGTCGAGGCCCTAATACGTCAAGGACGTCTCAGCCGCTTCACGAATGCCCGCCCATAGCAGAGGCAAAGAACCGAGCCTCTTAGAAACAACCGCCAACGCACCCCACCCCGACAGCCAGCTCAACCTAACCAAGACCATGATTGCCCTCCACAACAGCCTCGGCCGCCAAGTAATCCCCCTCCGCCAGTTGGCGAAATCCGAGTCATTTCAGGTGGCCTTGCTTATGGGGGGCCATCTCGCTCGGCTCAGAGGGCAGAACTCAGAAAGATAAGGCAAGGCACAGACAAAGCAGTTGCAACGGTAGACCGACCCTCCAAACAGCCCAAGCAGTGGACAGAGCCCATCACCTTCATGGACGCCGACTGTACAGGCATCCGTTATCCTCATGATGACCCCCTCGTCATTTCTACCCACCTCTCCAACTATAAGGTCAGACGGGTTCTCATCAATAATGGCAGTTCTTTAGACATCATATTCCTCAACTGTTTTCGCCATCTCAAGATTGGGGAGGAAAGTCTGTCGCCCCTCCAAACCCCTTTGGTCGGTTTCACTGGCGACCGAGTGACCTTCATCGGCTCCATCGATCTCCCTATTACCATCGACGAATACCCATGGCAAACTACGAAGTTGCTCACTTTCCTTGTGGTCGACTGTCCCTCTGTCTACAACATCATCCTTGGTCGCACTGCCCTCAACGCTTTCCAAGTTATCACTTCAACCTACCACCTCGCCATAAAGTTCTCTACCGACCTGGGCGTCGGGACAGTAAGGGGGGAGCAGACTGTAGCCAGAGAATGTTATGTCGTCTCACTCAAGGAAGCCAAGTTGAAGGAGGCCATGATCATTGAAAGACTTGACGTACGAGATGAGGATGAGCTGGTCAGAGAGGAACCGGTGGAGGAGCTCGTTGAGATTCCCATCGATCCCACCAACCCAATGAAAACGGCCAAGATCGGCAGCCAACTATCCCCCCAAGCTAAGGCCGACCTTATTGCCTTTCTGACCGAGCACAATGATGTATTTGCCTGGACTCACTCAGACATGCCAGGCATTGACCCCTCTTTCATAACTCACCGCCTCAGCATTGAACCCCATTTCTGACCTTACCGCCAGAAGCAGGGCATTTTTCATTCGGAGCGCAATACTTTTATAGCCGCAGAGGTTGACAACCTCCTTGAGGCCCAATTCATCAAAAACGTGGACTACCCTAAATGGTTGTCAAACGTGGTCCTTGTCCGCAAGAACAATGGCAAATGGCGACTCTGTGTTGATTACTCTGACTTGAACCGAGCTTGCCCCAAAGACAATTATCCTCTTCTTCGCATAGATCTGCTGGTCGACGCCACAGCCAATCATCAAATGCTCAGCTTCATGGATGTTTTCTCTGGTTACAACCAAATCCTGATGCACCCGTCCGATCGAGAACATACATCCTTTATTACTGACCGAGGTACCTACCACTACCGTGTGATGCCATTCAGATTAAAGAACGCTGGAGCCACTTACCTACGGTTGGTCAATGCCGTTTTCCATCACCAGATAGGTCAGAATATGGAAGTATATGTCGACGACATGTTGGTCAAGAGCAAACTCTCCACTAATCATCTGACCGACCTGCGAGAAACCTTCGCCACCCTACGCAAGTACCAAATGAAGCTCAACCTAGAGAAGTGTGCCTTCGGCGTAGGATCTGGAAAGTTTTTGGGTTTTATGGTCAGTCAGCAGGGCATTAAAGCTAACCCTGAAAAGATCAAGGCCTTGATCGAGATCGATCACCGTAGCGATTAAGGAGGTCCAAAGACTCACTGGCCGAGTTGCAACCCTCAACCGCTTCATTTCCCGCGCAACGGATAAGTGCCTACCATTCTTCAAAGTTCTTCGGCAAACTTTTGAAAGGACGGCTGAATCCGAAGAGGCTTTTCAACAGTTGAAGCAGTGCATGACCAATCCCCCCCTCCTTTCACAGGCAATCACGGGCAAGCCCCTCTTCCTCTATCTAGCCGTATCAAACACCAGAGTCAGTGCAGCTCTTATCAGGGAAAAAGGCTCCGTCCAACGATCGGTCTACTACATTAGTCGGGCCCTCAGGGGAGTGGAGCAAAACTACCCACTGTTAGAAAAATTATCCTTGGCCTTGGTCACCGCCTCCAGACGACTCCGTCCTTACTTCTAAGCCCACTCCATAGTGGTCCTCACCGACCAACCCTTGAAGAAGGTCATACAGCAACCAGAACTTTCTGGCAAACTCATGCAATGGTCAGTGGAACTCAGCTAGTTTGACATCTCTTACCGGCCTCGAACAGCAATTAAGGGGCAAGCTATCGTCGATTTCATCTTGGAATTCACTAATCCTACCCCAATCACTGCCTCTACACCCCCACCAGCTCCCATCGAGCCAGAAGACCCTTATTCTTGGACTCTCAACGTCGACGAATCATCCCGCAGGGAAGGTAGTGGGGCTGGCCTCATCCTCATGCCCCTGAGGGTGGTTATTTCAAATGCGCTCTCCGTTTCCTATTTGAGGCCAGTAACAATGAAGCCGAATATGAGACATTGATTGCAGGTCTTCGCCTAGCCAAGGATATTGGTGTCAGCCACATCCGAGTGTTCAGCAACTCCTAGCTCATCGTCGGACAGATCACGGGAGAATTCGATGCCAAGGAGGACATGATGCGGGCTTACAGGGATATTGCACTTCCCCTTGTTCGCCTCTTCAATACCTTCCACATCAAGCACATTCCTCGGGCGAAAAACTCTAAGCAAGATGAGATGGCTCAGTTGGCTTCCGCAGACCAGTTCGACCTCAGCCGTGGTGTTCGCCTAGAATACTTATCCCACCCCGCCATTTGCCCCGACCAGCATGAAATACAATTCCTCCAAAATGAGCCTATCCCTTGGGCGTCAGACATCTTGCTATTTCTGACAACAGGGGACCTGCCAGACGACCAACAGCAAGCCGCCAAAGTCAGGGCCCGATCGTCCAATTACATCCTCATCAGCAGCATTTTGTACAAACGTGGTTTCTCACGCCCCTATTTGCGGTGCCTCAATCCGACTCAAGCAACTTATGTGATGCAGGAAATTCATGAGGGTATCTGCGGCAATCACTCAGGCGGCAGGACCCTAGCTCACAAGATACTTCGCACTGGATATTTCTAGCCTACTCTCAACCAAGATGCGGCTGATTTCGTGCTCAAATGTGATAAGTGTCAGCATTTTGCCAATATCCCCCATGCTCCTCCTACTAAATTGATCACAGTTTGCAGCCCCTACCCGTTCGCCAAATAGGGGATCGACCTCGTTGGCCCTTTACCCACCGGCCGAGGCCAGACCAAATTTGCCATTGTTGCCATTGATTATTTTACTAAGTGGGTAGAGGCAGAACCCCTTGCCACCATTACCAAGCGAAACACAACCAAGTTCATCTGGCAGTCGATCGTTTGCAGATTTGGCATTCCCCAGGCCATTGTTTCCGACAACGGCAAATAATTCGACAACGCCAAGTACAGAAAGTTCTGTGCAGACCTCCAAATTCAACCATATTTTTCTTCCCCCTGTCATCTCCAAGCCAATGGCCAAGTTGAGGTCACCAACCGTTCTCTCCTGAAGATCATCAAAACCAAGCTAGAAGCTGCTAAGGGGCTTTCGGCTAAGGAACTACCAAATGTACTCTGGGCTTACCGAACTACAGCTCGGACTCCCACTGGGGAAACTCTTTTCCGCTTAACATACGGCGCTGAGGCGGTTATTCCGGTAGAAGTCGGTCTGCCTACCCCTAGAGTTTTACATCCAGATCCAGCACTAACGGAAGAGCTCCGTCGGGCAGACCTGGACCTAATTGAAGAACTCCGAGAAACCACTGCTGTCAAACTGGCCTCATACCAATAGAAAATGAGAACACACTACAACCGCAAAGTCTGACCAAGGGAGTTTGCTGTAAGGGACCTTGTCTTGAAAGAAGCAACCCTTGCCACCAAAAATCTGACTGAAGGTAAACTGGCTGCCAAATGAGAGGGACCTTACGTTGTGAAAGCCCGACCACGCCTGGGCACTTACCGACTTCAGGACATGGAAGGTCGAGATCTCCCCCGCCCTTGGAACGCTGAACACCTGAAGCGCTACTTTCAATAAGTTTCTACTGTTGTATTGCTCAGTTGTTGTATTTTCTTTTTGATACATAATGTAAACTTGGATCGACTGGATTACACTGTCCATGACAACAATTCTATATCTTAGCTACCTGTGTGTTGTCTCAATAACATTCTCATTTGCAGTCAACCGTCAAGAGCCTCAGCCAGACTGAGCACTAAAAGAGCCTCAGCCAGACTGAGCACTAAAAGCCTCAGTGTCACGACCCAAACCCGCCCCTATAGGTTTGGCATCGTAACCGGCCAGTAATCCGAGGATTACCTACGGCCTCTGAACAGATTAACAAAATATAGGGGGCTAGCGAAAGCAATTAAGAATATACAACGTCCATTGAGCTATGCAGACTTATATGAGACAGAAAAATTTTAAACTTTTTATTTACATATATACACATGACTTGAAGAACCACGCAAGAAAATATAACTGAACTTAAACTTTACACCACATAACGATAACACTTACCATATCCGGAACCTCCAAGGCTGACAGAACAGATTCTAGACAGATGCCTCTAAGCCTGGTCATGCACCTGATCACCTACATATATAAATAATACAGTAAGCTAAAGCCCAGTGAATAATAACAGAGTAAAGGGTTTAATGAATGATGTCCATCACAGAGTTAGAAATCAGAGTTTATATCAGAAACACAGTCTTATCAGAAATAGAGTCTTATGCATATTCAGATTTCCAATCAGAAATAGATTCAGATACATGCTCATATTCATAATCATATTCAGATTTTTGCATAAGCTCATATGTGGTACACCCATTAGCTAACAGATCAGATAGGTCCAGAGACCACAGACAGAGTTGGTACTAACAACCATAAAGGTCCATATCTTGCGCGCAAGCAACCATGGTATTATTACCCCCAAGCAAGGGCCGTAGGCCACGGTATTGTTACCCCCGGGCGAGGGCCATAGGCCACGGTATTGTTACCCCCGGGCGAGGGCTATAGGAACTAAGGGTGCCACAAATACTTTTCAGAAAATTGGACATTCATTCATAATTCATAACGTAGCATTTTAGAAAGCAGATCATATCATATCAGTCAGAAAATACTTAAAGTTAAACATAACTTTACAGAGTTATTACTCACAGAGGGCTGCAGAGGCAAATCAGACAGACTGGATATATCAGAAAAAATCGGGCAGACAATAGCGCGTGACCTACACAAACATATAGCATATATACATTGAAATACAATATTACTCCCTTGATTAAACTTGTCCCTTCTAGTCTTTAGTCTTTATAGTCCGAAGTTCTACTTCGTTTATTCTTTTTCATTTAAATAAATCGGGTTCTTATTTCACATATTCTTACATTACTAAGTCCTTCTTTTCCAAATAGATTGATCCTTTACTTGACTTATTAAACAATTGCCACTAGATCAATGATTCATTCTTTAACTAACTAATCTATGTTGACTAGTAGCTTATTATTTATTATTAAGTCATAAATTCCTTAGAACATTATTCACATGCATGAAATTGGCATCAAAATTACTAGTTTTATATTCTTATAAATTTTTCAACTAGTTTCCATAATCTTGGACTTAGCTTAATTTATAACCTCAATTTAATTCATAACCATAGATGCCCCAAAATATGTTTAATCTCAAATTACAAGTATGGATTGCAATCTAATTATAAAATCAACACTTTATCTAACATTAGGATTAATTCTAATTTTCCATAAACTTGATGTTTATAAAACATTTCATTTCTCTCTTCAAAATATGAGATTGAATTAATCCAAATCCTTCAAAATCCATAATGTGTGCAATACAAATAGGCCCAATTTTATTATTAATAACAAAATCAACTTAATTATAAATTACACAAATCAATTTCTTAGAAATTCAACTCAACTCAATTTCTAAAATATACTTAAATGGAACAAACCTTTTAAATTAAATCTCATGCATGGATTAAACAAAGTCCTAGTTTTCATAATAAAATCAAAACTCATGAACTCATGATTTTAAAATCCTTTTTCCAAAATCAAATGCACAATAAAATTTCATATAATTTATGGAGCTTGATTTAATTATAACTTCGAAAACCAAATCCAAAATAATTAATTTCTAATTAACTTTCATAAGTTGACCTTAGCTCCAATTCTTCATTATTTTACTAATTCCTCTTAAGTCATGAGATTAAAATTACAAACTCTTTTAAAGAAATATTTGCATGTACAAAACATTTATCAAAACCCCACAAATTCTACCTTATTAAGCTCCAACCATAATTAAACTCTTAATTTACACCAAAACTCAATCACAAACTTATATTCTTTAAATTATGGATTAATTTCTTAACTTACTTTACATGCATGGGTTAAAAATCTAATTATGAACCCAAAACTTTATCTATCATTCTAAATTTTCATAAACTTGATTCTTATCAAACATTTCCCCTTTTTTTTTTCCTTCAAATATGAGCTTGAATAAATTTAGATTTTTCATAATTCATGCAATATATTGTAATTAGAGCATTAATTTGCTCATGCATGTAACATTTTCATGAAAAATCACCACATCAAATCCATAGAAAATAAGTTCCTAAATTTATTCCAAAATCAACCACATGCATGCAACCCATTTCATGTTTACATCCCAAATCCAAATTAGCTTCCATAATAATCTTTATTTTCTAATTTCATCCCAATTATATAAAATTGAACTCATATTTAACAAATTAAAAGGATCATAACTCATGTTTTTCAACCCAACTTGATTTACATGCACAAATCTAATTTCTATCCATTTATATAAATGATCCACAAATCTTCATTTTAATCTTCTCAAAATTCATCTTGAATTAATTTACATCTAGATTATTTAAATAACACTATAAAGAAGATAAGATTTCTCACCTTAAGATGATTTTTCCACAATTTTTAGTTGAATTTTGACAACCCATAAGACCCTCTTCCTTTCTTCTTCTTCCTTGGGTTGAAATCTCTCTCTCTCTCTCTCTCTCTCTCTCTTCCACGGTTTTCTTCCCAGAAGAACACCCAAAAATGGGTCTTGATTCATCTCCTATAACACATACATACTTGCACACTTCTCTTGTTTACACCTCATGCACACGTGCACCTTGTTTTAAGCTTCCAACACGTACCCACACACACTAATCTGGTTTCTCAGTACACCCACCAGACTTTCTCTGCACACACCCCCACATATATTCCCAACTCTAAATCATTTTACAATTTAATTTATGGTTAGGATTAATTTAATTAAATAACACCTAGTCTTACTAAATTTCAATTAGCGCATCATTAAGTTAATTATGACTAATCATAAATCCCTCATAATTTGATTGATTTAATTTGACTTCCACTAAGGCCCAATTAATTATATTTAATTCTATCAATCCGAATCAGATTTTTAATCAGGCTCCCAAAAGGCTCCAAATAATAAATCGAACTTACTTCCAACCTCAATTTTGGTTTCTTAAATCATTTAGATCTTCAATTTCTGATTAGACTCCAAGTTTCCGTCAATAAATCACATATCCAAATTAGACACCCATAACTAAATTTAATTCACAATAATCACAATTCTCAATCCTCATAATTTAATCAACTCCAATTAGGACCTAATTAATCGAATTTCAATTTCACTAAACTGAATTGAATATTTAATTTAAGCTTCCAAATGGGTCCGTAATTAAAATTAAATTGATTAACTTCTCAATTTCACTTCCTTAAGCCATTTGGACCCTTAATTTCTAATTCCAAAATAAACCTTCATTAAAATCATATATGAGTTAGATTCCACAATTCTCATAAATCCCAAATAAATTATAATACTCGGCAATTAAATTTCAAATCATCTTAATTAATCAAGTACTAATCATTATACGTGATGGGGTTGTTACACTCAGCCAGACTGAGCATTAAAAAAGCCTCAGCCAGACTGAGCACTAAAGGAGCCTCAGCCAGATTGAGCACTAAAAGCCTCAGCCAGACTGAGCACTAGAAGCCTCGGCCAGACCGAGCACTAAGAGCCTCTGCCAGACTGAGCATGAAGCACTCAGCTTGCATAACAAGTCTTAGCCAGACCGAGCGCCACAGCTTCAGGGTCAGACTCAGTTACCTATAATGTCAATAAATCATAGCTTTGTCCCAAATGAGCACGCATGCAGGGCTCAACCAAGGCCACCCATGCAAATTCCATGCTTGTGGAATTAGTAGACACACTTAGTTGCAATCCCAGCTCCAAATCTTTACACCACACTTTGCTCCGTCGAATTCCAAAGACGTTCTTACACGTCTTCTTTACAAATCAGGTTATTTTCTTCTTAATCAAACTCTCACAAGTCAGCCTTTCTCCTCCCAAACCAAGCCTCACTCCATAAACCACTAACCTACTTGAGCAGTGCGGCAAACGCAAACTTGTAATTTTACTACATTTTAAATTTCACTCTGCATTGAGGAGTTCCTAACTTTACTCTACATTGAGTTTTTATTACAAGTTCAACTTCACTCTGCATTGAGGAGTTCCTAACTTTACTCTACATTGAGTTTTTATTACAAGTCCAATTTCAGTTTGCATTAAGGAGTCCTTAACTTTACTCTGCACTCAGTTTTTATTACAATTTCAATCCCACTCTGTCTTGAGGCATTCCTAAATTCAGTTTTTATCACAACTTTATCACAAGTTCTTATCACAAGTTTTCATCCATTTCAGACGCACAAGCAAAAACAGTCAAATACAAAACACAACTGAAATTTTATTTATTTACAACTTTGTACATAAGTTCATTACAGCAATTCAAAAAAAAAAAAAAAAAAAAAAAAAAAAAAAAAAAAAAAAAAAACAACAACAATAACAACAACACAAAAAAAAAAACAATTCCCTCATTCCTCCTCACTGGAGACGAGGTCTTCTTCTTCAATACCCTCGTCCAGGGGGGTTTGGGCCACATCGTCCTTACCAATTGTTACACTACTAAGGTCTAAGTCTGGGAACAGTTCTTCAGCTTTACGTTTGAACATCTTCCAGCCATTGTCCCAGAACTCAGCCATTTCGTGTTTGTAGAAGTCTGACTGCTGGAAGCTCTCAATAACTTCTGCTTTGGTTCTGCCACCAACGGTCGTCCTCGATGGGCCCGCCCCCCCAGACTCTTGTCTAGCCAAGCTGCTGGCGATCGCGGCATCAACTGCCATCTGAAATTCAGCAGACCCTTTGAACTGCTCCACTGCTGCGATGCACCAGATCGGGGTAAGCCGCTCTTTCAGAGGCTGCCTTCGCCGTCCTTTCGTCCAGCTCCTTCTGCAGGGTCGCCCTTTCAGACACAGCCTTAGCCCTCTCTTCCTCCAACTCCTTCTCTAAGCTCTCCTTTTCCGCCGTCGCCTTGGTTCTCTCTGCATCCAATTCCTTCTGAAGTCTCCCCCTCTCCTCCACTACCTTGGCACGCTCGTCCTCAAACTCCTTCTTCAGATCGCTAATCATCTTTCTGCCTGACCAGCTCTTCATTACTGTTCATTGCCTCTTCATGTCGTTCGACCGCGACTGCGTAGGCTTTTTGGGCCTTATCCAACCTCTTCTGCTCGCCAGCTAGTTGGAACTTGAGCGACACAACCTGGCGACGTGTGTTCTCCAGCTCCACCTTGATCGCTTGCAGATCAGCGTGGGCAGTCTCCCAACTTGCACTCTCCTTCTTCAATTTTGCAAGTTGAGTCTTGGCCTCATCTGCCTTGAGTTTCGCAGCCCCCGCCTTCTTTAGTAAAGCCCCTGCTAAGGTGGTTACCTCCATTTGAGCGGAGCATAACCCCCTCAGCAGCTCAGTCTCGTTGAATCTGGATGCTAAGCGCAGGGCTGCCTCTTCTACAATCCCCACCAGACGGTCTGCCCCTGCCCTGGCTGGGCCTTCTTCTCCCTCCAACTGCCCAGCCACCGCACGAGCGTGGTAGATCGCTATAGTCAAACTGACTCCTCTTCCTTGGGGTGCAGGACCCCCCTGGAGCTGTTCTTCCCTTCTTGGCCTAGGGCCAGTTGCCCCATCTTCTACTTGCCCTTTAGAGGCGGCCCTCGCGACCCCTGCAGCGATCGCCGCCACTATTGAAACCACTTCCATGCCCTCTGAGGCGATGTCCACCACTTCTGGGACAATTACTCTCCCCGGAGTCTCCTCCACTTCCCCCCCTCTACCTCCTTGGCCATCTTGGTCTCTTCCACCCTCGTATCCCTCCTCCTCTTCTAGGCAGGCTCTTCTTCACTCCGCCTCACTCTCTTCTTCTTCTTCACCACGCCCAACACCTCCATTTCCTTCAAAGACCTCTCATTCAAAGGGTCTATCGGGGACGATCGTGGCACAAATTCACCTAAGTCTTTCTCCCCCAAGGGTTTAGGGCGAGGTCGAATCCTCCCCCTTGCAACCGGTTTTGGCGATCGGTCGGCCTGAGACTCTTTGAATTTTTGGGCTTTTGCAAGGATGGTTTGATCCTCCGTCTCTTGAGCCTTCCTCCTTGCCTCCAACTCCGATCGGTCAAGGTCCCCCCGCTCGGCTATGGACCCAACCCTGCCTCAAACAAAGTGGACTGCTTAACGAGCTCGTCCCATCTAGCCTCTTCTTTCTCCCTCCATTCCTTCACCCTCTTCACCTTCTCCTCTGCTGCTGCTCCCAACTTTGGCTCCACCGACTTGGTGGACACCTTCCAAATGGTGCGCACTCCAACCCCTCCGCTGGTAGACACATAGAACCATCGTGGTCTCCACCCCTTGATCGACGACGGCAGCCCGCCACCAGCCCTTTCCTTGTTGCTGCCTGCAGAGTAACCCAAGTCTCTTGCTACCCTGAGGCTTTGTAACATGCGAAGAATTCGTCCACTGTCATGGCCGCCCCTTCGTTCTCCTTTGGCCAAGCACTCGTACAGGATAGTAGGATCTTCCACGCATTGGGCATTAGTTGGCCCGGCGCCACCTCCAAATGATTTAGGTCATCTACTACCACTTGCGGTAGGGGCAGCCTTAGTCCTCCTTTCAATGCCTCCTCATAAAGGGCAAACTGCCCTGGCCTAGCGTCGGATGGCCTCTCCGTCGACATCGGCAACGATAACTCTATTTTAGCAGGCACCTGGTATTTTTCGCGAATAGCCTCCAAATCCACTGCCGTAACCGTTGATTTATCTGCCTTTGTATGCCAGTGATCAGGTTCTGCCTGGTTGATTGGCTTTGGAGCTGCTATCATGGTGGAACCATGGGATCGTACAACCGACTCCCCCACCCTCTCCATCCTATATTGCTACGCTAACTCCACCGCATCATCATCACCAAGTGGATCCACCTTGGTATTTGCAGTTTCTTCTTGGGCCATTTCTATGGTATGTCTGCGAATCGCCTCTGATGCAGGTGCAAGGAGATCGAAAAAGTGTTGCAGAGGTGTATCATAACCAACAAAGGAATTCACACTTGGAATATTTTGATTTTTCGTAAACAAGTAGGTGAATCGAATAATGCCAAAAGTCCACAGTTTGCCCGTATTCCAAGGATCCCAATTAATTTTCGCCAGTTTGAAAACTTTTCAAATCATCCGCTAAAACTGTCTTTTCAACACCCATAATGACCAAACGTTTCATTTCTGATCCAACGCCTAATCTTCCCTCCCCACGAGATGTTGCCACGTGTACGACCACGATCTACTGTCTCCTCCCCTTACCTTGTCCTTTCCACTTCAAATCACCACGTGACACGCCACCTCTTAAGCCCCATGCCCCTCCACCTCACCCTTCGCAGTCGGTCCTCCTCATAGTCGGCCCTCCTCTCTGACCAACCTTCACGGTCGGCCCTCTTCACGGTCGGTCCTCCCGCTTAGCCAACCCTCATGGTCGCCCCTCCTCGTGGTCGACCTTCCCACTTGGCCAACATTCGCGATCGACCCTCTTCGCGGTCGGCCCTTCCACTCGGTCACCCTGCACGGTCGGACCACCTCCCGGTCGGTTCACCCGCTCGGTCACCCCCGCCGGTCGACCTCCATACTACCACTCCCTAACACCCTCACGTTCTTTATTACTATTCCCTTCGTTGGACTAAAGCTGCACTCGGGAATGAGGGACTACTAATGTGTACAAGCCCACAAAGGCTGTGAATCACTACAAACAACCCAAGCCCATCACTTGGAGCCCAATACATAACCCAGCTAGTGAGGTCCAGAACAGTTGGAATCCAACATGGCATAAAGAGCCAATGACATTTAGACACATGGCAGGTGAAGGGCGAGCCACATCAGCAAACAAAGATCTGCAAAGTTATTGCCACTGCACATCACTATTAATGCAGCCCATCACAGCATTTATTACGACAACACCTCTCCGTCGGAACAAGACCCCCTTACCCTGAATAAGGTAAGCTACAACATAGACTTTCGGCGAAGAGGGCAGGTCGGAAGGGACAGTGAAATGATTACCAAAGGATATAAGCAAACGTTGAAGACAAGAAGAAGGTTAAGCTTTCTATCTCTAAACTCTTCTTACACCCTACTTCTCTTTCTAATTTGCTCGTCGGAGGGTTCACTGGGGGACTACCCCGTTCCCCGTTGGACTTGTTTGCAGGTAATCCGGTGGGCTTAATCATTTGGATTTGGGCATTGAGGAGCTTGGACCTGTCCGACCCATCCACTGGAATAAACTGTACCATCAAAGTTAATCAGAAATTCGTAATCCCATGATCAGATTCAAATTGTTTTACAAAAATTATCAAGATAATGTCAACTGTTTATTTTTTAAAAAACAAATGTGCTCTTGTTATAAAGTTATAAATTTTCAATCAATTTGATTTTTTGCATGAATGATCTATTTAACAAACTTTACAACATAAACGATTTAAATCATAAAAAAATACTGGAAAAAAGCCTCCACACCCCTATCCGTGCCTTACACGGTCGTCACCCAATTAGCTCGGCCGAGACGCGTGGTTGGACGAAATTATCACCCACACTAATTGCAATAACCATGTATGTCTCTAATATATGCTTGCCATTGTAGGGATATGTGAAACAATCATAATTATGTACACTTTTATTTTTAAAAAAGGACTTTTCAATTAATTCTCAAATTATTTTCCTTAATATGAATGAATGAAAATAATTATGTGAGCATATATAGCCTACCATGCATATTCCAAATGACAAAAAAAAAAAAAAAAAACCAGTCACCTTTGACAATGTTTGGATGGAAAGAATCAAAGAGAAGGAATCAGAATCTCAGTATTAGGAAATAGTAAAATTATTGCATGAATGTTATTCAAGAATTTGGTTTAATTGAAATTCTCTAATGAAAATTATACAATTTTAACTAGAGAAAATTACAAAAACAAATAAATAAATAAAAAATACGGTTTTACCTTTTTAACAAAATAAAATCTAAGTTTTTAATTTTATCAATTTAAATCCTAATCTTTTATTTATTTATTTATTTTTTTAAATCTAAACCATCTGTCAATTTGAGAAGGTAATCAGGAATTTTTTTTCATTCTAATTTTTTATTCCAAACAATGAAATCATAAAAATCCAAATTACATTCTCATTTCCCTTAAAATTTTGTCATCCAAATTGAGTTTTAACACTCCGTTTGTTTAGGCGAAAAATATTTTTTAAAGGAAAACATTTTTTATTGAATTTTTTTAAAAAAAAATATTTTTCAAAGAAAATATTTTTCTATATTTGGTGGTGGTGGTGGTGGTGGTGAAACGAAGGTGGAGGTGGAGGTGGTGGCATGGTGATGGGGCGACAACGGCGGTGATGGTGGTGGTGACGGCGGTGTGGTGGTGGAGGTGAAAATGGTGGTGGTACTGTGGTGACATTGGTAAAGTTTTAGTTCGAAAAATGTTTCTCACCTTTTAAAAGTGAAATCATTTTCTGTCGAGATAAACTTATTTTTCATTGATCATGAAAAATATTTTTTGTTAACTTTCATTTTTTATTGTACCAAATATCAAAAAATACGAATAATATTTTTCAATTTTTTTTTTGGGTCTAAACAAACGGAGTGTAAGATTATGCAATAGAGAACGTTACAATGAGCACAATTGCTTTGTGTTTCCATAAGCCCTCTCCATTCTAGGTGGTTATTGTGAAAATTATAATGAATATGCATCATTCATTAGGCAATTGGTTGAACTAAAATTTCAAAATATTGAGTCAACAAAATCAGATTGTGCGCATGCTTCAATCAAAGTTTTTATTGTAATAATCAAAATGATGATCTTTTGGTTATTTTTGACCAATTGATATATTGAGGCTTCTTTTGAAACTTATGCATATGGGACCAACTTAAACCTTTCCAACATGCTAATTGCTGTGTCTTCCATGCCTGAAATAAAGAGCAAATGCAATCACACATAAAATATTAGAAAATGTTATAAATGTTAAAAAGGGCCACTCATTTAGACTTTATAATGTAAAATTTAATTTTGTTTTCTATTTTTTTGTAATTAAAATTTGAGATTGCTTAATTTTGGAGAAGGAGGCTTTGTTCTTTTTAAAAAATAATTAATAATAATAATAATAAATGGTCTTTGGATATATTTAATTTTTTTTATTATTGGACCTTTGCACAATAAATGTTTTCTCAACCTTTACTATTGAGTCCCTTTGGCCAAAGGAATATTTTTATCAAACTTTATTATTGGGGGCTTTTGAATAATGATAGTGTGCTTTTAGGTCTCTAGTCAAGGGGAGGTTTCTTTTTGCAGTGTCTTTGACAATTTTTTTAAGAATAAGTTACATTGATCTTGAGTCCTGCTGTTAGTATTTCATGAATTATTTAAAAAAAATTTAATTTTTAATTTTTTTTATATTACAATAATAACTTTAAATAAAATTATTAAAAAGGACATTATTAATTTTGGAACACTCCATCTCACAATTAAATCTACATACCCACTACATCGTGAATTAGGATTTATAACAGTACTCACCTCCATCACCACCCATCCATCTTCTTCAAATCCTACATTCAAAACTTACCCACTCTCAAAATCTTGAAAAACTTTTAGCGGTAATATTTCGGCGGTAACGGTAGCAATCATTTGATTGCCTATACTTCTTCGGCAATGACAATGAGTTAAAGTTTTTTTAGCAACCACAACTTTATGAGACGAAAGGAGTACACCAATAAAAGTTCAGAGGAGATTTATAGCTTTGATGGTATTTTTAGCTCAGAGAAGATTAGCCTTGTAAGGGTAAGTTTCTTAAAAAAAAAAGAAATTGACAAAAATAATAAAATATGTTCATCATTTTTTCAGAACTGAACTCTTGAATATGATCGAAATTCGAGAACATAAGGCCGAACATTGTTTATTTGTTCGGGAACCGGTAACCAAACATTTATTATTTATTTGGAAACAAATTATTGAACATTAATCACCGAAGAAAAGGATGACGCAGCGACACAGAGAGAGAGAGAGAGAGAGAGAGAGAGAGAGAGAGAGCATATCAACTGTGACAATTGTTAAACTAAAGAAAAGAATGAGGCGGTAGAGACAATAATTATACTTGGCTCTTCTTCTTCTTTGTGGGTTTTGTTAAGGGTTTTGGAAAAGAGATTTTTTTGGGGTGTCGGGGTGTGGGGGGTGTGCATTTAATTGAATGGGTGTAATGTTTTTACAAGGATAATTTTGGTATTATTTGAGAGGAGAAAGAAATTTTAGGGATTTTAAAATTTATAAGTGGGGGTCTAAAGAAATAGAAGGTTTAAAATAATAGATGGGGTGCTAATAGTACCATTCTTGATCTTTCTTAAAATTTTATAAAATTCCGATGCAATCCAAAACTTTAATTATGCTAATCTTTTTTATATCTCAAATTGTATAACACTTACCCCATTCTCCATTCTGTTAAAAAAACCTTTTAAAAGTAACATTTTTTAGGGGGATAAAATTCCAAACTTACCCTTGTACGAATTCTTTTCACCAAAAAAAAAAAAAAAAGGTTTGACCCATGGATTATAAGCTTATAAATGGGTAAAACCCAAATTCATTACACATTTTCTTTTCTTCCTTTACACCTTCACTAACCATTTGAAATCCACCACCACCGAAAAAACTTATGCCTCTGTTACCAACCACCATCAAATCTCCATTGCCACACCTCCCGTTCTTTTGCACACCTTTTACTACACTTCTTTAAACCCAAAACCATATTACACAATGTACTAGTCACCAAAGAAGACCATTAATTCTTCAATCCACCACCATATAGCACTGCCACAACACAACAACTCCTCTTTAGGATGTAAAAATGGCCCACGGTCCGCTCATGCCAGAGGTTTGGCCCAGCTCGACCCCTCGAGTTAGGGCTTAGGCTTGGGCTTGGGCAGTGCTTTTTTCTAGATCGGCCCTCTGGTCTAATTTGAGGTCTGACCCAAGCCCGACCCATCCGACTCTTGATATCACTTTTTAAGTTATTTTATTTTGGTGAAAATTTTTTTTTTTTGTCAAGCTCGGTCTAGGCCTAGCTAGAGACCCGATTACCTCTTGGGCCTAGAGTTTTGGGAACCGGACCAGCTCGACCCGATTTGAAAAATGGCAGAAGCTCGTTAGGCCCGTAACCGGGCCTACCTGATCCCGAACGAACTGGGCCAAGCCCTTTTTACACCCTTATCCCTCTTCATCATGCATTATTGCTACTGTTTTCCTTTTTAGATCACCATTGTTATTGCCACAATTTCTTCTTAGCTCATGTGTGTTCATGGTTGGTAGTTTTGCCGGTAAAGTGTGTCACCGCTGTCTCAGATTGTGTTTCGCCACCGCCATTGAAGGAGAGAGAAATTGAGTATTAAGGTAGATGTGGGTTACAATGAAGGGTCCATCTGTGGTGTGGTTTAGGGAAAGTAAAAGAGTGCAGTGAAATTGGTAGGGTGTGTTGTCGCTACCTCTGTGCTTTGTAGTAGATGAAAAGTTCGATAGAAAGGAGATATGGAGATGCAAAAATGAGAAATGAGATATATAGGTAAATTAACTACTCAATTAATAGTAAGGGCAATTATGTAATTTTATTTGATTTTATTTTTATTATTTCGGTTAGTTAACTAACTTTGACAACGGGTGATATTGCAATAATATGAAAACTAGGGTGCATTGTAATTTCCCTAAACTAGGTCAGTGTAATTTATCATTTTTTATTAGGTTTTGAACAAGGATTTTTTTACTTCTTATATAGATAGGTAACTTAAAATTTGGAGAATGATTTTCTCTGGTTCATAATCTAGATTAGATGGTGTTAATTGGGTCTGTAGGGCTCATTACTGGTCTTATTTTGATAATTCAAATCGTTTACTTTATTACACACTTTATGTATTTCATTCATGAAAAAAGTAAGTCAATTTGATAATCATATCCTATTTAATTTATCACGTTTGTCATAAAAAAAAAATAGACGATAAATCGAATTTTAAAAATAAACTATTCATTTTTTAGGTGATAAATGTGATAAATTGAATAGGTTACAATTATCGAATCAACATAATTTTTTTTTGTGTATGCATGGAATGCAAAAAGTGTCTGACAAAATGAATTATTTAAATTATCAAAATGGGACCTATGGTGGATCCAAACAACCACTACAACAAAAAACATTTTTGGCGACGTTTTTTAGCAACCAAACTGAAATTAGTCACCAATTTTATATAATCGGCGATAATATACTTGTTGGTTGCCAAAAAATACACTATTGGCGATGAGTTGAGATTTTTTTTCGCTAAAAGGTTTGGCACAAACTTAAATTTTTGTGCGGGAGCACCAAAAAAGTTTTCGCGACCAAATTAATATACAACGACGAAAATTTTGGTCGTTGATTGTAATTTTGGGCGACAAAAATGAATAGTCGTGGAAAAGGTAAACTGTACTTATGGCGACCGAAGGAGTTTAGTCGCCAATAAATTAGCTATCGAAAACACGTCGTTTTGCATTTTTTTTTTTTTTTTAAGACTTGACCGAACCTTCTGGTGAATAAACAAATAAGACCTAACCATTGTTCATCTCATTCTCTCTCAATCCACAGCCTCAAGCGGCGCATACCAAAATAGAGGTATGTCTCCCTTTCCCTCTCCCTCTCACTCTCTCACACTGCTTCCTCCTCATCTTTTTCTTCTTTGTCTCTCTTCCCCTCGCTCTCTTGCGCCGCCGACTGAGTGCCACCGACGGCATTCACTTCTCTCTCTTTGATATTTTGAATTTATGAGACTAATTTTGGGACTATTTTGGGACTGTAGTTCTATATAGAAGACAGATTTTGGGACTATCTTTCCGAATATATGATAAATAAAAGACTACAATGTATATATATATATGAGTAGAGAGAGAGAGAGAGAGAGAGAGAGAGAGAGAGAGTGGAATAAAATAAAAAGAGAATGGATTCTGAGAGAGACGAGGGAGCAGGAGGAAGAGGAGTGGGAGGATAGTTTGTTTTTTTGTTTGTGCTTTTGTTTTTGTGTGTTGATTAAGGCCGAATTGTACATCATTGAGGCCGTTAATTAGAATCTCTTAACTTCACTTGCTGGTCAAACCGTATAATTTATGTGTGTTGAATGTCAATCAGGTTGTACATCGTCGGAGCATAAAATGGGCAAAAGGACCAAATTTGGACAGAGTTGACTTTTTCTGGAAAAGTCAAACTGATGTTTTAAACCTGTTTAGAAGTGAGTAAAAGTATAAAAGGAAAAGGAAAAGGCTTTTCTAGGGTTCTGAAATTGTTTTGACCTAAAGAGAGAGGCTAGAGTTTGGAAGGGAAGAGAAACAAAAAGCTTCAAGGATGTCTCCAATGGTGGTTTCTTCTCCATCTACCTCATCTCACTCTTCCATGAGTGGCTAGTCTCCTTTTCTAGGGTTTTGATGAAACCCTAGCCATGTAACTATTTTGTTTTCCTTTTGATTCTCAATTATGTAAAGGTTTGAACCATTGTATGGTGTTTTAGAAATTCTTTATATATAATTTTCATTATCTTTTCAAATATTTGACTTTCTGTGATTGTTGAATGTTATCCATACATGAGTTTTCTATTCTTTCACATTCAAGGTATGAGACGAATCATACTACGAGGGACGAGTCGTGTCACTACCCTAGTTTAGAGTGAACGATTCGTACTACTTGAGATGGTTTGTGCCTGTACATTGAATGTGATGATTTTCTTGTTAAATGCTTTGAACTTGTAGTTGCAAAGCATTAATCTGTTCAAACCCTAGGATAATTGCTTTCAATTGGAAACCCTAATTACGTGGCTAGTGGTGGATTCTTTGCCCTAGTTTTTTTCCCAATTCAGTAAATCAATTTCATTTATTATTAATAATTTAATTTCTTAGTTTAATTTATTTATTATTAAATTAGGTTATAATCACTCAATCTTTTTATCAAAATTAATTTAGGAATTTATCAATTAAATTAGTTTAATTTCACAATAGTCCCTGTGGATCGATACCTGGATTTGCCATTATTCTGATTAAATTTGGTATAGTTTAGTGATTATATTTTGGTGTGTTCAACGACCCATCATGTGTTTTGTTTGTTAATCGGTTAATGAAATTGCTTGGATATTGGATTTGTGAAGGAATTGCATAGAGAAGAAAAAAAATAGCTTCTACTTCATTAATCTTTTCTTATTGTTGTTTCCATTTCATTTTATTTTCCTACCATAAACTTATCCACAAATCCAAGATCCAAACACAATCTTAGAGAAAAAGATACTAGTTATGAAATCGAGAATCGTGAATTGAAATCCTACTAGTTGCAAAATAAAAGAGGATGGAACATGTATTACTACATACATCAAGTTGTTGCAGTTGTAAATATTCCTTAACACTATTACCAGTCCTCTCAAAAACTTCAATCAATAGCATAGCCAACCTCATAAGCTTCTTCTTCTAGTGAATCTGAGTAAATTTCCCCCGTTGGACTTCCCATATTAGCTCATTCATCAACTTCAAATTCAAAACCAAACATATGTAGCTTGGCGTCTAACACTGAGTAATAATTCTTCTACAAAAAGACAAACCATGTCTAGATCACAAAGTGCTACTATTAAGTTAAAAGCTAATTGTTCTGGAGACAAAGAGCGCATATATAGAGAGAAGTTATGCACAATCAATATCGTAAATTAAATAAATAAATAAAACAATGCTAAAATCAGGAAGAATAAGCATTATGTTTGTGTTTTTGTTTTTCTGTTTGTGTTTTTGTTTTTGTGTGTTTTGTTTGTTAATCGGTTAATGAAATTTAATGAAATTGCTTGTTAATCAGTTAATGAAATTTGTGTGTTCTGCTTGTTTGTGTTCTGCTTGTTAATCGGTTAATGGAATTTGTGTGTTCTACTTGCTTGTTAATTGGTTAATCTATTTTGTGTGTTCTGCTTCTTGTTTTCATTTTTTTCAAAGCAATCTCATGGTCTATTCCCCTCTCACTCTCTTGAGGGGGCATGATAAGAATTCAGTTTGAACTCAAGTTCAAGCTAATGCTCAGCCTATCAAAGTTCATCACAACAACTAGAGTTAGTGTTTATGTAATAAGGCTCCTATAAAGTAAAAATGCTCCTATAATTGAACTAACAAATTCAGTTACAGCTAGAGTCGATTAGAGAGTTAGTTAGATTTAGTTAAGAGTTAGAATTAACTCTAGCATAGTTAGTGTTTGTGTAATACAGGTATAAAAGATGTAACTCTTGCATAATTTTATCAAGTTGAATAAGAACTCAGATTTTCTTCATATTGTCTATATCGAACAATAGTGCCTTAACCTCGTTGAGGTCTTTTCATACAAACTCAATACATGACATTCATTTTTTTTTCTTCATAGTATAGTTACAAGTTTAATGTTTTGAATATATATTAGTTTCACAATTTTGAATTTCTAATAAAAAAATAAAATAAAAAATTTAACCATTGAATCAGATAGAGTATGATACAATTCTTGATATCAATAATTTATGGAGAAAAGCTTTGATGTGAACTTTCTCTGAATGAGAAATGTAGAGCAAGTACATTATAGAAAAGGAATGTAAATTGTCTTCTAGTGAATATTTCTTCATCTAAAATAAATTAAACTTATTCCGAATCACCACCTTATTGTTTAATGAATTGAATCATTGATATTGTTTCATCTCATGAATATGCATAAAACTAATAAAGAGAATTTTAACATCTCATGTTTATAAAGGCAAGCAACGAAGGAAAAAGAAAAAGAAAATCTCTGTGGTAGTTGTCATCCTCTTTAACTTGTTATATTGGCGGTGTTTGGGAACAAATTTTTTAGGTTTTTTTTTTTTTTCCACTAAAAGACAAATTAGTTACAAAACTAAAAAAAACAAATCCAAACAAAATATCACATCAAATCCCATAATCATTTCACTTTTTCTCTCACAAACATCACATCCAATCACAAAAAAACCCAATTATCTTTCTAACTACCAAAAAAAATTTCTCCAATAATATTCTACAACTAAAAAAAACTTACAAAAAAACTCACTTTCAAAACACCCACATTATGATCCTAAGCTTTTTTTATTAGATTTTTCTAACATGATTTTCACAATTACAAGAGAGGACTCTTTTTTTCTCTCTTTTTTTCTTTATTAGATTTTATGATTGATAAGATGGTGATAACATAGTTTCTTCTTCCTTTTTCATTTATGTATAATTTTTCTGTTCTTTTGTTAGGTGATAATTTACAATTATCATGAAATTTACATTGTGGGTGTTTGGGAAGTGGATTTTTATGTAGATTTTTTTAGCTGTAGGATATTATTGAATAAAAAATTTTTAGTCTTTGGGAAGATAGTTGGATTTTTTTGTGGTTGGATGTGATGTTTGTGAAAGAAAAAGTGAAATGATTATGGAGTTGGATGTGATATTTTGTTTGGATGTGTTTTTTTTTTGGTTTTGCAAAACTTTTGTCTTTTAGTAGAAAAAATGAGAAAAAAATTTGGGAACTAAGTTCCCAAACACCACCAATGTTTGAACATTTTTTTTTTTTGGGAGGAGGGGGGAGGGTATGAAAGAGTAGACAAAAGTCACCAAGACTTTGTTTTTTTTTCCCAGCCTTGTTTGATACAAAAAGGTAACCATTTTACAACCAAACAAAATTTATTCCTTTTTGGCAAGAATACAATTATTGTCTAGATTATAAGTACAAGCATTTATGTTTTTTGACAATAAGGTAGGGAAAAAAATGAAGACAAGACATGAGTATCCTTATATGTTATTTGACATTCATTTTATACACATAACTCTCCATTAATTTAATGTATAGTGCAATTTTAATTTAAACTTTGATTTACAATTCAAATGTTATAGGTTATTGGCTAATGCAGAGACGTAAAAAAGCTGCAATCATTCGTTGGGGGCAATAACTATATCAAGTAAGCTTTGGCTATATGTTAGGGAATTTTTAATTTATTTAGAGAATTTTGACACTTTTTTTAATATTAAATTTGTGGCTGTTAGAAGATTCACAATTTTTTTCCTAATGTTTTGAGCATTCATGATATGAGAAACACTTAGATGACTCAAGGAACTATGAATCAATCTCATGCATTGAATGATGACAACCACAATGACTTTGGAAGTGTTGGGGATAGAATGGAAGTAGAGATAGGCGAAGATCAAGATGAAATTGTAAATTTGTTAGAAGATGTTTACATGGGGACTATCATAAATGATGATGAAAATGAAGAGGATGAGGAGGACGATGACAATGACAATGACAATGATGTGGACGACAATGTTGAAAAAGAAGGCGTGCCCAACTTTAACAAATTGTTGAATGATGCTCAAAGAGAGTTGTATCCTGAGTGTCATAAGTTTTCTCTTTTACCATTTGTTGTTAAGATGCTTCTTGTGAAGGTATTGAACAAGTGGAGCAACAAGTCTTTCAACATGTTGTTGGGGATATTAAAGGACCTTCTACCAGTAAGTGATCAAGTGATTCCATGGACCTTTTATAAAGCTAAAAAATTCTTACATGACTTAGGCTTAGGATATGTGTTGATTTATGCATAAAAGTATGTTTGTGTACTTTTCTGGAAAGAGAATGCAAATTTAGAGAATTGCCTGATTTGTCAGGAGTCCAGATATAAGTTGAATGATGGAAAAGTTAAAAAAATTCCTCACATGAACAAATTGCAACCCAAAACCTGATAGCACAAGCGTAAGCTAAAATGATTGAAATGCAAAACAAAAGATTTGAAGAGATTGAGAAGTTTATGAGGATGCGCAAGGATCGGGTAGGCATGCAGGTTGATGAAGATGATTATCCATCAGAGGAATCTTATTGACAAACACTTTTGTAAGTATATTTTTCATAATTTAATTTTCAAATCACTACAAGCAGTTCACTTAATATGTCTGGTTGTGTTGAACAAACTATAAAATAGTTTGGTTCAGAAGACTTAAAAGCCCCGTTCGGGAGGCAAAATTGTGAAATGACTACCGAAACCGTCAAAACTTAGCACGGGCAGCTTGCTCAAGCCTAAATAGACTTGTAGGAATAAACGGGACTTTGATTGGATTTTCGGTTGGAAAATTAGAAGGAAAATTGTAAAACACAAGACTTAAAAGGCCCGTTCAGGGGTCAAAATTGTGAAATGACCACCAAAACCATCGAAACTTAGCACTTACAGCTTGTTCAAGCCTAAATAGACTTGTAGGGATAAACGGGACCTCGATTGGATTTCTGGTTAGAAAATTAGAAGGAAAATTATAAAATATAAAACTTAAAAAGCTCGTTCGGGGGGCGAAATTGTGAAATGACCATCAAAACTGCTGAAACT
The DNA here is from genome assembly GCA_025200525.1 of Camellia lanceoleosa. Taxonomy (NCBI): domain Eukaryota; kingdom Viridiplantae; phylum Streptophyta; class Magnoliopsida; order Ericales; family Theaceae; genus Camellia; species Camellia lanceoleosa. The sequence continues at coordinate 120,426,634 of CM045769.1, read as the reverse complement.
TGGCATAGGCAGCTTGCTCAAGTCTAATAGACTTGTGGGAACAAACGGGACCTCGATTGGATTTCCGATTAGAAAATTAGAAGGAAAAAATTGTAAAACACAAGACTGAAAAGGCCCGTTCGGGGGCCGAAATTGCGAAATGGCCACCGAAACTTGATACGGACAGCTTGTCCAAGCCTAAATAGACTTGTAGGAACAAATGGGACCTTGATTGGGTTTTCGGTTAGAAAATTAGAAGGAAAAATGTAAAACACAAGACTTAAAAGGCCCGTTCGGGGGCCAAAATTGCAAAATGACCACCAAACCACCGAAATTTGGCACGAAAAGTTTGTTCAAGCCTAAATATGACTTATAAGAACAAACAGGACCTTTATTGGACTTCCGGTTAGAAAATTATAAGGAAAATTGTTCAACACAAGACTTAAAAGGTCCGTTCGGGGGCCGAAATTGCGAAATGACCACTGAAACCATCGAAACTTGGCATGGACAGCTTTTTTCAAGCCAAAATAAACTTGTAAGAACAAATAGAATCTCGATTCGATTTCCGGTTAGAAAATTAGAAGGAAAGTTGTAAAACACAAGACTTAAAATGGCCCATTTGGGGGCCGAAATTGTGAAATGACCACCAAAACTGTTGAAACTTGGCATGAGCAGCTTGTTCAAGCCTAAATTGACTTGTATGAACAAATGAGACCTCGATTGGATTTCCCATTAGAAAATTATAAGGAAAAATATAAAACACAAGACTTAAAAGGCCCGTTCGGGGGCCGAAATTATGAAATGACCATCGAAACCACCGAAATTTAGCATGGACAGCTTGTTCAATCCTAAATAGACTTGTAGGAACAAACGAGACCTCGATTAGATTTCCGGTTAGAAAATTAGAAGAAAAATTGTAAAACACACGACTTAAAAGGCCCGTTCAGGAGCTGAAATTGTGAAATGACCACCGAAATCGCCGAAACTTAGCACATGTAGCTTACTCAAGACTAAATAAACTTGTATGAGCAAATAGAACTCGATTGGACTTCCCGTTACAAAATTAAAATCAAAATTATGAAATTTATATCGAGGTTTTTTTTTTTTTTTTTTTTTTTTGGGTCAATCTAATATTGTTTTTTCTTTTTTCATGTGACAGATTGGCAATGGTGGAAAATAGTTCGGGCTACATCAGAAGATTTGATTTTGTGTTTTTGGAAATATTTTAACATAAGATTTTGTAAATGATTTATGGATTATATGTTTAGCATCAAAATATTTGGTGTTGTGTTTTTGAAAATATTTGGACATAGGATTTTGGTAAATAACTTTTTGGTTAGATGTTTAGCATCAAAATATTTGGTTTTGTATTTTTGAAAATATTTTTACATAGAATTTGGTAATGTATTTGTAGGTTTGATGTTAATAGTTTGTAAGTACTTTGGTATGAATGTTTTAGATTGTCAGAGAATTGTAATTATGTTTATTGGAATGTTTAATAGCTATTAATTTTGAATTATTATGAATGTCATGCACGAGTGTATTATTATTTACATTACATTTGTGTATATATTGTGTAGAGAAAAACATGTGTTTTGGATTATTTTGAACAGAAAAATTATTAAAATCAAAATTTGTGCAGTGAATTTTTAGTGACAGGTGATTTTTTGGTCGCTGTTAATATATTTGGCAATAACGTATTGTTTTTGTCGCTAAAAGTTAGTGGCTATTCCAAAAACTTTTAGCAACCAAACCTAGTCTATCGCTAAAAACTTGATTTTTAGCGACCAAATTAATTTTGTTGCTAAATAGTACTTTTGCTGACGTATTTATTTGTCGCTAAAACTACATAGTCCATCAAAATTTTAACCTTTTAGCGACAAATTAGAATTCTATAGTGACAAAATATTTGATTTTTGGCGACCATTTTTGCTTGCCGCTAAATGTCCATATATGGTGACTATTTATGATTTTGTTGCCAATACTTTTAGTGATAAGCCTTTGGCAACCAATTGTGTATTTGTCACCGATTTTTTTGGTGACGAAATTTATATTTTTGGTGACCAATTTTTTGGTCGCCAAATGTGCTTTTCGTTATAGTGAACTTTGGACTGTGGTAATTTGACACCTAAAATTTTAGGGTCTTTAAAAGAAACAGGACCTTAAGTGACAACATAAGTGACGTGCTAGTTGGAATTACATTGATTGTTAATTTAAGTTTCACAATTGTACTCATATTGACATAGTAAATTGTGTTAACTTTTGATTTATTTTAAACTTAGCCATAGAATATTAAACTATTTTGTCATGTCATTACGGGTGAATTGTGAAACTCAAATTGTGAATCTTTACCATTTTTCTTTAAAAATATCATTACTACAAAAAATATGTTTATAAATAATTTTTGAATCTTTTATTACGAAAAAAAAACATAAACTAATGTGAGAGAGTTGTATCTATTTCTATAATCTTAATTAATAATAAATCTGACTGTTTCATTTGAAATCAAGAAAGGAAAATATCCAAGTTATATATGGAGATAGAAAGGAAAAGAGAAAGTGAAAAAAAAGGGAATGTATACGTTAGGGGGGTATTGGGTATTGGTCATGGTCATGCATGGAGGCATTTCCCAAAGAGAATCGAATCAGTCCTCTTTCTTTTTGCTTTTTTGCTCAGTTTGCTACAGACCTCTCTCTCTTTACCAGTCTCCAAGAAAATGTTGGGTGATATATCTTATGTTTCTTGTTATTTTCATTCTCTCTCTCTCTCTCTCTCTCTCTCTCTCTCTCTTCCAATTTCATTTCTTGGAGAGTGGTGAGCTGGTTCTGCCCTTTACACCTCTATAGAGAGAGAAAGCGTATATATTATTATTATTATTGTTGTTAATTTTTTTTAAGACTTTTCAATTAAAAAAAAGATGTGTTTATTCATAAATTCATCTTCATCAACTTATATTTTGTTTAATCTAAATTATTTTTTTTGCATTCTGATAAGTTTTATGAGTGATAGAATTATCAAAATATCTCTAATAATAATAGGATGAAACGTGCATTAATATTTATATTGGCAATGTAAATGTTTTATAATGTAAACATTCACACTATCAATGTGAACATTTGTATTGTCAATGTAAACATTCACACTGTCAAATTTATTTAATGTGAATATTCACATTACCAAGTTGTTAAAGGTTTAAAAAATATTTGTAGGGGTAAAATTGTCCATAAATTACCTTAAATATATAAGAATTAGAATTTGATAGATCAAATGTCTAATATAATCAGACTTACTGAAATATAAGAATATCTTATGAACTAATTGACATACAAGTATCTAAAAGAGAGTTTTCTAATAAATTTCTCCAGTTTTTTCTCATCCATCTTCTATTTATGCATAAACACCACGTGTACGCTCAACTTCTAATATATATAAAAATATGAGAAAATTAATGAAACATCTTTCTCTAACTTTGGATTGTAGAAAATGTCAAATATGTTTTTTCTTATTAGTTAAGGTTCCTCAAGAATATTATTAGAAAAATTTCAGCTCATCATAAAGAAATTTCTTTGTGAAGAGCTAAAAATTTCTCTATTTTTGTAAAAATATTGAGGGACCTCAACTATTATAAAAATATTACATGCTTTTTTATTTTATAAAATTTTAATATTAAGAACCTTAAACTAAAGACCTCTAAAAATATATATAAATAAATACAAAGAGATTCATTAATTAAAAAAAAAAAAAAGTCTTCTACATATGCATGATAACGTGATATCTTGCACTCAAATTTTATTCCTTATTAACTATTTCTCATTTAGATTGCATTAAGGACAAAACAATATCTAAAAATTTCAAATTTCATTACACATTTCATATAATCACATAAACTTTAATAGATTTCAATACAATTTTTATATATGTACCAAATCATTTTCCATTAAGAAAAAGGGAACATATATTAGGGAAAAGAAATATGACAGCAAAAAAGGGAAATGCAGTGTTTGGAGAAAAAGAAAAGAAAAGAAAAAAGATGGTCAAATGAACCTCGAAGACTTCTCATCCATCATCAGCTTCGACTATCTTTATCGAAACTCTTACCATTTTATTACTTTCTTTCATTTTGGATTCCTCCTCACATTTCTTAATTATCTCTTCCATTATTTTATTATCTTCATAAAATAGTTTTTGCCTTCCCTTTTTATATCTCAATCACATCAATGAAAAATTTAATTAAATAACTCTTAAAAAAAAAAAAAAGCAACAACAACAACAACAACGTTCTTTGAAGCCATGCAACCTCAGCTTCGGCTTCGATTTTGGCTTCAGTGGACAACTGTCTGGTCATTAAATCTGATATGCAAGAACCACTTTAAAAAAAAATGAAAAATTATAAATACATTCTTAAAATTTGCTTAAAATACGAATTATTTTTTATAATTTTAAAAATTACATCATTTCCCTTAAAATTTCTAATTTCATAACAAACAAACTCTTTTATTAATAAATCATCGTGTTAATTAACAACTTTAATGATGTCAGAAATTTATTTTAATTAATAATTCAGTCAATTTTATTCTCGTATAGGATAGCGGTTAGGAATTTTATTTTTCAGTTAATTTTGTTAAATAAAAAATTCTCATAAGAGAATATTTATAATTTTTTAAATTATAAGAAATAATATGCATTTTAAGTAAACCTTAGTGATATGTTTATAATCTACCAAAAAACTAAAAAGAAAAAGTTAATTCAAACATGGGTGAGAAGCAAAGGATAATAGTTGGCAACAGGTAATAGGAATCAACAATTTACAATGTTGCATCTCCTAATTTATCATTTTTAAATAACTCTTAATAATTTGATATTGAGATTAGATCCTACGTGATAAAATAGTTAACAAATCAAAATTTAATACTTTATATTTAAAAATTAGTTAGATGAAACTCTAAATATTCTCATGAGAATATATATATAGGTACATGTGGGGATATAATTCTGAGCATTAACACATGGCAGGATGACGTCGGCGTGTCATCAGGGGAGCCACGTGTCACAGTAAAGCTTTGCCAGGGTATCCTAGTATTGCCGAGGTAATTTCTGAAGGCAGAATAATTCGGGACAAAGGCCTTCAACCTCGGCCTAAGAGGTTAAGTCCGAGCTACCCGCAGAGAAGTCAGCCGAGGTCGATGTTATAAAATATTATCTTAGTTTGGTGGATGTACAGCTGTGTAAAGAGAACCACGAGGCCATTATATCACCAACAAACTTGATCTTGAGACCATGTGAAGGACCCACGAGGCCACTAACAGTAGTGGGGAGGAATAAAACAGCTTTCACCTGGAAAGCTGCCAAAAGTGCTACAGTGCGCTGGCAATACAGCTCAAAAGCTGTGAGCTTCTCCATCTCTATGGGGATGTATATATAGAAATGGAGGACAACAAACAGAGGGGGCTAAGTCAGATACATTGGGGCTAGACTGAGAAAATATATTGAGAGACATCAGCTTAATTGTAACATTTACAATCATATACTCATAGAGTGAGAAAGTTGCCAAAAGTGAGTTGTAATTCTTGTTATTACACATAGTGAAACACCTCGGCATCACCCGTGGACGTAGGCAATTATTGCCGAACCACGTAAATCCTTCTTGTCTTTGTGTTATTGCTTGTGTCATCTATTCTGCCTGTGTTACTACTGCTGACTCACTAAGAGGCAGTGTGGTCGGAAAATTTCCCACACAGTACAATTTTCTGACTTGATTATATTTGATGTCATCCGATTCCAATACAAAAAGTTTAAAAGAGCTTTGATAGGGTAGGATGGCGTATAGGGATGGGTAGATCAAAACTATTAAAGTTAGAGTAAAGTATTTCCCTAGTTGAGGATAAAAATAGTAAAGTTCTCATTTTCTTTAACTGTTGAAGTTTTTAGATGAATTGATGGTTAATAATTTAATATAGTATCATTGCAAAAAATAGACTCTGCGTTTGAAATTTACTGCCTACCTGATACTTAAAGACTCATGCGTGGTTTGGTTGGGGTGGGGTGGGGTGTTATTAAGCGTCGAGAATATGAATAACGAAATTACTTCTATCTCTAACCAACTTAAATTTTTAGATAAATTAGTGGTTAATAATTTAACATAATATCAGAATTTCACTATTTGCTCAATAATTAAAAATAATTTTATGTGTATGGCCCACTGATAAAAGAAAATCTGGCTGCACATGAAGAAAAATTTAGAGGAGTAGTGAAATTATCCCTCTCTTTAACAATTAAAGCTTTTAACCCTTTAGACATGTATATAAAAATTGATTCTGAAGTACATAAACAGAATATTCAAAATAGAAAAGCAATTACCATTTTTTTCCCCCCTGTTTATTGACCATTACAAAGTGGGGGGGTCACAACAAGGGTATATTAATGAAAGGAGACAAGACTTCTCCTTAGTAATAAATATGAGATAAGAATAAGGGTTTTGTGTGGTTTGTGGGGTCTTCTCCCTCATCAAAGGGTTTAAACAAAAATAAAATGGAATATTCATTTTGTCTGGTAAGAAATAGTGAGTGAGTTTTGTTCCTCCTTATCCAATCCATAAAACCACAAGCTTGCATATATGGAGCTTTATTCTATGTGCCAAGTTGGCAAATATAAGTGCCCTAAATATTGTTCTAGTCAAAGGGTTTCCTATGGATGTTCATGCATTTGGCTTCCTACGTAGATCTTGGGATGATCTATTGAGGCACTTGTGTGTCCTACTTAGTGGTTACAATTTGTGGTGTCTTCCTTTATGTGGGGGTGTCATGGTCGGTTACAGCTTAGGAAAGTTGGACTCCAACCAATTAACTTTGCTTATCACATCTACTCATCACTATTTAAGTTTAATTCAATGAGCAATAAAATCCTTGCAGGTACCCAATTCAAATAAATATAAATAATATATATATATATATATATGAGAACTGATTGAGAGCTCGAAAAACTGGTGCCCCGAATGCCCCAAAACCACGAAACGACGTCGTTTCGTGGTTTTCATTTTTTTTTTTTTCAGCTGAAGAACGAAGAAGAAGACGGAGGAGGAGAGGGAGGGGGACTGGAGGGGGCCTAAACAATGGGCTGGAGGCGGAGGCGGGAGGCGCGGCGATCGGCGATGGCGGAGGCGACGAGCAGAGGCGGCGATCGGCGATCGGATCGGCGACGGATCGGAGACGACGGGGACGGCGACCGCGACCTCTCCCTCTCCCTCTCCCTCTTTCTCTCCCTCTCCCTCTCCTCTCCTCTCCTCTGCAGGTCGACAATGGCAGGAAAAAAGGGAAAAAAAAAAAAAATGCCTAATGCCCAAAACGACGTCGTTTTGGGCATTAGGGACATTCGGGGCCAAATAATTCGAGGCACAAATCATTTTTGATATATATATATTTATTACATAAATTGTACACTTCAGTTGGTGTGAATGCTGTTACGTTTATTATTTTTTTCAAGAATGTCATTGTCACCTAGTAACTCTCTACCCCTTTTTTGTTCTATTTTTCTAGTTTGACAACTTGCCTTCTATCTTCTCTCTCTTTGTTCTTCTTTGCGAATGGCAAAGGCGGCGATCGGCGATCGGATCGGCGACGGATCGGAGACGACGGGGACGGCGACCGCAACCTCTCCCTCTCCCTCTTTCTCTCCCTCTCCCTCTCCCTCTCCTCTCCTCTCCTCTGCAGGTCAACAATGGTAGGAAAAAAGGAAAAAAAAAAAATGCCTAATGCCCAAAACGACGTCGTTTTGGACATTAGGGACATTCGGGGCCAAATAATTCGAGGCACAAATCATTTTTGATATATATATATATTACATAAATTGTACACTTCAGTTGGTGTGAATGCTGTTACGTTTATTATTTTTTTCAAGAATGTCATTGTCACCTAGTAACTCTCTACCCCTTTTCTGTTCTGTTTTTCTAGTTTGACAACTTGCCTTCTATCTTCTATCTCTTTGTTCTTCTTTGCGATTGGGTCAGCATATGATTGTGCTTGTTTGGGTGTCAACCTAGTTGGGATTATTTTCATCAAGCTATGATGCTATCCCCCTTCGCCCATTGATGTATCTTTCATTATTGTACCTTAGTCGATACATCAATAATTTTTTTCTTTTACTGATCAAAAAATCTATCACCCCTTTTCACACAATAATTGTCACATTTTCATCAAACTGTTCAAAAATGTTAATCAATTTTTTCTTTAATCATCAAACTAATTAAAAATTTAATTACAAAATTGCAAACACTTAGCATTTGCTCCGGTTGCTAGTATATTCATATTTAGGATTCATGAATATATTTTTGTACTTGTTCTAAATGCTTTACTAGAAGTAGGGGCTCCTGAACCATTGTGATAAAGTAATACAAACAAGGGATGATGGAATTTGACTTTCAATTAATTTAACTATTGTAGTTTTGAATTTTAAAATGAATTTGTGAATAATGATAAAAAAAAAAAAAGATAAGAAAAAAAAATATATATAGAAGGGAATTTCCAATAAGAAGTTTGTGGATATGCGTGGGAAATATTCTAAATGTAATAACTAAATTTCTTTTTACATCCACCTCAAGCAATGTAGCCCTTGTATATCTAGTGGAGAAATTCATGTACCAATATAGAGAGAATGTTGGTGTAATGAGAAATACAATGGATGTATTTAGAAGCTCCCCTACAAGCTCCCTATGACTTGTACACTTCCTGTTGGTCAATCTTCACTATAATTAATTAATTCAGTTTGTGTACTTAACAACAAACAGAATTTAAAAGAAATAAAGGAAATGAGAGAATTTGTTTGATTACAAAAATCAAACTCGAAGTAAAAATAAATAAAGAAAAACAGATTTTATTTTGTTACAAAAACAAAATTAAAATCTGATTTAAATAACTAATAAAACACCGAAAATAAATTAAATAACTTACTTAATTAATTTATTCAAATTATAATCTGATCAAGTCCAGTGTTTAACACTGTGTCCTTAAGACAGATTCGTCCTCTCCTCGGTGCTTTCAGAATGTGGACGTCTATCTCCCAGGATGAAATGATCTACTACCAACAATAGCAGCACTACAAATTGTTTGTCTAACGAACACACTAAGTGTTTATACTCTTTCTCACAAAAATAAAATGCAGCAAAATGAGGAATATAATTTGCAGAGGTGAAATACGAAATTTCTGAATATAAAACATCAAATGATGGTTGTCCTATTTATAGATGTAAAGGTGGCTGCAGGTTTTGAATTGAACAGGTATGAAACCTGTTGGTTTTGAATTCAAACAGATTTGAATCTGTTGGGTTCATAATTTAAACAGATAAAAAACGGGAAGGACCCTGTTTGGATGTACAATAAAACTAGACCAGTTTATTTTTAGTTTAATTTGAAAACGGGAAGGGTCCCGTTTGGATGTACAGTAAAACCAAACCAACAGATTATTTTGAATTCTGGATTTTATTTTACCAAAAATAAAATTAAATTCAAATGTTTTTTGCCCAAAAAAATTAGTATTGGGCCGAACAAGCCCAATCCAACCACGCACCCGCGCCCAAGCCCAGGCCCAGCCCGCTAGACCGGACGGCGGCGGCGGCGCGCGCGTGTGGTGATTTTTGGGTCCAATGGGTCTAGCCCATTTTGCCCATAATCTCTCCCTCTAAAACAATTGGGTACCCCTTGGGGCACACCCCAAGTACCAAACCCATGCCTTATAAATCCATTCAAAACTTCCCACCAAATCAATGTGGGACAAGCCTTATTCAATACCACTACAAGAAAAAACACTTTTCGTGACCAACATTTTGGTCGCGAAAAGTACCATATTTGGTTGTTAAAACCTTTTCGCGACCAAAATATGTTGGTCGCGAGTTGGTCGCTAAAGCTTCATTACAGATAGTTTTCTGTGATCAAAAAAACCTTTGGTTGCTAAAAGTGACCATTCGCGACCAACTTTTTTGGTCGCAGAAAGTCCAATTCATATTAGTCAAAAGTAAACTTTTAGCGACCAAAGATAAGTTGGTTGCCAAAAGTCAGCGCCTTGACCCAAAAAAATTAATTCTTTTGTGCTGCCTGGGACTTGAACTCCTAACCAAGGAGTCACCATGCACCCAATCCACTCTGCCAATAACATGCTTCTTGTTCATATTTGGCAAAAAAAATATATAACCCATAAAAACTAGGTTATATATTATTTTATAAAACTTTTATTGCCTAAACAGAAAAATAGCATGTAATTACAGTAGTATCCTTTTTTTAAAAATTTATCCCGCCATAATTTTCCGCGACCAACTTTTTTTTGTGGTTGCCAAAGGGTAATCTTCCGCGACCAAAAAAGCCTTTGGTCATCAATAGTATACTTTCTGCGACCAACTTTTTTTTTGGTCGCCAAAAGGTGATCTTCCGTGACCAACTTTTTTTTTTTTGGTCGCCAAAGGGTAATCTTCCGTGACCAAAAAAGCCTTTGGTCGCTAATAATATACTTTCTGTGACCAACTTTTTTTTTTTTGGTCACCAAAGGGTATACTTTCCGTGACCAACTTTTTTTTTTGTCGCCAAAAGGTGATCTTCCGCGACAAAAAAAGCCTTTGGTCGCCAATAGGTATACTTTCCGCTACCAACGTTTTTTTTTGGTCGCCAAAAGGTGATTTTCTGTGACCAAAAAATTGTGGTCGCCAAAAGTTAAATTTTAGTGGCAGAAAGTGGACTATTTGCGACCAAAAAAAATAGGTGGTCGCCAAAAGTGTTTTTTCTTGTAGTGTATCTTTAAGGATTTTTCACCAAAACTTCCATTTCCATGGAGCATACTTTAGCTTCAATTTCCCATTCACTCGGTAATGGTTTTGAGTAACCAAATATACCACGTAAATCACAACGCGGCATAGAACGCGTTACCACTTTGACTTGCGTAAATCGACGCACGGGGCCCACCTAAAAAATAGACCAAACTTAGGAAAAAATTCTTGTTTTACCCAGAATTTTATAACCATTTCCAACAATCCCCCACATAAATGGAATTTGATGACAACGGAAATGCAACAATATGCAGACTTTATCGAAAGAGTATAAGTCAAAAATATCTTGCATCAGGATAGGTAGCTTTCGGCCTTGAACCTTCCCTAGTGATAACCTATCGGACTTATTGGCTAACCAATGGACGCGATGCCTTGAATTGTTCAACCGTTTGTGCAAGCCAAGACAACAGATTTCACACAAAATATCTTCGAACACATCGTGGTTCTCACTGTTGTGTTCATTTTGGCCTTGAACACTCCTGATTTTCATGAGTGTTTCTAGATAATGTAGCCTCTTTTATTCTCATAGAACCGGCCCCAGTTCAACACTCATATAGGTGATTCTTATTGTGAGTATCTCCTTATACTCGTCTTGATTTTCATGCCTTAATCAAGAAATAAGTAATCATTAAAAGCAAAGATTATCTTTATACCCCCGCATACAACAAATGTTACAGATATCACTCTCACCATAGGAATGGATAAGGAATTTTAATCCCTTGGTGATTTCTGACGAGCCATACATAACTTAGTTGTCCCTTTGAACTTAGTTCTTGGGATCTCCAGTCATATAAGTAGGGTTACCATTATGACTATGTAATAGGCTTTAATCCCATCCCTTTCGATGAACTATACACTAGCTCTTTTGTCAAACCTTTTGTTAACGGATGCGCAATATTCTCTTTAGATTTTATATAATCTATTGAGATTATCCCATTTGACAACAACTGCCTAACGGTATTATGTCGACGACGAATATGTCGTGACTTACCGTTATACATATGATTCTGTGCCCTGCCTATTACAAATTGACTATCACAATGAATGCAAATAGCTGGCACAGGTTTTGGCCACATTGGAATGTCTTCTAAGAAGTGACGAAGCCATTCTGCTTTTTCTCCTGCTTTGTCTAAAGTAATGAACTCGGATTCCATTATGGATCGTGCGATGCATGTTTGTTTTATGGATTTCCAAGAAACATGTCACGACCCAAACCCGGCCCTATGGGTTTAGCATCAGAATCGGCGATGTCAAGAGATTAGAACTTTCTTGAAACGATGTCTGATTAAGCAGTCTGGGAACTGGCGGAAGCCAATACAGTAAGTAACTAGTGTCCATTGAGTTGTGAAAATCTGTATGCCAAAAACATTTTTCATGCATTCATACAGTTCAGAACAGTATAGTCTATATACAGTCTATACAATCATATACAAACATATAAACAGTTAGTACGGGAACCTAATCCCTCGATATGATGCAGTAAAAGCAAAGAGATCTATCTGATGAGTACAAAACAGTAAGGAGACCGATGGGGGACACAAAACACCCCAAGCCATAGCATGGCAACTCGGAACCTCGCAGTGAGGCACATAGGCTGGCTTAACAAAACTAGGGACCAACCCACGCTCTTAGCTCCGGTCTGGCTGCTGAGAACCTACATATATATATATATAAACAGTGAACTAAAGCCCAGTGAATAACATAATGCATAAAGAGGTTATGAATGAATGTCCTTACAGTAATGAAATCAGTTCATTAAACAGTAGTTCAGTCTTTCAGTCAATCAGTCATATGTGGCACACCCATTAGCCTATAAACAGTAGGTCCAAAAGGACCGGGTCTTAACAGACCCAACAGTAATGATGGCCATCAATCAGTAAACAGTATGGTTCCACAAGGGAACCGACAGAGCTCTATGTGATAAAGATGCGATGAAGTGCTAAGGATGCCTGTCTGATTCAGAATACAGGACATACATTCATTCAGTAAACAATATCAGTTCAATAAACAGTTCAGTTCAGTATTCAAAAGATAACCATTTTGAACATATCTTTACACAATCGTTACTCACAGAGATTGGGCTAGTAGCAGCTAGAGCGCGTCCCCGAGAGCCAACCCTAAACAGTTAACAAATAGAACACACACTAAGTTTCACAGTCGGGAAGGATGATAATTAAATCCGTAAATTTTCTCGGTGTGGTTCTATGTCTAAATCCTCATTAAGATGCCTTAAACTAGGCCTAAGAATGCCTAGGATGGGATGAGGATGCAAAAATACACTTAGAAAACATTTTGCATAATTTGCTGAAATAAGAGCCTCGCTCGAGCGAGCCTTTCTTCGCTCGAGCGAGCTTCCAAAACCAAAGGCCTCGCTCGAGCGAATAATCCTTCGCTCGAGCGGTCTGATGAAACAGTAAAAGTACTGGATGCTCAATTTTTACGCTCGAGCCACCAATCCTTCGCTTGAGCGTAACTCAGAGGAAACGTTGGTCGCTCGAGCGAGGAATCCTTCGCTCGAGCGAAGAAGCCAAATCTGGAATTTCCAGATTTGCCTTCCAAGCTCAAACCAAGCATTCTCAACTCAATCCTCGACCTCTTGGGCCCAAATTCTGGAAAATACATCCCAAAACAATGTATAACAAGTTTCAAAAGCCAATTTATGAATTCAAGCCCCAAAGGTGAGTCAATAAAATCCAAAATTCAAACCCATTTTCAAGAACAATTTCAAAACATACAATGCATGAGTTTTTAACCAAATTCAAGGTTCAAATCTTGCTCTAATGAGCTTAATAGTTGGAAAACAAAATGAAAACATGGACTTTGTTAGAAACATGAGAATCCATCATGAATTCAACTTCAAAATTTATCAATACACACATGCATGCATGAAATGAGTTCTAGCTCAACACTATAGAACCAATTTATGTCCTAGCTCTATAATTTGCCATGAATCTAGCAAGAATCAACCTTAAATGCAACAATGAGTGGCTAATATACATACCTAAGTCTTCAATTGAGAGCCTAGGAGATCAATTTGACAATCTACACTTCAAATCTACCAAAATCCAAGCCAAAATCACCAAATCAACCTCTTCTCTCTCTCACTCTCTTGTTTGGTCGGTTGAGCTCAATAGAATGGCTGAGGAATTTGTTTGCTAAGTGTATAACAAAGTGTAAAGGCTCAAGTAATAAGATTAAACAAATGCCCACTCAATGGCAGTTTCGTAATTATTGCAACTCTATTAATTTGACTCAAATTAATCTAGTTTAATCATACCTAATCACATTTTGGATAAATATATCATAAGATCAGATAAATTCTACTGATCATGAAACACTAAAGCGGTTTTCGGTTCGGCCGATAAGGCCTTCAATTTGCGATTTAAACATGAAACACGAGCAGTAATCAAGTAATCAAGCAGATAAGAATGCAATACAATAGATAAACTTATTCAATTTGATTTCGATTTCAATCATCCATTCGATTACTTGATTAATTCAATTATCAGTCATTAGCGATTCGGTTTAGCGAGAACGGTAGCTAATTCAAGAGTTTATCGATAATCGATGCGAGGGTTGTTACGATTCCTCCTTATAAGGAGTTTAGTCCTTTAAACTCGAGTTACCTTCAGTCTGGAAGAAAACAGGGTCCAGTGGGAACAAATCAGGATATCTTTTCGCCATGTCATCTTCCCTTTCTCAAGTGGCATAGACGCCACCATGGTTCTGCCAATCAACTTTTACCAACGGGATTTCTTTGTTTCTCAGTTTCTTGATCCGTCGGTTCACAATCTGTATAGGCCGTTCCTCGTAAGTGTAGTCATCACTCAACACGATACAAGTAGGCTCAATCACGTGGAAGGGATCCCGGAGATAGTCTCTCAACATCGAAATGTGGAAAACATTATGCATATGCTCCATTTCAGGAGGAAGTACAACTTAATACGCCACCGGATTGATTTTCTCAATAATCTGATACGGTCCGACATATCTTGGCGCTAACTTGCCTTTGACTCCAAAACGAGTCTGGCCTTTCATTGGTGTCACTTTCACAAAAACGTGATCACCCACTTCATATTCTCGGTCTCGCCTTCTAATATCTGCATAACTCTTCTGTCTACTCTATGCAGTTTTCAGTCTTTGTTGTATCAGTTTTATCTTTTCAGTTGTTTCATATACAATCTTGGGCCCAAGCAACGGCCCATCTCCAACTTCTACCCAGCAAATTGGAGATCTACACTTTCTGCCATACAATGCCTCGAAAGGCGCCATACCAATACTCGAATGGTAGCTGTTGTTGTAGGTGAATTCAACCAATGGCAAATGACTTTCCCAATTTCCCTGAAAATCAAGGACACACATTCTCAGTAGATCCTCTAAAGTCTGGATGGTCCTTTCTGACTGTCCATCTGTCTGAGGATGATAGGCGCTACTCAGCCTCAATTCAGTACCCAATGCAGTCTGTAGGCTTTGCCAGAACCTCGATGTAAACTTCGAATCCCTGTCAGAAACAATAGATATAGGCACTCCATGCAATCTCACAATTTCGTCAATATAGATAACAGCCAATTTGTCTGCATTATAAATTGTCTTGACAGGTAGGAAGTGTGCAGATTTAGTCAATCTATCAACAATAACCCAAATAGAGTCCATACCTTTTCTGGAGCGAGGTAATCTAACGATGAAATCCATCGTGATATGCTCCCATTTCCACTCTGGTATGGGTAAGGGTTGCAGTAAGCCCGCGGGTCGTTGATATTCAGCTTTGACTTGTTGGCAGTGAAGACATTTGGACATAAAGTCGGCAATTTCCTTCTTCATTCCTGGCCACCAGAAATTCTGTTTCAGATCTTGGTACATTTTCGTATTCCCCGGGTGAATCGAAAACTTCGAACTGTGGCCTTCTTGCAGTACTCTTCTTTTCAATTCAGTGTCATTTGGTACACACAGTCTATCTTGAAATTTCAGTACATTGTTGTCAAATTTGAACCCCGGTCTCGGTTTAGAATCTCTCTCTTCGATGATTTTCTTCAAGTAATCATCCAGTTGTTGTTTTTCTTTAATTTCCTCAATCAATGCTGGTTAAGCAGACATAGCAGCTAAGGTTCCACCCTGTTCTCTCAAAACAATTTCAATTTCAGACTTTTCCAGATCATGAAGCAATTCTTTCTGCCCGGTGAGCAAACAAGCTAAGTTGGCAACTGACTTTCGGCTCAATGCATCGGCAACAGTGTTAGCTTTTCCCGGATGGTACAAAATCTGTAGATCATAATCTTTGATCAGTTCCAGCCATCTCCGCTGTCTCATATTCAGTTCTTTCTGAGTGAAAAAGTACTTCAGACTCTTATGGTCAGTATACACTTCACATGTTGCTCCATACAAATAGTGACGCCAAATTTTCTGTGCAAACACTACTGCAGCAAGTTCTAAGTCATGGGTCGGGTAGTTCTTTTCATGTGGTCTCAACTGTCAGGAAGCATAAGCAGTAACTCTCCCATTCTGCATTAAAACACACCCCAAACCCTTATGAGAAGCATCACTAAATCTGATATAACCATCCGTACACGAAGGTAGAGTCGAGAACAGTCAGATCACAAGTCGGGTTTTCAATTCTGAAATCTTGATTCCTTTGATCATCCGATCAAATGGTGTCCCCTTCTGAGTCAACTGAGTCAGTGGTAAGGCAATTTTGGAGAAATCTTTGACAAATCTTCTGTAATATCCAGCCAGTCCCAAAAAGCTTTGGACTTCAGTCACATTTGTTGGTCTAGGCCAGTTCACTACAGCTTCAATTTTCTGCGGATCAACAGAAATTCCGTCTTTGCTAACAACATGCCCCAAAAACATAACATGATCAAGCCAAAATTCACACTTAGACAGTTTAGCATACAATTTCTGTTCTCTTAAGGTTTGCAAGGCAAGTCTCAGATGGTGTTCATGTTCTTCTCTAGTTTTAGAATAAATCAGGATGTCATCAATGAATACCACAATAAAATCATCAAGGTATGGTTTAAAAATTCTGTTCATGAGGTCCATAAATGCAGCAGGGGCATTCGTAACTCCGAACGGCATAACTAAAAATTCATAATGGCCATACCTCGTTCTAAAAGCAGTTTTATCAATATCTTCCGGTTTGACTTTCAGTTGATGATACCCCGATCTGAGATCAATCTTGGAAAACACTTGTGCACCCTGTAACTGGTCAAATAAATCATCAATACGCGGTAATGGATATTTATTCTTTACAGTTACCTTGTTCAGTTCGCGGTAATCAATACACAGTCTCAGTGAGCCATCTTTCTTCTTTACAAACAAAACAGGTGCACCCCACGGTGAAGTACTGGGCCTGATGAACTTCTTGTCTAACAATTCTTGCAATTGTACTTTCAATTCCTTCAGTTCGGTTGGAGCCATTCTGTAAGGAGCTTTAGATATTGGTTGTGTACCCGGAATCACATCCACAGTAAATTCGATTTCCCTGTCACTCAAATCCCCTGGCAAATCATCTGGAAATACATCTAGGAATTCCCTAACTATAGGAATGCAATTCACATCAGTTTTAACATCATTATTAGCAGATACAGTCAGTACAGAACACAGATATCCTTTACACCCCTTTCTAATCAGTTTAACAGCTTTCACAGAAGAAATCAGATACGGAGGAGGTACTACTCCACTCCCATTAAACACAAATTCAGGTAAACCCGGTGGGCAGAAAACTACTTGTTTTGTTACACAGTCTATAGTGGCATGATATTTTTGTAACCAATCCATCCCCAATATTACATCAAAGTGATCAATGTTCAATGGCAGTAAATCAATAAATAGATGCATATCCCCAACAATAATCTCACAGGCAGGATACATATATGCACATGTCATGGATCCCCCAACAGGTGATGATACAGCTAGCAGATAGTTCATGGGTTCTAAGGGTCTATTCAATTTACGCGAAAAAGTATGCGATACATACGAATGTGTAGACCCCGAATCAATTAACACATATGCATTTTGAGCACAGATAGAGAGGATACCTGACACAATAGTCTCAGTGTTTTGCACGTCTCCCGGTACTAGGGCGAACACTCGGCCCTGCCTCATAGGCTCTTTCCCGGTAGCTTTGGGGTTCGGTTTTGGTGTTGCGGTGATCTTTTGCGCTTGGTGACTTTACTCTTTGCTTGCGGGCGAGGGCGATCTTTAATTCGTGGCCCACCTTGCCACACAGAAACAAGCTCCAAATCGTAGCAAACCCCTTTGTGCTTATTGCCACATACGGGCGGGATGGAGTAAACCCACTCCTTGGTGGGGCTAGTCGTCGACCCGTGATACATTTCTTGGTTCTTTGGGTTATGCTTGCCTTTCTTGAATTTGAAACCCTGCCTTTTACCTTGCCACTCAGTTGTTGGTGTTTCAGATTGTTTCACTGCTGCAATATTCGACTTGGCCATCTATGCCCGGTCGAGAACACCCACATAAGTTGGTAACTTCAAGACACTTATTCTATCCAGTATTGCCGCATTCAGGCCGCCCTCAAATCTTTGGGCCTTCTTATAATCGGTGTCCACCATATGTGGTGCATACCTAGCAAGTTCGGTGAATTTCTTCTCATACTCGGCAACAGACGTTTTGCCCTGTCTCAGTTGTTCGAACTCCGTTACTTTTCTGTCCCTGATACACTGGGGAAAATATTTTTCAAAGAAGGACTCCTTAAACTGAGCCCAAGTCACTACAGCGTTAGTATCACGGACCAGCATCCACCACCTTCTGGCCTCTTCTTGCAAGGTGAAGGTAGCTAACAATACTTTATTTGCTTCCGAGCACAGAAAAACCTCAAACAACTTCTCAGTCTCAAGAACCCAAGCTTCAGCCTTTAACGGTTCAAGGCCTCCCTGAAAGGATGGCGGTTTCAGTTTGCTGAACTTCTGGGTGAGAGCAATTATGTCCCCATCATTCAGATTTGCATTAGGTTCCGGCTGTACCGGAGGAGGAGGAGGTGGGGGATGTTGATTCGGTTGTTGTTCGAGTCTAGCAGTTAACAGTTCCATCATTCTTTCCATTCTGGCCATTCTTGCCTCAGTAGAGGAGGATTCAGTTTCATTTGCATTATTCATTTCACTATAAGCAGTTATAACTGTTATCATTATACGCAATTGTACAATTACACAGTTTAACATTCTAACATAACTTCAATCAATCATAAGCACACACTTTTCAAGTTCATGAGATGCCCTAATTGCTTTTCTAGGACACCCTATAGCTCATTTGGACACGTGTGTGCGGTATAACTCGTGGTTAAGTATCGCTCTGATACCACTCTGTCACGACCCAAACCCGGCCCTATGGGTTTAGCATCAGAATCGCCAAGAATCCGAGATTACCGAAGGCTCTTGAAACGATATCTGATTAAGCAATCTTGGGCTGGCGGAAATATCTGATAAGTAACTAGTGTCCATTGAGCTGTGAAAATCTGTATGCCAAAAACATTTTTCATGCATTCATACAGTTCAGAACAGTACAGTCTATATGCAGTCTATACAATCATATACAAACATATAAACAGTCAGTACGGGAACCTAATCCCTCGATAATAGTACAGTAAAACAGTAGACAGTCTATACAGTAGTACAAAACAGTAAGGAGACCGATGGGGGATACAAAACACCCCAAGCCATAGCATGGCAACTCGGAACCTCGCAGTGAGGCACATAGGCTGGCTTAACAAAACTGGGGACCAACCCACGCTCCTAGCTCCGGTCTGGCTGCTGAGAACCTACATATATATATATATATATATAAACAGTGAGCTAAAGCCCAGTGAATAACATAATGTGTAAAGAGGTTATGAATGAATGTCCTTACAGTAATGAAATCAGTTTATTAAACAATGATTCGATCTTTGATATTTGATCAATCAGTCATATGTGGTACACCCATTAGCCTATAAACAGTAGGTCCAAAGGACCGGGTCTTAACAGATCCAACAGTAATGATGGCCATCAATCGATGCAGATATGGTTCCACAAGGGAACCGTGAGCTCTATGTGATAACGATGCGATAAGTGCTAAGGATGCCTGTCTGATTGAGAATCTGAGACATACATTCATTCAATAAACAATATCGATTCAATAAACAGTTCGATTCGAGATTCAAAAGATAACCATTTTGAACATATCTTTACACAATCGTTACTCACGAGATTGGGCTAATAGCGACTAGAGCGCGTCCCGAGAGCCAACCCTAAACAGTTAACAAATAGAACACACACTAAGTTTCACAGTCGGGAAGGATGATAATTAAATCCCTAAATTTCCTCGGTGTGGTTCTATGTCTAAATCCTCATTAAGATGCCTTAAACTAGGCCTAAGAATGCCTAGGATGAGATGAGGATGCAAAAATACACTTAGAAAACATTTTGCATAATTTGCTGAAATAAGAGCCTCGCTCGAGCGAGCCTTTCTTCGCTCGAGCGAGCTTCCAAAACCAAAAGCCTCGCTCGAGCGAACAATCCTTCGCTCGAGCGGTCTGATGAAACAGTAAAAGTACTGGATGCTCAATTTTTACGCTCGAGCCACCAATCCTTTGCTCGAGCATAGCTCAGAGGAAACGTTGGTCGCTCGAGCGAGGAATCCTTCGCTCGAGCGAAGAAGCCAAATCTGGAATTTCCAGATTTGCCTTCCAAGCTCAAACCAAGCATTCTCAACTCAATCCTCGACCTCTTGGGCCCAAATTCTGGAAAATACATCCCAAAACAATGTATAACAAGTTTCAAAAGCCAATTTATGAATTCAAGCCCCAAAGGTGAGTCAATAAAATCCAAAATTCAAACCCATTTTCAAGAACAATTTCAAAACATACAATGCATGAGTTTTTAACCAAATTCAAGGTTCAAATCTTGCTCTAATGAGCTCAATAGTTGGAAAACAAAATGAAAACATGGACTTTGTCAGAAACATGAGAATCCATCATGAATTCAACTTCAAAATTTATCAATACACACATGTATGCATGAAATGAGTTCTAGCTCAACACTATAGAACCAATTTATGTCCTAGCTCTATAATTTGCCATGAATCTAGCAAGAATCAACCTTAAATGCAACAATGAGTGGCTAATATACATACCTAAGTCTTCAATTGAGAGCCTAGGAGATCAATTTGACAATCTACACTTCAAATCTACCAAAATCCAAGCCAAAATCACCAAATCAACCTCTTCTCTCTCTCACTCTCTTGTTTGGTCGGTTGAGCTCAATAGAATGGCTGAGGAATTTGTTTGCTAAGTGTATAACAAAGTGTAAAGGCTCAAGTAATAAGATTAAACAAATGCCCACTCAATGGCAGTTTCGTAATTATTGCAACTCTATTAATTTGACTCAAATTAATCTAGTTTAATCATACCTAATCACATTTTGGATAAATATATCATAAGATCAGATAAATTCTACTGATCATGAAACACTAAACGGTTTTCAGTTCGGCCGCCGATAAGGCCTTCAATTTGCAGTTTAAACATGAAACACGAATAGGTAATCAAGTAATCAAACAGATAAGAATGCAATACAATAGATAAACTTATTCAATTTCAGTTTCGATTTCAATCAGTCCATTCAGTACTTCAGTTAATTCAATTATCAGTCATTAGCAGTTCAGTTTAGCAGTAACCAGTAGCCAATTCAGTAGTTTATCGATAATCAGTACGAGGGTTGTTACAAAACAGCAGCGTCTCCCAGAGTAAAGACATATCCATTTGTGGATTTTGAATCTTTAGTATCCGATATCCAATTTGCATCACAATAACCTTCAAGTACTGCTGGATATCGAGTAAAGTTCAAACCATGATCACGGGTGAATCTTAGATATCTAAGAACCCCGAATGATCGCTTTCCAATGGTCTTCTCCGAGGTTACTAGTGTACCTACTCAATATACTAATAGCGTAAGCTATATCAGGACGAGTACAATTCATTAGGTACATTAGGCTTCCAATGATTTGGGAGTATTTTAACTGAGACACTGCATCACCTTTATTTTTCGATAAATAAAGACTGATGTCTACAGGTGTTCTAGCTAAAGTCATATCATCCTTGATAAATTTATCAAGAATTTTCTCAATATAGTGAGATTGAGATAACGCATATCTGTAAGATGTTTTAGTAATTTTCATTTCTAATATAACATCTGCGACCCCCATATCTTTCATATCAAATCTTTTGTTAAGCATTTGCTTAGTTGATTTGATTATGTTTTGACTGCTTCCAATGATAAGCATGTTATCCACATAAAGACAAACTATGACATATCCTTGGTCAGTGTTTTTAACATAGACGCATTTGTCACATTCGTTTATCTTAAACACATTAGTAAGCATTGCATGACCAAATTTTTCATGCCATTGCTTAGGTGCTTGTTTTAATCCATAAAAGGATTTTACAAGTCAACAAACTTTCTCTTCTTGCCTTGATACTACAAACCCTTCGGGTTGCTCCATATAGATCTCTTCATTTAGATCGCCGTTTAAGAAAGCTGTCTTAACATCCATTTGATGTATTTCTAAATTAAACAACGCTGCTATAGAAATAAGCATGCGAATGGATGTTATTCTTGTCACAGGGGAATATGTATCAAAATAGTCCAGACCTTCCTTTTGTCTGTAACCTTTAGCTACAAGTCTTGCTTTATACTTGTCAATTGAACCATCTGCTTTCATTTTTCTCTTGAATATCCATTTATATCCAAGAGGTTTAGAACCTGGTGGAAGATCCACAAATTCCCAAGTATGATTTTGCATAATGGATTCAATTTCATTATTAACAACCTCTTTCCACAAATGTGCTTCATGACCTGTCATTGCTGCCTTAAAGCTTTGAGGTTTATTTTCTAACAAGTATGTCAGAAAATCTGGACCAAAGGATTTTGATGTTCTCACTCTCTTACTTCTTCTTGGTTCATCATCAGTTAAATCCTATTGGTCGAGACCATTACTAGTCGCTTGTGTTTGATTGTCATTAGTCTCTTGACTTTGTGGACAATCATAAGTTCTTTTCTGTGAACTTAATTCCTGTCCTTTCTTGTAAGGAAAGACATGTTCAAAAAATACAGCATTCCTTGACTCTATAATAGTGTTCACATTTATATCAGGTATTTTGATTTATAAGTCAGAAACTGATATGCACTACTATTCTGCGCATAACCAATAAACACACAATCTACTGTTTTTGGTCCAATCTTAGTCTTTTTAGGAACAAGAACTTCAACTTTTGCCAAACACCCCCACACTTTTAAGTATTTGTAGGAAGGCGGTCGACCTTTCCACAATTCATAAGGAGTGCTGTTGGTTTTCTTGTGGGGTATTTTGTTAAGAACATAATTAGCAGACAATATTGCTTCCCCCCACAAGTTTTGTGGTAATCCTGAACTTAGTAACATGGCATTTATAATTTCTTTTAGGGTTCTATTCTTTCTTTCAGCAATTCTATTTTGCTGAGGAGAATAAGGTGCTGTAGTTTGGTGAATAATGCCATGTTATGCACAAAATTCATTTAATGATGTATCATATTCACCACCCCTATCACTTCTAACCATTTTAATGGTTTTACCAAGTTGATTTTCAACTTCTGTTTTGTAGAGTTTAAACATTTCTAAGGCTTCATCTTTACTTCTAAGTAAATAAACATAACAATATCTTGTGCAATCATCGATAAATGTTATGAAATACTTTTTGCCTCCTTTAGTTTGAATAAATTTTAGATCACATACATCAGTATGAATTAATTCTAGAGGTTCGGTTTTTCTTTCAACCGATTTAAATGAAGTCTTAGTTGGTTTCGCTTCTACACAAATTTCACATTTATGATTAGGATTAATTTCAAACTTTGGTATATAATCTAAACCAATTAATCAACGCAAAGCATCAAAATTTACATGACCTAATCTACCATGCCATAAATTCGACTCAAGAATATAAGTAAAAGATGTGTTATTCTCATTCTTAGCAACTTTTGGTACAACTGTCATTACATTTAGCTTAAAGAGACCATCACTCATGTATCCCTTACCAACATACATATCACTCTTTGTTAATACAAACTTATCAAACTCAAAAACAAGCCTAAAACCATTTTTACTTAACAAAGAACCAAAAACTAAATTCTTCCGGATGTCAGGTGCATGCAGTACGTTGTTGAGGGTCAGTTCTTTCCCTGATATCATCTTCAAGATCACTTTCTCTTGTCCAGCCATAGTAGAAGTAGAAGTAGAAGAATTTCCCATGAAAAGTTGTTCACCATTTGCAGCCTCATTGTAGGAAGTGAACATCTTCTTGTCCGCACATATGTGACGAGTTGCTCTAATGTCAACCCACCACTCTTTGGGATTTCCAACCAAGTTAGCCTCAGACACCACATCAGAGAGGTTGATGTCATTCACTCCGTCAGAGATGTAATCCAATTCTGTTACATTGGCCTGATTGGTGGTCTTCTTACTTGTACTTCCATGATCCTTCTTAGGGTGGCGGCAGTCAGAAGCTTGATGTCCAGTCTTGCCACAGTTATAGCATTTTCTTTTGAACTTCTTATTGTCATTGTTGTTGCCTTGTTTAGGACCATCTCCAGTAAACTTCCTCTTTTTGTTATGTGGTTTATGAACTTGTTCAACCACATTAGCCTTGAACTCAATGAGATTTTTTCCATTCCTTTTTTCAGCCTTTCGGTTATCTTCCTCAATTCTTAATCTTACAATCAACTCATCCATGGTCATCTCTTTGCGTTTATGTTTTAAATAATTTTTGAAATCTTTCCAAGTCGGTGGTAACTTTTCCACCAAAGCAGTGACTTGGAAAGACTCGCTAAGAGACATACCTTTTGAATGAATATCATGCAAAATTATCTGAAAAACTTTGAACTTGAGATATTACCGTTTGGGAGTCTACCATAACAAAATTCAGAAATTTACCGACGACAAATTTCTTCGTGCCGGCATCTTCTGTCTTGTATTTCTTCTCCAAAGAATCCCATAATTCTTTTGCTGACTTCAGAGGACTGTAAACATTATACAGCATGTTGTCAAGGCCATTGAGGATGTAGTTTCTGCATAGGAAATCTGAATGTTTCCAAGCATCTACAGCGGCAACAACTTGCCGATCACTTTCACCCTCTTTCAGTGCTGGAGCCTCTTCATGGAGAAACCGGGCCAAATTAAGAGTTGTAAGATAGAACAACATCTTTCGCTGCCATCTCTTAAACTCAGTACCGTTAAATTTTTCTGATTTTTCTCCATGATTGATTGGTACATGAACATGGTTCTGGATAGGGATCGGTGTTGGTGTAACAATAGGAGTACCACTACCAGATGCAGTTTCAGTTGTAGTAGCCATAATCTCTGATTACAAAAATCAGAAAAAATTAAAACACAAATTAATTTTCTAGTTACTAAAACCAGAAAATAAATTATAACCCAAAATAATTTTATTTTTCTTATTACTAAAACTAGAAAAATAAAATATCACAATAATTTTCTGTAACACAATTAATATTCTGCAATTGTTAATGACACCAGTATATTACTACTAGTTGTCAAAGAAAACAGACAGTATATTACTACTATCTGTCAAATAGCATAAACACTATTTGTTTTTCCAACCAGAATATGTCTTTATGAAATCAGAAAATTAAATACAATGAAGATACCAAAAAATTTTCTGTCTTAAGATTGTTGGTCAATCTTCACTGTAATTAATTAATTCAGTTTGTGTACTTAACAACAAACAAAATTTAAAAGAAATAAAGGAAATGAGAGAATTTGTTTGATTACAAAAATCAAACTCGAAATAAAAATAAATAAAGAAAAAAAGATTTTATTTTGTTACAAAAACAAAATTAAAATCTGATTTAAATAAATAATAAAACACCGAAAATAAATTAAATAACTTACTTGATTAATTTATTCGAATTATAATATGATCAAGTCCAGTGTTTGACACTGTGTCCTTAAGACAGATTCGTCCTCTCCTCGGTGCTTTCAGAATGTGGACGTCTATCTCTCAGGATGAAATGATCTACTACAATAATAGTAGCACTACAAATTGTTTGCCTAACGAACACACTAAGTGTTTATATTCTTTCTTACAAAAATAAAATGCAGCAAAATGAGGAATATAATTTGCAGAGGTGAAATACGAAATTTTTGAATGTAAAACATCAAATGAGGGTTGTCCTATTTATAGATATAAAGGTGGCTGCAGGTTTTGAATTGAATAGGTATGAAACCCGCTGGTTTTGAATTCAAACAGATTTGAATCTGTTAGGTTCATAATTTAAACAGATAAAAAAAACGAGAAGGGCCCTGTTTTTGGATGTACAGTAAAACAAAACCAACAGATTATTTTGAATTCTGAATTTTATTTTACCAAAAATAAAATTAAATTCAAATATTTTTGGCCCAAAAAGATTAGTATTGGGCTAAACAAGCCCAACCCAACCACGTACCTACGCCCAAGCCCAAGCCGACCGGACAGTGGCGTGCGCGTAGTGATTTTTGGATCCAATGAGTCTAGTCCATTTTGCCCATAATCTCTCCCTCTAAAACACTTGGGTACCCCTTAGGGCACACCGTAGGTACCAAACCCATGCCTTATAAACCCATTCAAAACTTCTCACCAAATCAATGTGGGACAAGCCTTATTCAATACCTTTAAGAATTTTTCACCAAAACTTCCATTTCCATGAAGCATACTTTGGCTTCAATTTCCTATTCACTCGGTAATGGTTTTGAGCAACCAAATATACCACGTGAATCATAACGCGGCATAGAACGCGTTACCACTTTGACCCGCGTAAATCGACGCACGAAACCCACCTACAAATTAGACCAAACTTAGAAAAAAATTCTGATTTTACCCAGAATTTTATAACAATTTCCAACACTTCCCACCTCCACAAGCCTTGAAACCTGTAGCAAAAGCTTTATCAAATTTTACAATATTTTCTCTCTTTAGTATCCTACCTAAATTTCTTTTTTCCCCTGATCTTTTTCATTTTTATATTTTAGTGTAATTATGTGATTCCATTGTTCAAGGATGCTAAGTGAAAAACAAAACAAAAAAAGAAAAAAAAAAGAGTGAAGAACAAGAATATAAAAAGGAACACCCCATAGCCCTCCACTGGCTGCCTCAATCCGCTCGATTCTCGAGGCCTAAGCAAGTATATAAACCACACAATCCCTCAACCAAAATCACCACCCAACCTTCTTTGTAATCTCTTCTTCTTCTTCTTCTTCTTCTTCTTCTTCTTCTTCTAGCATTCAGTGCATACCCTCTCTTTGTTTTCTCAAGGTGAGTCCATGTCATTGTTTTTATTAAATTCCTCTTGGTTCTACAGCTCATGTTTGGCCATTCTCTCTCCAAAACAAGTACATTAATTTTTTACCATTATAGTAGCTTTTTTGTTACATGTGATAGGTTTGGTATATTAACACCACTAGCTAGTTTGGTATGTTACTTGCTGGTTCATTCACTAGTATTAGTTGACTAACAAGAGATACATAAGTTCTATTATCTCTTACCAATGTAGAATACTAGGTTTTGCAAATAGAAGTGCTTCTTTGTGATTTCTCTTTGTGTGTGTGTGGTATTCTTGAAACAGGAAAGATGAGCAGACCAGGAGATTGGAATTGTAGGTCATGCCAGCACCTGAACTTCCAGAGGAGAGATTCATGTCATCGATGTGGGGAGCCGAAACATGGAGAGAGAGGTGGTGACTATGGAAGTTTTGGTGGGAGAGGTGGTTCACCATTTGGATTTACTGGCCCTGATGTGAGGCCGGGTGATTGGTATTGTGCTGTTGGCAACTGTGGTGCCCATAACTTTGCCAGTCGCTCGAGCTGCTTCAAATGTGGCATGTTTAAGGAGGAATCGTCAGGTGGCTTCGATGGTGATTTGTCCCGTGCAAGAGGTTATGGGTTTGGCGGAGGTGGCAGTGGTGGCAGTGGCAACAATCGCTCTGGATGGAAATCCGGTGATTGGATTTGCACTAGGTAAATTTTAATTTGCATACATCCATGTTTATATTGTGAAAAATGCACCATTTTGCTTTCTTTGATTTAGCTTTCAGAAATTGTTTTCTAAAAAAATTTATTTAGTGAAAAAAATGAAAAAATTAATTATTTTTATATGATTTTCTCGTTTTTGAGATAGAAATAAATTTTAAAAATTCAAAAATATACTTTTTGTGTGTGTGTGTGTGTGTGTTTTTATTTATTTATTTATTTATCAAACTAGTTTATGAATTTTAAAATTTTTTCCCAGAAAATAAGTTCTAAAAACTCAGCCAAACAAAGCTAGTTTATAAATATGTAAGGTGTGAGATCATGATGTGCTTTCACGTATGTACTTTCATGTAAATTTATTATCTTTTGTGCGAAAATTTTTGTGAATTAAACAGGTCAGGATGCAATGAGCACAATTTCGCTAGTCGAATGGAATGTTTCAGATGCAATGCACCGCGGGACTCTGGTAGCATGTCCTCATATGCATCATAAAATCTCCAATTTTTGCCAAGGTCAAGGCTAGCTTCTCTATGCCGATTTATACATAGAAAGAAAACAATTACTCTCATTTACTTACAAAATATGAATGATTTTAATTTTCAGGTACTTGAGTCTAAAGGAGAGAATTATATGGAAGGCCATTCAACTTGATTTGCCAAGTTGATATATTTTGCTCCTACCCTATTCCTTTTGTTCACCATCCACACCCCCCCCCCCCCCCCCCCCCCCCCCTTTTTTTTTCCCCTCTTTTATTTTTATTTTTAATATTTATCTTCTTCCTCTTGTCTCCTATAAGAGCCTAATATGAATTATGGATGAAAATTCTTGTTCAAGTAGGGGTTAAATCTTTCATTTTGTGAGCCTTCTTTGATTATCAAATATAACCATGTAGTAGTTCTTCTGCTTTCAGTCTAATATCAGTTTGTGTGTTCTGAGGGGGTTTCTTTCTAGTATATTATTATTATTATTATTATCATTATTATTATTATTATTTGGCGCAAAAAAAAGTGTTTCCAAACAAGACTTATGAAATCTCCTCCGATTATGTTATTGCAGATATGATGACTTGTACTGGCATAACTTTCACAAAGATTCTCTCTTTCTCTCTCTCTCATGGAAATGTGGGAGTGGTTCTAGGAAATTTTGACAGTTGTTTTTGCAATCATAAAACTGAAAATCAATTAATATTGCTCTTTATCTGAAAAGCAATTAAAGATATGTTACTCAAAGGACCACTATGAGACTTTTGGTTATTAAACCTATGCAATGAATTAATAATAGGTATATAAGATTCAAAAGAATATCTAATAAATCTTTTTCTTTTTGGAGGGAGATTGAGACTGAAATTATGTTCCATCTAAGGATCATCATATCTCCAAAAGTTGAAGCCATTACAAGATTAGAATCAGATGCATAGCTTTTACAAACAAAGGATTCAATACCTACTTAAAAGTGATTCAATTCAACCTTCATATACAATTTTCCAATTTGTCCCATCCAATAAGTTAGCTTAGACCAAGATGAGTATGGGATCCTCTGTTAGAGAATAAATAAAAGTGTATGCCCTCCTATCCCATGCACTTGAGCCACATGATCTTTTTTCTTTTTAAAAATAAAAATTTATTAAATAGAAAATCGAGTGATGTAAATGCACGGGATATGGAGATAGACACATTTTGATAACAGAGGATCCCAACTTGTATTATGCCACTCTAAGAAAATTCAATCATGCCCATATGAGGATTACAGTAGCGGCTTAAGATTTTTGAGATCTCACAGAATTGAGAGTGTGTTAGATCCTTGAAGTTGAATAATTGCTGACGTTGTATTTGGTTGAGAGATTTGGAGAGGAATTTGGAAAGGGAAAGAGAAAAAGAAAAGGTTTCAAATCCCTTTCGAAATTCTCCAACCAAACACAGCATAAAGGAATACATTGTGTTTCGAAGAACCTGCCTTCTCTTACCTCTGTTTTGGTTTCTTTGTATTGCTGATAGTGTGTTTCTGCTGTTTTGCTTTTTGTTCTTTGTGTTGGCTCCTTGCCAACTCAATTGTGATGGTTTTTTTATGGTAGGTTGCGTTTGGAGATTGATTCCATCCTGCTGATAAAAAAAAAAATAGAACAAAAAATGAATGAGACTTTATCTTATTGGATTGTTGAAAAATACGACCTTCGACAATAAATTTTTTCAAGTCTTAGACGGTGGACAACCTGAAATAATATTTAAGCCACCTCTAAGAAATTGTGTTAGTATGGTGAGAATTACATCAAGTGTACTATCATATGATCCTCAAGTCAATAGGGAAATGGGGTGTATGAAATGTTCCATGTTCTGCAAAGGATTCCCCAAGCCATGTAACTTTGATCCATTGCTATATATAGATACTGCTAAGCCACATTGATCTTATTGTAACTGCAATCAAATTAAAACATTTTGCTTTCTTTTTAGAGTTTCAGTCTGTTTAACTGTCTTGAGATGTAGCACTCCCATATTACTTTGATCTATTAATTATTAGGAAGTCAATGGTATCAGAATTTTTTTTAAAAAAAATTATCCAGAATGATAGATCAATGGTGTATATTTAAAGTTGTTGTGGGACTGGTTGTAGAGTGAATCTTGACCATAAATTTAAAACTTGAAGTATTTTTTGATTTTTAATTTTTATTAGCACTGCTGATTAATCATTGAAAAGAGAATCTCACTAACAAGTACTGAAACGTGAACTATCAGAATTATGTACGATTTATTCATACACTTGTGCTAAGTATAGGACTTGCAGTACAATATGATAGTGTTTAAAGAAACATATATATAGTTGCATTAAAGAAAAAGGTTAGAAAACTAGTTGGTCATTTGATTAATAAAAACTAATTTTACAAAGATGCTTGGGATCCCCAAAGTTGGGGACCTCCATGACCCTCAAAATGATGTAGACCAATCATGTGGTTTTTTTTTTTCCTCTCCTTCTGTACCAATCACAGGTAAGTGGGGGTTGTAGGGGTTTTTTTTTTTTTGGGATTTGTAGCATTATTGTTAATTTTATTATTGCACAATATCTTATGTGCCTGATTATAAAATTCAATTAGTTTTATAGTCTTTTATACATTAAAAAAAAAAGAAAAAAAGAAAAATTAAAAAACAAAAAAAACTCAAAAGAGCCCAAATCAATACTTGTTAGCCCGATGCCTAGCTTGCCTGGATCAAGACCGTTTTGTCAAGGCCTGACTTACATTTCTGGCTCAGGAGTACTGACCCTTACTTGCACTGATTAGGAATAAAATTGACAAAATTAAAACTATAGATATCAAATTAACATAGAATGCATACTTTAAAAATTGTTGGCGTATTTTATTATTATTCTAAAAATGATTTAGCTGGTTGTTTGAAAGTTAACTAATTTAATTTAAATGATTAAAATGACACAAAATATATATTTTAAGTACCATAAATATATTGTATCCTATATATAAATATATAAATTTCAGTGCTAGCAATTCACATTGAAAATCAAGGCTTTTCATTACTTCCATTGTGCTAGTAATTATTTAAATTTTGTACTTTAACTTTGTTTTAGCAAAATAAAATTTCATTTCATTTGTGAGTAACTAATAATTTAAAACAAAATGACATGCATGGAATGATGGAATGATGGACTCAATAAAGATAAGGATTGGACCAAAAGAACAAAGAGTATAGGCATAAAAAATAAAAATGAAAATAAATATAAATATAAAAAGGTCAAATAAAAAAGCTATTTTTTTTAGAACTTTGAGTTGTGTAATCATATCACAACATAAAAGAAGAGATGGCCCAGTAGTGGTTCTTTTTCTTTTTAGTCTTCCTCTCCTTCTATTTTGTGGAGGGGACAGTTTTTGAATTAAATTTATAATGCACTTCCAATCAAGAAGATCTTATTAGTGAGCATATTTAACACAGTTCACATAGGATTCTCAAGCTTTAAGCTAAAATCTTTTATGGGTTCCCCTCATTGACCTCATGGACATGGTTTAACTAAACAAATGGAGTTTTATTGGGTCAAAAAGTAACCACATGACATTCATTAGTGTCTCCTACTACACTCCATTCTTTAGCTTTTTCGCAAGATTCTTGTTTCCCCTTAAGCTAGCTTTATGTTACCTCCTGTGGGTTGTTGATGTTATCAGGGCTGGATAGTTCTAAATCTTGGTATCGGCTAATGTAACGGTATCAATCGCGTAGTATCGGTGTCGGTAGTATCGGCCGGTACGTATCGGGAATCAGGTGTCGCGGCCGTGAAATTTTAGAAATCATTAGCAATCCCTCTAAAACTCAATTTTATACATTTTTTTTTTTGACTCTTTTAACCTTAATTTGTCACATTTTAATCAAAATTTTGATATGTAGGGGCACTTTTGACTCATTTTCAACTAAATGATATGTATTTATTTTAGTCTCAATTATAACTTTCAATTATCTACAATAACAATTTTCAATTGACAAATATTGTAATTCTAATTTACTTAGTAACAATAATATATTAAAGAGAAAAATAAAAATCTAATTAGAATAAACCTCTTTAAAAAAAAAAAATTCTAAATCTTAAACATTTACACCAAAGCAAGACACAAATAAAAAAAATATAGTACAGAAACATAGCACCAAAATAAATAAATAAATAAATAAAAAATAAAAAACCAATAACAAACCTTTTCACTAATCCAAGCTTTTGACAGATTTGATTGAATATTTATTTTTCTTATTTTTTTTCCCTTGTTCTGCTCAATAGAAATATATATATATATATATATTAATATAAACAGTGGTGTAGTGCAGGTGTATAAACAAAGAAAAATTAGGGAAAAAAACCCCCTAAACATTCAGCACAGGAACTAAGGCCTCGTTTGGGAACAAGCTTTTTTAGTAACTTTTTGATTTTTTGGCTAAAATGTGATGTAAAAAAAACTAGTATGTTTAGGATAACTTTTTGACTTTTTACGAAAAGATGTACAAAAAGTAGAAAGAAAATGGAATCTTTGACTTTTTTGTATGAGTTGTTGATTTTTTGGCTAAAATAGTAACATTTTGACTTTTTGGCTAAGATAGCCACTTGCCAAACGAGGCCTAAAACAGAGCATAGCAGCAGCGGTTCCAAAAAACAGAGCATAGCACAACAACTCACCAAAAATAGAGCATAAACACAAATTATAACTTGCAACTCAGGGACAAACCGTCTTTGAAGAAGCTCGAAGATCAAAGTGAACTCCACAGCCCAAAGAAGCTTAGATCTTGCAGGTTTTCTACCCTGATTTTCATCCGTACCGGCAACAACCAACGTGTATCGGACTGTATCGTCATATGTATCGGATTCAGGCCGCCATGTATCGGGACTCGGACGTTACGGCTGCGAATTTCATTCTCATCAGTATACCGGTCAATATCCGAATCGGTGTTTCGATTTTCCGGTACAAATTGGTACTGGCCGAATTTAGAACTATGGGTGGAACCAAAAAGTTGATTGGAGGGGTCAAATTATAAATCTTTTAATATATTTTTTACAATTTTTTTTTAAAAATATTATTTCACTAGGGAACAATTTCAACACTATATAGTTTTTTTAATTTTCTTGTTACTATTTGATACATTTTGTTCTGGTATTTTTTTTTTCAGTCTAAAACTTATATTATTCGTAGTACTAAAATATTAAAAAAAGTCCTAATTAAATTTGTCTAGACTTTATACTAAGTATATTACAAATATTCAAAATTTTGTAGGGGTCTAAGTTTTAGTTTTTTATTTTTTTATTTTTTTTACGGGATGGCCAGTGCTCCTACCAACCAGGACGGAACTAGGAGAAGATTATAGGGGGTCATGGCCCCTGTTTCTGTGAACATTATTATTTGCCATAGAACTTTAAATATATATATATCATTTTATATATAAAATGGCCCCCTGTATAAAAAAAAAATATATATCATGCTTCTTGCATCTTGAAATCTCTTTCTATTTTATATATATATATATAAAAAAGCGTATTCATCCTATTAGAAATTGCTTCTATGGTATTTAAATTTTTTTTATGTATGTAATTTATATATCATATATACATATATGTATGTTTTGTGTATATTGTGAAAACAAATTATTTTTCTTTTGACTCCTCCGATAATAAAATTTTGATTTTGTCCCTGCTTATCAGTTCCTTGGTTAGGTCCGCCCCTAGATATTATGTTAGTCAAGTATCATTCTTCAATTCAGATCCTCTTTAATACTTGCTTCATCTAGCTATTATCCAATACTATATTTAAATGTTAAAAAAATTTCAATCATTATTCAACACTTTATCTAAAAAGTTACAATTTAACAATTAATTATTTTTATATTACGTGACATTCGAATCAAAATCAAATGATGGCAGGAGAAAAAAAAGTACCATACCTGACCTCTTCAACCTCGCATGCTATCATGTAACTTGGGGTTTAGTGGCTGCTTTGAGCTGCTGGCCTTTTTTTTTTGGAAAAAAAAAAAAAAAAAAAAAAATTGGCTAGTCTCTCATCAACCCTTGGTTGAGGTGTTAGCCGATAATTGAGTTTGTTTATCGGTATCAACTTAATTGAGGTTATTTAGCTTTACATTAATATTTTGTATACTTACCTCTCTTTATTGATGTTTATTTACATTTTCTATATATTTTGATATTCATTAATAAAACGTTCGTTTTGCTGACGAAAAAATAAAAATAAATGTAACCTGGGGTAAACAACCCAAGCTGCTTGGATAGTTGCTAGTTTTTGGGCCATCTGCATTATTACAACTTTTTTTTTTTTTTAAGATTGAGCATTATCAAAATTAAGGTGTGGTTTTCAAACTTAAATATAACTTTAAAGATTTTCTTATTTTTATTTTTAAGTTTTTTTTTTGTTATTATTTTTTAAATTTTTAGTCCATATTCACAGGTGTGCAAGTTGACCTGAGATGCATCATTTTTTCTGTGATGAAGCACACACCCTAGAATTTATGCAAGGATAATCCATACATTGGACAAGTTAGTCAAACCGTCTTAACCCTACACTTGTGAAGCCCCCAAAATTTTTAGAGGTTTTATTGATTGGGTTAAGTTAACTTTGGAATGTAAATTGCCTCCTGTCCATATTAGAATTCATGAGACTCATTTTAATAATTCAAATTATTTATTTTATAAGATATTTCGTTTATATCATTCACAAAAAAATTTGGTTAATCTGATAATCGTAACCTATTCAATTTATCATGTTTATCACACACAAAAAAAAAAAGGAATGTTTATTTTTAAATATGCAATTGTTGTTTATTTTTTTGGTGACAAACATGATAAATTAAATAGGTTACGGTTATCGGATCAATCTAATTTTATGTGTAGATGATATACATGAATTACTCGACAAATTGAATAAACCATTAAACTAGGCTTTAGTTTATATGGTCAAATTGGAGAAGATCGTACAAATCATTGACCAATTAAACCTAGTTTAATAGTTAAAAATTTATTTTAAAATTTAAATAATTTAACCATAACAATGTAACCAACTTTGTGCTTGCTTTGGGACTGCATATGATTTTAATGGATTGCGGGTGCTGTAATGCCCCGAAATAAATGCAATATTCCATCCAAAATGATAAGTAAATAATATTATGAATCATAGTATAATGTCCTTCTATTACACGAGAGTCGATTGTACAATAGGGTGACACATGCGATATACATTCATAAATAGAATACTCTAAATCTACAGCATGTGTTACCAAACATTAATAATGTAATAAAATCTAAGCAGGTAATTATATGTCCTAAAAGCTTACATCTTTCCAAGTCAAGGTTTGGGTACATCAAAAGTGAGTCGTAAGCTCAATACAAAGAAAGACAAAGGCTTGTACAAAAAAAAAAAAAAAAAAAAAAAAACAAAAACAAAAACAAAACTAAGCCTTCAACTCCACGGTCCTCCCAAGCTAAGTTCTTGGTGGAGGCATATCACCAGCACCTGAAAATGATTTTTCGAAATAGAATGAGCTAAAACCCAGTAGAAATAATCTAACACATTATATGAATTTTAACAAAGATATAAGTGTGACATGCACATACAATGTCTGTGATAAAATCATTTATAACTCTTTTGCAAAATCATATAATGTTGAACTTATATCTCGATCTATTTTATCTCCATTCATGAGTTATTTCCATTTTAATTAGACAACTAAACTGAGGATACAACTCAGTGGGTCTCTAACCAATACAGCCATCATACAAACACTTCTATTTGCCATTTTACGGATATTTTGTTTGCGGAAATTGGCACCTATGTATACTCGTGGTTTTCGGGACTTTCACCCTGGACACTCTGGCTAACTTAATTTAATGGAGTACATTTCATTTCTTCTCCCAAACATCATAGATTTACAATGTATGAAAGATGTGACAACACTCAATGCAAATGGATGAGAAATTAGTTTCAATTCACCTAATTCTCATGCAATTTCTACAACAATCATAGCTATTCTTCACCGATAGCTCAAAACAGATATTTCTAAATAGATATACAATCTCTAAAACAAATAAATTATCCAAATTCTATAAGTGAGTGGTAATACATATCCAACTCTACCATTTATATAAATATCCATTTAATTTCACATTTGCAATACTAAATTTATTTATTTATACAAAATAAATGTTTGAGACATTTTAAGGCAAACTCTCTTTTCCTTCCAAAATCCAACCCAAGTATCAAAATCAATAATTTTATTACAACACAGCCTCATATTTATTCCCATAACCATTTTCAATACATCTATTTGTAAACCCCTTTTTTTATTTTAACCCAAACCCTAGGTTTGTTCAAAATCTTCCAAAATCACAATATTGTTTATCAAAAACAAATAGCTAAGTTAAAAACCATAGAAGAGCGTAGAAAATCCCAATCTCAGAGCTAGAAGACGAGCAAAGTAAGAAAGAAACTCGGATGCAGCCAAAACCCAACTCTATTTGGATGAAAACGTTATCCTTGAGATGCTCTACATTTTTAACAAAGGCACACGGGTAGAGAAACCACCAAATCTAGGTGAAAATATAGAGAGAGGGGGAGTTTTAGAGAGAGAAACTCTAGATCTAGGGTTTTAAAGATGTTTAGAGAGAGAATAAAATGAAGAAGTGATTTAAAATGTTACTTCTACGGACTGAAATATGCACAGTCAACTCGAGTACAAGAAGTGACACTCAAGCATCCAGACACAATAAGTTGTTCTGCTTAAGTGCAAGAAGTGACACTCGAGCGTAGATTACACACTCCTAATAGTTTTGCAGACAGTAGACCAATGCTCAAGAGCAAGAAAGGCCGCTTGAGCGTAAGAAAGGCCACTCGAGCTGAAATTGCTAGAGTGCAGAAAGCACCGCTTGTGCGTAGAATACACTCTTCCAGTAATTTTGCAGACCTACAAAAGTACTGAGAATTCACAAAACTCGCTCGAGCGCAAGAAGTGACACTCGAGCGGAGGAGTAAAATTCTAGGCAACAAAAATTTGAAAACCAAGTTACCAACCTGTTCCAAACGCTACCAATACAACCCAATAGCTAAACTTAAGGAAATATAAGGGAAGTAAGACATGAACAACAATACGAAACCATGAAACCCAAGTCCAAAATACAAAATGGGTTGGGTCTAAACCAGAATTGCTATAGGTGCCAATCTGATTCGGATGCATTTTATCTGGCCATGATCCAAGTTCCTTTAATAGTTTATTAATGCGCCATTAATTAATCTCTACTTTTTCTTGTTTCGACAGTAAATTTTCTTTTTGATGATTAAAAAAAAAAAATCCGTCAAAATGGCTGGTTAGACCACATTTGAGCATGGAACAAAATGAGTAGCAAAAGATTTTTTTGAAAAAAAAAAAAGTCAATGACATTTTTCTTGAAAAAGTTGAAAGCAATACGAGGATTCAATATCATAAGAATATTAGTGTTACAATTTGAAAGTAAAGGTGACAACTAGTTTTAAGAATTTGGCAGAGCTTAGAAAGTAGAAAGCTAGCATTATATCCATAACGATATAGTATAACATCCCATATCCAATAGAATTGAATCCTCAATCTTTTTTGCAGTAATTCTATTATTTCTATTAATACAACCATAGAAAAACAACTTGAACATACAATTGAAAACAATAGAATGTCAAAACAAACAATAATAGAACACAGTAGTAGAATTCAAATACATACATAGACAAACATAAGCGTCTTAAATTCAAAGGGAGATGATAGAGCAAATGGTCTGTATGAAAGTAAACATAAGTAATACAATTGCAGCAACTGTTGAAGCAACTCTCCACGGGCTGCTAAAATAATCCCGTTTTAGTGTTGCTTTCCAATTGTGCCAAGGAACCTTGCAATACGAATTCAAATGTTCAGAAATGCCATAAAAGTAGTAGTTGTCACTCTGCATAGGAACATGTGTTGTAAGATTGTTAAATAGGTTCGAAACAGCAGATTTGTCACCAAGCCAGTGCTCCAAGATTCCATTCTTTTCAAGGATTTCTACATCGTCAGGGGTGTCAATAAGGTTCTCCATGAAACCAACGTAATCAATTATGTAGCTGTTCTGTCCATGAAGATACCACTCCAAAGCAATGATGTTTCTAAGCAATTGTTCTGTATTGTCTGTTATGCACAAGTGTGGGATTTTCAACACTCCTTTATTAAATTGTATGTCAAGCAAACATTCGGATGAGGAGCCAACCTCAAACTTCACTCCGGCCTTGTGAAGTGCTGCTGCATTTTGAATTCGTAGGTACTTATATTTGTCTGTTGGCACTGGTCTTTGGGATAATGGTGCATGATATATCCTCAATAAATCATTAAAATGTTGTACATCAGAACTTCTTGTGATTCGCTTTAAATCCGGTTTGGGATTGATGATAAAGAAATTTTTGAATTGGAGCACTGAAAGTTCTAGAAATGAAAGACAATCAGTGCTTTGTGATTGAGAGATGAATGCTGTGTTAAAAAGCCCCTCAAGAACAAAGAAGGGAAGCTGATTTTCAAGTAACAGCAAGTCTGATCCCAGAAAGTATTCCAAGTCGGACTCCACCATGGCCACAATGATGAAACTGCTATCGAGTAGAATCATTTTGACAAATTCATCACTGCTAAGCTTAATGCTTTCTGCATAACAATTCCGGATTCTTCTTTCCCAATTCTTTATCATTTTAACACAATCCTCCAAATTAATTGTTTCACAAGCAAGAAATGACTTTAAACACCTCATCTTTTGCTCTTCCATGCCTTTCAAGTGTTTTTCACCGTGATGAAGAGGTCCGATAGAAACCATCTGAGGTGTGTAGGCCGCTTCGTTTAATTGGCGAAGTTTTCTGGGAACTCGACAGATACAATTCTCATCAAGAGGCGACGATGGTGGCAAGCATGTTAACAATTGTCCAATGGAATTTTCCAATTCGCCGTAGTTATCTTTGATCTCATGATTTGAACTTGAGTTTTCCATTTCAAGTCCACAACCAGCTGTGTCTAATTTTCTATCTTCTCGTTCTTTTCCTAGTGACAATTATTAGAAAGACAAAGGAATACACAATCAGCTCAATGTTTCCCTTATGCATGCATTAATTGGTGGTCGATGAAGGAAGAAATTGAGAAAAGCTTCAACCTACAAATAGGTCGGCTCAACCACAAGTGGGGCCTAAAGCAAAAAATTAACGTCAGCCTGTTTTTGTTGTCTTTTTCCTTCTTAGACTAAGAACATATTGAAATAGACTCCTAAGTTGAGGTATGAAAACAATTCATACCTAGGTTGACATATTAGGCGAACGAAATGAGTGCTAGGAAACGAATGACTCCTAAGTTGGGTATATTTACGACTATTTTGAGAGGTTAATTCTAATCTAATTAGGAGAAATGAGTCTTAGAGTGTGTTGATCCTAAAGGCACTCTATGTACCCAAGGGTATGTACATTAGTGCATTCAACTTATTTATGCATTATGGCCTTGTTTGGGAAGACTAAATAAGTGCACTTTTTGTCTTTTTTGACTAAAAAAGTGAGGTTGAAAATATGGATGTTTGGGTTAACTTTTTGACTTTTTATGGAAAAATGTGTAATAAAAAATTGTAAAAATTGATTTTTAGAGGAAAATTTGAATTGGGAGCTGTGCAGCCGTAATTGTTGACTTTTGGTGAATAGTGTTAACTTTTAACTTTTTGAGTAACTTTTTGGCTTTTTGAATTATTTGGAATATCCCAAACTTTGATTATAGGGTAAATTACATTGATATTCCTGAGGTTTCTACTTAATGCAGATTGTCTTCTCACGCTTGAAAAATAATACTTACTTTTCTTGTTAGATTAAAATGACATATTTATCTCTTAACCTTTCTACATATAAAAAATAAAATAATACTGATATTTTGTTCATGACATTTCAAAAGAAACAACAATTATTTTCTTTGCTTTAACTCACACAAAATATTGAATTTCTTTATTTTTTGAGTTTTTTTTTACTGAATTTTTTTAATATTTTAAGTAATTTTTTATTTTTTTATTTGTTAAATACAGCTAATCTAGCTATACTTAAGAAGTATAATATTTTGTGATTTTTTTTAAATTCACCAAATACAAAATATATATATATAAATACAAAAATTTAATAATACTGTAATAAATGTAAATGGCGGCAATTGGTAATACTGTAATAAATGTGAGTGAATAGACAAGAAAGAAAAATGATAGTGGAAATAAAAATAAAAAATTGTATTCATATATAAAAATTTATACAAAAAATATCATAAAAATATTGTGATAGTAATATTGTTGTAAATAGAAATTATGTTTATAGATGTTTTGTTTTAAAGTGAAAGGTCACTATTAAGTTATGTCATTGTGTTTGAAATTCTATATAAAATTTATGTTTGTATATCATCACTAAGTAAGAATATGTTCAGATAAAATTTAATGATAAAAGTTATAGAATGTAGTCATGATGATAGGGAGAAGAAATAGTATGAAAAATGGCAAAACGATCTTTTAAAAAAAATTTAAGACATAACATCAACTATTTAGGGGGGAATTTGTAATGAGATTACGAACTTTAGAGAGGAAAATATAATTTTTCAAACGTGAGAAAAAAATCTATATTAAACAGAAACCTCAGAGAGTGTTAGTGTAATTTACCATTGATTTTATTAGTGGATCCAAGTAAAATTTTATCCCCAAAGAAAAGCAAAGAGCACCATGGCTCTGAAATTGCACCATTGCTTACAATATCTATACTATATATTAAGTAAAACGGGGTTTTTAACCTCAAACCTTGTGGGAGCTCCAATCTTTCAATCTAAATTTCTTGATTTTTTGATTTAAAAAAAAAACCTTAGCATTTATTAATTTCTCCTAACTCTCAAGTCTTACCCTGATAATAACACTTTAATGTATTAAGAACAAGCATAAATTTTTTTTTTTTTTTTTTGAAATCCAACAAATATGAATTCCTTGAAAAGTCCCAACACATATGATTATTATCCCTTATAATAACACTTTAATCTATATCTATACTATATATTAAGCAAAATGGGATTTTTAACCCCAAGTCTTATGGGAACTCCAATCTCCAAATCTAAATTTCTTGATTTTTTGATTTAAAAAAAAAAAAAAAACTTAGAATTTATTAACTTCTTCTAACCCCCAAGTCTTACCCTCATAATAATACTTTAATGTATTAAGAACAAGCATAAAAAAATTCTTTGAAATTCAACACATACGAATTTCTTGAAAAGTCCTAACACATATGATTATTATCCCTTATAATAATAATTTAATGCATTAAGAACAAGCATAAAAAAAAATTCTTGAAAAATCCAACACATATGATTATTATCAAAATATTAAACTTTAATATAATATAAAAAAGAAAAAAAAGAAGACATTCAAAAAAAAAAAAACCATTTAAAAATCGCAATTCATATATATAGATAATTGTAAATATATTAAGAAAAATGGGGTTTCTAAACCCCAATCCTTATGGGAGCTCCAATTTTTCAATCTTAATTTTCTAAATTTTTGATTTAAAAAAAAAAATCCTCAACATTTATTGATTTGGTCAAAATCTCTTATTAGCATTTAAAATCCCCTCATATAAATAATTATAGATACAGCCTATGCATAGTTACTGCAGTAGCTTTTTAATTTTTTTTTGTACACTATAGTTAGTAATAAGATTATTAAAAAAATCTTAAAAATATATAATTTATATATTAAAAAAATTAAAATAAATATAAATATCTATAATTATTTCATATATAACACGGGTAATAAGCTAGTGCGAATTCTTGCCTAATAATTTAATACAACTCTGCAAATTTCTTCCTTTCCTTCGAAATCTATTCCCGATACTTTAAAACCATCACCTCAACTCAATTTGGATAGGCTTGATAATCTCATTAGAGCTACTTTAGCAGAGTGGACATTCAAGCCGTGGATAGGCTTGATATAGGTTCTGTATTTGAACCGCACCATTTGATAATTAAAATGCTTTCACGTGTTTGCTTATTATGAAAAAAAAGAAAAAAAATTCCACCATATGAGGGTGGATTGAGAATATAATACAAATAATAAAATTACTCTTCTTTTTAACAACTTAAACATTTAGAGAAATTGGCATAAAAAATTCAACAAGAATTAGGGGAAGACTTACCTGATATAATTCAATATGTTGACTTCAGGAAGACCTCTCCTTAGTATCCTTCTTCTTCAACAGAGACTTTCCAAAAGAAACAATTCTGTTTACTATTATTTAATAGCTCACTTATTTGTAATAAGGACTAATTCATTGTGCTATTCCATCTGTGCTTATGCATGTCTCAATTTATATAGAATAAATAATTCTTAAATCTTATTTCAAGAAAGGTATGTTTTCTTTCTCTACACCAACAACAGTACAAATATATGATTCTTTGCATATTTGTGGAAGCAATTTATGGGATGCTTTCAAGAATTTTTATAAATGAGATCACTCTACAAATTTAAATTTTACAAATTCTACAAGAACTGAACAACATTCGAATTTTTAAAATAATTTAGGTTTTTGTTTTTGGTGCCTTATTGCCTTTAAAAAAATTTAAAATTTTATTTAATTTTTTTATGTATTTATCCTCTATATATCTATAAAGTACAATATTTATAAAAAAAATAATAAAATAAATAAAATTTTAGTGAATTTTTGTATTTTTTTAAAACACTTGGTCCATAAGTCCAATTATAAATTTATTTGCTTATGATGCTCATAAGGACATGTTTTTACGAAAAGACCAAAATACCCATACATTTTCGATCCACATGTCTGTTCAATCAAAACCCTCTCTCTCTCTCTCTCTCTCTCTCTCTCTCTCTAGAATTCAGAGATACATATAGAGAGAGAAATAGAACCAGAGGGGTTTCGATCTGTTCATCTTCGTTTGGCGGTAGCGGAGAGGAGAGGGGTTTCTATCTGTTCTGATCTGTTCATCTCCTGATCATCATCTGAATTTCAATTTCAATTTCATTCCATTTCACAACCACAACCCTCTTGCCCTTATAAATACCCGTGACGTTTTGCTTCACTCCTCTCTCACGTTTCAACACTTTCCGAGTTTTGAAAATTCGAAATTCGTCTCTCACTCTCGAAGTCTCTTAGTTTCAGAAGATCACGCCATGAAAGGACAGAAACCCACCTCGATTGCTCAC
This sequence comes from Camellia lanceoleosa, assembly GCA_025200525.1. NCBI lineage: Eukaryota > Viridiplantae > Streptophyta > Magnoliopsida > Ericales > Theaceae > Camellia > Camellia lanceoleosa. The sequence continues at coordinate 120,383,086 of CM045769.1, read as the reverse complement.
AAGAAAATTGACTCAAAGTATGGTTTTCGTTTTTTGCTTTCATTTATGTTGTTTTCATTTTCGTTCTAGTTCTTTTCTCCAAGAGTTTCGACTGGTTTTGATTTTGCTTTATGCTTGTGTTTCGAAGAATGGTGAAAAAACGTAAAACATATAATATATGTGTATATATTATATATATACTAGCAGTCGGGCACGCGCGATGCGTGTGCAAACTCATTTGAAAACTCAATTGATAAAAATTTTAATACACAAAACAGATCATCTCTCTCCTATATATATATATAATAGATAAAAGTAAAAAATCAAACAAGTAAGAAAAATCCATGTGTGTGTGTGTGAAATCAATTTATATAGATAGAAAGAAAAAAAATTCAACAAATAAGGGAATTGACCTCATGGACATGGTTTAACTAAACAAATGGAGTTTTATTGGGTCAAAAAGTAACCACATGACATTCATTAGTGTCTCCTACTACACTCCATTCTTTAGCTTTTTCGCAAGATTCTTGTTTCCCCTTAAGCTAGCTTTATGTTACCTCCTGTGGGTTGTTGATGTTATCAGGGGTGGATAGTTCTAAATCGCGGTATCGGTTAATGTAACGGTATCGATCGCGTAGTATCAGTATCAGTAGTATCGGCCGGTACATATCGGGAATCGGGTGTCGCGGCCGTGAAATTTTAGAAATCATTAGCAATCCCTCTAAAACTCAATTTTATGCATTTTTTTGACTCTTGTAACCTTAATTTGTCACATTTTAATCAAAATTTTGATATGTAAGAGCACTTTTGACTCATTTTCAACTAAATGATATGTATTTATTTTAGTCTCAATTATAACTTTCAATTATCTACAATAACAGTTTTCAATTGACAAATATTGTAATTCTAATTTACTTAGTAACAATAATATATTTAAAAGAAAAATAAAAATCTAATTAGAATAAACCTCTTTTAAAAAAAAAATTCTAAATCTTAAACATTTACACCAAAGCAAGACACAAATAAAAAAACAACAATGATTCATCCCACTAAAAACACCACCACTAATAGCACTAATGCATTAACAAAGTAAAAAAAAAAAAAAAATACAATTCCAAGACCAAAACATCACATCATTACTGACAGGACCCACTGCCACCTAATTAGTGGGAGCACTAATTAGTGCTCCCAAGCATGTTTCATAAAAAAAATATAGTACAGAAACATAGCACCAAAATAAATAAATAAATAAATAAAAAATAAAAAACCAATAACAAACCTTTCCACTAATCCAAGCTTTTGATAGATTTGATTGAATATTTATTTTTCTTATTTTTTTTCCCTTGTTCTGCTCAATAGAACTATATATATATATATTAATATAAACAGTGGTGTAGTGCAGGTGTATAAACAAAGAAAAATGAGGGAAAAATCCCCCCTAAACATTTAGCACAGGAACTAAGGCCTCGTTTGGCAACAAGTTTTTTTAGTAACTTTTTGATTTTTTGGCTAAAATGTGATGTAAAAAAAACTAGTATGTTTGGGATAACTTTTTGGCTTTTTACGAAAAGATGTACAAAAAGTAGAAAGAAAATGGAATCTTTGACTTTTTTGTATGAGTTGTTGGCTTTTTGGCTAAAATAGTAACTTTTTGACTTTTTGACTAAGATAGCCACTTGCCAAACGAGACCTAAAACAGAGCATAGCAGCAGTGGTTCCAAAAAACAGAGCATAGCACAACAACTCACCAAAAACAGAGCATAAACACAAATTATAACTTGCAACTCAGGGACAAACCGTCTTTGAAGAAGCTTGAAGATCAAAGTGAACTCCACAGCCCAAAGAAGCGTAGATCTTGCAGGTTTTCTGTGCTGATTTTCATCCGTACCAGCGACAACCAACGCGTATCGGACTGTATCGTCGTATGTATCGGATTCAGGCCGCCACGTATCGGGACTCGGGCGTTACGGTTGCGAATTTCATTCTCATCAGTATACCGGTTGATATCCGAATCGATGTTTCGATTTTTCGGTACAAATCGGTACTGGCCGATATTTAGAACTATGGGTGGAACCAAAAAGTTGATTGGAGGGGTCAAATTATAAATCTTTTAATATATTTTTTACAATTTTTTTTGAAATATTATTTCACTAGGGAACAATTTCAACACTATATAGTTTTTTTAATTTTCTTGTTACTATCTGATACATTTTGTTCTGGTATTTTTTTTTTCAGTCTAAAACTTATATTATTCGTAGTACTAAAATATTAAAAAAAGTACTAATTAAATTTGTCTAGACTTTATACTAAGTATATTACAAATATTCAAAATTTTGTAGGGGTCTAAGTTTTAGTTTTTTATTTTTTTATTTTTTTCACGGGATGGCCAGTGCTCCTACCAGCTAGGACGGAACTAAGAGAAGATTATAGGGGGTCATGACCCCTGTTTCTGTGAACATTATTATTTATCATAGAACTTTAAATATATATATATATATCATTTTATATATAAAATGGCCCCCTGTATAAAAAAATATATATATCATGCTTCTTCCATCTTGAAATCTCTTTCTATTTTATATATATATATATAAAAAAGCGTATTCATCCTATTAGAAATTGCTTCGATAGTATTTAATTTTTTTTTATGTATGTAATTTATATATCATATATATATATACATGTGTGTTTTGTGTATATGGTGAAAACAAATTATTTTTCTTTTAACTCCTCCAATAATAAAATTTTGATTTTGTCCCCGCCTACTAGTTCCTTGTGTCACGGACTTAGATTTCGCAAGCCTACCGTGCGGCCTTAGATGTCTTCAACCCTCTTTGTTGCACCTAAGTCAGCCTTCCCCACTCAACCACACTAACTTGGACACAAAGTTTAGGTGGAAGAATGTATTCACTATACAAGTTAACTTTTAAAAGTATAGTTGTGTACAAGCTTTACAAGGCTCTCACACTCACACTCACACTCACACTTACAAGTGCTTCACTCTTTAGAGCTCTCTTGGATCTCCACTCTTTAGTGCCTAAGAAATGAGACCCCTCAACCTTATATAGCCATCCTCCTCCCTAACGAACGGCTAGGATCATTTCGATCTAAGGGCTACAAACTCTCCTCTAGAACACTCCATATAAATATCTAGGACAACTACCCTATCTACTACATTCTAGAACTCTCTACATTAGTGTAGTACATGGTAGGCTTCTTCATGATATTCTAGGATGTTCCAGAGCCATCCAGACTCTCCTGGACCCTTCCACAGCATTCCGGAATCCTTTAGGCCACTCCGGACCCTTCCACCAAGTTCTAGAGCCTTCCAGCATACTCTAGCTCGGTCTCCATCCTTTCGGAACCTTCCAGCATCCTTTAAATGCTGCTCCTTGTGTCACAGAATTCTCGGGGCGTGACACTCTCCCCCACCCAATCTCGTGACGCCCTTGTCACGCAGAAGCATACCAAGCCACCACGTCTCGATATGATCTTTGCCCGCTGCTGCTGGAGCTTGCTCCTCCGTCCTTGCCCTGGCCGTGCTGCTTCTCCTGCTGCGTTGTCGCAAGTGACTTCCCTTTGTCCTTGAGTAGCTGACTCCTCGCCACCAATGGGACCTCGCATGGCCGATCACCTGCAAACAACAACATGGTTGCAGTGTGGGGGACTGGCATCACATTGTTCTTCCTCATGAAATCCATCCCTAGGATCGTGGGGTGGTCATCCATCTCAATGACCGAAAATTCCACTTGTCCAGTCCAACTCCCAATGGTCATGTCAGCACTCCTCACGACTCCTTAGATTGGCTTGGCCTCCGCATTCACTGGCTTGGACCAACCCTTGTCCTCTTTCACCTTCAAGCCCAGCCTCTTAGCTTCTCCAGTGCTCACAAAGTTATGTGTGGCACCCGTATCCACCAACGCGTGTGAAGTCATTCCATTTACCTTCACCTCTGCGTAGAGCACATCCTTCTTCTGGATGCTCCTCGGCTCCTGCATCTTCTCATTCTTCTTGGATACCGACCCAAGAAGTTGGACGCTCCCCAGCTGTGCTTCCTTTTCTGAAGCGCTGTCACTCTCGGAGCCCTTCGCCACTTTCTTCTTCTTCATGGCACTCAGCGCCTGCTTCTTCGGGCAGTTCCTCACCAGGTGCGGTCCATTGCATAGGAAACACTCAAGCTGCCCTTTGCCTTCGTGCTTCTTCTTTGGAGATCCGGTGCATTGCCCACTCTTGTGCCGTTCCCGTCTCTTGGGGGACTCTCCATCACTGCGCTCGTCATCGGTGGTTTGTGGAGACTGTCTCCCACCTTTGGTATGACCCTCTCTTGCTCCTTTGGGCTTCCCTAGCGCTTTGAAGTCATCCAGCTTCTCTGCCTCCGCTAGTGCAGTTGCAAGGTCTTTCACTCATTGACTCTGCAACTCTCTTGCTGCCCAAGGTTGCAACCCATCTAGGAAGCCATACAATGCCTCTTTCTCAGACATGTCTGGGATCTCCAACAGTAGCGCGGAATACTCCTTCACATAGTCCCGCAACAACCCCATATGCTTTAGCTTGCGTAGCTTCCTGTATGCCTGGAACTCAACATTGACAGGGTAGAAGTGCTTCTTCAACTCTCTCTTGAGCTCAGCCCAAGTCTCTATCTTGCATAACCCCTTCTCCATGTCGGCATACCGCCTCCTCTACCATAGCATAGTAGTGTCCTTCAGATACATGGTAGCAGTCTGCACCTTCTCGTCTTCATCCGCGATGTTGACGTTCTCAAAGTACCGCTCCATGCTCCAAATGAAGTTGTCGATCTCCCGGGCATCCCTTGCACCATCATAGCTCTTAGGTTCTGGCGCACGAACCTTCCTCTTGGCTGGAGCCACATTCCCTCCATTGCCAGCCATGATGGCCTTCTTGCACAACTCCAACTCCACTTCCAAGCTAGCCACCCTTGCTTCTAGGGCCTTCCGTTCGGCGGAACTGTCTCCAGCTGCCTCAGTGAGAGACGAGTTCACCCTTTCTTCGAAGGAGTCGACCTTCTCCTCCAACTCTTCCACCCTAGTAATAAGACTAGCAAAGTGAGTGAAAAACTTTTCAACATGGGATGTGGGCTTACCAGGGCCAACTAGAGCTTCCTCAAGTCTAGTGAACCGCTCTTCCACATGCTCCATCATCCCCTCGAGTCGTGCCTCCAACGCAGCCATCAAGTCCTTTGTTGAGAGCTTCTTCACCTTGGGGACGTTAGCACCTTCGTCACCCGACGTAGCCATGTACACCTTTCTCAGTTACTGTCTCACGTAACCTGCTCTGATACCAACTGTCACGGACTTAGACTTCGCAAGCCTACCGTGCAGCCTTATATGCCTTCAACTCTCTTGGTTGCACCTAAGTCAGCCTTCCCCACTCAACCACACTAACTTGGACACAAAGTTTAGGTGGAAGAATGTATTCACTATACAAGTTAACTTTTACAACTATAGTTGTGTACAAGCTTTACAAGGCTCTCACACTCACACTCACACTTACAAGTGCTTCACTCTTTAGAGCTTTCTTGGATCTCCACTCTTCAATGCCTAAGAAATGAGACCCCTCACCCTTATATAGCCATTCTCCTCCCTAACGGACGGCTAGGATCATTTCGATCCAAAGGCTACAAACTCTCCTCTAGAACACTCCATAGAAATATTTAGGACAGCTATCCTATCTACTACATTCTAGAACTCTCTACATTAGTGTAGTACATGGTAGGCTTCTCCATGATATTCTAGGATGTTCCAGAGCCATCCAGACTCTCCTGGACCCTTCCACCGCATTTCGGAATCCTTTAGGCCACTTCGGACCCTTCCACCAAGTTCTAGAGCCTTCCAGCATACTCTAGCTCGGTCTCTATCCTTCCGGAACCTTCCAGCATCCTTCAAATGCTGCTCCTTGTGTCACAGAATTCTCGGGGCGTGACACTTGGTTAGGTCCGCCCCCAGATATTATGTTAGTCAAGTATCATTCTTCAATTCAGATCCTCTTTAATACTTGCTTCATCTAACTATTATCCAATACTATATTTAAATGTCACAATTTTCAATCATTATTCAACACTTGATCTAAAAAGTTACAATTTAACAATTAATTATTTTTATATTACGTGACATTCGAATCAAAATCAAATGATGGCAGGAGAAAAAAAGTACCTATGTCTGACCTCTTCAACCTCGCATGCTAGCATGTAACTTGGGGTTTAGTGGCTGCTTTGAGCTGCTGGCCTTTTTTTTTTTGAAAAAAAAAAAAATGGCTAGTCTCTCATCAACCCGTGGTTGAGGTGTTAGCAGATAATTGAGTTTGTTTATCGGTATCAACCTAATTGAGATTATTTAACTTTACATTAATATTTTGTATACTTTCCTTTCTTTATTGATGTTTATTTACATTTTCTATATATTTTGATATTCATTAATAAAACGTTCGTTTTGCTGACCAAAAAATAAAAATTAATGTAACCTGGGGTAAACAACCCAAGCTGCTTGGATAGTTGCTAGTTTTTGGGCCATCTGCATTATCACAATTTTTTTTTTTTTTTTTTAAGATTGAGCATTATCAAAGATTAAGGTGTGGTTTTCAAACTTAAATATAACTTTAAAGATTTTCTTATTTTTATTTTTAAGTGTTTTTTTTGTTATTATTTTTAGAATTTTTAGTCCATATTCTAGATACCGCTAGGCAAGGTGCTCCCAGGTGTACAAGTTGACCTGAGATGCATCATTTTTTATGTGATGAAGCACACACCCTAGAATTTATGCAAGGATAATCCATACATTGGACAAGTTAGTCAAACCGTCTTAACCCTACACTTGTGAAGCCCCCAAAATTTTTAGAGGTTTTATTGATTGGGTTAATTTAACTTTGGAATGTAAATTGCCTCCTGTCCATATTAGAATTCATGAGACTCATCTTGATAATTCAAATTATTTATTTTATAAGATATTTCGATTATATCATTCACAAAAAAATTAGGTTAATCTGATAATCGTAGCCTATTCAATTTATCATGTTTATCACAAAAAAAAAAAAAAAAAAGAAATCTTTATTTTTAAATATGCAATTGTTGTTTATTTTTTTGGTGACAAACACGATAAATTAAATAGGTTACGGTTATCGGATCAATCTAATTTTATGTGTAGATGATATACATGAATTGCTCGACAAATTAAATAAACCATTAAACTAGGCTTTAGTTTATGTGGTCCAATTGGACAAGATCGTACAAATCATTGACCAATTAAATCTAGTTTAATAGTTAAAAATTTATTTTAAAATTTAAATAATTTAACCATAACAATGTAACCAACTTTGTGCTTGCTTTGGGACTGCATATGATTTTAATGGATTGCGGGTGCTGCAATACCCCGAAATAAATGCAGTATTCCATCCAAAATGATAAGTAAATAATATTATGAATCATAGTATAATGTCCTTCTATTACACGAGAGTCGATTGTACAATAGGGTGACACATGCGATATACATTCATAAATAGAACATTCTAAATCTACAGCATGTGTTAACAAACATTAATAATGTAATAAAATCTAAGCAGGTAATTATATGTCCTAAAAGCTTACATCTTTCCAAGTCAATGTTTGGGTACATCAAAAGTGAGTCGTAAGCTCAATACAAAGAAAGACATAGGCTTGTACAAATGTTGAAAAAAAAACCAAACTAAACCTTCAGCTCCACGGTCCTCCCAAGCTAAATTCTTGGTGGAGGCATATCACCAGCACCTGAAAATGATTTTTCGAAATAGGATAAGCCAAAACCCAGTAGAAATAATCTAACACAATATATGAATTTTAACAAAGATATAAGTGTGACATGCACATACAATGTCTGTGATAAAATCATTTATAACTCTTTTGCAAAATCATACAATGTTGAACTTATATCTCGATCCATTTTATCTCCATTCATGAGTTATTTCCATTTTAATCAGACAACTAAACTGAGGATACAACTCAGTGGGTCTCTAACCAATACAACCATCATACAAACACTTCTATTTGCCATTTTACGGATTTTTTGTTTGCGGAAATTGGCACCTATGTATACTCGTGGTTTTCGGGACTTTCACCCTGGACACTCCGGCTAACTTAATTAAATGGAGTACATCTCATTTATTCTCCCAAACATCATACATTTATAATGTATGAAAGATGTGACAACACTCAATGCAAATGGATGAGAAATTAGTTTCAATTCACCTAATTCTCATGCAATTTCTACAACAATCATAGCTATCCTTCACCGATAGTCCAAAAAAGATATTTCTAAATAGATATACAATCTCCAAAACAAATAAATTATCCAAATTCTATAGGTGACTGGTAATACATATCCAACTCTACCATTTATATAAATATCCATTCAATTTCACATTTGCAATACTAAATTTATTTATTTATACAAAATAAATGTTTGAGACATTTTAAGGCAAACTCTTTTTTCCTTCCAAAATCCAACCCAAGTATCAAAATCAATAATTTTATTACAACACAGCCTCATATTTATTCCCATAACCATTTTCAATATATCTATTTGTAAACCCCTTTTTTTATTTTAACCCAAACCCTAGGTTTGTTCAAAATCTTCCAAAATCACAATATTGCTTATCAAAAACAAATAGCTAAGTTAAAAGCCATAGCAGAGCGTAGAAAATCCCAATCTCAGAGCTAGAAGATGAGCAAAGTAAGGAAGAAACTTGGATGAAGCCAAAACCCAACTCTATTTGGATGAAAACGTAACCCTTGAGATGCTCTACATTTTTAACAAAGGCACACGGGTAGAGAAATCACCAAATCTAGGTGAAAATGTAGAGAGAGGGGGAGTTTTAGAGAGAGAAAATCTAGATCTAGAGTTTTAATGATGTTTAGAGAGAGAATAAAATGAAGAAGTGATGTAAAATGTCACTTTTAGGGATTGAAATATGCACAGTTAACTCGAGCGCAAGAAGTGACGCTTAAGCATCCAGACACAATAAGTTGTTCCGCTTAAGCGCAAGAAGTGACGCTCAAGCGTAGATTACACACTTCTAATAGTTTTGCAGACAGCAAACCAATGCTCAAGAGCAAGAAAAGCCGCTTGAGCGTAAGAAAGGCCACTCGAGCTGAGATTGCTGGAGTGCAGAAAGCACCGCTTGTGCGTAGAATACACTTTTCCAGTAATTTTGCAGACCTACAAAAGTACTGAGAATTCACAAAACTCGCTCGAGCGCAAGAAGTGACACTCGAGCGGAGGAGTAAAATTCTGGGCAACAAAAATTTAAAAACTAAGTTACCAACCTATTCCAAACGCTACTAATACAACCCAATAGCTAAACTCAAGGAAATATATGGGAAGTAAGATATGAACAACAATACGAAACCATGAAATCCAAGTCCAGAATACAAAATGGGTTGGGTCTAAACCAGAATTGCTATAGGTGCTAATCTGATTCGGATGCATTTTATCTGGCCATAATCCAATTTCCTTTAATAGTTTATTGATGCGCCATTAATCTCTACTTTTTCTTGTTTAGACAGTAAATTTTCTTTCTGATGATTAAAAAAAAAATTCGTCAAAATGGTTGGTTATAGACCACATTTGAGCATGGAACAAAATGAGTAGCAAAAGATTTAAAAAAAAAAAAAAAAAAGTCAATGAAATTTTTCTTGAAAAAGTTGAAAGCAATACGAGGATTCAATATCATAAGAATATTAGTGTTACAATTTGAAAGTAAAGTTGACAACTAGTTTTAAGAATTTGGCAGAGCTTAGAAAGTAGTAAGCTAGCATTATATCCATAACGATATAGTATAACATCCCATATCCAATAGAATTGAATCCTCAATTCGTTTTGCAGTAATTCTATTATTTCTATTAATACAACCATAGAAAAACGACTTGAACATACAATTGAAAACAATAGAATGTCAAAACAAACAATAATAGAACACAGTAGTAGAATTCAAATACATACATAGACAAACATAAGTGTCTTAAATTCAAAGGGAGATGATAGAGCAAATGGTCTGTATGAAAGTAAGCATAAGAAATACAATTGCAGCAACTGTTGAAGCAACTCTCCACGGGCTGCTAAAATAATCTCGTTTTAGTGTTGCTTTCCAATTGTGCCAAGGAACCTTGCAAAATGAATTCAAATGTTCAGAAATGCCATAAAAGTAGTAGTTGTCGCTCTGCATAGGAACATGTGTTGTAAGATTGTTAAATAGGTTCGAAACAGCAGATTTGTCACCAAGCCAGTGCTCCAAGATTCCATTCTTTTCAAGGATTTCTACATCGTCAGGGGTGTCAATAAGGTTCTCCATGAAACCAACGTAATCAATTATGTAGCTGTTCTGTCCATGAAGATACCACTCCAAAGCAATGATGTTTCTAAGCAATTGTTCTGTATTGTCTGTTATGCACAAGTGTGGGATTTTCAACACTCCTTTATTAAATTGTATGTCAAGCAAACATTCGGATGAGGAGCCAACCTCAAATTTCACTCCGGCCTTGTGAAGTGCTGCTGCATTTTGAATTCGTAGGTACTTATAATTTTCTGTTGGCACTGGTCTTTGGGATAATGGTGCATGATATATCCTCAATAAATCATTAAAATGTCGTACATCAGAACTTCTTGTGATTCGCTTTAAATCCGGTTTGTGATTGGTGATAAAGAAATTTTGAATTGCAGCACTGAAAGTTCTAGAAATGAAAGACAATCAGTGCTTTGTGATTGAGAGTAGAAGGCTATGTTAAAAAGTCCCTCAAGAACAAAGAAGGGAAGCTGATTTTCAAGTAACAGCAAGTCTGATCCCAGAAAGTATTCCAAGTCGGACTCCACCATGGCCACAATGATGAAACTGCTATCGAGTAGAATCATTTTGACAAATTCATCACTGCTAAGCTTAATGCTTTCTGCATAACAATTCCGGATTCTTCTTTCCCAATTCTTTATCATTTTAACACAATCCTCCAAATTAATTGTTTCACAAGCAAGAAATGACTTTAAACACCTCATCTTTTGCTCTTCCATGCCTTTCAAGTGTTTTTCACCGTGATGAAGAGGTCCGATAGAAACCATCTGAGGTGTGTAGGCCGCTTCGTTTAATTGGCGAAGTTTTCTGGGAACTCGACAGATACAATTCTCATCAAGAGGCGACGATGGTGGCAAGCATGTTAACAATTGTCCAATGGAATTTTTCAATTCGCCGTAGTTATCTTTGATCTCATGATTTGAACTTGAGTTTTCCATTTCAAGTCCACAACCAGCTGTGTCTAATTTTCCATCTTCTCGTTCTTTTCCTAGTGACAATTATTAGAAAGACAAAGGAATACACAATCAGCTCAATGTTTCCCTTATGCATGCATTAATTGGTGGTCGATGAAGGATGAAATTGAGAAGAGCTTCAACCTACAAATAGGTCGGCTCAACCACAAGTGGGGCCTAAAGCTAAAAATTAAAGCCAGCCTGTTTTTGTTTAGTCTTTTTCTTTCTTAGACTAAGAACATATTGAAATAAACTTTTACTAGAGATGGAAGAATACAAATGTGATGAAAGGATATTGGATTTTTTTTTACTAAATTTTTTATCAAATTTAAATTTGTTGTAAGATTTGGTGGATTTGGTGAAAGATTGGAGATGCTCTAATCCAATATATTATAATTTCATATTATCATGTCGTGTTCATATGTTCTGTTAATAAATTTTAATTTTACTTAAAAATGTCAAGTGTATGAAAAAATTAAAAATTTTCCCTACAAGTTAAATTTAGTGAAATTAATATATACTGAATGAAATTATTCATAAGAATGTATGATTTTAACTAAATTTTATTTTCTTAATTTATGAGTGTGAGCGAGTGGGAGATAGACTTTTACTAGTACACAAATGATAGGAATCTCTACTAAATCACTAATTGTTTTTAACAGTTACACATGAATGTGGTCTTTGGTGAAGAGCCAATGTATGAAGTTGATAGAAAATTTGATAATCTTATTTTAGTTTGGAAAAGCTATCGACATTCTTTATTCTATTTTTACTTTTTATTTTACCTATAAGATTTCAATTCAAAATGAGGACTTTTGTTATACCGATGCCTAAAACAAGTGCTTCACTAGCTGCCCCCTTGAGCTAGCCCTACCTACCAAAAAAAATAATAATAATTTCCACACTTTTCTATTCATTTTTTGTTTAACAAACTCATAGATTTTGTGGGGATATAATTTTTGACATGTCCACGTAGCACCATCTTGTGTCGGGGTGTCATGTCGCAGAGTTAAGGTATGAAAACAATTCATACGTAGGTTGACATATTGGGCGAACAAAATGAGTGCTAGGAAACGAATGACTCCTAAGTTGGGTTGGGTATATTTACGACTATTTTGAGAGGTTAATTCTAATCTAATTAGGAGAAATGAGTCTTAGAGAGTGTGTTGATCCTAAAGGGACGTGATTGACATGAAAACAACTATCAGGAGATGACAAGGCACTCTGTAAAGTGAAAGGTCACCATTAAGCTATGTCATTGTGTTTGAAATTCTATATAAAATTTATGTTTGTATATCATAACTCAATAAAAATATGTTCAGATAAAATTTAATGATAAAAATTGTAGAATGTAGTCATGATGATAGGGAGAAGAAATAGTAAGAAAAATGGCAAAATGGTCTTTTAAAAAATTTTAAGACATAACATCAACTATTTACAGGGGAATTTGTAATGCGATTACAAACTTTAGAGAGGAAAATATAAATTTTCAAATGTGAAGAAAAAATCTATATTAAACAGAAACCTCAAAAAGTGTCAGTGTAATTTACTGTTGATTTTATTAGTGGATCCAACTAAAATTTTATCCTCAAAGAAAAGCAAAGAGCACCATGGCTCTGAAATTCCTTTATCAAGAAATCGAAGTAGCACCATTGCTTACAATACTTATCATGCGAATTCTTGCCTTGATAATCTAATCCAACTCTGCAAAATTCTTCCTTTCCTTCGAAATCTATTCCCGATACTTTAAAACCATCACCTCAACTCAATTTGGATAGGCTTGATAATCCCATTAGAGCTACTTTAGCAGAGTTGGACATTCAAGCCTTGGATAGGCTTGATATAGGTTCCGTATTTGAACCGCACCATCTGATAATTAAAATGCTTTCACGTGTTTGCTTATTATGAAAAAAAAAAGAAAAAAAATTCCACCATATGAGGGTGGATTGAGAATATAATACAAATAATAAAATTGCTCTTCTTTTTAACAACTTAAACATTTAGAGAAATTGGCATAAAAAATTCAACAAGAATTAGGGGAAAACTTACATGATATAATTCAGTATGTTGACTTCAGGAAGACCTCTCCTTAGTATCCTTCTTCTTCAACAGAGGCTTTCTAAAAGAAACAATTCTGTTTACTATTATTTAATAGCTCACTTATTTGTAATAAGGACTAATTCATTCTGCTATTCCATCTGTGCTTATGCATGTCTCAATTTATATAGAATAAATAATTCTTAAATCTTATTTCAAGAAAGGTATGTTTTCTTTCTCTACACCAACAACAGTAAAAATATACGATTCTTTGCATATTTGTGGAAGCAATTTATGGGATTCTTTCAAGAATTTTTATAAATGAGATCACTCTACAAATTTAAATTTTACAAATTCTACAAGAACTGAACAACATTCAAATTTTTAAAATAATTTAACTTTTTGTTTTTCGTGCTTTATTGCCTTTAAAAAAATTTAAAGTTTTATTTAATTTTTTTTTATGTATTTATCCTCTATATATCTATAAAGTAAAATATTTATAATAATAATAATAAAATAAATAAAATTTTAGTGAATTTTTATATTTTTTTTAAAACACTTGGTCCATAAGCCTAATTATAAATTTATTTGATTATGATGTTCATAAGGACATGTTTTTACGAAAAGACCAAAATACCCATACATTTTCGATCCACATGTCTGTTCAATCAAAACCCTCTCTCTCTCTCTCTCTCTCTCTCTCTCTAGAATTCAGAGATACATTCAGAGAGAGAAATAGAACCAGAGGGGTTTTGATTTGTTTATCTTCCTTTGGCGGTAGTGGAGAGGAGAGGGGTTTCTATCTGTTCTGATCTGTTCATCTCCTGATCATCATCTGAATTTCAATTTCAATTTCAATTTCATTCCATTTCACAACCACAACCCTCTTGCCCTTATAAATACTTGTGACGTTTCGCTTCACTTCTCTCTCACGTTTCAACACTTTCCGAGTTTTGAAAATTCGAATTCGTCTCTCACCTTTGAAGTCTCTTAGTTTCAGAAGATCACGCCATGAAAGGACAGAAACCCACCTCGATTGCTCACAAGAAAATTGACTCAGAGCGCGGTTTTCGTTTTCTGCTTTTTATTTATGTTGTTTTAATTTTCGTTCTAGTTCTTTTCTCCAAGGGTTTCGACAGGTTTTGATTTTGCTTTATGCTTGTGTTTCGAAGAATGGTGAACAAACGTAAAACATATAATATATATGTATATATTAGCGGCAGGGCACATGCGATGCGTGTGCAAACTCATTTGGAAGCTCAATTGATAAAAATTTTAATACACAAAACAGATCATCTCTCTCTCCTATATATATATATAATAGATAAAAGTAAAAAATCAAACAAGGAAGAAAAATCCATGTGTGTGTGTGTGAAATCAATTTATATAGATAGAAAGAAAAAAAATTCAACAAATAAGAGAATTGATCTGAGTAGGCCAGATGTATTCAATAGATAATTTATTTGGTAAAATTTCAACAGATAGGGAAAAAATAGGCCTAGTGAGTAGACTTGATGAATTTAAATAGATAGATTAAAAAAATTGAACAAATAAGTTCAAAAAAATTGAACAAATAAAAAATATTTCAATAGATAGGTTCATAAAAGTTGAACAGATAAAAAATTTCAACAGATAGGTTCAAAAAAATTGAACTTTCAAAAGATAGATTAAAGGGTAAAATTGAAAACAAAATGTCCTCCAAAATAATAAATGTACTTCTCACTACAATATTTCATGCCTATTTTGAGAAGTAAGTTAAAAGTCAATTTTTTGACTTTTTTAAACATACAAAAAATTAGAAATTGTAATGTGACTCAAAAAAAAAAAATAATAATAATAATAATACTCATAGGACCTAATACTTTACACCTTTTTTAAAATAGACTTTTCACTAATGTAGTGAATTTTTGTATTTTTTTTTATTTAGTGAATTTTTATAATATTTAATTTTTTTTTAAAATGTAACTAGATCTCAAAAATTTATTAAAAGAAAATTTTTAAAACATTTAAAAGGTTGACTAAAGATGAAAAATAAATAAATAATGAAAAAAAAAGTGGTGATAAATCCAATCTAAAGAGAGTATAAGACATTAGGTCTAGTGGATATTTTTTTATTGGTGAGAGGTCCATACTTTGTGAAATAATTTGGTAAAAAATCCAAAATGACATTTTGTTTCTAATTTTATCCTTTGATTTTTTTTATCTGTTCAAATTTATATTTATTCGTTCAAATTTTTCTATCTGTTTAATTGTTTTTGTCTATCTATTCAAATATTTGGTCTATTAGTTCAAATTTTTTAACTTTGTTCAATTTTTTCCCCAATTTGTTCAATTTTTTTTTTTAAAATTCTATCTTTTCAATTTTTCTTATCTGTTAAAATAGCTCATTTTTCCTATTTGTTTGAAATTCACAAACTAATTTTTCTATCTGTTGAAATTATCCACCACCAACACTCAAATATCACACAAAACTTCACAATAAAATTTATCTGTTAAACTTTTAAAAATTGACAGATTGCTATCTGTTGAACCAAACAAACCTTATATTTTCAAATTTTGAACATTTCTCTTCAATATTACTACAGATCTGTTCAGATCTAAGCCAACATTCATCATCATCATCAACAACAACAACAATCAACAATAACCAACTACAAAAAAATTAAATTAAAGAGAGAGAGAGAGAGAGAGAGAGAGAGAGAGATAGAAAGAATTTGCTTATCTGTTCAAGGAAAAAGAAGACAAATTTGAACAACATAGATCCGAAAACCGAACAACACAGATCTACAACGACAGAATCGAACAATAGATCCAAACCAAACAATAGGCATACCAATGACGACTATGAGGAACTATTCACTACAATAATATAGATATGTTGTCAATACCACTAAAAATAGAGATCTAAAGGCAAATCAAAACAAAATGGTTGAATCAAGGTTGTTGTTGAGCTTGTTCAAAAAATCTGTCCGTTAATATATATATATATATATAGAAGACCAAGTTCATGATCAACATTAGTAAATGAACAAAATCTGAGACTGAATAATCTTTTATATTTTTTACCTCGCAGCTAGGGTTTGTCACTTCGCAGTTGAGTAGCATCAAAGAGGAGATTTGTTGGAAAATTTGAATTAAAATTTACTCCAGTAGTTGTGTTTTTTAAGATGGAAGAGTGTGTCCTTTTGAAGGGAAGAGTCACGGAGAAATCTATAAATTCCATTTCCCTCACTTCAATTTGGATAGAGAATATGTCATTTCTTTTTCATCTTCGCATTTATTCTTTAATTTTCCCGAGTCTAATTTTTCTATAAAGAGAGTGAATACACAGTGAAGTTCGCTAGGTTTGCAATAGTAGTGTTGCTAGTACAAGACATTGATTGTTGTATCCTGGGAGATAGACGTCTATTAAATTTTGAGTACCGGTGGGAGGATGAATCTGTCTTAAAGAAAGAGTGTCATACACTCGACTCGATCAAGTTTTATCTATTTATGTACTGTAAGTTTTGTTACGTTATTATATCGATTTATTTCAGTTTTGGTTTTGCCCAAAAACTCTATACACATTTTTAAATTATGTTTTCCATATAGTTTGGTACTATTTTCCAACAATCTTAAGACAGATTTGATCTTGTTTATGGTTTTTGAAAAAATATAATTGATTTATTTTTTAATCTGTTTATAGTTTCTATGTGTACAGATTCTGTGATTAATTTTTTGCAATTCGTTTTCCTGCATATTGTGTTTCTTGTTTATAGTAACACTCTTAGTATTGCTTACTGTTATTAAATAGGATTTGATTATTATTAAAAGGTTTGTATACCTTACATAATTGTTTAGACACAACAAAGCAAATTTGGAGTTATTCAGATTTCGAGAAAACTAAATGCATTTTTCTGAATATGTTTTTTTTTAATCGAAAAAAAAAACTGTTATTTCGAGTAAGTGGTTGATTTTGTTGGTAAATTTAAACCAATAGATTTATTTTACTGGTTTGAGAATCGTCTTGTTCGTCTTTGTAAAAGCAAATTTCTTTTGTTGTTTTACCCAAATCTTTGAATGAGTTGACTTCTTCTTTGCCCTCTTCCATTTTAAACTACTAATCTCTTCTGGAGTAGTGTCGTCGTGCGCCTTTGGTGGAGCGATATCGCAGTCAGGGAAACAGAGAGGTCGGCTGGGTAAAGGGTTCGACCTATTTAAGCACTTTTTATATGAATACATTGATCAACATGTATTGCAAGTTTGGAAAAATCAAACTTGCCCAGTACTTATTTAATAGAATGCTTGAGAGGAATTGAGTTTCTTGGAACACCATGGTGTCCGAGTATATTCGAGGGGTATGAGAGCACATTTGCTGGGTTCCAAAGAAGTAAACAAGTACTTTGTTCTAATCAGCCGAATAGCCCCACTTCTCTAGCTCGCTTACCATTGTAGGCTAGGCCGGGAAGCCCTTGACCTTGGCAAGAACAAGATCATTGACTTTCGACCGCTTGCGAGCAGCTGCGACAGCTGCTGCAGATGCTTTGCCACCACCCTTCCTGCGACTCGGCGCCATTCGGAAGATGAAAAATTGTAGAGCTCAGAGTCAAATTAGGGTCTTGTGTTCTTCGAAGAAAGAAATTAGAAGTTGTGTCGGTGAAGCGGTGGTGCTGAAATTGCCAGTTCTTTCGTTGAGAATGGAGAAACCAATCGACATGATGGTGTTCCGTACAAAGGTGACATTTCATTCAATAATGGTTATGACCCAAACTGTTTGGAACTTAAACTTGGGTCCTTAAACGTTGAATTGAGTTTGGGTAATCCAATCATCCAAATATCAAATCTAATGGTTTATTTATTTATAAGTCCAAATAGTATTCTGAATCTAATAAATTCATTAAATGGATTCAGGATCAGACTCAAAAATTAAACTTTAAATCCTGTTTTGGATTTGAGGAATAATTATTTTGTGGAAGTTTTAAGAATGTTTTTTTTAAATCAAATTATGATTTTAATTATATAAAAAAAAAATCAGATATGATTTTTGGTTTGTGAATTCTTAAAACTTGAGAAATATAGAGTATATGTTATATATTTGGTAAATTTGCTAAATAAATAAATTAGAATTTCTAATTTATGTAAATTGGTATTTGCCTTGATGGCAATGATGGTCTATATAGATAACTTTTTATATATATAAATGTTTTTATCTTTTAATTTAGTTTATTTATTAGAGAGTTTTTTTTTTTTTTTTTTGAGTCAAATCAAAACAATCTGGAAACAGTTTTTTGTTTTATATAAAAATTGTTTTGTTTATATAAACTATGCTGGAACAGTGTATTTAAAACTGTTTTTCTAGTTTTTCCAATTCTAAAATTTAAACTGTTTTTCTGTATTTCCAATTTTGGAAATTTTTGTTTAAATTTGTTTTCTGATTTTCAGCTCTGAAATTGTTTTTAGAAACTGTTTTTAATAGTTTTGATTGGTTTTTAGTGTTGAAAATTTTTGTGTCCATGCCTACATATGTTATAGAGTTGATAATTAATGTTTACAATTCTTTGTGATATGATGTCATTAATTGATATATTTGATATATCGATTTGCTATGTGGTGTATTATAAATAGATGTCAATTATTTATGAAAGTGTTGATAAAAATGAGAACTTATGTGTTTTGACATAAGAGGAATTCTAATTATTCTTTGGAATAATTACTGAAATTGGTGAGGTGACCGATAACTCCGTAATGAAATATTATATGAGTTAAAATATTTCATGGGTGAAAGATGCATTGGAGGACACCCAGGAGGGCCCAACCCATGGATCAGGCCCCAGTTCACATCCTAGCGATCAAAGCCCAATAACTCTGAGAAATCAACACTAGGCCAGGACCAGTAACATTCAAACACTTGCCAAACAGAGGCCTAGACACGTAAGTAGACAAAGATCCTGCAAAGTTATTGCACCACACATCTACCATTAATGAAGCTCTCACAGCATTAAATACGACAACCCTTTACATCGGAGGAGACAGATTCACCATGAACGATGAAAGCAAGAATATAGACTTTCAGCCAACACGACAGTCTGGAGTGGACAAGGAAATGATGAGCAAAGGATATAAAAAAAATTTCAAGACGTGTTAGAGGTTAAGTTTTTCATTTTCCCTCTTCTCTCTCTCTACACAGTCAATCTCTTCTATTCTAACTCGATCGTTGAAGGGTCCGTCGAGGGATTACCTCATTCTTTAGACCTTTTTGTAAGAATGTTCTGTGGGCATCAAGACTAACAAAGCCGTTAGAATTATGGATCAGTTTGACCCATCTTCCGTTGGAATTAGTTCATCATTAGTTGGCGCCGTTTGTAGGAATTTCCATTCCGAAACGACAGTTATGCTCATTGTCGTCGAAAGGAACCCCGTAATCATCCACTCCCTACGTCAGTGTGGATGGTCACGATTAGATCCATGGCTTCTCAACACAATGCTGGTAACTCCGAAGCTGAGCCCTCCAACCCAAACAACCCGCGTCCATATTTCGCAGAACTCACTAACAGCATCAACCGATTGACTGAGCAAAACCAAGCCTTGATCAATGACTAACTCTAGCGTGACCTGTCTATCCTATCTCTACTACAGCTAATAGTTCCCCCGCACCCAGAACAAGCCCACCATCACCATCAATTCCCACCACACGTGCCTCAAGGAACATTTCTACCCTTTGCCCCGCGGTCTCTACCGTCGAATCTTGACAGTTTGCACCCTCCCCTATCAAGTTCGCAGCCTCGTCAAGATATGCCGCCACCTTCCCATAACCACCCCTTACCACACTATACGGCTGCCCATGAAGGTGAGGCTGGCAGTGTTCAACCCCCGATCCCTGTTTGTGAGGATAATGCTCCATTCTGGGATGAAGAACTGTGGGCTATGAAACTCTAACTACATGGGGTCATGCAGAACATGTAGCACAAGACTTCCTCCACCGTCAACTCTCTTTTTACCGCCTCTATTCGAGATAAAGCTCTCTTCTCCAAGTTCAAGATGCCATCGATTGACGCCTTCGATGGTACCACCGATCTCATCGACCATATAGAAGCATATCAGACACTCATGATCTTACATGCCTTTCCAGATGAAATCATACGTCGTGCCTTCCCTGTCACGTTGAAGGGGTCGGCATGCCTTTGGTTCAATTAGCTCCCTCCAAACTCAGTCACTTCATTTCATTAGCTCAGCGAAGCCTTCTTAAGCCATTTCATTGGTGCTCAGCGACAACGGTATCCAACCACCCAACTACTAAACATTCGGTAGACAGAAAGGGAGTCCTTACGCAGCTATGTCACCCGCTTCAACATCAAAGCCCTACAAGTGGAGGAAAACGATGATAAGGTTATTCTCACAGCCTTTGTAGCCAGTTTGCGCCCGTCTGATTTCCTCTTCTCCCTCTCCAAAAATCCCTCGACTACCATGGCCTCCATTCTTGCCAAACCCCAAAAATACATGAATGTCAAAGACTCCCTGACAGCTTGCCAAGACTCTACATCCAAAGCCCTGCTCTCCAAGGACAAAAGAAAAGAGCCTAAGCCCTGACCCTCGCAATATACATACCGACCTCCATCACACCCAGATCGGCTAGCACGCTCGAACCGACCGGTCCCAACCCGTCCACCTGGTCGGTTCGAGCGATACACCCCCCTTAATTCACCCATAGAGCAAGTTCTGGACCAAATTCAACGAGACTATAACCTGAAATGGCCTCAACTATCCAGATCTCCCTCTAACCGACGGGATCAATCTAAGTACTGCCGTTTCCATAAAGACCACTGCCACAACATTGACGAATGTGTCAACCTCAAAGAGCAGGTCGAGGATTTCGTCTGCTAGGGACGCCTCAGCTAATTCACAGTAGCCTGTCCCCCGTAGAGGCCTAGAACTGGCCCATCAAACCATAACTGCCAACACACTCCCCCCCCGACGACCAGCACAACCCGAGTAGAATGATTACCAGCCTCAACGCCAATCCCGAGCTCACGGTGACCCTCCCCTTCCTACTAGGTAAAATAAGGGTCATTGCCGGCGGCCTCGCGTAAGGCGGACCATCGTGGTCGACAAGCGAGCTGAGCTCCAAAAAATTCGATAAGGATCTGATAGAGAAGTAGCTGCGATGGACTGACCCTACAAGTAACCCAAGCAATGGTCCGAGCCGGTCACCTTTCTAGCAGCAAACTGCGCAGGCGTTCGCTATCCTCATGACGACCCTTTGGTCATCTCTGTTCTCTTATCAAACTACAAAGTCAGGGGAGTTCTGGTCAACAATGACAGCTCCTTTGACATCATCTTCTTCAATGCCTACCGCCAACTAAAGGTCGAGGAAGAGAAGTTGTCACCTCTACAAACCCCCCGATGGGTTTCACCCGCGATCGGGTCATATCCATGGGCTCCATCGACCTCCCTATCACCATCGGAGAGTATCCACGACAGTCCACCAAACTCCTTACTTTTCTCGTCGTTGACTGTCCTTCTGCTTACAACATTATATTAGAGCACACTGCCTTTAATGCTCTTCAAGCTATAACCTCCACGTACTATCTAGCCATAAGTTTCCCACTGACTAGGGGGTTGACACTGTGAGGGGTGAACAGATGGTAGCCCGAGAGTGCTATGTCGTCTCATTAAAGGAAGTCAAAATGAAAGAATCTATGATCATTGAAAGCCTTGATGTTAGAGACGAGGAAGAGTTAGTTAGAGGGAAACTAGTGGAGGAACTTTTCGAAGTACCTGTCGATCCTACCGATTCAACAAAAACGGCTAAGATTGGCAGCCAGCTGTCCTATCAGGCCAAGGCCAAGGCCAATCTCACGGCTCTCCTAGCCGAGCATAATGATGTCTTTGTTTGGATCCATTCAGACATGCCAGGTATCGGCCCTTCTTTTATTACCCATTTTCTCAGCATTGAACCCTAATTTCGATCGTTCCGCCAAAAGCAACACATTTTTCATCCAGAACGAAACAACCTCATCGCCGCTGAGGTTGAGAAACTGCTGAAGGCACAACTCATAAAAAATGTGGACTATCCTAGATGGTTGTCCAACGTGGTCCTGGTTCGCAAAAACAACGACAAATGGCGATTCTGTGTCGACTATTCCAACCTCAACCGAGCTTGCCGCAAAGACAGCTACCCCCTTCCCAGGATAGATCTATTGGTCGACGCAACTGCGGGACATCAAATGCTTAGCTTCATGGATGGTTTCTTTGGTTATAATCAGATCTTAATGCATGCATCCGATCAGGAGCACACCTCTTTCATCACTGACAAGGGGACTTATTACTACCATGTCATGCCATTCGGTTTGAAGAATGCTGGAGTAACTTACCAACGCCTGGTTAATGCCGTCTTCCAACACCAGATAGGTCGGAATATGGAAGTCTACGTCAACGACATGCTCATCAAGAGCAAACTCTCCTCCAACCACTTGGCAGACCTATGTGAGACTTTCCAAACCATGCGCAAGTATCAGATGAAATTGAATCCGGAAAAGTGCACCTTTGGCGTTGGGTCTGGTAAGTTTTTAGGGTTCATGGTCAGCCAAAGAGGCATTGAGGCCAACCTAGAAAAGATCAAGGGCCTGATAGAAATGCGGTCTCCTAGATGCCTCAATAATGACCAAGCAACCTATGTAATAAAAGAAATACATGAGGGAGTTTGTGGGATCACTCTGGGGATAATCTCTGGCTCATAAAATTCTCCGAACGGGTTACTTTTGGCCCACACTTAGTCAGGACGCTGTTGATTTTGTGATGAAATGTGACAAATGCCAATGCTTCGCTAACATCCCCCACGCCCCTCCAATGAAGTTGATCATGCTCAGCATCCCTAGCCCATTCGCTAAATGGGGAATTAATCTCGTCGGTCCCTTACCGGCCGACAGGGGCCAAGTAAAATTTTTCGTAGTCGCCATCGATTACTTCACCAAGTGGGTCGAAGTGGAACCTCTTACTAAGATCACTAAGCAGAAAACCACTAAGTTCATCTGGCAGTCCATTGTGTGTCGTTTTGGGGCTCTCCAAGCCATTGTCTCCGATAATGGCAAACAGTTTGACAACACCAATTTCAGAGAATTTTACGCGGAACTCAACATCAAAACTTGTTTCTCCTTCCCAGGCCATCCTTAAGCCAATAGTCAAGTGGAGGTTACCAACTGCTCCCTGCTGAAATCAGTAAGACCAAGCTGGAAGTCGCCAAGGGCCTCTGGGCAGAGGAATTGCCAAACGTCCTCTGGGCCTATTAGACGACCGCCCAAACTCCAACTGGGGAGACCCCATTTCTTCTGACATACGGCGTCGAAGCCGTCATCCCTGTGGAAATTGGCCTACCGACGCCTAGATTCATCTACCCCAATCCATACCTGAACGAAGACCTTCGAAGGGCCAACTTAGACCTCATTAAGGAACTGCTGGAAACGGTCATCGTCCGACTGGCCGCATACCAACAAAAAGCAAGGTAGCACTATAATCACAGAGTCCAACCGAGGGCATTCACAGTGGGAGACCTTGTCTTGTGTGAAGCGACTCTCGCCACTAAAAACCCAATCGAGGGCAAGTTAGCAGCTAAGTGGGAAGGCCCTTACATTGTCAAAGCAAGACCCCGCCCAGATACATACTGTCTCCAAGACAGGGAAGGCAGAGACCTTCCCCATCTATGGAATGTTGAACACTTGAAATGCTATGTGACGACCCAGAAACTTTTCCCTCCGCTCGAGCGGAAGAGTTGACGCTCGAGCGGACTTTTGGGGTTCCCAGCAATTTTGTAGACGACCTGGGATTCTGGGAGTTGTGAATCTCCGCTCGAGCGTAGAAATTGGCGCTTGAGCGATCGCGTCTTGGCGCTCGGCGGTTGAAGCGGCAGCTTCGAGCGTGGAAAGTAAGATTGCCCTTGGTGTTGTATTAGTGTATTTGGAACCTTCTTATTTTATTTTGGTGTATTGATTGAGGTGGTAATATGATAGTAAGGTAAGATTGGACCAAGAACTTTAATTTGAACAATTCGTTTACGTTCAGCAGTCACTCTTTTGCCCCTTTCTTTTTCTACACTTTGAATTTGAATGTGAGGTTAGAACCATTGGAAATCTTATTTCCGGGGCTTCAATTTGGACACAAGAACGACCTAAAACGGAGTCCGGATGAGAAAGTTACGCATGTTTGAAGTTTTGGAATCTGTGCTGAAAACAGGTACGCTCGAGCGGGAATTACTCCGCTCGAGCGGGAATTACGGGACAGCAGCTTAAAACGAGATTTTTTGGATCATTTCTCACATTTTCCTTTTCCCCTCTTCATCCGCCTCCCCTAGGTCCGAAAACCCTAGGTTCTTAATCTCCAAAACCTTCCATTTCTCTTAGTTTTGATCAAGATCATCCATCAAAAAGTGAAGAAGCATGGAAATTATTATGTTCTACCGATTGGAATTTCGAGATTTTGGAAGATTCTTCTCAATCTTGCTCCTTTGTTTGTTCTTTGAGGTAGGGCTTCTAATCCTCTCCAATACTTATATTGATAGATAGATTTGGGGTATTTTCATGGTGTAAATGTACACATTTCTATTTTTGAGTATGTAATGTCTAATATGAGAATTGGGGGTTTTAGGGTTTGTGATGTTGGGAGTTAAATTGGTGGGTTTAAATGATGGATTGAGAATTCTAGATGTAGAATCATTGAGAAATTGGGATGTATGGTAATAGTATGAGAAGGTTGAATATTTATGAAACTTTATTTTTTGTTTGGAAACCCTAGGTTAATTTGTAATGATAAATAATGATTTTGCCCAAATTGATAATAGAATCACGGAATTGATGGGTTGAATTATATGTGTACAAGTTTAATTGGATTTCTGAGATGTTTTGAAATAACGTTAAAAATTTACGAATGAACGTTGTTATGAGCATTGTAACTCATGTTAAAATGAGAAAGGAATTTAGGGAAATGATTTAGAGAATTAATGTGTGACTTCGTATGTGTGTAGGACACGCTTCGGGAGGAATAAATGCTCCACCAAAACATTGTGAGTAATAGTACAGGAATCGCACATTTAATTACCAGTAATGATTCTTTTGTTTAACGTTCTATTCTTCACAAATAGTTATATGAATATTATGTTGGGAATCAGTGGAAACATTGAAAGATCTTGGTGTACATTGGTATGACTCTGAACCTCCTCTGTATTTTGGTTATGGCTAATGTTTATTATTAATGTACCTTCCTACGAATTACTCAGGCTTCTGCATAAGAATTGCATACAAACTATTAACACTGTGAAGTTGGTTAACAGAAAGGAATTAAGTATTAATAACATTGTTACATGATTCATGCTATGATATGAGTTGTTCTGACCTATTGATGTGATTATGTGTATTATGAAACTATAATATCTACGTATCTCTGGAACGTGGTTCCCTTTTGCTAACAAATATCAGTAACGTTCTGTTAAACTTATATTATCGATGGTAATGCATGTGAATAATGGGAAGAATGCATGTACTTTCTGCATAATTATGAAGTTAATATGTTATGATGATTTCTGGTATGGAACAAAGTGCTGTACGGAACTAAGTGCTACACGTTAGTGGGAGCCACCTCTAGAATCCGTACGAGCCACCTCTTGAGTCCGTACATATGTGAACGTTATGAGGCCAAGGGCCATTTGTGAATTATGAACTTATGTGGCCATGGGCCATTTGTGAATTATGAACTTATGTGGCCATGGGCCATTTGTGAAGTACGAACCTATGAGGCCAAGGGCCATTTGTGAATTATGAACTTATGTGGCCATGGGCCATTTGTGAATTATGAACTTATGTGGCCATGGGCCATTTGTGAACTATGAACCTATGAGGCCAAGGGCCATTTGTGAATTATGAACTTATGTGGCCATAGGCCATCTGTGAACTATGAACTTATGTGGCCATGGGCCATTTGTGAACTATGAACTTATGTGGCCAAGAGCCATTTGTGAATTTGTGAATCTAAGAGGCCGAAGGCCAATTTGTGAAGCTATGAAGTTATGAATCAATGAGGTTGTGGGCCAATTTATGAAGTTATGGATATGTTCCAAGATAAGGTCTAAGAGACCATTATGATTAAATACAAATTCAGACTCGTTATGTGAACTCTACATTAGTATATGAAAGTGTGTTTAATGAAATCCATATTTTGGGTTACGAAATGTTTAATATGATAAGTATTTTCTGAAATGATAAAAATGCTATGAACTTCCGACATGTTTATGACATGATACGTTTTCTGGATAATTTTCCCGAAATGCCTAGATATGCTACGAAACTCCAAATGTTCAAGATATGACAAGTTCTTTGAATAAGATACCATATGTTCTCTTTATTGATAAATGCACGGATATGTATTATAATTCATGTTGTACATTGAATTGTTATGTGCTATTATTCACTGAGCTTGGCTCACTTTATTTTATGTCTGTTTCTGTAGGCACTTAACCTGGAGGTCACCTTTAACCTGTGGCTTCCGTTACCCAGTTGTCAACTCCGGAATATCTAAGCTCTTAGGTGTTGACCGTTCAAGATATGGAGTTTTGCTAAATTATTAATTTGTACCCTAAATGTCTGTTAAGATTGATGTTTATGTAATGTCTATATATACATGTACATAGCTATCTTTATGTGTTATGTTCTGTTTGCGATCCTGGCATAGTAGTGGTAGCTCAATGGATATTATTTTACACTGTTATATGATATTTAATACTTCCGTTTAGGCCCCATAAATTATATTCATCAGGTTTTATGTCCATTTCTGAGGTGGTCATGCCCAAACTTTTAGGGGCGAGTTTGGGGTGTGACATGCTATTTCCAATAAAGCGACATTTCCTACTTTTTGTTAATTTAAATTGTTGTATGTTTTATTTTGCTGATCGGAACACTGGTCCGTTTTGGCTCTTGTCAAGCAATGCACATATTTATGATCGCAACACTATGATAACAATTCAAAATTCCCCTTATCTACGTCATGCCTTAATCTAAAATTAAACAAATTTGGCTGAATTAAATACAAACTGAGCATGAAGAACACAGCCAGACTGAGTTAAACATAGCATCAGCCAGACTGAGTATAAAGAGCCCAGCCAGATTGAGTTACACAACATGCTCTGCTAGACCGAGTATGCGGCGTTCAACCAGACTGAACCCTACAAAGCCTCAACCCGACTGAGCACAAAACGTTTTGCTAGACTGAGCACGCGACACACGCGACACTCAGCCAGACTGAGCCCTCCAACGCCTCAGCTAGACTGAGCATGAAGAACTCAGCCAGACTGAGTTAAACATAGCCTCAGCCAGACTAAGCATGAAGAACTCAGCCAGACTGAGTTAAACATAGCCTCAGCCAGACTGAGCATAAAGAGCTCAGCTAGACTGAGTTACACAACACGTTCTGCCAGACCAATTATGCGGCGCTCATTTAGATTGAGCCCTTCAAAGCATCAACCCGGCTGAGGACAATACTGTAGACGTCCCCGAACGCCCCGGGAGGGTTAAGTCCCGTTCCGTTCATATTGGGTTTACTACAGTTCGGACTCGATTTGTGTCGGTTCTAAATCTGAACCAAAGAGTCCAAATCCGGCAAATCGTTTTGAGAAACTGATTTTTGAAAAGTAGTCCAAATCCGCCACCTAAATATTTAAAATGGGAAATTTAAGAAACCCTAACTCGGTGCCGAAGGCCACATGTCCGTCATCACCAAAGTGGTCTTGGCTCGAGAGCTTGGGTACGATCGGGGAAGGTTAGCTATGAGCACCCCCTTTCGCCCGGTCCAAAGACTGGCCTCTACTAACCGTGATATCCGTTTTTGAAAACATTACATGCTCTTATTCCAATTATTAGCCTAGAATTACTATGTTATGCGCGCAGCAAACAAGTATAGAGTAGATTGCCTAATTTGGAAATAAACATTGCATATCCGTTCGTTTTGAAAATGCTTCGGAATTTGCTACTCGCAAGTAGGCTAAAACACGGATTTCAATGAGTTTTCCCAACTCAAGCAATCCAACCTCCACCCACAGGCATTCAAACAGTTTATCTCACATAAGCATTTAGCCGCATGGTAAGCCTACTGTCATGTTAACATTCACACACATCCGATATGCTAAAGCATAAAATACTTACATCGTACTCCGTGCCAAAACAAAAACTAGTTAGCAAACATCCGTGTCCTAGTTCATGTTAAGTGGCTAATGCATCGCATATAGGGATGTAATCTAAACAGGCTCGGCTAACCCTAAACATGGCACATGAGATGCAACAACTA
Source organism: Camellia lanceoleosa (assembly GCA_025200525.1). Taxonomy (NCBI): domain Eukaryota; kingdom Viridiplantae; phylum Streptophyta; class Magnoliopsida; order Ericales; family Theaceae; genus Camellia; species Camellia lanceoleosa. The sequence continues at coordinate 120,354,491 of CM045769.1, read as the reverse complement.
TCACGTATTCAATTTGGAATTGAAAGTACGATGCAGTTTGCATGATGTGCCGAGCCCGATGCATGTAAACAAATGCATGAATGCACACATGCATTGCATAAGGTATGCTAATTTGAATGTGCCCTAATCTACCAACATAAGCGGGTAAATAAAAGGGAGAAAGAAATAGGGATTGGAAGACATACACCCACTCACACACACTTATTACAACTTTGCCCTCGCTCGGAGGGACCGAAAGAATATACAAATTAATTAACTACACAAGCTAATTAAAATATTACAAATTCATTAAATTAATTAACAAATTAGCTAAGTTAATTAAAACAGTAAATGCCTCGGGAAGAGGGCCAGATGCACCGCGTGCTCGGGACTGGCTCGGAACCGCACTGCCATGCATGATTGCCTCTGTTTCCCCTGCTATCCTCCTCTGAAAATTTCCAAAGTCCCAGGAGTACCTCTCAGGGCACTGGGGATCACCACCGGCTGGGGTGGGACACCACCGGCTGAAGGATGTGGCCACCGGCACTAGATTCGTCCATCGGCTGCCATTAGACTGCCGGTCGGCACTAAACGGTGCCGGTCGGCACAAAATGCCTGCAGAACCTGCAACTCACAGCAGCAGAGGACACAACTTGCATGGCAATGTAATTCAAAGCATGTATGCGCCAAACACACTCCTTATCACGTTTTTTACTCAAAGGAAGATGTGCCTCGGTTCTCGGACCACCAATCACGCATTTCCATGCATGATGGCCCAAAGAACCAAGAGTGCAACTTCTATTTCAAATGCATGCAAACCAAGTAAACATGAAAGGGTGCCAAACCTCTATCATTTTCATCTCAAGAGGCCAAGCATGCATGTTTATGCAATGCAACTCTAAGCATGTTATCTAGCATGCAACATGAACAATGCGAGCAAGCTAAACATGTTAGGCACACAACCTAAGCAAAGAGGCATATAAACCAAGCAATGGAGTGGACTAAAACATGAATTAGACTACTCATAATTGGCCTAAAATCAGTGGCCAAAGTGCCTAGAAATGGAGACTAAACACACACACACACATGCAAGTGTTATGGTCCAAACCCAAGGCATAAACATGGCAACCCCCAAGCACACTTGGAGATACCAAACAAGGACAATAAACACACATTGTAAAGCTCTGAAAATCATGCAAAGCATGATGCCAAATCATGTAACAAAACAAGCCAAACAAAGCATGCAAATGGTCTAAGGTTCAAAGCAAATCAATGGGGCTTTGAACCACACTTAGCACAACCACACATGGCAATACTTAAACACTTAAAAATAGAGTTTTAACACATAAAACTAAGCCTAAAGGACCACCTAGATGGCATCTAGATGACATGAATCCAAAGGCATGCATTAAAGCCAAAACATGGAGCATTTAACACATACTCTTAAAGCATTAAAGAGGCATGCTAAGCAATCAAACAAACATGTATGAAGGACTGAAATAGCATGCAAAATGGTTCCATATCGTCAAAAATGAAGCAAGCAAGGCATGCTACACACTCATGCTCTTAAGGCCAACAAGCCCATGATACAAAGGAGCCATATCATGCATGCCAAGATCAACCCAAACAACCTAGGACAGACCTAAAACATGGCAATATAAGTACCAAATCTTCACAAATGCAAGCCTAAAACATGCTAGAAACTAAGGCACACAACCTAAGGCATGTTAGAGGATCAAAAGGCATTACGAGGCAACTATGCTAAGCATGCATAAGGGACCTAAACCAACTTAAAAGCAAGTTAAATCATGGCATAATAAGCATGAAATGCAGCCAAGACATGCTCAAAACACAACCAAACATGGTGCTCCTTTGGAGGCCAAAACTTGTCCTTTTCAAGGACATCAAGGAGAGGGGGTGGCCCTCCCCTTTTGGAGACTTTATGGCACCATCTCCACCACTGAAATCCCTCAAGATTTCAGTGGTGGAGAGGCCCAAGCACAAAAGTCTCGGATCTCTACAAAATGGCACAAAAATGGGCCTTTCCAAGGCCTAAGGGTGGTCAAACCTACCCAAACCACCAAGCACTCTTAATAAAAAATGAAGAGGCTTAAAAAACAGAACTTTTATGTGTTATAGACTAAGCATAAAAACTATTTTAAACTAGGCAAAAATGGAATTCAAGAATGGGGAAAAAAAAGGACTAGTTGGCTCACCCTTGTAGACCTCTTCAACAATGGTGATGTGGTTGCCTCCTTGAGCACCAAACCAGCTCCAAAGCTCCAAAACAAACCTCTGGACCCTCAAGAACTCAAGGAAGGTGAAACACTAGGTGTTTATGTGCAAAAGTATGACACAAACACCTAGTGTACAAAACAAGAGAGAAGAAGAGAGATAGGATGTGTATCTATCCTAACCCTAAAAACCAGAGCTTGGCCTGTCTAAAATGTCTAAAATTTTGTAACTCTAAGCCAAGAAGAGGAGTGGTCCTCTTATAGGCAAGCCAAGCTTGCAAAGCTTACAAGCTAAGCTAACTAAGAGGGTCATCCCTCCATACACGTGTATGGAGGGGAACCAAAACTATACAGCTCTCTGAAAATATCTCAAAAAGCAACTGCACAGTGTCCGGCCGGTAAAGAGTGTCATTTTGACAAAACTTAGTGCCAGTCGGCACAAAAGAGTGCCGGTCGGCACAATAAAGTGCCGATTGCAACACCATCCAGCCGGTGGCCTCTAGCCACAGCCGGTGGTATGTGGGGGTGCCTCACAAAGCATTCCCTGCCCTTCCAAGGCAAAACACAAGTGTTTGGTGCAAAACCAGACACAAAGATTTCGAGTTCTAAGTCCTGAGGCAAGGCGCGCGAGCCGAGAACTCCGGGAACTCCAAACGAACACAAACATGGATAATCACCGAGTGTTCCAACGGTGACGTCCAAGTCTTGAGGACGGTCAAAAATGGGGTGTCTACAGTTGCCCCTCTTTGACAGAACTCGGAAGTCATAAGCATGACGGGAGTGAATGTCAAAGCCCAGAGACGACCCATTTTTGACAAGGCCGAAGACTTGGACAAACATGCATGACAAAACAAGGTATGTGCCCGCAGGTAGGGGCAAAATGCAAGACGATGCAAGAAGCCAAGCATAACTTATGATCATGCAAAGAAAGCTGTAATGAAGCACGCATGCAACAGTTATAAGCTAGCATACGCCAATCTACACTACAATGTAGAAAGGATGTAAGAGAATTATGTAATTCTCAAAACGTCTCACACGGAGGATACAATACCTGTGCAGCTCGTCCGGTTGCACCGGCCTCAAATGAGCCGTACATACAATATCGTGCCTGCAAAGAAAGTAAACTTAACAGGTACAATATTGTTAGCCATATGCATGGCAATGCGAAATGCAAAATGATATGCAATATATACAAAATGATGTATGAATAATGCAAATGATATGTAGTGCAATTGAAACAATGCAAACTACATGCAAAGCAATTGAATCATGATTCAATCATGAGCAGTTCGAAACCACACGTATGTCAAATAGATTGATGGAAGTAACAAGTTCGTCTACCATAGAACGATGTCTGAACTATGAGTGATGCAGACGGACACAAGAACAAGTATTGGGTGGATTGACATAAGTGGGGTGACGACCCGCTAAGGAAAGAACAGTGATCCTAATGCCGGATGCAACAATTATACTACAATGCAATATGTGATTATGGCGCGCGGGCCAAACCGTATCTCGCTTAGGAAAGGCATGCACACATACAAGCCATGTCTAACACAGAAAAGGTGCCGCAACCTCAAACCAAGTTCATCAAGGAGTAGGCGCGATGCACATGAACCATGCTTTGACGTGAAAAGTAAGGGCACATACCAGACCAAGCTCAACAAGGAAAGGCGCGAGCCATAGATGGAAGATGATGCAGTGGATGCATGCAAGCTACACTGCAATAGAAATGGATACTTACAGAAAATGCATGACATATGCACTATACTACAATGATGATGCATGACATATGCATGTTCTTTTTTTGTTTTGATTTTTGAAATGCATGACATATGCAGTACTTACAAATGATGCATGACAATGCACGTGTTTTTTTGTGTTTTTGAATTTTTTGAAATGCATGACATATGCGATAGTATTAATGATGCATGTCAATGCAGTATGATGCAATGGCTGCGATTGCGATTTTCCCTATTCTCCCAACAGGGCGATATACTAGGTTGGTTCGGTATCCAGAATTGAGGCGTAAACATGCCGCCTCAACCTATGGGGCTTCCATACAGATTTCAAGCCGAGGGTACACCCCCTGGGTATTTAAACTAGACTTTAGTCTCGAAAATCTTGAATCTTTGCGTTCTAGGCATAAGCTGTTCAAACTCTAGTTCTCACCGTCCCCATTGGTCTCCTAGGAACTCACCGCAAGAACACGCATGTGGCTTTACGGACCAATCGAAAAGTCGTTCGGGCACGACAAACACCGAAGGAATTGCACCTTCAGAGGATTTAAGGTCTCCTAGACCGTATGCAAAATGTATGCATGACAACGCATGTTGTTTTTTGAAATGCACATGATGCATGATGTTTCTTTTGAAATGCGCGCTAACGCGTGACTTTTGAATGCATGACAATGCATGAACTTGAAATGCGCGGCAACGCGCGGCTTTGCGAATGCATGTGATGCGTGAATTTGAAATGCGGTGCGCAAGACAGTGCGATGTGTGGAATTGCGCGATGCGATGCATGCCAAATGCAATGAGGTGTGCACCTTAATGCACCGAAGGTCTTGCACCTCCCGAGGATTTAAGGTCTCCTAGACCGTGCGTGTTTAAGGTCTCGCCAGACCCGGGTGGCGTGGTTTCAAAATGCGCGGCAATGCGCGGCTGTTGAGATGATGATACATGACAATGCATGCGCCAAAGGTTTTGCACCTTCGAAGGATTTAAGGTCTCCTAGACCGTACGTGTTTAAGGTCTCGCTAGACCGGTGGAAAACAATGAGGCGCGCAGGTCAGCGCAAAGAAGCGCAAAATGAGATACGAGACGAGACATGCATACCTCATAGATGCAAGAATGCAAAACAAAACGCAGGATGAAGCACGCGAGGTAGTACACCTCACATGGATCAAAACGAAATGCAAAGTGAAGCACGTGAGGTAGTACACCTCACGTGGATCAAAATGAAATGCAAAATGAAACACGTGAGGTAGTACACCTCACGTGGATCAAAATGAAATGCAAAATGAAACACGTGAGGTAGTACACCTCACGTGGATCAAAATGAAATGCAAAATGAAGCGCGTGAGGTAGTACACCTCACGTGGATCAAAATGAAATGCACAATGAAAGTATGACACGCATGCCACACAACAATGCAAAATGGTGCAAGTCGCAAGGGACGTGCAAGATGGCGCGATACGATGCGCCGGACAATGTGATGGATGCGCGCGACGCACACGGGGCAACTTTTGAATCTCGTAAAAGACCAAAGGATACAAAAGGATACAATCTTTGCTTGAATCTGAGTGCCACTCACAGGAGACACGGTCCGAGGTCAAAACGGAGGCCGGTTAAGCATCGGGGATGCATTTTCTTGCACTTTCTTGAGCTATGAAGACCAATCAACTACTCATTTTGCATAAACAAGGCCTTGGGAACACCACCGGCTGGATTAGGTGGTCACCGGCAGGCCACCGGCTGCAGAAAAGTCCCACCGGCACAATATTGTGCCGACCGGCACAAAATAGTGCCGACCGGCCAAAAATGGCTGATCAGGGGCAGTTTTGCCATTTTGCTTCGGGTCTTTTAAAATAGGGCTTGAAACCCTATTTCTTCACTTCTATACCGCCGAAAACTCTTGCCCTTACCTTCTAGAGCCTCTTTTCCTCCTCATTCGCTCATTTCTTCGAGCTTTCGCGCCATTTTCGTCGTCCGATTCGCGAAGTTCACCGCGTTTCGGACATTTTGAACCGAACAAAATCTCATTTCGGTGCATCCCTTGCCATTTCCTCCTTTTCGGGACTTGTTCCCCTCGATTTTCTCTTCATTTCCGTGCCTTTTCACCTTTCAACATTTCCGGCCATTTCCGGCCCTCTCGGGGTTGACCTTCTCGGTTGACTTTTCATATTCCGGCTTTTCTGGCCATTTTCTCACTACCATTGCCATGGCTGACGACATTCCACATGTCGGGACTCCTCCGGACCACGAGATGGACCTCGGGGTCGAGCTCCTCCCTCTGAGTGAGCGTCCTTTCGACCCGGCGACCTACCGCCCGGCCATTCACGTGCTTCCGCCAGATGGTCTTCGCCATTTCCGCGGTTTTGACAGGGCTCTGGACCCGGAGCTTCTTCTGCGCGAGCCGGCCTCTCACTTGTCCTTCGGCACTTCCGAGGTAACACTTTTCTCTGTTTTACTTTCTGCAATGTAGAATCAGAAGCATCAATCGCCATAGCCGACATTACAACCTTTAATTGCTTAGCTCTGACATACTATACTGTAGTTGATCGTAGACAAACTTACAACTGATATCTATTTTAGGACCGACACATCCACACGCACTGCACTAGCCTTAATTACCCATATACACGGCACACCGTATTTCACTGCAAACTCACCGATACCCGGTACTTATTTGAATCTGAAAACAATATTGTATACTGTATTTAAACTGAACCACACGAAACATGCTGACGCATCACACGTTGTAGTTCACCGTAGGCGCACTATAACCCGATATCTGCTTGAATCTGAAAAACGTGCACACATGCACCATATCCGTATGCTGATCCTCACAAACACACTGACACATCACAGGCCGTAGTCCACCATAGTACACTGAAACCCGGTATCTGCTTGGATTCTGAAAAATGTGCACGCATGCTAGATTTGTATCGACTTTAACATGTTTCCACAGAACTGTACATTTCATATTGCTTTGCAACCATTTGTTTGTAAACAAGGAGATTCCCATACCATCCGCGGGTATGGGAATGTTGCGGCTCGAGATTGGTACTCGGAGCTTCCCGAGGCAGTTCGACACATCGTGGATGAGGCGGGCTTCGGTTCCTTTTGCAGGGGTCTGACCCGACTTCTTGCTTAGGCCTCTTTTTTAGCCTTGGCGGAGAGGTGGTGGGACACCACCGATTCATTTCACCTATCCGCGGCGGGGGACATGACGATGACCCCTTACGATTTCTCGGTGCTCACCGGCATCGGGATAGGGGGTGATCCGATCCCCTTCGACACCGACAAGGATGACTGGACCGCCGCTCAGATCCATTTACTTGGCGCGGCTCTGCCTCTTGCGTCGAGTTTAATTCGCTACTCTGGTTCGAGGTGCGATTCGGTGCGACCTCTTCTTGTCGATCTGTCCGATGACCGAGGCGGTCGTAAGCGATATCTTGGCGTGGCTTTTAATGTTTTTGCTAGGGGCGACCCTCTTCGCCGACCGGCGAACACTGCGTGCCTCTCTGCTGCTTTCGGCCAGCGGTGGACGTCCGGGACATCTTACGCTATGACTGGGGTGGCGCGGCTCTGGCCACTCTTTACGGGTACATGAGCTCGGTCTCCCGTGGCAGTGGGCAGTTGCTCGGAGGCTACTGGCGAGCTTGGGAGGTACATCTTCTCCTCTGGTTTACATTTACATTCTATACTTTACGCACTCTTTACTGCACCTGTAGTCTGCTTTACACTTCTTTGATATCTAGTACACGGCACACACATACTCTACTTTACACTGACTGCACACTGTTCACACTGTACACTCTGCTCGATACACTGCACAACACACGGCTCTGCTATTTCTGCTTTACTCTGTATTCTGCTTTATCTGATGATCATACTGACATCTGTTTTGCAGTTGTGGGTTTACGCCTACTTTCCCAGGCTGGAGCCAGTGCCGGAGACGGAGACTCCTCTAGTCATTCCCTTCTCACGCCGCTACGATAGGAGGTGCGCACGGCGGCCGCGGGAGACTTTCAGCTTCTTCCGTCGCTACTTCGACACCATTACTCCTGCCGAGGTATGTTTTACTTGCAGTTCATTTAAGCTTCACTTTTCCACTGTATATTTGCAATACCAGTAGGCAATAAACTGTATTTCAATTTTAGATCACCTGGCAGCCATGGGCTCCTCTGCCAGCGCTGGTGCGGGATCAGTTCTTGGCCTTGATCGAGACCTCGCGTTCTGGGATTTTCTTTGGAGGGCGATCTGTTGGGCTTGGTACTTGGGTGAGCGCTTCTTGCGTCGACCTCGGGGTTACTGGCAGATAGTCCGTGCATCCTCCCGAGCATATGAGGACACCGGCGTTTCACCGTGGCGGATGGCGGACTACACCATCGGTGGGGCGCAACCCGAGGCGAGGCGATTACTCGAAATGCGTCCGGACCTTCATCCTGCGGCCTCTGGCGGTGGTCGCCGAGTGAGCGAGAGAGACTGCTGCGGCCGGCGGCTAGGGCAGGTGGGAGCGAGGGATCGTCCTGAGCTTGAGCTCGTGGCGGGAGAGTCTGAGAGGGGCGAGGGCGGGGCGGCCCGCTCTGCCTACCATCTTTGACATCTGAGGCAGAGTGGGGAGACCTACCAGATCCCTTTTGCTCCTCCCCCGGCTGGTCATGAGTTTGTTGGCATTCTTGACTTGCCTCCGGTATGTATTACTGCATTTCTGTACAGTCATTTCATTTTAGTTCATTCGATATTCCACAGAATATTGATGTATCTAATACTTTTGCAGGCTTCCTCTGAGTACACCCGGCAGTCATTGGAGCTGAATGCCTCCATGGCGGGGATGTTGCAGCGGACCTTCGAGTTCTTAGCCTTCTACGGCCTTCCGGTATGTTTTCTCTGACATAGTTCCAAACTATATACAAACTGCCTCGCATAATCTGATGCACGACACAACATCTGATAAACTGTTCACGGCACTTGGCACACTGTATTCGCCTGCGCATTACAGCGATAAAGCATTCACAGCATTCACACACTGTACTCATACACTGCATTTTGCACTGATAAACTGCTTACGGCATTCACACACCGTACTTTCTGTATTGATAAACTACTTCATGTATACTGATGCATTTGCCTTTTGTACTTTTCAGCCTCCCTTCCCGATTCCTCCCGTGGGTGGCGGCGCTCCATCTGGACCTCCCATTTCTACTCGGGATGGCAGGATATTCCCCGCACTGCAGGCGTGGCCATGTGGGCGGCTCGCAGCTCGATTCTGCGAGGATGGTGAGTCGGAGGCGGAGGCCTCTGAGGAGGAGGTGAGTCGGAGGCGGAGGCCTCTGAGGAGGAGGCCGGGGGCAGCTCGGGCTCGGGCTCCGACAGCGACACTTCTGACGATGCTCCTGTGCTTACACTAGGAAGAGGCGAGACGGATCCCGGTGAGGCCATTGATGACGATTACAGACTTCTGCTGTTTTCTTTCTTTTCCTTTTCTTGTACTTTTCTCTTTTTGGTAGATAGAGTACTATGTACTGCCGCAGGCAGGTTTTTGTTTTTCTCAAACTTTGTACTTGAAAAGATTATATGGGATGAAACAAACTTTTGGTCTAAAAAAAGAGTGTTACATTTGTATATATATGCATATTTCATACCTTGCACTGCATTGCATCATATTACGCCCCAAATGTAAATGAAAATGATCTGTTGTCTGACAATTGAACACTTGCACTGTAATAATCAGATAACCAACCAACTAATAGTAAAACAGCTCATACAAATCCCTACTCAATCCGAACACACAGCCCATACTCTTCTGGGGACTAATCTGCTGGGGATTGATCTGCATATAGCTCATAACACAGCATTTGGTTCATTCTGCACACAGCAAACCCTGAACAAATAGCCCCAATCTGACAAGACGGATCACAAAGCTGACACGGTTGCAGTTGAAACACACTCGGATGTCCCAAAATTTCCCTTTCCTTCCCTTGCTTTGCACGGATGTAGAGAATGGCACAGCATTCTAAGCACAAGCGATTACTTTTTGGAAGAGGATGGGTTTTCCACCGGGGTATCGAGCTTACCACAGAACACGGTGAGACAGACTCAAACAAAGAAACAAAAGGCACACGACCTAACACAACGAGACACACTTGGAAAAGACTCAAAGCAAAAATTGAGACCAACAAATCAAAAGACACGACACACGGACATGTTTACAAAAAGATCTCAGATCTCGAGGAGCCAAATCCTCCGGGTATTATTTCCCACCCTTTCTGATTTGTGGTACTCACGTCGCTCGGCCCTCAGGCTCGGTTTTTCTCTCAAAACCCTTTTCTCACTTTTCTCTCAACTTACTCCTCTCTATTCTTTATTCTCTCATTTTTCATCCCTCCCCAGGGTGATTGACGAGTAAACAAGAGGTTGTGGGTTCACGCCCGATACAGCTAGCTTGCAGCCATTTCTTCTGGTAGATAAAGTGCCTCTCGGGCAAGTGCGTTGGCGACGAGGGGGAAGACGGAACATTCGACTCAACTGTGCCCCTAGTTCGTCATTTTGACCATTTTTTCGTTTTCTAAAACAGTTTTGATCAAAAATGAGAATTGGATGAGCACACTTATTCAATTTTTGATTTGAAAATCATGCGAATCAGGCTGTGAGCACTGAAAATTCTCCTTTTTGGGTCTAAACATGGTCCAATTTTGAAAACGAAACAGTTTTCGAGAAAATAAGTCAACCTCAGTGAAAATTTTCAAAAACTATTTTTGCAAACCATCAATGCTCAACAAGCGTAGAACTTACCCTCAAGATACGCAGCCTCGGATCGGAGGCAATGGGAAATTGCCCCTAGCTTAAAGGGGGGATAAGGCAACGGAAAGTTACCCCTGGTTTGGACGATAACTCCGGGCAACTTATGGCAATGGATGGCAACAGAAAGTTGCCCCTTGTTTGGGTGATGCCACGGCATTTTTTGTGAGCCAGTCCTCGTTGATGACGATCGAACCTTCGGACGCGGAGGAGGCGAAGATGGCTTGAATCAATATATGGACACAGTCACCTGGAAGGTGTTGGTGATTGGATTTCAAGAGAAAACTGATCACGTAGCCCTAAGTTGCTGCAACCGAGATCTTGGATTCGAAGGAGGCAAAAGTGATCAAAACCATGACATGGACTGAGACGCTATGGAAGCGTTGGGGGCTGGACTTCAGGATGAAGTTGCCTACGTATCCCAAACATGGGAATCAAGCCTTACGTAGTTCCGGTTAAGGTACACTCGGGTATTTTAACCTTCACTGTTTAGGCTCTAATTTTTGCCAAGGCGCCCAATGCGGGTTTTCGACCTTGCGAGCCATGTTTTTCTTTTTCTTCTTTTTTTTCTTTTTTGCATTTTTTCTTTCTTTTCTTTCTTTTGTATTTTTCTTTTCTTTTGCATTTTTCATTTTCATTTTTTTTTATTTCTTTTCTTTTTCTTTGCTCTAACTTTTGCCTGGGCTGCCCTTCCGGGTTTTCGGCCCAGCGAGCCTCTCAAAGGGTAGAAGTGTAGCAAGCCCATGCCAAATGGTTTTGAGTTCGAAGCCTCTCCGTATCCAGGAGAGCGACTATTGTGTTGATCTGCAGGAAAGTCCATCACGGTTGCTTCTCGAGCTTTGCTTGGTGGGATCTGATTTCCCTGATCTAACTTTGGCGCCTCTTGCTCGAGGGCTACCTCGAAATGGGCCACACAGGCGTTTCATGGCATTGAATGTTTTGAACAGATTCCGGTTTGCAACAGATAAATCAAATCTCGAGACTGGGAGCGATCCTAGGCTGCACCATCTCAAGAGCGGTTCCACACGGGTCTTCGCGAGACCGCGCAAAATGTTTTGTTTTTTTTTAAGAAAGCGACAAATCGCTCGTGTTGAAGGTAGTGTGGAACCAGTCTGGATCAGGCCAGGGTCCTTCTCAGTACTCACGCCGACAAGCATGATTTCATTCATTAATAGCTTAACATGCCTCTCTTTTTCTCAAATTGGTCAAAATTTTGCAAATACCCGAGGAATTACTTCCTCTTTGTTTTCATCACCGCAGTGTTCGAAAAAGGGGTTTTATGAAAAACTTAGGTCATCGCAACGATGTTCAAGGCACAAGAGAGTAGGGGGAATGCATTGTCGTTCCATTCATATCCTCTGGCACGGTTGGTTCGAACAGTAACAAATTCGGCCCAAGATAGCCGCAGCTGTTTCATTCAAATTTGTTGGCATAACTGGCTCCTCGGCAGAAACAAACTCAAAAAGCAAAACAACTAATTGAAAGACAAAACGGTGTTTGAGGCAACAACCCCGGAATCACCTGGTATACTATTCAAGAGGGACTGACTCGTTATAACAAGACAGACCCTGTAAGCAAAAGACTGACTCAATACAGAGAGACAAACTCAAAAACAAAACAAAAGACTGACTCGACACCCAAGTCAGGATTTACAAAATTAGCATTGGTAGGTGCTCAAAAATGCGTGCCAAACGCCACATCCAAAAATGTACGGAACAACGCCAGCGTGGTTCACCTTCCGATTACATACTTGCAGTATCTGTATCCTCGAAATCCAACAACTGAGTGGTGACAGACTTTGCTGAGGTGGGCGGGAGGATAACCTCATTGTCAATCAAGTCTTGTACCTCATGACGGAGGCGGAAGCAATTATCAGTGGCATGGCCAGTTTGCTGATGGTACGCACAGTACTGAGTAGGGTCATGAGTGTCAGGGAGATTCTTCGGGAGAGGCCGAGGCTCCAGAGGTTTAAGGTGTCCCTTCTCGGCAAGAATCTGAAGTGCCTTAGACAATGGCATGTAGAGAGCATGGAAGACCCTGCGCCCCCGGGGCAGGTATTTTGGGGCCTGAGCACTCTTGCTAGATGTACTAGCGAACGGATCGGCGGGTGCGGCCTTGGGTTTCTGATCCTTTCCAGATGCAAAGAGGAGCAGGAAGAAGCTGTCTTGGCATGACGGGTCTATCTCGGTTCTCTCGATTGATGGAATTGCCCTCGAGCAGAGTGGAAAGCATCCTCCATGCTTTTGTAAATCTTCGCGGATATCATTGCTTGTTCATTCCCCGACTTTCAAAGCCTCTCGCCCCAGCGGTTGTTCGATAAATTGACATCTGCCTTCATTTTACCTTTGTCTCTGGCCTCGGCCTGATCTAGAGTTTGGTTCGATGCGTCGTTGCCATAGCTGGAGGCCATCTCCGGTTGGCTGAGTTCAATTACAATTCGTCCCAGTAGTGGGGGCTCTTGGGGCATAAAGCCTCCGGCATATGGTGCAGCTGGTGGCGAAACAGACATCCCATAAGCGAGATCCGCCACGGACCTTTGAAGATCACCTATCATTCCCATTAGTTCAAACGTAGTAGGCTCGCGAGCCTGATATAGTTGAGGGGTCCAAATTGGATGTGCGGCCGGCGACCTGGGTGGATGCGGCATATCAACAGTAGTATCATTCTGTGGGGTGGTTTCTTGACTCAGCGCGGCCATCATGACCACAATCTCTTCCGAGTTCTGCGTCATGTTCAATCCTGCCTCAGCAAGGAGAAGACACTAGGCTTACGGATCGACCCCACTGAACCTCTGGCGAAGCGGAAAACAAGCGATATTTCAACCCCAAAGCGGATCAAACACGGTGTAGTCGAACAAGCGCACTCTACTCGAATCTTGTTCCCAGTCAACATCCCCAAATCTGAATCGATACCGCGGATATAATTGATTCTCAACAACAACGTCTTGGTGCCCTCGGTAGGATACGGACTTGCAAACTGATATATGCGTTCCCTGCAAAGATACACTCTAAAAGCACATAACAGGTAAAAGAGAGCTAATACACCCCTATATTGGGGTAGGGTTTCCCTGCCCTATTTTGTCAGGAGCTAGGGTTTCACTACACACACAGCGGTTTCAAACAACCTATATCGGGTAAGCAACTTGTCCTAATTTTGGAATGGTCACTATGGATTCCGACTATGCACTAGGTCGAATGGTCAAAAAGGGTGCCCCGGTAAAACCGGGGTTTGTGTTCTATCTTGGCGAGAGGCCATAACCGTCGACCTTATGGACATGCCTTGACAAGACAAGCCTCCGGCAAACCGCTCAGGAATAGCAGATGGCCAACACGGTGTCCTAGGTGCACCAATGCACATGCAATGCAAAGAAACACATAAGTGTAGTCAAAACAGGATATCAAGAGTTCGAGTCAAGCTCTCTAAGACTCCCCAATGAGTCGCGAAGCTATGAAGCGTCCCCGAGCATGGGAGGGTTAAGTCCCGTTCCGTTCATATTGGGTTTACTACAGTTCGGACTCGATTTGTGTCGGTTCTAAATCTGAACCAAAGAGTCCAAATCCGGCAAATCGTTTTGAGAAACTGATTTTTGAAAAGTAGTGCCAAACATGGACTGCTTTGCCAGATACAGAGTCGCCACCTAAATATTTAAAATGGGAAATTTAGGAAACCCTGACTCGGTGCCAAAGGCCACATGTCCGTCATCATCAAAGTGGTCTTGGCTCGGGAGCTTGGGGACGATCGGGAAAGGTCAGCTATGAGCACCCCCTTTCGCCCGGTCCAAAGACCGGCCTCTACTAACCGTGATATCCGTTTTTGAAAACATTACATGCTCTTATTCCAATTATTAGCCTAGAATTACTATGTTATGCGCGCAGCAAACAAGTATAGAGTAGATTGCCTAATTTGGAAATAAACATTGCATATCCGTTCGTTTTGAAAATGCTTCGGAATTTGCTACTCGCAAGTAGGCTAAAACACGGATTTCAATGAGTTTTCCCAACTCAAGCAATCCAACCTCCACCCACAGGCATTCAAACAGTTTATCTCACATAAGCATTTAGCCGCATGGTAAGCCTACTATCATGTCAACATTCACACACATGCGATATGCTAAAGCATAAAATACTTACATCGTACTCCGTGCCAAAACAAAAACTAGTTAGCAAACATGCGTGTCCTAGTTCATGTTAAGTGGCTAATGCATCGCATATAGGGATGTAATCTAAACAGGCTCGGCTAACCCTAAACATGGCACATGAGATGCAACAACTATCACGTATTCAATTTGGAATTGAAAGTACGATGCAGTTTGCATGATGTGCCGAGCCCGATGCATGTAAACAAATGCATGAATGCACACATGCATTGCATAAGGTATGCTAATTTGAATGTGCCCTAATCTACCAACATAAGCGGGTAAATAAAAGGGAGAAAGAAATGGGGATTGGAAGACATACACCCACTCACACACACTTATTACAACTTTGCCCTCGCTCGGAGGGACCGAAAGAATATACAAATTAATTAACTACGCAAGCTAATTAAAATATTACAAATTCATTAAATTAATTAACAAATTAGCTAAGTTAATTAAAACAGTAAATGCCTCGGGAAGAGGGCCAGATGCACCGCGTGCTTGGGACTGGCTCGGAACCGCACTGCCATGCATGATTGCCTCTGTTTCCCCTGCTATCCTCCTCTGAAAATTTCCAAAGTCCCAGGAGTACCTCTCAGGGCACTGGGGATCACCACCGGCTGGGGTGGGACACCATCGGCTGAAGGATGTGGCCACCGGCACTAGATTCGTCCATTGGCTGCCATTAGACTGCCGGTCGGCACTAAACGGTGCCGGTCGGCACAAAATGCCTGCAGAACCTGCAACTCACAGCAGCAGAGGACACAACTTGCATGGCAATGTAATTCAAAGCATGTATGCACCAAACACACTCCTTATCACGTTTTTTACTCAAAGGAAGATGTGCCTCGGTTCTCGGACCACCAATCACGCATTTCCATGCATGATGGCCCAAAGAACCAAGAGTGCAACTTCTATTTCAAATGCATGCAAACCAAGTAAACATGAAATGGTGCCAAACCTCTATCATTTTCATCTCAAGAGGCCAAGCATGCATGTTTATGCAATGCAACTCTAAGCATGTTATCTAGCATGCAACATGAACAATGCGAGCAAGCTAAACATGTTAGGCACACAACCTAAGCAAAGAGGCATATAAACCAAGCAATGGAGTGGACTAAAACATGAATTAGACTACTCATAATTGGCCTAAAATCAGTGGCCAAAGTGCCTAGAAATGGAGACTAAACACACACACACATGCAAGTGTTATGGTCCAAACCCAAGGCATAAACATGGCAACCCCCAAGCACACTTGGAGATACCAAACAAGGACAATAAACACACATTGTAAAGCTCTGAAAATCATGCAAAGCATGATGCCAAATCATGTAACAAAACAAGCCAAACAAAGCATGCAAATGGTCTAAGGTTCAAAGCAAATCAATGGGGCTTTGAACCACACTTAGCACAACCACACATGGCAATACTTAAACACTTAAAAACAGAGTTTTAACACATAAAACTAAGCCTAAAGGACCACCTAGATGGCATCTAGATGACATGAATCCAAAGGCATGCATTAAAGCCAAAACATGGGGCATTTAACACATACTCTTAAAGCATTAAAGAGGCATGCTAAGAAATCAAACAAACATGTATGAAGGACTGAAATAGCATGTAAAATGGTTCCAAATCGTCAAAAATGAAGCAAGCAAGGCATGCTACACACTCATGCTCTTAAGGCCAACAAGCCCAGGATACAAAGGAGCCATATCATGCATGCCAAGATCAACCCAAACAACCTAGGACAGACCTAAAACATGGCAATATAAGTACCAAATCTTCACAAATGCAAGCCTAAAACATGCTAGAAACTAAGGCACACAACCTAAGGCATGTTAGAGGATCAAAAGGCATTACGAGGCAACTATGCTAAGCATGCATAAGGGACCAAAACCAACTTAAAAGAAAGTTAAATCATGGCATAATAAACATGAAATGCAGCCAAGACATGCTCAAAACACAACCAAACATGGTGCTCCTTTGGAGGCCAAAACTTGTCCTTTTCAAGGACATCAAGGAGAGGGGGTGGCCCTCCCCTTTTGGAGACTTTATGGCACCATCTCTACCACTGAAATCCCTCAAGATTTCAGTGGTGGAGAGGCCCAAGCACAAAAATCTCGGATCTCTACAAAATGGCACAAAAATGGGCCTTTTCAAGGCCTAAGGGTGGTCAAACCTACCCAAACCACCAAGCACTCTTAATAAAAAATGAAGAGGCTTAAAAAACAGAACTTTTATGTGTTATAGACTAAGCACAAAAACTGTTTTAAACTAGGTAAAAATGGAATTCAAGAATGGGGAAAAAAAAGGACTAGTTGGCTTACCCTTGTAGACCTCTTCAACAATGGTGATGTGGTTGCCTCCTTGAGCACCAAACCAGCTCCAAAGCTCCAAAACAAACCTCTGGACCCTCAAGAACTCAAGGAAGGTGAAACACTAGGTGTTTATGTGCAAAAGTATGACACAAACACCTAGTGTACAAAACAAGAGAGAAGAAGAGAGATAGGATGTGTATCTATCCTAACCCTAAAAACCAGAGCTTGGCCTGTCCAAAATGTCTAAAATTTTGTAACCCTAAGCCAAGAAGAGGAGTGGTCCTCTTATAGGCAAGCCAAGCTTGCAAAGCTTACAAGCTAAGCTAACTAAGAGGGTCATCCCTCCATACACGTGTATGGAGGGGAACCAAAACTATACAACTGTCTGAAAATATCTCAAAAAGCAACTGCACAGTGTCCGGCCGGCAAAGAGTGTCATTTTGACAAAACTTAGTGCCGGTCGGCACAATAAAGTGCCGATGGCAACACTAGCCAGCCGGTGGCCTCTAGCCACAGCCGGTGGTATGTGGGGGTGCCTCACAAAGCATTCCCTACCCTTCCAAGGCAAAACACAAGTGTTTGGTGCAAAACCAGACACAAGACGGTCGAGTTCGGAAGTCCTGAGGCAAGGCGCGCGAGCCGAGTACTCCGGGAACTCCAAACGAACACAAACATGGATAATCACCGAGTGTTCCAACGGTGACGTCCAAGTCTTGAGGACGGTCAAAAATGGGGTGTCTACAAATACACTCTACTAGACCGAGCATACGGCGCTCAGCCAGACTGAGCCCTCCAAAGCCTCAGCTAGACTGAGCATAACACGATCTGCCAGACTGAGCATGCAGCGCTCAGTCAGACTGAACCCTCTAAAGCCTCAGCCCAACACTGAGTACGAAGTGCTCAACGAAACTGAGCATGAAGCGTTCAACCAGACCGAGCCCTCCAAAGCGTCAACCCAACACTGAGTACGAAGCGCTCAGCCAGACTGTGCATGAAATGCACAGCTAGACCAAACCCTTCAAAGCCTGAGCATCAGATTGAGCACGAAGCAAAACACACAATATTTTTATAACTTAATTTTACTATAAACCATAATAAGACGCAGTCTTTTCAGCTTATGGGTAGATAGTTACATGATTCATTTAGTTCACTTTTAAGTCTCCTTAGCCACATTACGTTATATAATATGTAAATCTTTCCATGCACAGGTTGATTATACACGCAGTACACAATAAAAAGAGCAACAAGGAAAACCATCATTAAGGCAGATATGAACTAAAACTTCACAAACATGAGTTTTAACTTCTTTATATTTAAATCTTCACAAACCATCATACTCAAATTCCATGCATTCTTTACAAAGAGTTATTTCTTAAAAAAAAAAAAAAAAACCCTAAAGTCTAATTTCTACACCACTCTACCTTCAACCCCATCTCCTTCCTCTCCACCAGACATTGGCTCTTCTTTATCAACGTCCTTGTCTAGCGGGGTCTGAGCAATGTCCTCCTCCCCTGCCCTTAGGAGCCTAGTGTTAATCTATGGGAAGATCTCTACCACCCTCCGCTGGCAACTCACCCATCCACTATCTCAGTACTAGCTCATTTCATGCTTATAATAGTCTGACTGCTAGAAGTTCTGGATTATTGTAGACACCCCATTTTTGACCGACCTTAAGACTCAGACGTCACCGATTGAGCGCTCGGTGATGTTGCATACTGTGCTCGTTCAAAAGTCTCAGAGTCGCGGCCGTGCGCCCTGCCTCCGGACTATCGAACTCTCTTCTGTGCCTTGTCTCGGTTTGCGAACCAGGCTCGTGTTTTCTCTGTTTTCTTTCCTGAGGGAAGGGAGTGGTCCCGTAGACTATCTCCCAGTGGCCGTGAGCTACTTTTTGTGGCCGTAGGCCATTTTGCCATTCGGGAAGGTTCCGGTTTTGAACCGTCGGGCCGTGTGCCTCGGTTGGGACCGCCCAACCATCTCCGATTTCTCCGGTTTTGGCATGCATCTTATTTACTCCCATTTAAGGGACACTTGGGTCTCTGAAACCCACTTCATGACCGAACACCACTTAGGTGCCGGCGGCCATTTTCGGGATCGAACCGCGCGGTTTTGGCCCGAGCATTAATTTTGCATCGATGTCTGTTCATTTTTGGCGAGACACCTGCATTTGGTCCTTCCAGGGACACTGGGTCTCTGAAACCCACTTGCGGACGAACACCACTTAGGTGCGGCGGCCATTTCGGGATCCCGAACGCGGTTTTGGCCCGAGCATTCATTTTGCATCGATGTCTGTTCATTTTGGCGAACACCTCTGTTTGGTCCTTCCAGGGACCTTTGGGGTCTCCGAGACCCACTTCGCAATTAACGCCACTTCGGTGCTCATGGCGATTTTCGGGACCCCAAACCGGCGGTTTTGGTCCCGACATTCATTTTGCATCGGCCTTCTCCGGTTTTTGGCGGAGACCTGCATTTTAATATTTCGAGAACCACAGGGCCCCGATGCCCACTTCGTGGCCGTATGCCACTTTCGGTGCTCATAGCCGGTTTTCGGGACCCCAAACCGAGCGGTTTTGGTCCCGAGCATTCATTTCGCATCCATCTTCTCCGGTTTTTGGCAGGTACCTCTGTTTTGTCATTCCAGAGGACACTGAGGTCGCGGATACCCACTTCGCTGCCGAACACCACTTCCATGACCCATTTTCGGGACCCCGATTTGCTCGGTTTTGCCCGCGATCGTTCATTTCTGATTAGTTTTTGTTCAAATTTGGCAGGTACCGCTGATTCAACATCAGGAAGATCAGTGGGGGGGGGGAGGCCAGCAATTATCCCAGATAACCAGTTTCGCTCCTCCGGAGCCTGTTTTGCTCACTTAGGCCAATGTTGAACACCTTGGGGTATTTTCTTCCAACCAAAGTTACATATCTGTGATGAGGGACACAGGAGGACCTACCAACTCTTGGTCGGCGGCCTGTGAGTTTCATTTTTGGGCCTCTCCTTCAAGCTCTATGTTGTGACTCCCGCTTCAATGTTGCCAATTTCCGGCCTTGGAACCTTGTTGCACACATCTAGGAGGACACTTTGGTATGGTGGTCGGCCAGAAATTGTGCCTTTCATTTTTGGGCCTCTCCTTCAAGCTCTATGTTGTGACTCCTGGTTCAGTGTTGCCAAATTCCGACCCTGGGGCCTTATTCTACACACATGGGAGGACACTCTTGTTTGGTGGTCGGCCAGAAATTTTGAAGTTGATTTTTTTGAGGTGGCTGGCCGGCCATAGGAGGTGGCTGGCCGGCCATGGTGGGTGGTGGCCGGCCACCTTGAGCAAAACTTCTGGCCGGACCAGACTCGCTTTCGGCTGTTCAATTTGTCATTTGCTTTTCAAAGTGTCTCCTCATCAGGGGACATTTGGGAGGAAAGATTGGATGCTTTCCTCCTTTTACACCCCATCTTCTTGCCTATTTGAAGGCCCCTCCTCCTTCTTCAAGGTTAGAAATTTTGGTCTCAAGAACACTTAACCAAATTCCCTCATTTTCATAGCTTTAAACTCCAAAAAGCTTCAAGTGTCAAGGCCATTCCTTCATCAACACCTAGCCTCACCATCCCTACCATCACTTCAGCAGCAAGGAGGTGAATTTCAGAGGTTGAAGCTACAAATCGAGCCAAGAATCAAAGAAAGACAAGTCTTCAAGGGTAAGTCCTCAAAACCAACTTTTAGGGCATTTTCTTGATCCTTTTCTATACTTTAATTGGTTGAGAATTGGGGCTCCGACCCCTACTGCTTTTGTGCTTAAAATGAGCCCCTCTACAACTTTGTAGAAGGGCTCAACCTCATTTGGTGTTTGTATACACTAGTTCCTTCAATATTCTTCAAGTTGGTAACATTTTTGCATGCTAAAATTGACCTATTTGTGTTGGTTTTGGGGGTCCGACCCTACTGATTTTGTGCTTAAAATGATCCTCTCTACAACATTGTAGATAGGCTCAACTTCATTTGGCCTTTGTATCTACCACCTCCTTCAAATTTCATCAAGTGTGCCACTTTTTGTATGCAATTTTGACCTATTTGTGTTTGGTTTTAGGACTTCGACCCCTACTGGTTTTAGTCTTATTTTGACCCCTTTACATGTTTCATGAAGAAGGTTTGGTCATTTGGTGTATAGATTGCATGTCTTAGGTTATACCCTCTTGTGGCTTCATTTTTGCCTTCTATTTCTAGCATATTTGTCTTATGATTTAGAGGCTGCCATCTTCTGCATATATGCTTATTTTTGGTCCCTCTTTCATGTTGTAGAAGAAAATTTTTCTATTTGAATTTTCTATATACTACTTGCTTTGAAAGTCCTCTCTTTTACCGTATTCTTGCGAGCTTTTGTTGCCATATCTATGCTTGCATTTTGGCCATGTTTATTACTGAAAAAATGCCATATTTGGGACTGCCTTGCTACTGTTCTTGCTTCCATGATCATATTTTGCATGTATAGCATGGCTATAGGCCATTTCGGGGCTTAATTTACGTACTTCGGGATGAATGCATGCTTGAGTGTCGTTTGATTTGTTTGGGGCTGTTTTCCCTTTATTTAGGTGCTGAAATTCCATTACCATGCTTGCATATCATTTCCGGGCCATTCGTATCATTTTTGCATTGCCTCGGTTTGCGTGCCAATGGGCACGCATTTGGCACCTCTTTTTATCATTAGGCAGCCTATGTGAGTGTGGTTGAGGCCCTCTCATGTTGGCGTAAGCCCAATTGCATTTTCATGCTTGTATGCCATTGCCTCGATTTGCGTGTCATGGTAGCGCGTTTAAAGCGACTTTATTTGCGACGGCCTCCTATGTGAGTGGTGAGGCTCTCCCATGTTGGTGTAAGTCCATCCGACATTCCGTATGCCATTTCATTGCATTTCATCATCGCCTCGATTTGCGGCGCCCGGCGAACAGCGTTTGAGCGCCGGTCTTATCCGATTTTCTCCTTTCATCATCGCCTCGATTTGCGGCGCTGTGGGCACGCGCCCGAGGCACTTCGGTTATCCGATTTTCATTCTTTCATCATCGCCTCGATTTGCGGCGCTGTGGGCACGCGCCCGAACGCCATTTATCCGATTCTCATTCTTTATCATCGCCTCGATTTGCGCGCTGAGCGCGCCGAGCTGCCATTTATCGATTTTCATTCTTTCATCATCGCCTCGATTTGCGGCGCTGTGGCGCACTTGCGCCATTTATCCGATTTTCTCCTTTCATCATCGCCTCGATTTGCGGCGCTGTGGCACGCGCCGAGGCACTTCCATTTTATCCGATTTTCTCCTTTCATCATCGCCTCGATTTGCGGCGCTGTGGGCACGCGCCGAGCGCACTTATTTATCCGATTTTCATTCTTTCATCATCGCCTCGGTTTTGCGTGTCGTGTGCCGCATTTCAAAACTGCCGGTTTTATCGATTTTGCATCATACATCATCGCCTCGGTTTGCGTGCGGTGTGCCGCATTTCAGGCACTCGATTATCGATCTCCATTTTGGTTTCGTCTCGGTTTTGCGGCGCTGTGAGCACGCGCCGAGGCTGCCGGTTTTATCCGATTTTCATCTTCGGCATCGCCTCGGTTTGCGTGCCGTCGGCACGCATTTCGACATCCCATTCGTAGCATTCATGTGTATTCATCCCAATATTGAGTTGTACCGTGCTCCTCGGCCATCATGCATCGATATGCGTGATTGGTGCGCGAGATCGAGACATGCATATATTTGTGAAATACTGCTGCTATGCCCTTTCTGCTCTCCGTTGCGGCAAAATGAAGAATTATCGACTTTTGAATCGGCGCAATTCGAGAAAAGCGCAAGCGAACTAATCGGGGCATCGATTGGATTTCTGCGCCGGCGACCAGATATACTATCCACCGAAGCGCGGGTCCACGGCTTGCACGATCTCAATTCTTTTGTAATTAATTTGTTAATTAATTAGAATCATATTATGTCGGATTGTATATTCTTTTATTGATCTATTATTATTTATTCGGACCCTCTGCTTGGCGCATAAATGTAATAAGGGTGTGTGAGTGTGATGTATGTCTTCCAACCCCATTTCTTTCTCCCTTTTATTTACCGCTTTGAATGGTTAGATATAGGGCATATTTCAATTAGCATCTGACATGACATGTTTGCATCATTCATCTGTATTGCATGCATCGAGCTCGGTACATCATACAAAGCTGCATTTGTATTTCAATTCTAAGTTGAATACATGTTAGCGTTGCATTTCATATGCCATCTCTAGAATAGCCAGCTTGCTATAGTTGCATTTTGTATGTGTTACATTAGGCATTTCAGTATACTTAGGATCATGCATGATTTCTAATAAGCTTTCTGTTTTGGCTTGGAGTACTCGGTAAGTGGTTATGCTTTAGCATCCTTGCATGCATGTGAGTGTTGCCATGATAGCATGCTTGCCATGAGGCTAAATGCCTATGTGATATAAAGCGCCTTGAATGCTGTGGGTGGAGGTTGGGTTATTTGAATTGGAGCAATTCATCGATTGTTTGTTAAGCCCACTAGATTGTGGCAAAATCGTATTTTAAGCCTACTGCGGGTAGCAAACCACCTTTCACAAACAAACATGAGATGTTTAGTTCCAATTGACGGCCCGATCTATACTTGTTTCTTTGCGAGCATCACATAGTAACCTAGGCTAATAACGGAATAAGAGCATACAATGTTTTCAAAATCGAGATATCATGGTTAGTAGAGGCCGGTCTTTGGCCGGCGAGAGAATGCTCACGATGTGACCTTCCCTAATCGTACCTAAGTTCGAGCCAACTTTGGTGATAGCGGACACGTGGCCTTCGGCCTTGAGTTAGGGTTTCCTAAATTTCCCATTTTAAAATATTTAGGTGGCGACTACATTATCGCAAAGCGATCCATGTTTGGCACTTCTTTCAAAAATCTATTTTCCTTCAAAAGCGATTTGCGGATTTGGACTCTTTGGTTCGAGATTGAGAACATAACAAAATCGAGTCCAGCTGTGGCGAGGTCCCCATGGCGTTATTCTGATTCTGGCGACTCTGCTGAGATTTAGAAACTTCGAACTCATGATATCTGTTTTGACTACACTTGTGTGTTTCTTTGCATTGCATTTGCATTAGTGCGCCTAGGACACCGTGTTTGCCATCTGCTATTCTGGCGGTTCTTGGGAGGCTTGTCTTGTCAAGGCATGTCCATAAAATTTGTCGATTCTGAGCTCTGCCGATGTAGAACACAAACCGGTTTCTGGGGCACCCTTTGACCATTAGACCTAGTGCATATTCGGATCCATAGTGACCATTCCAAACTAGGGCGGGTTGCTTACCGTTTATAGGTTGTTTGAGACATTGCGTGCGTAGTGAAACCCTAGTTCACGACAAAATAGGGCACGAAACCCTACCCCAACATAGGGTGTTTTGGCTCTCACTTATACATTATGTGCTTGTTAGAGTGTGCCTCTGAGGAATGCATGTATCAGTTTATGAGTTTGAGCATCAGGCCTACGGGCACCAGTTCAGTATTTTGGGAATCAGTTATATCTGCGGGTATCAGATTCAGTTTTGGGGGCAATAATTTTGGGAACAGTGATCAGTGGTCGAACACAGTTATTCAGTTATGTTCATGTCTGTATTGGTGGGATCAGGCTGAGGTGCTGTCTGTTTTCTCTTTTGCTAGGGTAGTCTTTGGAACCACAGCTTCAGAAGGCTCCACTATCCCCCGGGTACATTGGACTTGTGTTGATAGACTTTGTCGGGTCAGAGATTCAATTCAAGGGCAACCAGTGTTCTTTCGCTAGGGCAAGGCAAAGAAAGGCGGTCGGGGCTTCTACGGTTCATCGATCAAGCAGTCTGATCACATCATCGATGGGCCGTGATGGCACAAGGTTGGAAGAATTTGTGGCTATGATAGCGATGTTCATCGAGCGCAATGCGAGGATGAGACGATCTTTGGCATAGCCCATCTGGGGCATCTGCCTCGCACCCGGCGGGACCCGGTGAACTTTGACCCACTTTTGCGGTTGAAGATTCGCGGGACCTTTCCAAACTGCTAAAGTCAACACGATCGCCATAAGAAACCCTTTTGCCAAAACGACCTACAAATAGCCGACGGCCGAGCTCGGGGTAGATTTTTCACCCCCTCCATATGAGCCTAACGGCGCATTCAAAGTCTGATGGAAAGAGGGCATCTCAAACCCCTTAATCCTCAACCTTTGCCAAACCCACTCCTGCCGGACATAACGGACCAAATCATGTATATCATCGGCGTGGCCATGGCACCAATGATTGCTTCGCCGTCATGAGATCCGAGAATCTCATTGACAAGCGGGCAATAGCTCCATTTCCAAGCCCCAAGGACCAAGTACCTCATGCACATCCCAACCTCAGCCATACACTGCCACCCACCAACAACCCGGTATATACCCCAGACCCATAGCCGGGCTTAAGCACGATGGATGCCGTGAACCCCAATCATCTCAAATCGGTGAGCCTACTATACGGTGATGAGGATGATCAAAGATCTTCGGAAGCGTGGCGAATCTAACCTTTGGAGTTTTGGCGCCATCATTAACCGTATCTCATACCGGGGAGTTAAGTGACAAAAGGCTCCCCGATCTTGGAAGCGAAGCATTGAAAATGCCAATCCCTTAGCAAAATGGGCGAGTGGAAAGAACAAGGCGAGGCGAGCATGGACCCCCATGAACATCTTATGTTTCTTTGTTGAGGCTTTGAAAGCCGAGGGACTGAACAAAGAGCAAGTGCTCGCGGTTGTCGCAAAAGCTGTGAATGACACTTTCGCTACTCAAGTTGGGGGCAATTTGACTCAAGGGGCAAGCCGGGAGAAGGGCCGTTGTACCAAGAATGTTCCTTTCAGGTCTAATCCCGTGCTTGGAAGAGATCAGCAAGTCAGGCCAGCACCTACCAATCCCTTTGCGGGTGTGCCCAGCAAAAATCCACAAGCCTTGAAATACCAACCCCGAGGTCGGAGGGTCTTCCATGCCCTCCACATGCCTTTGTCCAAAGCTTTCCAAATCCTTGTAGGACAAGGCCATCTCAAACCCCTTGAGCCTCGGCCTCTCCCGAACCCTCTTCCGGCTACACATGATGATACCCAGTACTGCGCATACCATCAGCAAACTGGCCATGCTACCAACAACTGCTTCCGTCTTCGCCATGAAGTCTGAGTTTGTTGACAACGGGGTTGTCCTCCGCCACTCTGCAAAGTCTATCGGCACAGGATCGGTGAACTTAAGGGATAATGTCATGTGATTCGGGGGAGGAACCACCTGCGGATGGCGCTCGGATTACTCCAGCTGTGGTGAATGGCATGCACCGTTTTGAGCAATGTACAAGTGCTGTTAATTTTGCATTTTGACTTGGGTATTGGGTCAGCCTTGTTGTTTTGTTTTGAGTCTGTCTTTTTGTTTTAAGTCGATCTTTTTGTTTTGGAGTCTGTCTTGTTGTATCGAGTCGATCCCGTTGTCTGAAGTCGGGTGATTAGGAGGTGTTACCTCGGCGTCCCATTTTGTTTGTGTTTGTCTTTTTGTTTGTTTTGAGTGCATTTTACGCGAGAGCCAATTGTGTGCCATGATTTGAATAAACGGCGATGACTTTCACACTCTCGCATTTATACGCCTTGTGCTAGTTTTAGGAAGTTGAATGAGGCGATAGTATTTGACTAAGGACTCTGTCTTTTCTGTTCCTTGAAGTCATTGTAATGACCTAAGTTTTCCAAAACCTTTCGAACACTGCGGTGAAAACGAAGAGGAAGGAATTCCTCGGGATTTGCAAAACTTTGATCAATTGAGAGAAAGAGAGGCGTGCTAAGCCCTTAATGAATGAAATCATGCTTGTTAGCGTGAGTACTGAGAAGGACCCTAGCTTGATCCAGACTGGTTTCGCACTATCTTCAACGCGAGCGATTTGTCGCTTTCTTAAAAACTTTCAAAAAAATGTTTTGCGCAGTCCTGCGAAGACCTGTGTGGAATCGCTCTTGGGATTGTGCAGCCTAGGATCGCTCTCAGCCTCGAGACTCAACCCCTTTGCTTCTAAACCTTGAACTTGAATTCGGAATGTTCAACGGTCAACTACAATGTGAGGCCTGTGTGGCGGTTGAAGCGGCCCTCGAACAAGAGGCACCAAAGTCAATTCAAGAAGGTCAGACCTCATCAGAAGAAGCTTGCAAAGCTAGAACAGAAGCACCCTCGAACTAGGGGCAAAAATATCCGATGTGCTCGAAGAGCCAAAGGTGCATCTTTACGCAAGTCAATACATGACCACTCTCACGGATATAGAGGGCTTCAATCTCGAACCATTTGGCATGGAATTTGGTTACATTTTACCCTTTGAGAGGCTCATTTGGGCGAAAACCGGAAAAGGCGACCGAGCAAAAGTTAGAGCAAGAAAAGATATATACGAAAAGAAGAAAAAAAAAAAAAGCAAAAAAAAAGAAATGAAAAAGAAAAAAAGAAAGAAAAAAAAGGAATGAAAAGAAAAGAATGAAAAAGAAAGAAGAACAAAGCTCGCAAGGTCGAAAACACCTGCAGCCTTGGCAAAAGTTAGAGCATAAAAAGGAGGTTAAATACCAGTGTACCTTAACCCCGAACTACGTGAGGCTTGATTCCCATGTTTGGGATCGTAGGCAACTTCATTACGAAGTCGACCATAAACACTTCAAAATCAAGTGTGTCCATGTAATGGTTTTAACCATCCTTGCCTTCTCTGTCAGAGTTCGATTGCAATCATCGCTCACGAGGGTGACTACAATCTTGTTGCGGTGCTATCCAAACAAGGGCAACTTTCGTTGCCATTCAATATCTTGATCTTGGATTCAAACAAGGGGCAACTTTCCGTTGCCATGCGATTCTCTTCAAGCAGGCGATTTTCCTTTGGATCAGGGTTGTGCATCTCGAGTAGGTTTCATGCTCGTTGAGCAAGTGTCCATTGCAAAAATAGTTTTTGAGGATTTTCTTGAGGTTGGCTAATTTTCTCGAAAATTGTTCCATCTTTTCAAAAACTAGGCCATTTCTTGGACCCAAAAAGGAAAATTTTCGATGCTCATAGCTTTGACTTGCATGATTTCAAATCAAAATCGAACAAGCATGTTAATCTAACTCTCATTTTGGTCAAATTTTTTAGAAGAAAACCAAAATAAAAAAAATGGTCAAAATAATGAACTAGGGGCACATTTGAGTCGGGTTCTCTGTCTTTTTCCCGTTATCAACATACTTGCCAAGAAGGGCACTCTACCTCCCGGCAAAGGCACAAGCTGAAGGAGCCTGACAAGAGGCGAAAAGCTCTCTCATCCTCCGACCAACGAAGTATCAAGCCAAGTCTGAAGCACCTGGCTGGAAAGGATCAACATATTCCCATTCCTCATCAGGCGGATCTAACCATGTCCAAACTCCCGGGGCATCATCGATCGATGTCGACAGCGGATCCATTGCACACCCAATTATAGCTTGATCCCTGTGGGAGAAACTCCTTGTTGTGAACAAGAAGAGAATCTAGCGAGAATACTAGGGGCATGAGCCCGCATCTTCTGTTTATCCATCAACCACCTAGGGAGGGATTAAAAAATGAGAGATTGAAGAATAGAGATGTGCGATGAGAGGAAAAGTGAGGAAAGGGCTTTTTAGAAAAAGCGAGCTTGAGGGGCAGTGATGTGAGAATCACAAATGAGAAAGGGTGGGAAACACTACCGTTGAAAGCAGGCTCCCTGTGCGTCTGAGTGTCGTGTCTTTTTGTTTTATCTCGTTTCTTGTTTTGATCGTTTAGAGTGTTACTCGATGTGTCTAGGTTGTGTGCCTTTTATTTCCTTGTTGAGTCGTTTCTTTGTGTTCGATGGTAGGCTCAATACAGTCGAAAAACTCATCTCTCAATTTCAAAAACAAAATCATTTTGTGTTCAGAGTCTTGATGCCGTTCTCCACATTTGTGCAAAAGCAATTTGTTCTTCGAGAAAGCCTCGGGGTCCACCCAGATAAGTGTGAATAGTAGAACCGGGGCCTATCTGGTTTGTGAGTTTAAGCAAAGCAAAAGCAAAAGAAAAAGGAAAAATGTCGGGCATCGAGTTTGTTTCAACCGCAGGATTACGTAAATGCATCCTGCTGTTCGAGAATGAAATTTGTGTTCAAAATTAAAAGAATCTTGTGTTATGAGCCATGTGTTGATCGGCGAGTTGTGTTATGGGCTGCGTGTTCACAATCAAAAGCGAGTGCGTGTTGAGAAATTCAAAAGTTTGGGTTGTGTGTTCAACCTTCTACAAAGTGTGTGCTCGTATTCACCTTAAGATATGGTTGTGTGTTTGACATCAAATGTTTGAGTGTGTGTTCGGACTTCAAAGTGTCTTGAGTGTGTTCACCTCAACAACGATTTGTGTGTTCGACATCGAGATTTGAGCCGTGTGTTCGGACTTCAAAGTGTCTTGTGTGTTCACCCCAACAATGAAGTGTGTGTTCGACGTCAAATGTTTGAAATTTGTGTGTTCGGACTTCAAAGTGTGCCGTGTGTTCACCTCAACAATGATTTGTGTGTTCGACATCAAATGTTTGAAATTTGTGTGTTCGGACTTCAAAGTATGCCGTGTGTTCACCTCAACAACGATTTGTGTGTTCGACATCGAGATTTGAGCCGTGTGTTCGAGACTTCAAAGTGTGCCGTGTGTTCACCCCAACAATGAAATGTGTGTTCGGCGTCAAATGTTTGAGTGTGTGTTCGGACTTCAAAGTGTCTTAGTGTGTTCACCTCAACAATGAAATTTGTGTTCGACATCAAATGTTTGGTGTGTGTTCGGACTTCAAAGTGTCTTAGTGTGTTCACCTCAACAACGTTTGTGTGTTCGACATCAAATGTTTGAGTGTGTGTTCAGACTTCAAATTGTCTTGTGCGTGTTCACCTCAATAGTGTGTGCCCAAAGAATGAAATTTGTGTGCCCAAAGAAAAAAGTGTGTGCTGAAAAAGGAGTGTGCTAGAAGAAATTTGTCTTAGAAAAAACAAGCTATGTGCTAAAAAGCAATTTGTGTGCTAAGTAAATGATTGTGTGCCCAAAGAAAAAGGAGTATGTGCTGAAAAAAGGTGTGTGCCCAAGAAGGAATTTGTGTGCTGGGAAGCAATTTGTGTGCAGAAAAAAAGTGTGTGCTGAAAAAGCAGTGTGCTGAAAAAGCAGGCGTGTGTGCTGAATGTGTGTGCTGAAGAAGAATGTGTGCCCAAGAATGAAATTTGTGTGCCCAAAGAAAGGTGTGTGCTGAAAGAATTTGTGTGCTAGAAGAATTTGTCTTGAAAAAAGCAATTTGTGTGCGGAAGCAGTGTGTGCTGAAAAAGAAGTGCTGAAAAAGCAATTGTGTGCTGAAAAGCAGGCCGTGTGCTGGAATGAAATTGTGTGCTGAAGAGGTGTGTGCCCAAAGAATGGTGTGTGCCCAAAGAAAAAGGGTATGTGTGCTGAAAAATTTGTGTGCTGAAAAAGAAGCAGTGTGCTTGAAGCAATGTGTGCAGAAAAATTGTGTGCTGAAAAGCAATTTGTGTGCTGAAAAAGCTGTGTGCCCGAAATGAGCTGTGTGCTTGAAAAAGCAGTGTGTGCAGAAAAGTGTGTGCCGAAAATGGTGTGTGCTGAAAAAATTTGTGTGCAGAAAAAGGTGTGTGTGTGCTTGAAAAAGTGTGTATGTGCCAGTGTGCGAATGAAATTTGTGTGCCAGAAGGTGTGTGCTGAAAAAGCAAGTGTGTGCCCAAGAATTTGTGTGCTCGAAAAAGGATTGTGTGCCGCAAATGAAATGGTGTGTCAGAAATGAACTTTGTGCCAAAAAGAGTGTGTGCCCAGATAAAGTAGAGTGTTGTGTTTGACTGCGTGCCAAACAAACAAAAATTACATCGTAAATGGTGTGTGCCAAGCCTTGTCTGGTGCCTTTCACCTCGATCGCACTATTTTGTGCAATCATCATTCGCGTCGTTTTTTTTTTCGTACTTGCATTTTACTTACATTTCATCGTATTGTCTTGTGCACTCCCGGTCTAGGAGACCTTAAATCCTCTAAAGGTGCAATTCCTTTGGTGTTTGTCGTGCGAAACGACTTAGATGGTCTGGTATAGCCACACACTTTGTGTTTTGCGGTGAGTTCCTAGGAGACCAAGCGAGGCGGTGGAAACTAGAGTTGAATGGCTCATGCCTAGAACACAAAGGTTCGATTTCGAGACTAAAGTCTGGTTTAAATACCGGTATATCCTCGGCTTGAAATCGTATGGCGGCCCATAGATTGAGATAGCATGTATATCGCCTCAATTCAGATCTTGAATCAACCTAGTCTGTCACCTGTTGGAGAATAGGAAAAGCTGCAACCATAGTCGGGGAGAAAGGTAGTACTGCCAGTTCAATCAAGAAGAAGCGAAGATCCCCTACACGCATGAGGCCGCGATATTGTATGTATGGTTCATTTGAAATTTGGTGCGACCCAGACGAATCAGCGAGTATCGTATCTTCTCCGTGTGAGACGCGACGAGAATTAAATAATTCTCTTACATCCTAACTGCATGAAATGTAGTTGTTGCTTTGCATTCTTGCTTAAAACTGTTGCATCTATTTGTCAATACTTGCTTCATTACAACTTGTTGCACTTGCACAATCACCTGGCTCCGTGCCTATCTTTTGCATTTTGCCCCCCCTTTTGCCTGCAGGCATGCATCTTTGTTTATCCTGTATGTTTGTCTAAGTCTTCGGCCTTGTCAAAAATGGGTCGTCTCTAGGCTTTGACATTCACTCCCGTCATTGTTATGACTTCCGAGTTCTGTCAAAGAGGGGCAACTGTAGACACCCCATTTTTGACCGACCTTAAGACTCAGACGTCACCGATTGAGCGCTCGGTGATGTTGCATACTGTGCTCGTTCAAAAGTCTCAGAGTCGCGGCCGTGCGCCCTGCCTCCGGACTATCGAACTCTCTTCTGTGCCTTGTCTCGGTTTGCGAACCAGGCTCGTGTTTTCTCTGTTTTCTTTCCTGAGGGAAGGGAGTGGTCCCGTAGACTATCTCGATGCGGTGGCAGCTACTTTGTGGCCAGAGGCCATTTTGCCATTCGGGCGGTTCCGGTTTTTGAGCCGTCGGCCGTGTGCCTCGGTTGGGACGCCCAACCATCTCCGATTTCTCCGGTTTTTGGCATGCATCTTATTTACTCCCATTTAAGGGACACTGGGTCTCTGAAACCCACTTGCCCGAACACCACTTAGGTGCCGTGACCCATTTTCGATCGAACCGCGGTTTTGGCCCCGAGCATTAATTTTGCATCGATGTCTGTTCATTTTGGCGACACCTCTGTTTGGTCGCCAGGGACCGGGGTCTCTGAAACCCACTGACGAACACCACTGGTGCCGGCGGCCCATTTCGGATCCGAACCGCGGTTTTGGCCCCGAGCATTCATTTTGCATCGATGTCTGTTCATTTTTGGCGAACACCTCTGTTTGGTCCTTCCAGGGACACTGGGTCTCGAGACCCACTTCGCAGACACGCCACTTTCGGTGCTCATAGCGATTTTCGGGACCCCAAACCGGCGGTTTTGGTCCCGAACATTCATTTTGCATCGGCCTTCTCCGGTTTTTGGCGGAGACCTGCTTTAATATTTCGAGGAACCACAGGGCCTGATGCCCGCCGTGGCCGTATGCCACTTTCGGTGCTCATAGCGGTTTGGGACCCCAAACCGGCGGTTTTGGTCCGAGCATTCATTTCGCATCCATCTTCTCCGGTTTTTGGCGGTACCTCTGTTTTGTCATTCGAGGACACCGAGGTCGCGGATACCCACTTTGCCGAACACCACTTCCCATGACCCATTTTCGGGATCCCGATTTTCGGTTTTGGCCGACGTTCATTTCTCATTAGTTTTGTTCAAACTTGGCGGTACCTCTGTTTCAACATCGGGAAGATCCTTTGGGGGTGGGAGGCCAGCAATTATCCCAGATAACGGTTTCGCTCCTCCGGAGCCCGTTTGCTCATAGGGCCAATGTTGAACACCTTGGGGTATTTTCTTCCAACCAAAGTTACATATCTGTGATGAGGGACAGGAGGACCCTACCAACTCTTGGTCGGCCGAACTGTGAGTTTCATTTTGGGCCTCTCCTTCAAGCTCTACGTTGAGTCTCCTGCTTCACTGTTGCCATTTTTCGGCCTTGGAACCTTGTTGCACACATCTAGGAGGACACTTTGGTATGGTGGACGGCCCGAAAATGTGCCAAACATTTTTGGGCCTCTCCTTCAAGCTCTATGTTGTGACTCTGGTTCGGTGTTGCCAAATTCCGACCACAGGGCCTTATTCTACACACATGGGAGGACACTCTTGTTTGGTGGTCGGCGGAAATTTTGAAATTGATTTTTGAGGTGGTGGCGGCCATAGGAGGTGGAGGCCGGCCATGGAGGGAGGCTGGCCGGCCGCCTAGAGCAAGACTCCCTGGCCGGCCAGACTTCCTTTCGGCTGTTCGGTCATTTGCTTTTCAAAGTGTCTCCTCATCCGGGGACATTTCAGAGGAAAGATTGGATGCTTTCCTCCCTTTACACCCCATCTTCTTGCCTATTTGAAGGCCCTCCCTCCTTCTTCAAGGTTAGAAATTTTGGTCTCAAGAACACTTAACCAAATTCCCTCATTTTCATAGCTTTAAACTCCAAAAAGCTTCAAGTGTCAAGGCCATTCCTTCATCAACACCTAGCCTCACCATCCCTACCATCACTTCAGCAGCAAGGAGGTGAATTACAGAGGTTGAGAAGCTACAAATCGAGCCAAGAATCAAAGAAAGACAAGTCTTCAAGGGTAAGTCCTCAAAACCAACTTTTAGGGCATTTTCTTGATCCTTTTCTATACTTTAATTGGTTGAGAATTGGGGCTCCGACCCCTACTGCTTTTGTGCTTAAAATGAGCCCCTCTACAACTTTGTAGAAGGGCTCAACCTCATTTGGTGTTTGTATACACTAGTTCCTTCAATATTCTTCAAGTTGGTAACATTTTTGCATGCTAAAATTGACCTATTTGTGTTGGTTTTGGGGTCCGACCCTACTGATTTTGTGCTTAAAATGATCCTCTCTACAACATTGTAGATAGGCTCAACTTCATTTGGCCTTTGTATCTACCACCTCCTTCAAATTTCATCAAGTGTGCCACTTTTGTATGCAATTTTTGACCTATTTGTGTTTGGTTTTAGGACTTCGACCCCTACTGGTTTTAGTCTTATTTTGACCCCCTTTACATGTTTCATGAAGAAGGTTTGGTCATTTGATGTATAGATTGCATGTCTTAGGTTATACCCTCTTGTGGCTTCATTTTTGCCTTCTATTTCTAGCATATTTTTCTTATGATTTAGAGGCTTCCATCTTCTGCATATATGCTTATTTTTGGGCCCTCTTTCATGTTGTAGAAGAAAATTTTTCTATTTGAATTTTCTATATACTACTTGCTTTGAAAGTCCTCTCTTTTACCGTATTCTTGCGAGCTTTTGTTGCCATATCTATGCTTGCATTTTGGCCTTGTTTATTACTGAAAAAAATGCCATATTTGGGACTGCCTTGCTACTGTTCTTGCTGCCATGATCATATTTTGCATGTATAGCATGGCTATAGGCCATTTCGGGGCTTAATTTCGTACTTTCGGGATGAATGCATGCTTCGGGTGTCGTTTCGATTTGTTTCGGGGCTGTTTTCCCCTTTATTTAGGTGCTGAAATTCCATTACCATGCTTGCATATCATTTCCTGCCATTAGTATCATTTTTGCATTGCCTCGGTTTTGCGTGCCAATGGGCACGCATTTGGCACCTCTTTTATCATTCCGCAGCCTATGTGAGTGTGGTTGAGGCCCTCTCATGTTGGCGTAAGCCCAATTGCATTTTCATGCTTGTATGCCATTGCCTCGATTTGCGTGTCATGAGCGTAGCGTTTGGACTTTTATCCGACGGCTCCTATGTGAGTGGTGAGGCTCTCCCATGTTGGTGTAAGTCCATCCGATTCCGTATGCCATTTCATTGCATTTCATCATCGCCTCGATTTGCGGCGCCGGCGAACGCAGCGTTTGAGCACCGATCTTATCCGATTTTCTCCTTTCATCATCGCCTCGATTTGCGGCGCTGTGGGCACGCCGAGGCACCCATTTATCCGATTCTCATTCTTTCATCATCGCATCGGTTTGCGCGCCTGTGGGCACGCGTCTCGAGGCACTTCGGTTTTACCCGATTTTCATTCTTTCTTCATCGCCTCGATTTGCGGCGCTGTGGGCACGCACTTCGAGGCATCCGATTTTCTCCTTTCATCATCGCCTCGATTTGCGGCGCTGTGCACGCGCCCGAACGCATTTATCCGATTTTCATTCTTTCATCATCGCCTCGGTTTTGCGTGTCCGTGTGCACGCATTTCAAAACGCCGGTTTTATCCGATTTTGCATCGTACATCATCGCCTCGGTTTGCGTGCCTGTGCCGCATTTCGGCACTCGATTATCTCGATCTCCATTTTGGTTTCGTCTCGGTTTGCGCGGCTGTGGGCACGCACTTCGAGGCACTTCGGTTTTATCCGGTTCTCATCTGTCAGCATCGCCTCGGCTTGCGTGTCCGTGGGCCCGCATTTCGAGGCATCCTATTTCGTAGCATTCATGTGTATTCATCCCAATATTGAGTTGTGCACCGCTCCTCGGCCATCATGCATCGATATGCGTGATTGGTGGCGCGAGATCGAGACATGCATATATTTGTGAAATACCTCTATGCCCTTTTCCCTGCTCTCCGTTGCGGAAAATGAAGAATTATCGACTTTCCGAATCGCACGCAATTAGGAAAAGCGCAAGCGAGGCTAATCGGGGCATCGGTGGATTTCTGCGCGGCGACCCGGCATATACTATCCACGAAGCGAGGCGCCACGGCTTGCACGCCAGTCTCAATTCTTTTGTAATTAATTTGTTAATTAATTAGAATCTGTATTATGTCGATTTGTATATTCTTTTATTAAGAATTACGTATTATTATTTATTCGGACCCTCTGTGAGGGCATAAATGTAATAAGGGTGTGTGAGTGTGATGTATGTCTTCCAACCCCATTTCTTTCTCCCTTTTATTTACCGCTTTGAATGGTTAGATATAGGGCATATTTCAATTAGCATCTGACATAATGACATGTTTGCATCAATCATCTGTATTGCATGCATCGGGATCGGCGCATCATACAAACTGCATTAGTATTTCAATTCTAAGATGAATACATGTTAGCCGTTGCATTTCATATGCCATCTCTAGAATAGCCGAGCTTGCTTTAGTTGCATTTTGTATGTGTTACATTAGGCATTTCAGTATATTTTAGGATCATGCATGATTTCTAATAAGCTTTCTGTTTTGGCTTGGTGTACTCGGTAAGGGGGTATGCTTTTGCATCCTTACATGCGAGTGAGTGTAGCCATGATAGCATGCTGGCCATGTGGCTAAATGCCTATGTGTAATAAACAGCCTTGAATGCCTGTGGGTGGAGGGTGGGTTAGTTGTATTGGGGCAATTCATCGATTGTTTGTTAAGCCCACTAGATTGTGGCAAAATCTGTATTTTAAGCCTACCTGCGGGTAGCAAACCACCTTTCACAAACAAACATGAGATGTTTAGTTCCAATTGAACGACCCGATCTATACTTGTTTTCTTGAGCATCACATAGTAACCTAGGCTAATAACGGAATAAGAGCATACAATGTTTTCAAAATCGATATCATGGTTAGTAGAGGCGGTCTTTGGCCGGCGAGAGAATGCTCACGATGTGACCTTCCCTAATCGTACCTAAGTTCCCGAGCCAACTTTGGTGATGACGGACACGTGGCCTTTCGGCACCGAGTCAGGGTTTCCTAAATTTCCCATTTTAAAATATTAAGGTGGCGACTACATCAAAGCAGTCCATGTTTGGCACTTCTTTCAAAAAATCTGTTTTCCTTCAAAACGATTTGCCGGATTTGGACTCTTTGGTTCGAGATTGAGAACCGCAACAAAAATCGAGTCCGAGCTGTGGCGAGGTCCCCCGCGGGCGTTGTTACAATTATTTCCCTCTTGGTCTGCCCCTCTACCAGTTCGATAGCTTCCATGCTTGAAGGTCCTGCCCTACATTCCCTTTCTCTCGCCAAACCCCTTGCCACCGCTGCATCCACTTTCATTTGGAACTCAGATGATAGCTTAAACTCTTCCACCGCAGCAACGCATAGATCTGGGTAGGCAGCTCTCTCCGACGCCATCATCTTGGTCAGCTCTGCGTTTTTGGCCCTTTTCTCTACTAAGGCCTTCGTCAACTCTGACGCCCGTGCCTCCGCCTCTTCCTTCTCCCTCAGAGATGATTCACGCAGCTTTTTATTGTTTATTAGGGCTTCTTCCAACCTTTCCTTTGCGGTCTCACACACCGCCCAGATTTCTTGGACTTGTCTCTCCTCCACAGATAATTCTATTACCTTCTCGCACAACTACCTTCTTACCTTCGCCAACTGTGCCTTGGCCTCCTCCTCCTCCTCGGCACGCTCGGCTACGAAACCTTGCACCACTACCAATACCTCTATTTTCTTGGCCTTGTGTGCATGCTTCAACCCTTGGTAACACGTACTTCGTGCCACTGAGCGCCAACGTGCACGCTTCGCATTTGCTTTCCCCAGCTCTGCCTGGGCTTTCTCCAGCTACGCTTTCAGTGGGGCCATCTCTATCTTCGCCCCCTTACTCTTCCCCACCAGTGCTGCTGCTAGGGTCAGCGATTCCATTTGGACCATGCAGAATGCCCTCATTAGGTCAGCATTGCCAAATCTGGATACATCCCTAACTGTTGCATCATCTACCGCTCCCAACAAGCGCTCTGCTGTCACCCGCGCATTACTTAGCACATTAGCAAGCTCTTTCCCTGTTAGCGGGAGACTAACTATTGCTCCTAGATGGCATGCAATCGTCCCCTTACCGCCTAACACTATGCTCATTGGGGCAGGCCACACCTCACCCGCCAGGCCCTCTTTCTCCGTTCTTTTCTCTGGCATTCGCATATCGCCATTCTGCTCCTTCACCCCCCTTTCCTTCGTTTCCCCCAACTCCACCATCTCCATGATTAGGGGCCTGCCCCATTCTTAACTGCCATCCTTGGCCTGGGTCCCATCTACACTTCGTCACTCGCTTGTAATAACCCTCACCACTGATTACCGATTTCCTACCGAACACTGATAAACTGAGACTAATTATGATAAGTAATGAATCAACTGAAATACTGGACTGACTGACTGAGATCTGAAACTGAATCGATTGACTGTATCTGTTTAATTGTATGTTTATCTGTTTTACTGTTCAATTATCTGTTCAGTTTTCTGTATGTTAATTGCCAATTGAAGGCCTTATCGGCAGCCGAATCGGAAATCGATTAGTGATTCATGATCAGTAGAATTTATGTGATTTTAGGGTGTATTTATCTGAAAAGTGATTAAGGATGATTAAATTAGATTAAAATAGGTTAAATTGCATTGTGCACTTATTTACATTTTTGCCACCAATAGTGGGCCACTTACTTAGCACTTTTGAGTCTTATTACACTTGGTCAAAACACATTTCACCAGCCATCTTGAGCACACCACCAAATTAGAGAGAGAGAAAGTGAGAGATTGAGTTCAACTTGTTGACTAGCTTGGAAATTGGAAGAAATTATAGGAGATTTGCCTTCTAGAGCCTCCATACCTCTAATTCAAGACTTAGGTAAGGAAATTCATCTTCTTCATTGTGCCTTTGAGTTGATTCTTGCATGCTTTATGCTAATTTTAAGAATTGAGCTTAGGATTGGTTAAAAGTGTTGCATTAGAAGCTTAAATGTTGCATGCATGGCTATATCCTTGCATTTTGAGGTCGATTACATAGAATTTGGTACATGCATACCCATGATTATATCTGAGGTTCATGAACTCATCTTGTTTTGGAGGAAATTGGTTGATTTGAACTTGGATTCAAAGCTTGGAATTGTTTTAAACTCATGCATGTCATGGTTGTAGCATGTTCATGAAAATTGGTTTGAAATTGGGTTTGTATTAAACACCCTTAGGCTTTGATTTACCAAATTGATCTTTGAAATATATAATGTCATGTGTTACAAGTGTTTTTCCAGGTTTTTAGCCCAAGAAAATTGAAAGTTTTGCATTTAAACTCGATTTTGAGCTTGGGACTCAAAGTTGGAATTTCCAGATTTTGGGATCTACGCTCGAGCGGGGAAGTCCACGCTCGAGCGCACACTTAGTGATCGTGCTTTATGCTCGAGCGAGAAAAGTTATGCTCAAGCGTGAAATGCGTGCATCCAGTACTTTGCATGAGTTCACAGTCCGCTCGAGCGAGGACATGTGTTTCACGCTCGAGCGAGGGTCGAGCGCCCATCGAGCGTGAATTTTGAGCATCCAGTATTTTTACTGTAGCACATAGTCCGCTCGAGCGACAGAATTCACACTCTAGCGGAGACCCTTTGTCTGCATGTCCGCTCGAGCGTAGAAAGCCACGCTCGAGCGAGACCCCTGTTTTCTGAAAATTTTGTAAAGTGTTTCTAAGTGCCTCTTTGCATCCTCATTCCATCCTAGGCATTCTTAGGCCTAGTTTAAGGTATCTTAATGAGGACATAGATGTAGAACACACTGAGGCAAATTTAGGGATTAAGTTATTATCTTTCCTAACTGTGAAACTTAGTGTGTGTTCAATCTGTTAACTGTATAGGGTTGGCATTCCAAGGAGACGCTCTAGCTTACTGTAGCCCAGAACTCTGTGAGTAACAATTGTGTAAAGATATGTTCAAAATGATTATCTTCTGAATATTGAACTGAACTGTTTACTGAACTGATATTGTTTATTGAATGAATGTATGTCCTATATTCTGAACTGTACTGTGGCATCCTTAGGACCTACTGTTACTGTTACAGAGATCTCTGTCGGTTTCCTCGTGGAACCACTACTGTTTACTGATTGATGGCCATCATTATTGTTCGGTCTTTAAGACCTACTACTTACTGTACTGTTATGCTAATGGATGTACCACATATGACTGATTGACTGAAAGACCGAAATACTGATTTAATGAACTGTTTTCATTACTGTAAGGACATTCATTCTAAACCTCTTTACGCATTATGTTATTCACTGGGCTTTAGCTCACTGCTCATATATATGTAGGTGTACAGACACCGAACCATTGCTAGAAGCGTCGGGGTAAACTCTAGTTTTGTGAAGCCAACCACTGTGCCTCACTGCGAGGTTCCGAGCCTGCCAAGCTAAGGCTTGGGGTGTTTAGTTTTCCCCCTTCTGTACTGTTTGGTTTACTGTATAGACTTAACGTTGCACTATACTGTTTATCAAGGATTAAGTCCCCGTTCTGACTAGTTGTATATCATATGCATATTGTTTAAATCTTGTGCAGTATAAATATATAAAAATCTTTTGGCATCTGATCCACACTCATTGGACATTGTTTATTTACTGTAATGGCTTCCGCTAAGCCCTCAGTACTGTATTATTATATTCTTATTAGCGGGCCTTGGTAATCTAGGATTCTTGGCGATTCTGATGCTAAACCCATAGGGGCGGGTTTGGGTCGTGACATCGCTATTACCCCATTTGTTTACTTTTGAGTCGTCTCTCTCTCATTCCCTTCGGTCGCCCCTTTCTTTTTCTTCTCCAAAACCTATTCCACCTCTGCCTTACTCCTCTCCTTCAAAGGGTCCACCGGCGTTTTTAGCGACACAAATGTGCTCAAGTCCTTCCCTGCTAGTGGTTTGGGCCTTGGATGAGGCTCAAACCTCACACTCACCTTTGCCACCTTCCCTTCCTTCTCCTTGTATTTTTCTGCCGCCACTATGATTTCTTATCTTCAACCTCTTGGGCTTTGCTCCCAGGCTCAAGTTCCTTGACTGAAGGGTCGCCTTACGCAAGTTCAGGCCCTAAACCCAAAGCGAACAATGTCAACGGCTTCACCAGGTCGTTCCATTTCTACCCCTCCTTATCCTTCCACGCCCTCACCTGTTTCACCCTGCCCTCTGCCACCGTGTCTGATTTTGGTTCGAACGACTTCGTAGGGACTTTCCACAGCGTCCGTACCCCTCTTCCACCGTTTTTCGACACGAAGAACCATTTCAATTGCTAGCTCTTCACAGACGAAGGCAATTCGGCGACCAACCCCCTCTCTGCTACTGCCTGCAACGTCACCCAGGTCTCCTGCTAGCCTGACGCTTTGTAACACGAAAAAAACTCCTCCACCGTCATTGCTTTCCAGTCGATCGCTTGTGGCCAGAAAATCACGAACGTCAACAAGATTTTCCATGCGTTCGGCATCAACTGACTTAGTGCCACCTCTAATTGATTCAGCACCTTCACCATGATTTGCGGAATGGGTAGTCTCAAACCCCCTCGGAGCGCACTTCATGGGCCTCACATCTGATGCCCTCTCTTTTGCCAACGACAACCTCAACTTCATCTACGCCGGAATCTGATACTTCACTCTCAACTCTTTCAGGTCTTCCAGCGTCAACATTGATTTATCTACTTTAGTGTGCCAGTGGTCGTGGGTCGTTTGGCTCACAGGTTGTGCGGCCGATATCCCCGTTGTTGACAAGAGTCGTGATGGCCTCTTCTCTCATTTTTCTCCCAATCTGCCCACCTTATATTCCTCCACCAGGGCAATGCCATTATCATCCCTTAGCACGTCTGATGTTAGTACAAGGGCCCTCTCTTCCATCATTTCACTTACATTCTTATAAATCGCTTCGGTTGCAGGGGCAAGAAAACTTGCAACGTGCAACAATGGCGAATCACATGACACGAACGAGCCCAAGTCTGGAATTCATCGATTTCGTACGATTAGGTAAGTAAATCGTACAAGTCCAAAGGCCCAAGGCTTGCCTATGTTCCACGGGTCGTAATTGAACTTTGCCAGTTTCAAAACAAAACCAAAACCACAATAACACCCCCATCTTTTGCAATCCCCCACTATAAACGACCTTTACCTTTTCCCCAGATTTTCATTGATGGTCCTAATCCCCCCTATGTGCGCACACGCGCCATGTTGCCACCAGTACCTATCTATTCTTTTCCCGTCTATTCCACTTTACATCATTACATGCCTACTCGCTCCTCGAGCCCCATGCGCCATCATTGACTTTTCAACCACCTTCGCAGTCGGCCCACCTCGCGGCCGGCCACCCTGCTCGGTCTATTTCACGGTCGACCTTCATCTCGGTCGGCCGTTGCGTTCGGCCGCCTTCGCCGATGGACCCTCCTCCTGGTCGGCGATCCCACTCGACCACCTTTGCGGTCGGCCCTCCCTACTATCGACCACCCTCGCTGCTTGGTCGCTCCTACACCCCCCTCGCCCCTACTCCCTCCCCAAACTTAGGGGACTCCCTCTACCTTTCCTATTCCCTTCGTTGGACTAAAGCTACACTCGGGACTGGGAGACTACTAATACCAATGGACATCTAGGAGGTTCCAACCCACAGATCAAGGCCCAATCCACATCCCAACGATCAAAGCCCAATAACTCTGAGAAATCAACACTAGGCTAGGACCAATAACATTCAAGCACTTGTCAAATAGAGGCCTAAATACGTAAGCAGACAAAGATACTGCAAAGTTATTGCACCACACATCAGCCATTAATGAAACTCTCACAGTATTAAATAAGACAACCTCTTCACGTCGGAGGAGATAGACTCACCATGAACGATGCGAGCTAGAATATAGACTTTCGACTAACACGACAGTCTAGAGTAGACGAGGAAATGATGAGCAAAGGATATAAGGAAGTTTCCAAGACGCATTAGAGGTTAAGTTCTTTATTTTCCCTCTTCCCTCTCTCTACACAGTCAATCTCTCATATTTTAACTCAATTGTCGGAGCGTCCACCGGGGGATTACCTCTCATTTTGGACCTTTTTGTAGGAACGTTCTATGGGCATCAAGACCAGCAAAGCCGTTACAAGTGTGGATCAGTTTGACCCATCTTCCGTTGGAATCAGTTCATCATAACTTTCTATAGGACAAAGTTGGAGTAGAAACAAAAATGGTTTCATTATCTCCTAAGGAACAACTCTATGTTTATTATTTAAATTTGAAAATGGGAGTGACATAGAGTAACGGTAAGTCTTGATGTAATCAAAGACTTAATACCGTAGGACATTTGCTTTCAGTTGTGAATATTGTCTAAGGATAATATAATGGATCCACTAACTACTTAATGATATATAATTGAGAAGGTCAAACGAAAAATAGTGGCCATTAAACAAAAAGTTTGACCAGAAAGCAAATAAGGGAAAGTTCATCGAGGGAAATGCGATTAAAGCCTATTACATCAGAGTTATCATAATGGTAACCCTACTTCGATGACTGGAGATCCCAAGAACTAAGTTTAAAGGAACAACTAAGTTATGTGTAGCTTGCCAAAAATCACTAAAGAAGCCTATCTGTTATCCATTCCTATGATATGAGTGATATCTGCAACATGTGTTGTATCACGAGAGGACTTAGGGTAAGCTATGCTTTTAATGAAAATTCCTAGAGGGTATCTTTCAAGAGGAGTTTTTTAAGAGACTCGAAGTAAGGATCATCTATATGAGTGTGAAGGGGTCGCTTCTATGAGAATTGATAAGGCTAATTTTTTTGAAGCATTTATGAAACACCAGGACATGCCCAAGGCCAAAATGAGCACAACCGTGAGAACTAAGCTATGCCTAGAGATATTCTGTGTGAATTCTATTGTCTTGGCTTACACAAACGGCTAAACAGTTCAAGGCATTATATCCACTGATTAACTAGTAAATTCGATAGGCTTTCACTAGGGAAGGTTCAAAGCCAAAAGCTACCTATCCCGATATATGGTATTTCCTTAATGTACTCTCTCTTTATTGGGGAACTTATTGATAAGTCCCATGTACCAAGTTCAAGACCCAGCTAATCCTCAAACAAAACACTTGCACCAATTAGTCCAATACATTTTTAATTGTTATCAAAAAATCTTTTTTTAAAAAAAAAAAATTTACAGACACTGTTCACATCTTACTACCGTCGAACTTCCATCAAACGGTCGCCGGAGACTCGTTGGAATGTTCAACATCGCTGGGAAGTCGCTAGAGTATCACCGGGAAGTCGCCGGAAGTTCATCGG
The DNA here is from genome assembly GCA_025200525.1 of Camellia lanceoleosa. Lineage (NCBI taxonomy): Eukaryota > Viridiplantae > Streptophyta > Magnoliopsida > Ericales > Theaceae > Camellia > Camellia lanceoleosa. The sequence continues at coordinate 120,310,178 of CM045769.1, read as the reverse complement.
AGTGTTAATAACGTTAATGAAAGTTGCCGGAATGTTCAGAACGTTCACTGAACGTTAAGAACATCACTGGAGACTTACCGGAATGTCTAGAATATTGCCAAAAAAAAAAATAAATGGATAAATTATAGCAAAAAAAACATAGCAAAATGTGCTAAATATTGATAAACTAAAAAGAAAAAAAAATGAAACGACAAAAAACAGCAACAATGGAGAAAACATATGTTATTTTTCAATTTTTGTAAGGTTCAAGCAAATAATCTCCAAATAGTGATCAAACTGAAAAGTAAGTTTTGAAACTGTAAAATGTTACAGTTTCAAAACAAAAATCTATTAAGCATTTATCTTTATTAATCAAACTGAAAAACATGTTATGAAACTGTAAAATTTTACAGTTCTAAAGAATGTTATAAAATTGCAAAATTATACAGTTTTAAACCATGATTCATTCCAGCATAAAAAAAAAATTTGAAACTGCAAAATTTTACAGTTTTTACCGCCTGTAACAAAAACTTGAAAACTACTTGTTCAGAATTTAAAAATTTTCTCCATTAGAACAGAAAAATAGAAGTGTATAGCAGAAGAAGAAAAAAAAAGAGAGAGATCAAAGGAGAAAGACGGATGTAGAGAGAGGATTGTACTCCAGCAACTATTTTTTGTTTAGATTTAGCCAAATCTGATGTAGATCTACTATCATCTTCGCCATCGGTGAGAGTGAAGGCACGAGCTGATTTTGATGGTTGGTGATTATCGGTGAACCCCGGTCAATGGAGAAAGACATGATCACCAGTCGTCGTCCATGACCAAGACGATGAGAGAAAAATGCAGAAAAAGAGAGAGAGAGGAAAACGTAAAGATGGAGGCAAAAAGTAGAGAGAGAGAGAGAGAGAAGAAAGAAGGACTTTTGGGTCTATTCAAAAAGTTACAGGATTAAATGGTGTCCACATGTTCTACATGGGACTTGTGGGTGATTTCCCCCTCGTTATTTGCATGTTGTTGCATGTCCTTTCTGTAAATTTCATTTATGTGGGGGATTGTTGGAAAATTTGAATTAAAATTTACTCCAATGGTTGTGTCTCTTGAGATGGAAGAGTTTGTCTTTTTGAAGGGTCACAACCTTTCTAAAGAGTTACGGAGAAATCTATAAATTCCATCTCCCTCACTTTAATTTGGATAGAGAATTTGTCATTTATTTTTCATCTTTACATTTATTTTTCATATTTTCTTGAGTCTAATTTTTCAATAAAGAGAGTGCATGCACAACGAAGTTCGCTAGGCTTGCAATACTAGTGCTGCTAGTGCAAGACATTGATCGTTCTATCCTGGGAGATAGATGTCCATTAAATCCTGAGCACCGGTGGAAGGATGAATCTGTCTTAAGGAAAGAGTGTCACATGCTCGACTCGATGAGGTTTTATCTATTTATGTACTGTAAGTTTTGTTATGTTATTATATTGATTTATTTCAATTTTGGTTTTGCCCAAAAACCATATACACATTTTTAAATTATATTTTCCATATAGTTTGGTACTATTTTTCCAACAAGATCATTCAAGAGGAGATCGTCTCCGACAACATCAACGACTCTACTTTGGAGAGATCTAATGATAAACCTCTTTGAGAGAGTAATCTTCGAATTCTAGAGAGAGAAAGTAACTATGGCGACCTCACTCCTCTCTCATCTCGCCGCTCCAACCATCACCACCGACAATTACGAACTACCAACAATGGAGACGCCTTGCTCACTGGTGGCAATGCCTTGTTCCGGCCTCGATCGCCGTAGATCTCAATTCACTTTCGCCAAGATCGGAAACCATAACCAGAGCTCTCTCTCACCGGAGAGATGTTCTCCACCACCACAAGAGACATCCGTGGGAGGCCGAAGGCGGCGGTGGTGGCAGTGGCAACGAAGGATGAGGGAGAGGATGACAGCAGAGGGAGGGATATCAGTGGTGATAGGAGGGTTTTAGAGAGAGAGAGAAACCGAGAGGAGAGAGAGAGTCCTGGGAACGTGAGTGATTTTCGAATGTGAGAGTGTTTTGAAAATAAAGTTTATAATAATTGGTAGTTTGGTTTTTTTGTGTAACTTTATCTTTATGGACCTAATATTTTAAAGTCAGGACTTTTATACAAATAAATTCCAAATTTGAATTCAGAGTCTCCAAATAAAAAACTCAAACAGAGTAATTTAAAACATCTGAAACAATAGGCCTATAATGAATATTGATCCTATTTGATGTGATCACTTAACTTTTTAATTGAATTAAGCTATATTAAATAAAATGTTAACAATATAAATATTTTTTTCCAGATAATTTTTTATAGATTGATGGGCCAGCTCCCATGTGGAGTCCCTGGCTTAATCCAATCCTCCATCACTCGCAAGTCTTTACAATCAAATTTCTACCAACAACATAGCTTTGCATACCTGATTTTTTTATTTTGCCAATAGATAGGAGATTAATTACATTATGAGAAATATTTATATAATCAAACAGATCATTAACTCCCAATAACTAAAAACAACCAATCTACTAAACCCGCCAAGCCAAGCCCAACAACTTCTAGTTCTTACATACAACTCTCATAATGAAAAATAGATAAATCAATCACAAGAAGAACATGAGATCTCATACTACAAAAGGGACTACACAACCACTATGCCAAATTAGAATTACTACAATTCAAAATCTCTGCTACATTTTTGTAATGTTACAGTTTCTTATAGGACAAAATTTCAAGGCAGTGTAAGGGTTGGCACCCCTAAATTAATTATTGGACAAAATTTTGAACATAATTTTTTATTGAGTAATGTTAGAGATCTATATTTTAAATTTATAAATTCACACAATGATATAATAAAAATATAGGCCTTATATCATTGGATGCGTAACTAATCAAAAGTTGACAATGATCATACTATCTTAGTGTGGGTCAAATAGTAGGAACTTTTTGTGGGTCTTAAATATTTTCTTTTTTAATTGAGTTTTATTAAATATTGTAAACAAAATTGTCAAGTTAGTTAATATATGGAAGATCTATTTTTTAATTAATTTTTTTTATTTTTTTTAACAAAAAATTTATTTTCAAGGCAAACAATCCAACTTCTCAATAAAGTTAAAAAAAATTATATTTATCAAATATTGCTCATTTAGGACTAGAGTGGATCATGCATTGGCTAGCACAAGGGATTAACAAAGAGGGGTATAGTCTGATTCTTGGTTTCTACTACTGTTTTATTTTGTCATTTGTGAGTTATTTTTATGAGATATTAGTTTTGATTTTTATTTTTTATGTGTGTTGTGTTTGATTGTCCTTTTTTTTTTTTTTTTTAAAACAAAGTTTGGTTGTCCTCGTTTTTTTTAACAAAGTGTTTGGTTGTCTTCTTTCTCTGTTTTTGTATGCTTTTTCCTTGGGGCATACCCTAGTGTTTTCTATGTGTGCTTGTGCGTTTGTTTGTTATCATTTTCTTTGGGGAATTATGTCAGTAGTCTCAGTATTTTGTTTATTGTATCATTTTAATTTTTATAATTTTAATTGAGTCAATTTTGAACTTGAATTTATGATTTTGTTTAAATTTAATTCAATTGATTACAATTGTTAATATATTTAAATGAAAAATGCACACATAAGTTGCATGTGTCATATTTTTAAGGGAAAGATTATAAGTTTGCTAAACTCGGTTTGCGTCAATTTGGTCCAATTGATAATACTGTTTGTATTTTTTATGAAAAATGATCACTGAATTGGTTGAGTGAGTAAATTTAAAATGTAAGAATCAAAATGATATAAGGAGCAAAATATAAGGACTACTAATATAATTTAGCGTTCTTCTTTTTGGACTTGTGTGGTGCCATTTCCTTTTTCTTATAAATCAAACTTTAATTTGTTGATGCTCCTTGTTTCATAATCCATTCTTGTTTGTTTATTTGCTAATGAAAAATTGACTGTGTTTGACATTATATTTCAGAAAATAATTCACCAAATTTTGTTATCATCTTGTTTTAGCAGTAAATTCTCTTTTTGCTGATTAAAAAAAAATCGTCAAAATGGTTGGTTGGTTGGACCACATTTGAGCATGGAACAAAATGAGTAGCGAAAGATTTTTTTATTTATTTATAAAAAATGTCAATCAAATTTTTCTAGCAATACGAGGATTCGATATCATAAGAATATTAGTTTTACAATTTATAAGTAAAATTGGCAACTGGTTTTAAGAATTTGACAGAGCTTAGAAAGTAGAAAGCTAGCATTATAATCATAACGATATAGTATAACATCCAATATCCAATAGAATTGAATCCTTAATTCGTGTTGCAGTAATTCTATTATTTCTATTAATACAACCATAGAAAAACAACTCGAACATGCAATTGAAAACAATAGAATGTCAAAACAAACAATAATAGAACATAGTAGTAGAATTCCAATACATAGCGTTGTTTGGGGCTAAAATAGCCTCAAACACTAAAAAAACCAAATAGTCTGAAACAGTAGCCTAAGCCACTGACTTATATTTAATAATAATAATAATAATAAAAGAGTAGCCTAAGCCACTGTCACGTTGACAGACTACCACAATAGGCAGTAAGTGACAATTTTGCCCCTTTAGACCAATTTGAAAAAACGTGAATGTCTTAGGCTAGGAACAAATTTGTCATTTTAGCTTAAAACATCATTTCAAATACATTTTTCAATACAACAATCAACCAAAAAATTCAACCCAACTTCTCAAACACAAAAACTAAAATAGTTTATTAAAATAGCCGAATAGTCAAAAAGCCAAAAAAGTAACCACTTCCCAAACGAGGCCATGGACAAACATTAGTGTCTTAAATTCGAAGGGAGATGATAGAGCAAATGGTCGGTATAAAAGTAAGCACAAGTAATACAATTGTAGCAACTGTTGAAGCAACTCTCCATGGGCTGCTAAAGTAATCTCGTTTTAGTGTTGCTTTCCAATCGTGCCAAGGAACCTTGCAATACAAATTCAAGGGTTTGGAAATACCACAAAAGTATCCTCTATAGGAACATGTAGTGGTTGTTATCCACTATAGGAACATGTAGCCAGCAATGAGTGTAAGTTTTGTCATTTTGAGATTGAATCACTTAATCATATTTTACTGATTTGTCCCTTTGCTTGGTAGGTATGGTCCACCATAGTCAAGTGGTGGGGTTTGCAATGGGCCTTCCCTAGTTTAGTGGACATGCTAATGCACTGGTGGATAGGTTGGAATTTTAGAAAAGGGGAAAAGCAACTGTGGAGATCAGTTTTGATTGCTGGTTTGTGGTCCCTTTGGAAATGTAGGAATGATTGTTTGTTCAATGAGCGGCAACCTTTTTGTGAGGATCTTTGTGAGTTAATCAAAGTTAGAGTGGCCCTTTGGATGAAAGCACACTCATTTGGGCAAGGGTATGCGGTGGACGAGTTTGTCTTCAACATTTAACAAGTTAGAAGCTGCTTATAGTGTTCTGCTAGGTCTGTGTGAATGATTGGTGCTCTGTTGGGTCTGTGTGCACTAATTGGGTGGTTTCTTGGTGTGGTTATTTGTTGTGGTTGGTTGTTTTTTTGTTGTTCCCTCTTCCTTGTTGGTTTCTCACCAACTTTCTTGGTCCGAGCTAGCACATGATTGTGTGATCTTCGTGGTGCCAACAGTTGGGATTAGGAAGTTTCACTATGATGCTGTTTACTTGTTCCTCTTTTATTGATGTAATTCATGTGTTTCACTTTGTTTTCATCAATAAAAGCCTTTCTTTTGCTGATTAAAAAAAAAAAAAGGATTATTAGACGGGTTTGACACAGCAGATTTGTCACCAAGCCAGTTCTCCAAGATTCCATTCTTTTCAAGAATTTCTACATCTTCAAGGGGTGTCAATGAGGTTGTCCATGAAGCAAATGTAATCAATCATGCAACTATTTTGTCGATGAAGATACCACTCCAGAGCAATGGTGTTTCTAAGCACCTGTTCTGTATCGTCTGTTATGCACAAGTGTGGGATTTTCAGCACTCCTTTATTAAATTGTACGTCAAGCAAGCATTTGGTTGAGGAGCCAACCCTAAATTTCACTCCAGTCTTGTGAAGTGCTGTTGCATTTTGAATCCGTACGTACTTAACAGTTCCTGTTGGCACTGATCTTTGGGATAATGGTGCATGATATATCCTCAATAAATCATTAAAATGTCGTACATTAGAACTTTTTGTGATTCACTTTAAATCTGGATTGTGATTGATGATACAAAAAATCTTGAATTTCAGCACTGAAAATCCTAGAAATGAATGACAAAAAGTATTCTGTGATTGAGAGCTGAAGGCTATGTTAAAAAATCCCTCAAGAACAAAGAAGGGAAGCTGATTTTCAAGTAAGAACAAGTCCAATTGCAGAAAATATCCAAGTAGGACACTCCACCATGGCCACAATGATGAAACTACTATCAAGTAGAACCATTTTGACAAATTCATCGCTGCTAAGCTCAATGCTTTCTACATGACAATTTCGGATTCTTTTTTCCCAATTCTTTATCATTTTAACACAATCCTTCAAATTAATTGTTTCCCAACCAAGAAATGCCTCTAAACACCTCATCTTTTTCTCTTCCATGCCTTTCAAGTGTGTTTCACCGTGATGAAGAGGTTCGATAGAAACCATCTGAGGCGTGTAGGCCACTTCGTTTAATTGGTGAAGTTTTCTGTAAACTCGACAGATACAATTCTCAGCACGAGGCAACGATCATGGAAAGCATGTTAACATTTGTCTAATATGGAATTTTCCAATTTGACGTAGTTATCTTCGATTTGATGATTTGAACTTGAGTTTTTCATTTCAAGTCCACAACCAGATGTGCCTAATGTTTCCATCTTCTTGTTCTTTTCCTAGTGACACAATCAGCTCAATGTTGCCCGTATGTATGCATTAATTGGTGGTCAATTAAGGAAGAAATTAAGAAAAGCTTCAACCTACAAAGAGGGCCGGCTCAACCACAAGTGTGACCGGGGTCGGCTGGGATTTATGAGGCCTAAGATGAATTATGAAAATGAGACCTTATATATGTGTTTTTTAATAAAAATTTTATGCATAAAATGTTAAGTATTAACAAGTTTTTTATTTAAATTTACTTGCACATATAATCATTAAAATTATAAACTAAAATTTGCTTTTATATATTAAAATAGGAAGAAATCATTACAAATACTCAAAAACATTAAAAATTAGGCCAAAAGCACACTTGTTTGTATATGTTTTAATTTCAATTGGGTCAAACCATACTCATAAATTATTATTTTTTTCCATATGGGCCCAACAGAATTTTTTGGGCCCTTTATACTAGCCCTAAAGCAACAAAAATAAATTGGGCCTATTTAATTTGTTATATACTATATGGCACTATTAAATTTGGAGGCCCTATTTTGGGCCAATGTTTTTGGGGCCTAAGGCACAGGTCTCAATGGCCTTAGCCTAGGGCCGGTTCTGATTATGACCTAAAGCAAAAAATTAAAGTCAGGTTGTTTTTGTTTTGTTTTCTTCTTTCTTAGGCTAAGAACATATTAAAATAGAATTTTACTAGAGATGAAAGAATACAAGTGTGATGAAAGGATATTGGACTTTTTTTTACTAAATTTTTTATCAAATTTAAATTTGATGCAATATTTGGTGAAGGATTGGAGATGCTCCAATCCAATCCATTTATTATTTCAAATTATCATGTTGTGTTCATGTGTCCTGTTAATAAATTTTATTTTTACTTTAAAATGTAAAGTGTGAAAAAATTAAAAATTTTCCCTACAAGTTAAATTTAAAATGACAAATTTGAAATAATAAAAAATGTATTGAATGAAATTATTCAAAAGAATAATTTTTCACCAAATATTGCATATTCGGCACATTTTAAAATGACAAATCAAAATGACAAATTTTATTTTTACTTAAAAATGTAAAATGTAAAGTGTATTGAGTGAAATTATTCAAAAGAATATTTGATTTTAACTAAATTTTATTTTCTTAATTTATGAGTATGAGAGAGTGGGAGATAGACTTTTACTAGTACACAAATGACACGAATCTCTACTAAATCACTAATTTTTTTTAACTAATTACACATATAAATATGGTCTTTGGTGTAGAGCCCATGTATAAAGTTGATAGAAAATTTGATAATCTTATTTTATTTTGGAAAAGCTACTGACATTCTTTACTCTTTCTTTATTTTTTATTTTACCTATAAGATTTCCATTCAAAATGAGGCCTTTTGTTATACCGAGGCCTAAAGCAAGTGCTTCACTTGCTAACATCCCCCCCCCCCCCCCCCGCGGGGAGCTAGCCTTGTCTACAAAAAAAATTTCCCACATTTTCTGTCTAACAAACTCATAGCTTTTGTGGGGTCATAATTTTCGACATGTTCACATGGCACATCTTGTGTCGAGGTGTCATGTGGCAGAATGTAACTAGTCGATGAAAACGATCCGTACCAAGGTTGACATATTTGGCGAACAACATGAGTCCTAGAAAACGAATTACTCCTAGGTTGGGTATACTTATGACTTTTTTGAGAGGTTAATCCTAACCTAATTAGAAGAAAGGAGTCTTAGATAGTGTGTTGTTCCTAAAAGGATCGTGATTGGCGTGAAAACAACTATCAGGAGATGACAAGGCACTTTATATAAAGGTAAGCATCCCCAAGGGTTAGAGACATATGTAAATTAGTGCATTCAAGTTATTTATGCATTATATCTTTTGTGATGTCATTGATTTTTATCACCAGAGTACTCTCTCGGTTAAATAGCAATTGGGATAGTACTAATCTCGGTTAGTACTAGGAGTGCTCTCCTGGGATAGTACTAATCTCGATTTTGTAGGCGTGGATCTCTGAAGAAGCTTCGTGCTCTTCGGCTTTGTTCCCAAAATTCTTGGAAGAAGATCAGAATTGGTTGTGTGGTAGGAAGAAGATCAGAGTTCATTATGTGGTCAAATTTTAGCAAATACATATTTGATAGGACAAAGTACACTAGTAATTCCTACATTTTGCTCTTTTAATTATTATTATTATTTTTTGTATCTTCAAAAGAAAATTTTATTTATAAATACCGACGAAAACAATACAAGGCTACATAAACATGAATAAAGGAGAGGGTTGAACAAAAACGCATCATAGCAACACTCGCCCATTCCAACTTAGAAAAGTGATCCCAATCATGTGAGACCACAACGTAAAACTAAAAAGGTTGGAGAGACCTTACATTTTGGTCTCTCATTTGAGTCTATATATTTTTAATTGACTCAATTTTGATTATTAATTTTAAAATTTCTTAATTTGGTTCAATTGACAACGCCATTAGTGTTTTTTGTATGAAAAATGATCACCAAGTTAGTTGAGATTAACTAATTGAATTGATCAAGTTTACAATCTTCTCTTAAAAGTATTACACATATCACTCATGTGTGCATTTTTCATAAAATATTACTAACAGTTGTAATGAATTGGACCAATAAAAGATTCAAACTCAAAATCGAACCAATTAAATTAACAAAAATAAAAACAGCACAAAGGATGAAGCAAAAAAATAAAAAATAAAAAAAAAGGAATTTTCGTATTTTGGCAAAAGTCCGAGAATATGGGTGAAGAATGTAGATGAGAAGATTGTACTAATGGAGAAGAAGATGATAGGTCTTGAGGTCATGTTTGTTTGGACGGACTGGATTAGCATTCCCATGACTAATAGTCCTAGGACTATGAATTCGTTGGATTATGTATCCTATTTTAACTAATAGTCAAGTTTAAAATACTTAGTTCGTACTTTAATTGTTTAACCAAACATCGAATTAATAATTTTATTGGACTATTAGTCCAATCCCAAGCTCATGTCCACCCAAACAAACATGGCCTGAAAGTGCTAAGGAACGGACCTGATTTCCGGAGTTAATGCAATTTTTATAATTCTAAAAATAAGGAAATCAGAGTTGATGTCAGTATGATAATGCCTAATTAAATTTAGTTGAAACAGGAAAAATAAAAGAGGAATAAGTGTATAACGAAAAGTATTTTCCACACTAACCACGACATGATATGATACAACATAATAATACGATAAATAAATGAGTCAGCTTCGTGCCAAATTCGCATAACTCAAAATTAATACAAATGATTTGTTTAAGAAAATATTTAGTTACACATTTTAATGTTATTTAACATATTTAAATCCTTTATGCAAAACCTATTCTGTTGAATAAAAATCATGTAGAATAATATAACTTTTCATTTTTCATTTGAGATAATTTGATATTTTAATTTATTATTTTGGAATCAATGTAGTAAACAAAAAATAATATATAATTGAGTTTTAGTTTTTTCAAATTGGATAAAGAAAATTGAGTCAAAATTAAACATTTTCATGAATTATTTCATCTAGCAAGATTAGTTTAATGAAATTTAACTATGAAAAGAAAAAAAAAAAAAAAAAGGTTTATATAAACTTTATATTTTTAACGAAGGACATAAATTTTGTCATAACAAAATAACATGATACAAATTTAAAATGACACGATAGGGGTTGAATTAGTATTGCATGAATTCTAACACTAATTCTAGATAACACGACATGAACATAATTAACACGATATAATTCTCACCTGCAATAAAAGTATAAAAAAAAGAATAAAGTTATACACACTAATTAATATACTAATGGATGATGTGTCATAATTTAGAAGTAGGGTTCATAGTTTTGAAGTGACAATGTCATAATATTTATTCGTACATTAATTAGTATACCAATTAGTGCATGTAGCACTACTCTAAAAAAAATTTGTAAACATAAATTTCAGAACATAAACCTTACACTTCGGATCATTTACCATGTGTATTATCAAGAAATCAAGACAAAATGACATACCTGAATCCATTGATGAACGGTTAAACGGAAGCGTGATTATCAATAAACTCTTTGTTATTGATTATGTTATTGCCTTCTAGTCCTTTCCCCTTTGGTGCCTTATGTTTCTCCTTGAGAGGATTTAAAAAAATGGCAGTGTTCTTTTTTCCACTTGGGAAGGAATAGGGACCATAACCTTTTAAAGGTTGTAATTGGTTTTCAAAACTGAAAGGTTATGGAAGTTCAAAAGGAATGAAAACCAACTTTAACCAATATGTTTTAATTTCTATTTCTGCCCCTCATAGAAATAGAAATTATACAACTAGTATCTACATATTAGGTCCATAACACATATACCCTTAAGCCTATTAACTAAATTCAATCACTTAAATTGTAGGCTTCTTAAAAATGATAACACCACATTTAATTATGTGGTCCCATTGAGACATTATCTAACAATCTCCCACTGGACCACATATGTATTCTGAAAAATGTGCTTAACTTTAGTGAGCTCAGAAATTTGTTATCATAACTTGAGGGTATCCAAACAATCTTGTCCATTAACTATATTAATATAGGATCAAAGCGGTCTTCGTTACATTAATCGTAACTCGACCCACCAATGGTCACGTATACTAATACAGCTAAATGACATAGATCAATCATGGATGCGTAGCATGGAAATTACATGTGATATGATCCATACATGCCTATTTCCAACTGGTCCTGCTTAACTTTATTGAGATCAATACTTCACAATACGTAACAGAGCGTAATAAACTGAATATTTCATTTCTGTAGAAATTAATCTAATTACATAGATAAAACTCAAGGCTGACATAAAGCAGTAATATAAATACAAACTCCCACTAAACTAGAATGTTCTCAAATAGAACAACACCCATCTGAGCAGTGTGCTCATGAAAGACCTTGGGTGGTAGTCCCTTCGTAAGTGGATCCGCTATCATGGAGTTTGTCCCAATGTGCTCTATGGAAATCTGTCCACTCTGTACTCTTTCTTTTACAACTAGGAACTTGATATCAATATGCTTTGATTTTGTCGAGCTCCTGTTGTTATTGGAATATAAAACTGCAGACTTATTGTCACAATATAACTTAAGTGGTCTTTCAGTGCCTTCCAAAATACGCAACCCAGTGACAAAATTCCGCAGCCATATCCCTTGGTTTGATGCCTCATAACATGCTACAAATTCTGCGGCCATGGTGGATGAAGCTATGGGCGTCGCTGTAGACCTCCAAGAAATTGTTCGCCCACTAACGGATAAATATAGCTCGATGTGGATTTCCTACTGTCTTGGCATCCAGCAAAATCGGAGTCGGAATATCCAATGACCTCTAACTTATCCGATCTCCTATATGTGAGCATATATTCCTTTGTTCTCTGTAAATATCGCATAACACGCTTGACTACTTTCCAATGATCCGTGCCAGGATTACTTAAATATCTGCCTAACATGCCAACTATAAACGCAATATCCGGACGCGTACATACTTGAGCATACATTAGACTCCCTACAGCCGAGGCATAAGGAATCTTCTGCATTTCTTGAATTTCAAGACTGTTCTTCGGGCATTGGCTGAGACTAAACTTGTCTCTCTTAGCAATCGGGGTTTCACCTGATTTACAATTTTGCATGCCAAATCTATTGAGTACTTTTTCGATATAGCTCCTTTGTGATAATCCCAGAATACCCCGGGAACGATCTCGGTGTATTTCGATTCCTAATACAAAGGAAGCATCACCAAGATCTTTCATTTCAAAATTCTTAGATAGAAATCTCTTGGTGTCATGCAATAAGTTTATATCGTTTGTGGCAAGCAATATGTCGTCAACATATAAAACCAAAAATATGTGTTTACTCCCACTGAACTTGTGATACACATATTCATCAACAACGTTAGTTTCAAAACCATACGAAGTGAGAACTTGATGAAATTTGAAGTACCACTGACGAGAAGCTTGTTTGAGTCCATAGATGGATTTAGTCAATTTGCAAACCATATTCTTTGGGTCTCCTGACACAAAGTTTTCTGGCTGCACCATATAAATTGTTTCTTTAATGTCACCATTAAGAAAAGCTGTTTTGACATCCATCTGATGCAACTCAAGATCAAAATATGCAACAAACGCCATTATTGTCCTAAAAGAATCTTTCGAAGAAACTGGAGAGAAAGTTTCTTTAAAGTCAATTCTTTCTTTTTGAGTAAAGCTACAAGACGTGCCTTATACCTCTCCACATTACCATTTGAATCCCTTTTGGTTTTAAATATCCATTTACAACCTACGGGCTTCGCACCAACTGGTAATGAGACAAGTTCCCAAACTTTATTGTCTTGCATAGACTTATATTCTTCATTCATGGCTTCTATCCACTTATGAGAGTTGGAACTTTCCATGGCTTGACGAAAGTTGATTGGATCATCTTTCGACATTCTATTTTCTACCTCATGCTCCTGGAGATATACAATATAATCATCTGAAAGTGCAAATCTCCTTTCTCTTGTGGATCGCCTTAATGGCACAGATTCTTGAGATTGAGGTTGTAGAGTTTGTTCCTCAGGAACAATTACCTCATCTTGAATGGGGGTTTGGACTATATTATCTTGAACAACATTGTCTGGTTGAGGATCCGAAATTACTTCTCGAGCAATGACAGGTATAGAAACCTGTGATTGGTCAAAAGTAGTAGTAGGAAGTGGGATTACTCCTGCTTTCTCCTCAAAGACAATGTCTCTAACTGGATTTCTCCCCCCAAACTCAACATCCTCAAAAAATGTTGCAATTCTCGTCTCAAATATTGACCTATTTGTGGGATCATAAAACTTGTAACCCCGTGATCGTTCGGCATAGCCAATAAAGTAGCTGCTAATGGTTTTAAAGTCCAATTTTCGTTCATGAGGTTTATAAGGCCTCGCCTCAGCAGGACACCCCCACACATGCAAATATTTTAGACTAGGCTTTCGCTCAACCCAAAGCTCATAAGGTGTTTTTACAACTGCTTTAGTTGGCACCCGATTTAAGATATAAGTTGCTGTCTTTAGAGCCTCACCCCAGAGGGACTCTGGTAAAGTAGAATGACTGATCATACTTCTTACCATATCCTTAAGAGTCCGGTTTCGTCTCTCAGATACACCATTCATGCTAGGTGATCCTGGCATGGTGTATTGTGGGACGATTCCACAGTCCTCCAGGTATTTTGCAAACGGTCCTGGACGTTGTTCACCTGATCCATCATATCTGCCATAGTATTCACCACCACGGTCAGACCTGACACTTTTAATCCGTTTGTTGAGTTGTAACTCAACTTCGGCCTTAAATTTTTTGAATACGTCCAAAGACTGTGATTTCTCATGGATAAGAAATAGATACCCATATCTGGAATAGTCGTCTATGAATGTGATAAAATATTGTTGACCATTCCAAGACGCCATAGGGAATGGGCCACAAATGTCCATATGAATTAATTCTAAGACATCTGTAGTCCTATGGGCACCATATTTCTTTATTTTGGTCTGTTTTCCCTTGATACACTCAACACAGACATCAAAATCTGAAAAAACAAGAGAGTCCAAAATTCCATCAGACACAAGGCGCTCAACTCTAGATTTAGAGATGTGACCTAGGCGTTTGTGCCATAATGAGGCTGAATTTTCCTTAGTTAATTTACGCTTTGTACCTCGTGATTCCACGTGCAAGGTTGCATTATAAGATGCAATAGTTTCGAGCAAATATAGATTATCAAACACATTAAGTAAACCAGTACCAACAACACTGGAATTAATAGACATACTAAACTTCATATTTCCAAAAGAACAATAATATCCCAATTTGTCCAATACAGAAACAGAAATTAAATTTCGTCTAAAGGACGGTACAACAAAAGTGTCTAATAAATCCAAATAATAACCAGTTTTCAGTAATAATCTAAAGTGTGCTATTGCCTGCACTTCTATTGACTTGCCATTACCCACAAAGATGTATCTTTCAAAGATCGCTTGGCTTTTCGAGTTCAGCAACCCTGCATAGAAACACATATGTGAGTAGTAGTACCAGAATCTACCCACCAAGTGTTTCTTGGTACTGAAGCTAAATTTATTTCAGAACAGACCAAAACATGAAATGTACCTTTCTTTACACGCCAGGCGACGTATTTGGCACAATCCTTCTTTCTGTGTCCGGGCTTGCCACAAAAGAAACAACCATCCTGCACTTTCTGTTTCTTTGGTTCCGGACCCTCAGGAATAGCAACTTCCTTTCCCTTATGCTTTCTTTTGCCCGTATGCTTGGAGGTGCTTGCCAGATGAGCACTTTCAATCCTTTCTTGCTTTAATCTCTCTTCCTCTTGCACACAAAATGAAATGAGCTCATTGAGAGTCCATTTCTCCTTCTGGCAGTTATAACTGACCTTAAATTGGTTAAATTGTGCAAGAAGAGAGATGAGAACTAAATGTACGAGTAAATCATCAGATAGGTTGAGCTTTAGTGCCTTAAGTTTTGAAGCAAGATGAGACATTTCCATGATGTACTCGCGAACATTACCCTTGCCTTTATACTTTATTGAAATCAAGCTTGCTAAAAGTGTGCTTGTTTCAGCCTTATCGTTTTTAGCAAAACGCTTTTGAATTTATGAAAGAAATTCACCGGCAATGGTAACATCCTCTGTTATTGCACCCCGAAAGACTTCTGGAATCCCACGCTTCATGATCATAAGACTTAGCCTGTTAGAACGATCCCACTTTTCAAAGTACACAATTTCCTCAGGAGTACTTTGTGCAGTGAGAGCATTCGGTTTTGGCATCCTTAATACCAAGTCTATGTCCATGCAGTCGAGAACAATCAATATGTTCTCTTTCCAGTCCTTAAAGTTTGTTCCATTTAACATTGGAACATTGTTCATGTTGGCAGAGATTGAAGTAGTCAACATTAAAGCTGAATAGAAAAGAAAATAAAAGGAATAAACAATTATGCTCACATTAAGTTACCAAACAGATAATCTCTAAATAAAGTAATTTAATGACAACATCTCAAGATACCTAGCACAACATTAATACCAAGCCTTTGGGTAGTGATATTAACTGTAAGTGGTATTCTTGTTGTAATGATCAAACATTGACAATAAGTTATGTCAAATAACAAATCTATCTTTTGATGGATTTATTATTCACATTAGGTTTTCTTGACAATTGGCACATGTTTATCACCACAAAAATGTGTGTAATTGCCAAGTCTTAATCATGTCTTTGGACCGATAAATACCCGCATGAGATACACAGACATGAACATCAAAACATTCCATATAAAACAATCTAGACAAGAGAGATCACTTTTGTGACATCTTGTTTGAATTGACTTATATTGAGAATGTTAGAAAATTAAATTTCTGTAGACGTTGTATGAAATTACATTAAATTTAAAGATTTCTAAATTTGTGACCCCGTATATATTATATAATCTGCAGCAATCCCAATTATATACATACATATATAAATAGAATTGACGGGTCCAAAAACAAATAGTTTTTTTTTTTTTTTTTTTTTTTTTTTTTTTTTTTTATGATGTTCAAAATTAAACCGATCAAATCGCAAGATATATCTATATATATATATAAATACATGATGTTCATCCATTTGAGAGAAAAAAAAAAACTGTCCACCGAATCATTTTACAATTTCAGAAAACAGATTGCCATTTTCACAGAACAAAACAGGAAAAAATAGAATTTACATCCATAAGAAAATTCAGAATCTGATTCCAGGAAACTAAATAGAATGAATAAAGCATATCAATTTTGATAAGACACATGTTATGCTGGCTCTGATACCAATTGTAAACATAAATTTCAGAACATAAACCTTACACTTCGGATCATTTACCATGTGTATTATCAAGAAATCAAGACAAAATGACATACCTGAATCCATTGATGAACGGTTAAACGGAAGTGTGATTATCAATAAACTCTTTGTTATTGATTATGTTATTGCCTTCTAGTCCTTTCCCCTTTGGTGCCTTATGTTTCTCCTTGAGAGGATTTAGAAAAATGGCAGTGTTCTTTTTTTCACTTGGGAAGGAATAGGGACCATAACCTTTTAAAGGTTGTAATTGGTTTTTAAAACTGAAAGGTTGTGAAAGTTCAAAAGGAATGAAAACCAACTTTAATCAATATGTTTTAATTTCTATTTCTGCCCCTTATAGAAATAGAAATTATACAACTAGTATCTACACATTAGGTCCATAACACATATACCCTTAAGCCTATTAACTAAATTGAATCACTTAAATTGTAGGCTTCTTATAAATGATAACACCACATTTAATTATGTGGTCCCATTGAGACATTATCTAACAAAATTGTCAATCACTAATGTTTTAAAAGGTTCTATTTTTTGCGAATTAATTACTAAAGGAAGGCTTGTAGTGACACAAATTTGAATCACAAAAATAATCTCTTTAAAAATTAAGGTAAGACTGTATATAACTTATCCTTCTTAAATCCTATTTTAATTGGAGTTTCGTGTGTTGACCTACCCTTTAATCACTGAAGCAAGGAAAATAAATTTGGTTAAAAAGAGCAGTTATTTGGTGTGTTGTGACAATGATGCTGAGGTTATCACATCATTAACTAGTGTGACCCACACCAATTGGTCATTGTAATCCATTGTAAACCCAGAGGTCTTATGTTCAACCCTGGCATACAACAATTTACTTACAAAATTCCATCATTTCATTTGTTTGAGAAATTTGATTTGATAGGACCACATGGTATTGCACCTAGGGAAAAGAAGGGACTGATGGTCCGTGACTAATAATCCATAGGGAAGATATTGGGATTTGGTTTAATGGTTTAATAATAGTACCTTAGGGTGTGGTGGGAGAGGTTAAGAGTTCGAACTAGTGGAGTAATAAGAATTTTTTCAGTTGTAATCTAATTATATTAATATACTAACGTTATCTTTATTAAAAAAAGAGAGAGAAGGGAACGAGAAAGCTATTCAAATCGTTCGGTTTTCAATTCTAGAGCTTTGGTTACGTGTCAAGTTTTTCTAATTGGTAATTTCGTTAGACAAAACTTTTTTCAATTGCAATTTTATTCACTCTTTTGCTTCAATGAGGTTATAAGTGTTTAGATACGAATCTAACCCGAATTGTGTTTGTGTAGATGAGTTTGTGCTGACATTGCATACCTTGTTTGCCACTTTGTTGACTATGTACAGACAGCGCCTAGGCAAGGTCGAGGGACAGTGCCCGGAAGCAAAAAGGAAGTGAAAGTTGTTTGATCGCTTGAACAATCATTTGTACGCTCGAGCAGTGATATAATATATCTAGTATTTCTGTTTACAAACTGAACTCTGGGAAGCAAGTTTTACCGCTCGAGCGGTAGATGTTGCGCTCGAGCGATTGGCCTATATGTTTTCGCATCATCTTTACTCACATTGCTCGAGTGGTGAAGTATGCGTTCGAGCAGTCTTCACTACTTTGTTTTCTATAAAGTGCACCGTTTGCTCATTTTAGGGTTAACCCGTCTAGATTCTTAGAGAGGAAGAAAAAACAAAGTGTTTTATATTGGAAGATGTTTTATATGAGTTTTCTTAGTGTAAAGAAGGTGATTGATTGATCAACAAACTACAGATTATTAAACATTAAGGTTGTTCTTATTGTTTCGTTCATAAAAGAGAGAGATGTTATTTTGTGGATTCCGAGGAACTTGGGCTTGAAGCTTTGGTGGATTCTAGAGTGCCTCATCATCGTGGATTCGATATCGGCGTTGTGAATTCAACGTTGGGTAAGACAATTTCAAAGTGAAGACGGTGGTGGAAGATGTAAATCGGAATTGGTTCAATTTTATCATATTTATTGTTATACAAAATTTCTAAAACCGTAAAACCTAATTAAACCAAACCAATTTTTATGGTTCGATTCTGATTCAATTCCATAGATTTAATAGTTCGGTTACGGTTTACTCTAAAACTAGACCAATTGAATCTGTGAACATCCCTATTGAAACTATTAATTGTAATTTTAAAAAGTTATTCTTAATCGGTGTCTTAAGATTATATGTCAAGGGGGAACTTTGTGCATTTATTATGTATTTATGTGGTGTATGTTATGTATTTTTGTGATAAATGTTATATAATTTTTTGGTAGAATTATGATAATTTATGGTTCAGAAATGAAATTACACATTTTTGTAGTAAATACTATATACATGTTTTTATCTAGTCATTTTCTAGCCAAATTTTATTATTATTATTATTGAATTGATTTAATATTTTTTTTTTTATAAATAATATATACAAAAAATCCTAAATAATAAATTGTTGATATTATCAAAACGGATCCTAAGATAAATTTTACAGATCTGATAGGGTTTCTCCAGTCTAGATGAGGAGGGGCTTCCTACATTTTAATAATAGGATGACATATTCCCCTGCCACTTTTTAAATTTTTTTTCATTATTATTTCCGAAGTCCACCATTAGAAGGATCTAAAAAAAGGGTTTAAAAAACCACTGGTTTTTAATCTTTTTATTTATTTATTTCTAGTGGATTTTTTTATAGTTTTTTTTAATTGTTTTATTTTTCTAATTGAGCAAAATCTAAAAGTATAATTTTAAAAAAAAAAAAATAAATAATTTAAAAATCACTAAAAAAACCAACTCCAAATGCCCACGACCACAGATTATATCAGATACTAAATAATAGCATTAAACTTTAGATAGGAGAGTTTTTTTTGGTTCTTATGCATCCCTAATGCTTCTGCATCCCAAGATCGTATGGAAATCAATCTTATGGATCATAGTATGCTTAACATCTGCTTCTACAAACAACATTTAAAAGAAGTAACAATTTATTATTTAAATCACAGTTTTGTTCACCAGACTTGATATGATATATTTATCAGGTTGCCCAATTATTTAAATCACAGTTTCGTTTCTTTTACAAACCCTCTGCAAGGCCAAAACTATGAGAAATTTTTGTATGCATATAGGGTACCAAATGACATGCTTATTTGGTGCCCTCACCAATCAATACTAAACATAATGTTAGTCAAAGGGACATGGTAATGTGTCTCTTGCGGCCCAGATCAAGTACATGGTTCCACCACAGAAATGGTCCGCTCAGGCCCGGTCCTGAGATTTTCGGGGCCCAAAGCTAATAATCAACTACTAAATTTCTGGGGCCCTTCACATTTTTTTTATTGAATGGAAAAAAAATTTAAGGTAAAGGACAAAAGATTTGCATTGAAATCACAAAAAATACTTAGCATTACAAAATATAAAACTTTTAAATTATGTGATGTGAACTATTAAACTTAAATGAATTCTTCTTGATGATGTAAATATCAATATTATAATAGCAATTAATTGGGCAAAAGACAAGATAAATATTTAATTAATTGAATAGAAAAAAAAAATATTTACTTGTGCTTACTGTGTTGAGATCAAAATATTTTTTTAAATCAAAATTCCAAACAAAAGCACCACCACTTAACAAAACACAAAACTTTTAAATTATGTGATGTGAACTATTATACTTAAATAAATTTTTCTTGATGATGTAAATACCAATATTATAATAGTAATTAATTGTGCAAAAGACAAGATAAATATTTAATTAATTGAATAAAAATAAAATAAATAAAAATAAAAATACCTGTGCTGCTGGAGAATTGCTTCGTCTAGCTGCACAGATTCGTCTCCCTTGCTGGTGTGGTGTGGCTATCAAAGGGAAGGTTGATAGGGTTAGGAATACAATTAAAAAATGGGCCTTTTAAGTTGGTTTGGGTTGATAGGGTTAGGAATACAATTAAAAAATGGGTCTTTTAAGTTGGTTTGGACCTTAAACTTTTGGCTTTTTAATAAGTCAAAAAAATTAAATTGGTTTGGGCCTTTTTTTTATTTTTTTTGGACTCAAAACACACCTAACATATTATACTAACTTATAATAGGAAGGGGCCTCCATTTTGGGCCTGTTTTGAGGGGCCCTAAGCCATGGCCTTGTGGGCCTATGGCCAGGGCCGGGCCTGGGTCCGCTGCATCATTCTGTAGCTTGGTCGGCCTCACGGTGCCAACTGGTCTTGGACCAAACTCCTGTTTAGCCCACTTCAGAGTGGGCAACTGGTCTCGGACCGGACCTCTGCTCGGCCCACTTCGAAGTGTGACTAGTCTTGGACCATCCCTTTGCACGGCTTTGTTGCTAGCTTGGTCCGCTTTGTAGTTGTTTGTAGGGCTAGGTTTGTGCCTAGCTTTACAATTAGGAGTGTGTGTATGGGTGGCCGTGGAATTATATAGAGTACCAATTAGTTTATATAGTTCAATTAGTGGTATATCAGCTCATTATAAAAAAAAATTCTTAAACTAGAGTTAGAACATTTGATTCTAGCACAACTTCTTTTGTCTAAGAGCATCTCCAACGGTTTACCTAATGTTTCACCAAATCTGAGTAAAAAAATGGCTATTTCCTCAATCTGATACTGAATGCTCCAATGGTTCGCCTTCATCAAATCTCTTTCAGGACAACCGAATGGTCGCCCGGTAGGTCGACCGGGTAGGGAAATTTTTTTTTACCTTTTGAACTGTTTGAACCTACCTCCGTGGGTCAACCGGTTGGTTGACCGGTTGGTCGACCGGTAAAGCCAAATTTTGTTTTTTTTTTTTTTTTTACCTTTTTGAACTGTTTGAACCAACCTTCGCATTGTTTAAACCAACTAATTTTTCATGCACTAGTCGACCGGTTGGTCAACTGGGTGGTCGACCAAGGGGTCGACCAGGTGGACATTCAGGTGGTCGACCACCATGTGTAACATTTTGAACCTTTTCTGCTCCAACGGTCAGTAACAGTGATCTGGTAAAATGTATATCTTGTTCTCAGTTTGATGTTTTTTTGCTGAATTATCATTTTGATATTAATTTGGTGCAACAGTTGGAGCATAAAAAAGTGTCTTTTTCATCAAAATTTGAATCTGATACCAACTATGATTCACCGTTGGAGATGGTCTAAAGGAGTACATTCAGGTCATGTTTGATTCACAACACTAATAGTGAAGTATTAATAATCCTATTAAATTAGTGTAGTATTCACTATCCACTTGGATTAATATCCGTTGGATTAATAATCCCACCCCTACCCCATTACTAATAATCCTATAAATTTGTTGGATTAATTATCCATTGGATTAATAATCCTAAACCAAAATGTTTAAACAAACATAGGATAATTGGACTACGGATTAATAATCCCAATCCCATGCTCTAATCCACCCAATCAAACATGCCATCAATGTACTAAAATTTTCTTTTGAAACATGGATTTCAATTGTATTAGATGCACACAACAATAATAATAATAATAAGAATAAAGAAAATGTTATAGGTTTTAAATTTTCTACTAAATGAATGACTAAATGTCTCACATGGTGAACCCCACATCCATGTGAGACATTTAATCAATTATTTGGTTGAAAATTTGGAATGCTAACATTACCCTAATAATAATAATAATAAATAGAAGCAAATGAACCATTAGATGCCTTTCACAATATTTTAGGTTATATTTATGTTTGGTGTACATTAACTTAAGAAAATACTTGAATATATTTAACAGCTCGTATTGAATATGAGATGGTTTTTAGAGGTGTGTGATTTATGTAACTAGATTTTTGTGTAGCCCTATATAAGGAATGTTATATAATTATTATGGAGTGAGGGTTTTTTATTTATTTTTTATTTTTTTATTTTTTTACGTTGAGATCTTAACATGATAGAATTTGAGGAGTCCATGGGATTTAACACGGGTCTTATTTGAATGATCCGACCTGTTCATTTTATAGGGCTCGCATATTATTAATGAAAAAATTTATGATGATTTGATAATCGTAATATTTTTATTTTATCGCATTTATCTTTAAAATTGGATGATTTATTTTAAAAGTATATTTGTCTCCAATTTTTTGGAGCCAAATGTAATAAAATGAAAAAAAAAAAAGGTTATGATTATTGAATCGAACTAATTTTTTTTATAGATAATATACATTGCAGGTCATACAAAATAAACGATTCGAATTATCGAAACGAGACCTATGGTGGGGCCCTGTAGGCCTTTCGAGTTCCATTATATTAAGATCTTAACATAAGAGAAACCCAGCCTAATGATTATTGCCAATGAAGTTAAGGGAGAAGATTAATAACATCAAAATATTTTGATTGAGATCTAAATTCATGTTGTGTGAGCTCTCTGTGTGGCTTTTATTTCTATAGCCCTACTTCAACTTCATGTTTCGACACAACTAATCAGTGTGTTTGGTTTGAATTTTTTTGATTAATTTTTTAAAAATTGAGTTTTTTTTATTTTTGTGTCTTTTTTTTTGGTTTCTAGTAAATATTTTTAAAATTTTAAACATTTTTTTTTTACTTTTTTAGATGTATCTTACTTAGATATATCTAAAAAGTAAAAAATTTATAAAAAAATATTTAAAAAAATTAATAAATACGTAAAAATACAAAAAATGTACTGAATTCTCGTATTTTTTTTTTTGTATTTTTGGTATTTAGTGAATTTTTAAAAGGTTTTTTTTTTCACAATTTTTTTACTTTTGAAGTATATTTATGTTAGGTATGTCCAAAAAGTAAAAAAAATTGCTTAAAATATTAAAAAAAATTCAATAAAAACAAAAAAAACACAAAAAATAAGAAAGTAAAATTTTCTAAAAAGTATTTTTGAAAAACTCTAACCAAGCAAAGTGAATTGTATTTTGTTAGTTAAATTACAAGTAAACCTACTCAGGTTAATCTAAAATATAAAGGAATACTTATGTGTAGGTCCTAATACATAGACTTATTGTCTAATAAATCTTATGGAAAAAATTTGTTATAAAAAAAGTCACTAATTATAAGTTTTAACAACAATTTATAAAAATCATGACCAAAAAAAAAAAATTACTAATTGTTAATTTTTAACAACATATATAAAAAATTGTCAGAAAAAAATTATTTTTAGTGGTAATTTTATCAAGACTTATTTTTAATAGGACTTGATGGGAATTAAGTCCAACTATTAGGATCTATTAGTAGTTTACCCAAATATAAATATGTCTCTCAAGTTTTGAAAAATTTTGCTACTTGAGATTTCAAATTACATAACGAATACCCCCATCCGTTAGTCAATTGTTAGGTCAACTAACTGATTTTGTTATTATCATCAATTTTGTTTCTTAAATTTTTTATCCTTAATACTTTTTTCTCTTTTTGCAATAGGGAAAAAAATCTCAATCACCCCATAGCCCACAGACTGTTTCTTTCTATCCCCCTTCACTCTCCAGTTATCTCTCATCTCTATTTCTTCTCATTTCCTTTCCCAATTCATTTTATCTTTCTCTCGCTCTCTGTTACCCCACTTTGTCTATTTTTCTTTCCATTTTTTTCTTATTCCTTTTCCCAATCCCTCAGGTCAAAACAGAGCACTACATAGCCCCCAAGGGAGTATTTGTCAAATTTTGATGCTAACAATGTTAAAAGTCGAAGTTTGAAAAGAGGGTGTGTGAGTGATTTTCCAATCACACTGCCAACTTAGTATTCAGCTGGAGAGTACTGGCAGAATAGATGACACCTAACTGACCTGCAACAGAAATAGAAGATTCCGACGGTGGTTCGTCCACCCGGGGGCACTCCGACGATCAAGTCAGTATATCTCTTAAAGATAATCAATAGTGTTAACTCACTATTCAGAATGTAAATTGTGTACCTTAGACCCATGGGGGTGCCTTTCTTTTGTAACTAACTCAATCCTTATCCCAACAGAAGCCTAGCTTCAATGGACTCTTGTTCAGTGCTTATCATGGACTCTCTAAGAGATAAAGATAAACTCCTTAAGAGTGTTATCCTTATCCTTGCTGTAGTCATTTCTCATTCTAGGACTCTTGTGCCTTATCCGCTTATCTCGGATTCCGATATCTTCGGAGATAACCTCGGCTTAGCCGAGATCACCTCGGCGTCACGACCAGGACACGTGGCACCTCGGCTGACACGTCGGTGTCACCTTGGCCATGTGTTGGTACTCAGGAAATATATCCCCACAACTGCCCCCTAGGTTCTATTACCTCGGCATTCTGAGGTGATGGAACCTATATCGATACGTCTTGCCAGTACATCGGCGTAAGCCGAGTTCATCACTATAGGCCAACATGGCTTCTTAAAGATCAAGATTTTTAAGAGCTCCATCATACGTATGAGCTATTATACACAATTATTCAACTGCTCAAGCCATGCGTTTTCCCCTTATTGGATCGTACTTGTGACGCGCCTGTAAGTCGTCTCGTGCATGTGTGCGCTGTCTGACGAATCCGTCTTTCTAGGCTCATCGATTTTATTTTGCTGCTGTTTCCAATTTAACAAAACTTCTCTTCTTCTTCCGTTCTTTCACTTTTCATTTGTTTATGAAGCTTTCTCTCTTTCTAGCTTTCCATCTCCTCCATTATTCAAGATTCCACAGCTCTGCAACTTGCTCCGTTAGCCTCCTCCGGCGTGATTTTTACCGGTCCTCCGCCATTGCTTCTGTCGTCAGATTTCGGCAAATCTTATTCCGGCTTCCCTCTTTCTGGTAAGCCACTGTTTCTCCTGCTTTTATTTCTTGCTGCTCTCTATGGAGTTTTGCTTCATCATTTAGTCGCCATTGCTGTTTTATTCAAATATTTGATTTATGAATCTTGCATCTGAGTGTGTTTATTTTGCGATTTTGCTTTTTGCCCATATCTTGAATACACGTATTGCTCACAATCCTTCTGCACTTTTGCCACTGTTCCTGATAGTCCATCTCTGTTCTTAATTCTAAAGCGTGTTCTTGCTTTCCTGTTTTCCAGATTTGTGCCTTTGATCTTCGTTCCCATAGACATAGGTTTGGGATTTGTTTGTAGAACCCAAAACAATTGTTAGGGAAAATTTGAAACGAATTCCTTCTGGATCCATACAAACCCTTACTATAGAACATTTTCAGGTTTTTTAGCCGGGGTCCTTAAAACCCTCCTAGAATACTTTTTCCTGAAATCTGATACCTTCTATTTAAGCCGACGTCATGGGTATGTGGAAGCATAGGGCAAACTCCTCGACAAAATTAGAATTCTTTAGGCAAGAGTTCTTTATCCCTGCCGACGTCCATTTGAGGTTGGCTGGGGAGGATGACTCCATCATGCCTTCAATTGGTTCTATGCCACTCCCTGTGGTAGCCTTCATTGAGTGTGGACTTAGGTTTCCACTTGACCCTTTTTTCTGTCAAATCCTTCACTACTATAAATTGAACCCAATGCAGCTTGCCATCAACTCTTACCGAATTATTAATAGTACCATAGCCTTAGCCAAACAAGAGAATGCTATGATTACTCTTGCCGATTTCCAATAATGTTATACCATGTGTCGCTTGAAATCTGAAAAAGGCCACATCTATTACCTTAAGCCGAGGTCTACTGAATACAAAATCGTTGCCGACCTCCCTGATTCCAACAAGGGAGCAGAGGTTGATTACTTCATCGTCTCGGGTAACTGGGATTTTCAGCCAAACGATGACCTCCATCTTTATCCCTTAAGTGGAACAGTTTTCGGGGAAGGAGCTGGTAAGGGCCACCCTTCACAAATTTACTTACTTTCTTTCATAAAGTTTTCAACATTCTGCTCTAATGTCTACGCTTTTTTTCTTTTTTGCAGTTCTTCCTCAGCCACCAAAGGGCTTCTGTCAGTCTTTCTTTCCCAGCAAAGACTTGAAGAAGCTATTAAATTTGCCAGTCCACAAGCGGAAGGCCTCTCTGCTTCTCAACTTTATCCCCACTTATAAGTCGGCTCTTCCCGACGTCCCAAAAAAGAAGAAGAAAAGTCTTTCTCCACCTTCTGCCACAACTCCACAAGTCGCGTCGACATCTCAGACAGACCAAGGATTAACCTCTGATCCAGCTGAGCAGCTGTCAACTTCGGCTCCATATCTGATCCCTCCATCTCAACGACAAAGTCGGTGATGACTTGTTCTTTTCGCCGAGATGGGTCACCAGAAAGCCAAAGATCTCTTTGCCAATATTCCTGACTTAGTTGATGCTCAGTCAGCTCCAACCTAGCCTTCAAATCCAAAGCAAAAAAGGATAAAAAAGGCTCAACCTAAGGCGAAGGTGACTCCGGCTGAAACTGAGGATACTTTACCAATTTCCAAATTGGCTGAGAGTGAGAAGACCACCTCTATCCCCGTGAAGAGGTCTACTGAAACACAGTCATCCGAATCTACTAGATCCAAGAGGCCGAGGTCATCAGCTGCTACTACCTCGGGGTCTCAAAAGCATGATGCCCCCTGGGCCCCCCAAATCACCTTGGAGGATAAACCAGTCATGGCTAGGGATAGCTCCGATGATATTAACGTCGGCGTTGCTCTCAGCACCGCTCTGCTTCTTCCCGGTGATCTTGACCGAAATGCCGAGTTGAGCGAATATGAGAACTACGCTCTGATGTTCCAACGCTTTGTTCAAGTAAGTGTTTTTACTTGGTAACTCTTTCTTGTTACCTTACTTTAGAAAATTTTTGAAATAACTTCTGTTCTGTTTTACTTGCAGGCCATCCAGCATGCTTATTCTTTCTCAATACAATCCTTCGAGAACCGGGAGAAGCTGGCCGAGAAGAAGAAGGAGGTCTCCAGTCTTCAAAAGACCAACAAAGGCTTACAATTAAAAATGAAGAAGCTGGAAGACCTGGCCGAGGCTGCCATCAAAGCTAAGAACGAGGCCGATGAAAAAGCAGGTGCTACAGAGGCCATTAACAAGGTTCTTGAGGCCCAAAGGAAGGAGTCCGAGGAAAAAATGGCCCAAGCCGAAAAAGAACTTCAGGATGCCTTGGCCACAAAGGACACCGAGCTCAAGGCGGCCAATGAGAAGGGTTACAATGAGGAGATGGCCGATGCCACGGCAGCCTATGAAAAGCAAGTGAAGCAGGCATGTAACAAAGATTTTTCCCTTAGTTGGATGTCTCTTCTAAAGAAGCAGCGACCCCGAGGACCCGCCATTAAGGAACGCGGATCCCCTTCCCCTTCCATTCCCTCCAACTCCAAGTCAATCTGACGTAAAATCTGAGTCTAAGGAGGAGACTTTGGTGAGGAAACCAAAGGAGGCTGTTGGGACCAAGTCCCCTTCTCTGAATGAGCAAGTCCTAGCCTTGACTCAAGATGAGGATGGTGAGGAGGTTCCCATAGATGCTGCAACTGAGAAGGCCTCAGCCGACGTGCCCCTCGCCGACAAGAGCCTTGATGAAACCCTTCAAGAAATTGATACAGAGCTTGCGGCGGAAAAGGCTACCGAGGTGCCCTCTCAGCAGTCGTCTAAACTTCAAACCCAGCCAACTGTTGCTGTTGAAGAGTCTTTACTTTGATGTCATTCTTCCTTGCATTTTGTACTTTTGTTTTTCTCTTTTTGGGAACACCCTGTAAGATCTGGCCGACGTGCCTCCTTTTGAATATTAATACATCTTTCCTTCACTAAATGCCTATATTTTTGTCTTGTATGCTTCCATACTTAGAATATTTTGCATATCTTTAATATACACTTCAATCTTGTGCAACCGTCTTGGGGTGACACGCCTCGGTTATACAAACTGATAATTTACCTCGGCAAATACCCAAGTACCTCTCTTGACACACCTTTGGTTTCAACTTGTAAATTTCTTCATAAAATTTCAACAAGTGTTTAAACTTTAGTCTTCAACTTGTAAACTTTTCTTAAGTTTCAACAAGTGTTAAACATCATCTCGGTTTAACTTCAACTTGTAAACTTTTCTCATGTTTCAACAAGTGTTAAACATCATCTCGGTTTAATTTCAACTTGTAAACTTTTCTCAAGTTTCAACAAGTGTTAAATATAATCTCGGTTTAACTGCAACTTGTAAACTTTTTTCAAGTTTCAACAAGTGTTAAACATCATCTCGGTTTAACTTCAACTTGTAAACTTTTCTCAAGTTTCAACAAGTGTCAAACATCATCTCGGTTTAACTTCAACTTGTAAACTTTTCTCAAGTTTTAACAAGTGTTAAACATAATCTCGGTTTAACTGCAACTTGTAAACTTTTCTCAAGTTTCAACAAGTGTTAAACATCATCTCGGTTTAACTTCAACTTGTAAACTTTTCTCAAGTTTCAATAAGTGTTAAATATCATCTCGGTTTAACTTTAACTTGTAAACTTTTCTTAAGTTTCAACAAGTGTTAAATCGATCTGAGCTTGAAAATTCCAACTCCCAAGCATCATTCTCCAGCCCTCTGCATGGCTTCCACCTACTCATTTGTGAAAAAAAGTCTTTAACTTAGGCTGTGCTTTTCTCTTCTCGGATTTAATCATTTGGGCCGAGATCTTGGCTTTTGGACTCTGGGATTTACTCACTTTAGACTCAGCTCTTCTTTTCTCGGACCTAATCATTTAGGCCAAGATCGTGTCTTCTGGGATTCTTCATGGCCGACCTCCCGCGAAGGCCGATGAGAATGTCCCTTGGTCACGCCATGCTGAGGGACTGCACGAACCGTTTTCTGCCCCCTTTTCTGGGCGTCTTTCTTGGCCGCTAGAATCAACATATCTTGTAGCGAGAACAATGGCTACACGACGTTGTTCTGCATCAGGAAATTGACGACCGTTTGCAGGTCCGCCAATTTGTTCACCATGGTCTTTACCTTGTCGTCCCTTCGCAAGAATCTTTCTTTCCATACCTGGAGGTCGTCCTCGTTGTAGTACCTGCTTTGATCTGTCTTCTTTGGTACATCGCCTTCCTGGCCGACGTCCATCCCTCCGTGATTCTGGTCACGAGTTTCTTCGTTACAATTGTCTTCTTCGACGTCAAGGTCAATAGGTCTCCCACTCCCAATAGGAGTGTTATCCCCAATCTTCTCTTTCTGTCTGTTGTTGGCCATCTATTCTCATTTCTTTCCCACAGACGGCGCTAAATTGTGTGAGTGATTTTCCGACCACACTGCCAACTTAGTATTCAACTGGAAATCTTGGCGAGAATAGATGACACTGGTGACCAGAATGAAGAGAAGATTCCGACGGTGGTTCGTCCACCCGGGGGCACTCCGACGATCAAGTCAGTATATCTCTCAAAGATAATTAATAGTGTTAACTCACTATTCAGAATGTAAATTGCGTACCTTAGACCTATGGGGGTGCCTCTCTTTTATAACTAACTCAATCATTGTCCCAACAGAAGCCTAGCTTCAATGGACTCTTGCTCAGTGCTTATCATGGACTCTCTAAGAGATAAAGATAAACTCCTTAAGAGTGTTATCATTATCCTTGCTGTAGTCATTCCTTATTCTAGGACTCTTGTGCCTTATCCGCTTATCTCGGATTCCGATATCTTCAGAGATAACCTCGGCCTAGCCAAGATTACCTTGGCGTCATGACCAGGACACGTGGCATCTCGGCTGACACATCGGTGTCACATTGGCCACGTGTTGGTACTCAGAAAATATATCCCCACAGAGGGTATTTGTAATTTCTCAAATTAGATGGAGGAATATGTATTTTAGACAAATCTTACACTATGTTTGGATTGAGTGATTTAGAGAGAAAAGAAAAAAAATAGAGAGATATGTATTTCTCTTACTTGTTTGGATAACTTAAGTAGAGAGAAATGGGAAAAAATTGAGAGAAATCCATTTCTCTTATAACCCTCATTTTCAATCTTTTCAAAAGTGGAGAGATTAGGAGAGAAAAGAAACCAACAAATTCTTGTATTTTCATAATACCAATTTTGTCCCTGTAAAAATAAAAAAATAATAAAATGATTGACACCCAAAAATGTTATTTTGGTAATATAGCATAAAACACTTTCTTTCATTTTCTCTTATAAAATCTAACCAAACAAGAAGGAGACAAATCACAATCATTTTTTTATTTTATTTCTTACTTATTCAAATAAGAAGAAGAGAAATCACAATCATTTCTTTTCTTTTATCTTATAACTTAAGTAATCATTTCTTTTCTTTTCCCTCATAGGTTCCCAAACATAGTGTTAGCGCTATGTTTAGTTAGAGATTTGGGAAGGGATTTGGAAAAGAAAAGAAAAAATGTGCGTGAAACTAAGTGCAATGTAGGTATATATTAGGGAAAATTGGTTTAAGGTCCCTATCTAACTTTTAGTAATAGATTAGGTCCACAATGTGTTCTTTTGTAGCCTAAGGTCCCTCAATGTTATTTTAGACTGTAAAATACCTGTTTTACCCTTGTTTATAATATACGTTGTTTTGGATTTGGCAGCTAAAGATCATATTGATATTTTGTGGGAGATTACGTAAGGATGAACTTGACGATTTAGATTTTTGTGGAGATTTTCTAGGGTTTTTGTAGGTGTTGAAATCATGTTCGTTGTTTGTAGGTATTGAAATCCTGTACGAGTTGAAATCATGTTCGTTGTTTGTAAGTGTTGATCGATCGTGTAGGAGTTGAAATCTGGTTCATTGTGTTTGATTTGATTTCATGTGGAGTTGAATTAGATAAGTTTTCAATTTTTGATTTGATTTGATCGTGTAGGTGTTGAATTAGGTTTTTGTTTTTTGTTTTGATCAATGTGAGAGAGATGAACTTAGTGTAGTTGTTTTTTATTTTTGAAGTTAATTTTTCATTATCTGTTATTGATGAATTTTCGATGGAGTTGATTTTGATTTTTGGAGTTGCATTTTCATTCTCTATCAACATGCTTATGAGTTGCTTTTTGGTACTCTATTTTTCTGCGTTTTTGTGCTCTGTTTTTTGTTCACTTTGCATTTTTTGTGTAGTGTAAAGAAAATTGCAGGTTTGTTACTATAATTGAACTCAAATCACAGAGAAAATTGTAAGCTTGTAATGCAGTGAAAATCACAAGAAAATTGTAAGTAGGCAGAGAAATTTATAGACTTATCAATAGAGTAATAAGTATTTTGTTTTTTTTTTTTTAATTTTTTGAATTGAATGTTTTGTGAACATAACAGATCTTCTCTGTGATTTTTTTATGTGCTTGTGTTTAATATATTTTTGTCTCTTGATGTTTATGTGTTTTTGTTTTTGTTATATTGAAAGTGAATATAAGTTCACAAATTTCTCTGGACTTTTCTTTGTAGTCCAGAGAAAATCATATGATTGTATTACAAATGATAAGTATTACAAATTTCTTTGGACTTATATGTTGTGTTTTTATATGTTTGCACTTTTCAAAGTTTTCTGATATGTTTTCTTTGCACTTTTCTTTTTTTTTTTTTTTTTTTTTTGCACTATTCATGTTTCTGGACTTTTCTTTGTAGTATAGAGAAAATCGTAGGTTTGTTATTATAATCCAATGAAAATGACAGAGAAAATGTTAAGCTTGTAGTTGAGTGAAAATCACCCTTGAAGTTGGTGTCTTGATCTTGATGCTAATTGCTTCTTCAACTTGGACTTGTTTTTTTTTGTGGTGTTCTGGTGCTGCTACTGCGTTTTGATCTAAGATCATAAGACGCAGACACAGAGACTTTTGGTTTCTTTTTCGGGGTTTGTGGGGTTGTGCTGCTTCTGCGCTTTGCCATTTCTATAGAATGAAAACATAAACATTAAATCCCAGAGAAAATTACAAGGTAGCAATGATTACACAACAGAAAAAATTACAAGATAGCAACATAAACATGACAGAGAAAATTACACAACAGAGAAATTTTGAGGAAATTGAGCATTGAACAAAATAAACATGCCAGAGAAAATTACACACGAGACATAAACATAATGTGGCCAGAGAAAATTATAAATCTTTGCCGAGAAAATTAGACACACAAGTAAGAAAAGTAATTTGGCCAGAGAAAATTATAAATGCCAGAGAAAATTAGACACACCAATAGAGTAGTAAGCCACAAATAATTTGCTTGAGAAAATAATGAAGAAACATAAACATGCCAGATAAAATTATACAATAGAGAAACACAAATATAGCAAGCTAGAGAAATTTACAAAAACAAGAACACAAGAAGTTTCAATAAGAAGCCCCAAATGCACAAAAAGCAGTTCAATTTTGACAGTTGGAAGGAAAGCAACCCATCATCAGTTGGAAGCAAAGAAATTCTGGACTTCTAAAGAATTTCTCTAGATTCAACCCAGAGAAAATTCAAATTTCTCTGGTCCAGAATTTCTCTGGAACGATAAAACTCTGATTTAATCAATTTGTCTTTGGTTTTGCTGCTGCTGATTCAATCACAATTTCCTGCACAAACAAATTAATAGTTCTTCTATGAGTTTGTGATAGATTTTCTTTAAACTTAATGCTATGAATTTCTCTGGGTTGAATCCAGAGAAAATTCAAATTTCTCTAGATCACTTTAAGCCTTCCTCTACTGCTGCCTCTTCCTCAAGCTTCTTTTTCCAATATTCTTCAAGTAGGGGTCTAAATATTGCTTTTCCAGAAACAACTCCAATTCTACTAAACCCAAAAAATCAAAAGACGTTATATTCAACACTCAGAGAAATTTTGAACCTGAAGATGTTATATTCAACACTGGATATATATATGTGCTGGCATTGTGTATATACATGTATGTATCATATATATATATATATATATGTTTGCAACCATAGATAAGATAACTAAGAGTGACTGTTTGATTATGGTTGCAAATGGTCTTAATTGATTAATTATCATATATATACTAGTCAAGACAGTAAGCAACATATTGTATATATATATGTATGTATCATATATATATATACATCTATCAACTCCACTCCACTCTATTTGTTTACCCAGAAAATCAAATTTGCCAAACTTAGTGCTTTTGTTTTGCTGAATTTGTTTTCATACTCGCCGGAAAATACCCAACACCAGTACCACCATCACAAAGGAGAATATCCAGTAGACAGGTCAAAAAAATCAACTCATCTGAAGATGAACAGACGTAGGGTATTTTGGTCCAAGAAATTGATAACATGCGCGGGTATTTTGGTTAGGGACCTGAGGCAGTATTACATTTTTTAATGTCCTTTATGCAGAAAATTATTATTATTAGGGAGCTTAAAAAAAAACCCCCTATATATTATTCACATTTCACCTATTTTTTTCCTTTTCTTTTCCAAATACTTTCCCAAATCCCCCAATCAAACATAACGTAAAAGTTTATGTGTAATTCACCCTATATTTTTATGTTATCCTTCAGCTGCCCCCATCCACTTCTTGTTTATAAGGGCTAGTAAATCCCTCTGCTGAGAGTGATAAAAAAACAGGAAATCTAACAATGCGAGTCTAGTAGAGATTTGAATATGTTTGAGTTTTCTTTTTCTCTTTTGGTGCGAATAGAAAATAAAAAAGTTATAGTTATGTATTAAAGCAAGGATACTAGTGGCAGTGTTATAGTAGAGATTTGACAATAAAGGATTGCATTAAGCATCCCATTCAAGGTTTTGAAAAGTAGTTATGGTCACCGTAACGGTTGCGGTGACGTGGTAGTAGTTGCGAGGTGTAAAGGTTGTAGCATAATGGTTGTGCTAATCAGAACCGTGATTTTTTTTCTGCACAATTTGAAGAAAACTTACTGATACGTATAATTTTATTTTATTTTATTTTATTTTTAGAATCACATTTATTGGGGTTTAAAAATTTTGATCAATTTTTGTTAATTTTTAATTATGACATAAAATGAGCTTTTAACATTTTATTTCAATAGTTAATGATTTTAAGAATAATTGATTTTAAATGTCTACAAATTATTTTTTACCAATACTTGAACTAACTGAATCAAAAATATTTACAATTATTAAATGAAAAGATTATAAAATAAAAATTGTGCCATAAATTTAATAAAAAAAATTCATATAAGATTTTTTTTTTTTTTTTTTTGGCTTGGATCATTTGAGTATTTGTTCTTTTTTTAAAAGTTTTTTTTTTTTGGGGGGGGGGGAAAAAAGCTATTCAAAATATTATAAAATAATGTAACAGTGTCTAACGAACCGTTACAGCCGTTACGTAATACCGAAACGGCCATTACATATGTAAATTTTTGTCACACCACTATAACGACCATAACGGATGATACTAACCACCACAACCGTTACGTTACAGCGTTATGTAACGATTGCGGCCGTTTTTTAAAACCTTGATCCCATCCCATTTAGTGAATTGTTTAAACAAGAAGCAAAGAACCAACTTTAATTTGTTTAGTTGGTCTGAAA
Source organism: Camellia lanceoleosa (assembly GCA_025200525.1). Lineage (NCBI taxonomy): Eukaryota > Viridiplantae > Streptophyta > Magnoliopsida > Ericales > Theaceae > Camellia > Camellia lanceoleosa. The sequence goes on along the minus strand of CM045769.1, from coordinate 120,275,133 downwards.
AAAGAGAACACAGTTTGTAGATCTCTGTGACCTCATTAAGGTAAGAGTAGTCATGTGGTTGAAGTCAAATAGGGTGGGCAGAGACTACTCAATTAATCAGTTTGTATCTATTCTGCAGCAGGTCAGGAATTGCATACAGTGAGGAGTAATGTAGATGCTACTTGCTGAGGTTGTGGAGTTTTTGGGCTACTGCTACTTGTTTGTTTGCATCTAATGTTCTGTTTGCTGCAGCTGGTGTTTTGATTACTAGTTGCTACAGTAGGTGAGGGCTTGTATGGCATAGATGGTCTACTGCTGGTTGATGCTACTCTGAGTCTGTCTGCTGCTAATATGTACTGCATCAGGAATGGAGGGTGAGTCTACTGTTTATTATGCTCTGTTGTTGGACTGCTATGCTGAGTCTGTTGTGTTTTGAGGGGTTTCTGTTTTCTGTGGTTGGTTGCTCACCAACTTGGCGAGTGCTAGCAAATGATAGGATGGATTTTTTTGTGCCAACCTACTTGGGGCGATTTAGCTCACCGTGATACTTTTGCACTCGTCTCTCTTTATTGATGTTTTTGTGTTTTTGTACCTTGTACCGCTATTACATCAATAAAGTTTTTTTTTTTGCCGATTAAAAAAAAAAAGAAAAGAAAAAGAGAGAGAACACAACTTTCTTCAAACAAGGTCCAAGAATACAAAGGAAGTGCTCTATTTAATTGGGACTAGAAGAAGCACAGATGACATGATACCATGAGCAGGCCCGGTCCTGAGATTTTCGGGGCCCAAAGCTAATAATCAACTACTAAATTTCTGGGGCCCTTCACATTTTTTTTATTGAATGGAAAAAAAATTTAAGGTAAAGGACAAAAGATTTGCATTGAAATCACAAAAAATACTTAGCATTACAAAATATAAAACTTTTAAATTATGTGATGTGAACTATTAAACTTAAATGAATTCTTCTTGATGATGTAAATATCAATATTATAATAGCAATTAATTGGGCAAAAGACAAGATAAATATTTAATTAATTGAATAGAAAAAAAAAATATTTACTTGTGCTTACTGTGTTGAGATCAAAATATTTTTTTAAATCAAAATTCCAAACAAAAGCACCACCACTTAACAAAACACAAAACTTTTAAATTATGTGATGTGAACTATTATACTTAAATAAATTTTTCTTGATGATGTAAATACCAATATTATAATAGTAATTAATTGTGCAAAAGACAAGATAAATATTTAATTAATTGAATAAAAATAAAATAAATAAAAATAAAAATACCTGTGCTGCTGGAGAATTGCTTCGTCTAGCTGCACAGATTCGTCTCCCTTGCTGGTGTGGTGTGGCTATCAAAGGGAAGGTTGATAGGGTTAGGAATACAATTAAAAAATGGGCCTTTTAAGTTGGTTTGGGTTGATAGGGTTAGGAATACAATTAAAAAATGGGTCTTTTAAGTTGGTTTGGACCTTAAACTTTTGGCTTTTTAATAAGTCAAAAAAATTAAATTGGTTTGGGCCTTTTTTTTATTTTTTTTGGACTCAAAACACACCTAACATATTATACTAACTTATAATAGGAAGGGGCCTCCATTTTGGGCCTGTTTTGAGGGGCCCTAAGCCATGGCCTTGTGGGCCTATGCCAGGGCCGGGCCTGACCATGAGACTAATTCTTGTCAAGAAGTGAGTTATTAAATGTGGGTAATATAGTAATAATCAGATTTTTGGTTTTCTTGGAATAGAAAGTTGCTTGCGGAAGGAATGGTGAAAGGAGATATCCATGAAGTCAAAAAATTATAGCTGACTGCAAATCTGGTAAACTTTCACTACAGCAAATTAAAATTTTAGAAGCAAAAATTTAAGAATAAAATCACTTTTGAAAGATAATGTGTTTGGAAGTGTTTTGGAATTATTGTTCCACCTTTATATTCTAATATGATGTTTGGTTTGAGTTTTGGAAAGTTAATTTCACCTCTTGTTTTGAAAACTCGTTCTAGGCAGGCTTTTAAATTTTGAAATTCGTCCGTAGGTCGTCCGAGTTGACCTCTGATGTGATTTTTTTTTTTTTTGTGGCACTTGTGTTTTTTTTTTATATTTTTAATAAAACAATATTTTGGGAATTTTTAAAAAAAATTTATGAGGCTTTAATAGATTTTTAAGTTGTATATTTGGTTATGAGTTGTAAATTTTTGTATCAGATATTATATGTCACATCAAAAATTCCCCACTCAATTCAAAATTCTTTTCAAAACTCATTCACCAAACAAATTTTCTCCACTCAAATCATAATTCCAAAACTCATAAACTCAAAATACAACTCATATTCTCAAATCATAGTTAGAAAACTCTACCAAACGCAAATATTTTAGTTGTAAAAATTGTTATTGTTATATTTTCAATGACAAAATTAAATATTTAGTGATGAAATACTATCTTTTTGGCACCAAATTATTTTGTCTCTAAAAGTACATTTATTAGCAACATTTTCAATATTTCGTTGCTAAAAGTCATTTTTTTGACTTTTCGGGATGATCTTTTAGTGGCTATTGTCACGACGACAAAATTTGATCCTCAAATATTTTTTGCTACAAAATTTTCACTTTTGGGAACAAAAAGAAAAAAAATATAATTTTACCGCTGCCTAAACTATTACTCAAAAATCAATTCAATCCATATATTCTTTTAACAATACCAATTTTACATCTAAATTATTTGATTTTGAATCAATTTTACTCCTGCTATTAATTGCCGTTATAATCAAATGGAACTTGATGACGTCCCACCAAAATTTCATTTGAAATTTTATTTTACCCCTCAAACTATCTCTAAACTACCAATTCGACCCCCAAACTTCATTTTGTTCAGGAGTCTAATTGATATTTTGGGGATGGTTTAGGGGTAAAATAAAATTTCAAATGAAAATTAAGTCACATCAACAACTTCTATTTTATAATAGACGACAATTGACGGTGAGGGTAAAATTGATACAAAATCAAATAGTTTAGGTATAAAATTGATATTATTAAAAGAATATGGGTTAAATTGATTTTTGAGTAGTTTGGGGGGCAAAATGATACTTTCTCCAAAAAAGATATGATTCCTAAAACTCTTATTTGTTATAGTGAATTCTTTGGTCCATAAACTGATTTTTTTAATTAATCTAATATTTTTTTTTATTATTATCATAAGATCCCCTTAAATTAACTAACCAATAACCAAGAATATAATGACACATGTATTAACCAATAACCAAGAATATAGTGATACATGTATTTGTTGATTTTATAAATTCAAAATTCTAAGAAAAATATATTGATACTTTCCAAAGAACTAACAACGTTTTGCTTTATATAATAGTGTAGATGAGATTCTGGCCACTTACAATTTAGGATCTTAGGTTTTAGGCAATAGCCTTAGTTGGGTTGATTGTGAGCTTTTTATTGTACTAGAAAAATTAAGGTTTAAGATTTGGACACTCTTTTTCTACTTTATTATTAACCATTATTTTTCCAATTGTAACTAGGAAAAAAAATCCGAAGATGGAAACAATTGACATAGATACATGTCGAGTTGAAAGCGAAAAGTGTACTCGAATTGATATCAAAGATTCGAACATTCTATTGGCAAATTCCATTCGACAAATGTTAACATTCTTGCTGCCAAGAGCATCCCAAGAGTGCTGCATATGTCGTGTTCCCAGAAAACTTCGAGAATTAAATGAAAAGGCTTATACACCTCAGACGGTTTCTATAGGCCCTCTTCACCATGGCAATACAGACTTGAAAGACCTGGAAGAGTGAAAGACGAAATATTTAGAGGCATTTCTTGATCGTACCTCAGTTAAGTTAGAGAATGTGGTTAAATTGATAAAAGATTGGGAAGAAAGAGTTCACAATTGTTTTGAAGAAAGCATTAAGCTTGGCAGTGATAAACTTGTCAAAATGGTTTTAGTTGATGGAGATAAGTAAAAAAGAAAAAAGAAAAAAAATTGCAAAAATTTTTTTTTGGTCCACAAAAAATATATCAATAGAACAGTGGTACATCACAAGAACATCAATAAGCACCTAAAGAACCTAAAGAACAAAAGTTCGTAAAAAGAAACCAAAATGGAAAGAGACCAATGCAACACTCCAAACAGAGCACCTGGAACCCAATTCAAACCAGCAAAAAGCTGAGTCTCAAAGAACAAAATCCTTAAAATAGAAAAATTAGATAACCAAAGCCACATGCAACAATGAAAGGTAAACAACATTGTAAGTACATTACAATCATAACTATTCATCTATCACTTATTACAAGATAATAGAGAACATAATGATTGTATGAAGGTGAGTCCAAGGAGAATAGCAGCCACAATAATAGAGAAGACCTGCCAGCGAGTATAGCAGTAGATATGCCTCAAGGTTGCCTTCCACTCATGGCTACGAATTTTATAGTAGTCATTTAACTCTTTATGAAGTTTAGTAAAATAATATGCATTAGTGTTCAAGATAACTTCTTTGCCAAGTTCGTTAAAGAGATTTGACACATCATTGTTGTCACTTAGCCAGTTCTCAATAACTTTGGCTTAATTAAGTAACTCGACATCCGTGTTGATGAGGTATGTTAGGTCCTATCTTGTCAAAATCCCACGAACAAAACTCAGTGATTGAGTTGTAATTTTTTGTGCATTTTTGTCTTCCTCGCTCGAGCGAAGGACTGTGTCTGGTTTAAAACCTGAAGGGGGTGAATGTACGCTCGAGCATAGAATTGGTGGATCGAGCGAAGGTCAATGCTCGCTCGAGCGAAGATGAAGGTGGCTCGAGCGAACAACTGCTTCCACACAAAAACCTGAAAGTGTTGTTTTCTCGCTCGAGCGAAGGCTCTAGTAGAAATCACGCAAGATAAGCTTCTCGCTCGAGCGAGAGAAGCCTCGCCGGCGAGCTTGAATCGAATTTTTCAAGTGTTTGGTTTCTTTCGGCGGGATTCTTTTTGGCTTTCTATAAGAAGATGGTTTCTCCTAAAACTAGGGTGGTTTTCTAGATCTAATTCAAGAGTTCTAGAGTTTTGTTTGAAGTTTTCTTTTGAGATTTTCATAGTTTTCCTTGATGTTCTTGAGAGAGTTCTAAACTTATGCATTGAGATTCATACATCAAGGAGGTTGATTCTTAAAATTCAAGTGAGTTCTCTTGATTGGATTCAAAGATTAAAACGTAGAATTCAAAAGGCGTTTGATTCTCTGTGATCGTTAAGTCGACAAGTGAAGTTGTGGTGTGGAATCAACCGGGATAAGTTCCGTGACGGCGTGGTGAAAGAGTTCTGAAGATTGAGAGACAAATTGATTGGGTTGGGTAATTTGTATGGTATCTTTGTAATCTTTTAGTTCTTGATGAGTGGATTGATCGGTGGCGGTTCGTGTTTTTGATTACAATTGAAGGTTCTTCAATTGTGGTTTTTTCCACGTAAAAAATCGTTTGTGTCGATTTATTGTTTATTCTTAAAAAACAAACAAACTAAAATCACTCTCGTAAGTGCTTGATGATTTTAGGTTGAGTGTTTTGAATTGTTGGGATTTGGAATACGTTAATCTTGATCTAATCACGAATCACGTAGGATTTTCAATTGGTATCAGAGCGGGTCACTCTTTGTTTTTATCAAAAACTTTGTTTTTATCAAAAACTTTGTTTTTTCAAAACTATAGGAGTGTGATTTTGTGTGACTAGTATCATGGATTCTATTCGTGAAGGTAACTCGACTCATAGACCCCCTTTACTAGACGGTACAAACTATTCTTATTGGAAAGCTCATATGAGAGCATTTTTAAAATCCATTGATGATAAAGTTTGGCACTGCGTAATCTTTGGGTGGAGTGAACCTACAATCACCGTTAATGACATTGATATTTCTAAACCCCTTGATAAATGGGTCACAACTGATTACCAGAACTCGAGTTGGAACAGTAAGGCTCTCAACTCCCTCTTCTGCTCTGTCACACCTGAAGAATTCCGTCGAATTTGCACGTGTGAAATAGCAAAAGAGACGTGGGATATTCTTGAAACAATTCACGAAGGTACTACCTCTGTTAAAAGGTCAAAACTTCAATGTCTCACCTCCGCCTTTGAAACCCTTTTTATGCGCGACGATGAGACGTTTGATGATTTCTATGCTAAACTCAGTGATATCGTGAATTTCTGTTTCACTCTCGGTGAAAAAATCCCGGAAGCGAAAGTTGTTGGAAAAATTTTGAGGTCCCTTCCCGAGAGGTTTCAATCAAAGGTGACAACCATTGAGGAGGCTCAGAATGTTGATACCCTCAAGCTCGATCAATTGGTTGGAAATTTGCAGACTTATGAAGCCCACCAAATTTCAAAGAAAAAGCAAAAAGAAACTATGGCTTTCACGAGTGCTCATGAAACTGCAAAACCTCCGGAGACTGAATTTGATTTAGAGTCTGAGATGATGGCTATGCTTACAAAACAGTTTAAATTTTTTTTGAAAAAGAAGCCTAATTTCAGAGCCCCTATTTCAAAAGATAAGAGTAATGACAAACACAAAACTGTTCCACCAAAATTTGCTCAAACTACTGAAAAGAAGATTGTAAGGGGGCCAAGGGTCAAGTGCTATGAATGTCAAGGTTTTGGGCATATGTCCCTTGAATGCCCTTCGAAAAAGAATCGGAAGAAAGTCTACACCGTAACTTGGGATGATGAAAGTGCGTCGGAGCAAGAACCCGAAGAACCTGAATCTGGTGAAGATCGGGATAGTGCTTTCATGGCATTTTGGGCCACGGTTTCTCAACCTCTTCCAAAGCATTTGGAATCAGCTCGTGGTCAAAACTTGCATTATGCTCCCATCTTTGATGGGACTAACTATCTGTATTGGAAAATCAGAATGAGGGCTTTTCTGAGAGCCTTTGAACCAGAAGGTTGGCAAGCCATTGAAGAAGATACAGAAAGTGCAGATAATTCGGGCAATCAGAGAGCCTTGATCACTATTTGTGGTGTAATCTCCAATGAAGAACAGCAACGGGTTGTTCACTGCACAAAGGCTAAAGATGCATGGGAAATTTTGAGCCAATTCCATGAAGGAAGAGATCCACCTCCACCACCACCTAGTAACTTATCTGTCTTGGTTGCTAGAGTGGACGAGGTCAAGAAGAATGAGGAGCAAAGAGAGGATGATGAAATATCTGAAGACATTGATGAGATCAATGGCGATGAACTACAACAAGCTTACGAGAAGCTATACGAGGAATCTCTGAATTTGTCTAAAACCAACGACAAACTCTCTCTCAAGCTCAAAACATGTGAGAGTGAGAATGTTCGGCTCAAAGGAGAACTTTTGACAACAAAACAGAATGTCATCAAGATCTCAAGTGACAGGCAAGACTTATGTGGAAAACTTCTATCTTGTGAAACTGAAAGGAATGAACTTCTGAAGGTGTATTCCATATATGAAGAAAAACTTGAAAGTCTTGAGCTGTCATAAGCTGCATTGGAAGAGAAAGTCAGACAGAAAGATGAAGAACTCCGTATTGCTAGAGCAACAATTGCCATGTGGAACAAAGGTTCCAGATCTCCAGAAGACATACTCGGGTCTCAACAAATGGGTTCTGACAAAAGAGGGCTAGGCTATGGTGCGACAGCTCACAAGGGACAGGCCTCTACTTCACATAACTTGAAGACTCAAGCAAAGGGCAAATTGAAGATAGACCAGGTTGATCCTTCTCTTCATCAAGCAAAAGCAGGTAAGATCAACAAAAAGGAGGTAAAACCTGTTTTTATTTGTCATCACTGGTAGGTATGGCCACATTAAGTCCTTCTTGTTTTGAACTGTTTGGTAAGGTGTCTCAAAATGGTAGAAATTCTAATACTTTTGGGTTAGGAGACAACCTTACATGTCTAAGCGAACACCAAGACTAAAAAGATTTGGGCTAGAAAAGATGATTTGACTTGTTTTGTTGCTCACACTGCTCTAAAAGCACGTGACTCACACATGTGGTATCTTGATAGTGGGTGCTCTCGTCATATGTCCGGTAACAAATCCTACTTCACCTCTCTTGAAAAATATGAAGGAGGAATCGTTACCTTTGGAGATAATGGCACTTCTAGAGTCATTGGTAAGGGTTCTATAAGTGTTCTTTGGTCTTCCAAGCTAGATAATGCCTTACTTGTTGATGGCCTTAAAGCAAATCTTTTGAGCATTAGTCAAATGTGTGATTCCCATCATGAAGTATTGTTTTCAAAAGATAAATGTGAAATTTTGGATAAAAAGGGAAATACTGTTTTACATGGGGTTCGCACATCTGATAACTGCTATGGGATTCTTACAACTAATGATCTCACTTTTCATTCTGCCATCATAAGTAACATTGATCTGTGGCATCAAAGATTAGGTCACATGAATTTCAAAAACCTAACTAAGATAGCCAACAAAGAGCTTGTGAGAGGAGTTCCTAAACTGGGTAAGAATTTGAGCCATGTGTGTGGACCATGTCGACAGCAAGCAAACCCGTGCTCCTCATAAAAAGGTGAACAGCTTTACAACCAAACGTCCCCTTGAATTGGTTCACATGGATTTAATGGGTCCTACTCGCACTGAAAGTATTGGAGGTAAAAGATACATTTTTTTAATTGTTGATGATTTTACTCGATTCTCATGGGTAAATTTTTAAGGAAAAATCTGTCGTTTAATGCTTTCGGGCTTTAGTCCTTAAAATCCAAAATGAGCAGGGTGTTTCCATTAGGCGTATCATAAGAATCGGCGATCATGGTCGTGAATTTGAAAATAGTTCGTTTTCGGATTTTTGTGATATGCATGGAATTAAGCATGAGTTTTCTGCACCTATTACTCCACAACAAAATGGAGTGGTTGAGAGGAAGAACAGAGTTGTTCAAGAAATGGCTAGGGTCATGCTCCTTAGTAAGAGTCTTCCTCTAAAGTTTTGGGCCGAAGCCCTAAATACTGCGGTTTATGTAATAAATCGTGTGTATTTAAGGCTCGGCACTTTACAAACTCCTTATGACTTGTGGAAGGGTTTGAAACCTAATGTAAAATACTTCAAAACTTTTGGGAGTAAGTGTTACATCTTCAAAGATAGAGAGCCCTTGGGCAAATTTGACTCCTGAAGTGATGAAGGTATTTTCCTAGGGTATTCAACCAATAGTAGGGCTTTTCGAGTCTATAACCTGCGAACTTCATCATTAATGGAATCTATCAATGTGGTTATAGATGACACAGGTTCTCCTACTCCAGCAACAAATGAGGATGACAATGGTGAGTTCCCAATCTTGGATACTGAATCACAAAATCAAGGAGAAGCTGAGGTTCAATCACGAGAAAATGTTACAGCACCATCCTCACAGGTAAGTTCAAGTCCCAAGAGTGGTCAAAGGGACATCACTTGCCCCTATCACCGCAAGTCCTGAATTTAAACCATCAGCAAGGGTGAAACTGAATCATCCAGCTCAACAGGTGATTGGAAGTGTTTCGGATTGAATGAAAACCCGAAGACAGATTCGGGATGAGGTATCACACATGTGTTATGTTTCTTTAATTGAACCTAAGAATTTTAAAGAGGCCTTGCTAGATGATAGTTGGGTCAATGCTATGCATGAAGAATTAGGTCAATTTGAGCGTAACAAAGTTTAGACTCTTGTTTCCAGACCTAGAGACATGAATGTGATAGGTACCAAGTGGATCTTCAAAAATAAATCTGATGAGAATGGTACTGTTGTAAGGAATAAAGCTAGGTTGGTTGCTCAAGGCTACACACAAGTAGAGGGTATTGACTATGATGAGACTTTGCCCCAGTTGCACGTCTTGAATCTATTCGCATTTTGCTTGGTGTTACATGTTTTCTTGGCTTTAAATTGTTTCAAATGGATGTGAAAAGTGCCTTTCTGAATGGGTACTTAAAAGAAGAGGCATATGTTGAGCAACCAAAAGGGTTTGAGGACCCTAAATGTCCTAATCATGTCTACAAGTTAGACAAGGCTTTGTATGGGTTGAAACAAGCCCCTCGGGCTTGGTATGATAAACTTACTACCTTTCTTCTTGATAATGATTTTCAAAGGGGTAGTGTGGATAAGACTTTATTTGTGAAACATACTAAGTCTCATATTCTTGTTGCTCAGATATATGTTGATGATATTGTGTTTGGTTCCACTGCTGATCATCTTGTGAAATATTTTTCGGATTGCATGACACATAAGTTTGAGATGAGCATGATGGGAGAGTTGTCTTATTTTTTGGGTCTCCAAATTAAACAGTCTCCTTCGGGCATATTTGTTTCTCAGTCTAAGTATGCTAAAAATCTTGTGTCAAAGTTTGGTCTTGAGTCTTCCAAACATGCACGCACTCCCATGAGCACTAGTCTTCACCTCTCCAAAGATTCCTCTAGTATTGATGTTGATCCTACCCTTTATAGGAGTATGATAGGGAGTCTTTTGTATCTCACAGCTAGTTGTCCTGATATTTCTTTCAGTGTCGGTGTTTGTGCTCGTTACCAAGCCAGTCCTAAAGAGTCTCACCTTCTTGCGGTAAAACGCATCATCAAGTATGTTAATGGGACCTTGGGGTATGGGGTTTGGTTTTCCACTGATACTACAGCTGAAATTACTGGTTTTTCTGATGCCGACTGGACAGGGTGTGTTGATGATAGGAAAAGTACATCCGAGGGGTGTTTTTACCTTGGGAATAATCTGGTTTCTTGGCATAGTAAAAAGCAGAATGCCATATCTCTTTCCTTCTTTGAGGTGAGTACATTCTTTGCGAGGAGTTGTTGTGCCCAAATGTTGTGGATGAAGCAAATGCTTCATGATTATGTAATAGAACAGAACACGCTCACTCTTTTTTGTGATAACACAAGTGCCATAAACATTTCAAAAAATCCTGTTCAACACTCTCACACCAAACACATTGACATCCGTCATCATTTTATTCGAGAGTTAGTGGATGAAGGCCTTGTTGTTTTGGAACATGTTTCTACTGAGCATCAAAAAGCTGATATTTTTACAAAACCCCTTGATCTTCTTCGATTTGAGTTTCTTAGAAAGACCTTGGGTGTAATGTCTCAGTAACTAGGTTGTTTCTGTGAGGTGAGTGTGAGTGGTTGACTTCTTGTTCTTGGCTGTGATAATCTATGATTGAGTTACGATATCTTTGCATCAAATTTTATATGAACCTTTGCTCATGTTGCATACAAGATCTTTTCATCTTTGTTCATAGCTCATTCTGAATGCCCATACTCATTTACTTCATGATCTCATTCTGTACACATCCTTGAGATAAAAGATTGCGGGGTTTCGCATAAGTGATCAAAGTTCTCTATGGACCATGGCAGTGTTTCTTGTACTCTTTAGAGGAATTGACCTATCTTGGTATATCATGGGTGATGTTAAGTCTCTTAACCATCTACCATCTTATTTCACTTCCATGGTTTCTCCTCGACATGATTTAGGGCATTAGGAAAAGGCTACCTCAGAGGCACCAACCAGGCCATCATTTTGATTTCATTCTTCTCTGGTTTGGTCTCCATACTCTTGAGCGTGTATGCCACCAGTGAGTGCCCACAAGAAAGAAAAGTTTTAAAAAAAAAAAAAAAGAAAAAAAAAAGGGGGTCATTGTCTGAGGGGGAGCTTTCGCATTTACTCAACAAATACCCCGTGATTCCTAGTGGTTTGACTTTTCTTTATGATGGTCAGTTATGCTTATTGAAGGTCCAGCCATCAGATCACTACGAGGATTAACTCTAGCTTTGTGGTTCTCAAGGATTGCACACACACATATTCTTTATATGAGCTCTCATGTGTGTTTTTGAGTTATGCATTCTCATGATGCGTGTGGCTTTGATTTAATACTATCTGTTTTATTCATGAGCTGTTGTTTCATCTCTTTTCTCAAATTTTCAGGACTCATAATTGATGGATACTCTTGTCTTTGTGGAATAGTCTGTCACCTGGTCATCTTGCTTGTTACAAGAATATCCTAGGTGTTTTTATTTAAAAATTAAAAAAAAAAAAAATAATAATAATAATTTTCCTTGGCTCGAGCGACTGGGTCCTCGTTCGAGCGTGCGTCTGCTTCTTCACTTCGCCCTGAGAGCTTGTTCTTCTCGCTCGAGCGAACCGTTCCTGGCTCGAGCGAACCGTTCCTGGCTCGAGCGAACTGTCGCAGTTCCGAATTTAAATTGGGGGTCTCTTCAGTTCATTTTTTTTTTCTTTTCGTGTTCTTCTCTCTCTTCTCCTCTAGGGTTTGTGAGTTGACCATTGCTGGCCTCGTTTGAGGGTTCTCTCTTTGTTTTGGGGTTTCTTCGGTTTCATCCTTGTGCATTCCCCATCTTTGGTAAGTTTTTTTTCTTCTTTTTTTTATTCTATTTTGATTTTTTCTTTGTTGCCTTTGCTCTGTTCGCATTTAGGGGTCATTCTTGTTGTTCTTAGTTCTGTGTTATTTTTCTTTTGTCTCATTCATGCGTTGGGATACTTGGTTTGCATCGTATGCTTTGCATTTTTTTTTTTTTTTTTAGGGTTTCGCTTTGGGTTGATTTAGATTGGGCGTTTATTGTTGATAGCATTGGGGATTTTGTCTATCTATACTGCTTTGTTATGAATTCACTGCTATTTCATGCTAATTTCTACTGCTGTCTTCATATCTTGCTTCATATCTTCTGGTTTTATAATCTTTACATGGTTTCTGTTGGACTCATAACCCCTTGTTTATTTTAGCTATATGTTTATCTGGGTTTTTCCATAATCTTTGCACTCATGTTTTTGTTGGACTAATGTTTTCTTTATCTGTGTTCCTTGGTTTGGCATTGGGGATGTGGAGTGTATGCATTACGGATGGTTACTGGTATATCTTGTTTTGACTTATCTTGGGTTGTGTTAGTCATGGACGAGTCTTTTAAACGTCGCAAGACGGTTGCTTCTCGTCCTTCCTTCAATACTGCCAAATTTGAGTCCAAAGCCAAGGCAAAATTGTTTAGAGAGTCCTTTGCCTCTCGCAAAGTTCACTTAGAGCGCAATGTGTTACCTAATGCTTTTGAGGTTATTCCCATTCGGTCTTTGTTTGATCTGTTAGGTGGTGATCAAGTGCTACATTTTTCCGGTCCACAAAATCTAAGTCTCATCCGAGAGTTCTATTGCAACATCCATTCTATTAACCGAGAAGCTGTACCTTCGGACTTGGGTTGAGCGATCCTTGTCATTCTTTGGGATTTGTTTCGGGTTTTTCTTGGTCGTACTGAAGTTGATGCTTGTCATTTCCCTTTTCTTACCCGGTCTGGTATCGATTTTAATATGGTTGCTTCTGAGTTATGTGGTGTTTCCCGGACATGGATCGCTGGGGCTCTCATTCAGCAGAATGAGTTGCTTCCTCGATTCCGTCTTCTCAATATTATTGTGTGCACCAATATTTATGTCACCTCTCATTCCTCACATATTACTCAGGACCAGGGTTATGTTTTGTATTGCATTCATCATCAACTTCCCCTTGATCTTCCTGAGATGATTGTGTCTAAAATGATTGGGGTCTTTGAGGGTCGCAAATCTTTGGGACTTCCTTACGGGTGTTTTCTTACCCGTTTTCTCTCTTCTCTTAATGTCCCTGTTTTTGATGATGATGAGTTTGCCCATCCCACTAAACCCATCACCAAACTCACTGTATCCCAGAGTCAGGCTCACGTGAGTGGAGTCGGGGTTGGGGGTTCCATGCGGTGGTCCAGATGATCACGGTGATGATGATCCTTTTGCCGAGGAGGAGGAGGTCGAGGCTGCCCATACAGCTCCCACAGCGGGTACTCATAGCTTGGAGCAGGTTCTTACTCATCGCCTTGATCTTATAGATGCTCGACTTGACGGCGAGTGCTCACCGCCGCATGAATACTATCTCTCCTATAGATGCAGCATCATCCACCTTCTTCCTAGTGTTGGTTTTTTTTGGTTATTTCCTGGACAGTTGTTTTACTCTTTGGCTGGTTCTTACTTATACTGTATATCTTGCTTTTGTCTCTCTCCCGGACAAAAAGGGGGAGATGGTTTATATGTTTGATTTGGATATATTGGCTTGCTGTATATGATGGTTTTCTTCTGCAGACAGGATTGATTGATATTGTTGATATTGTTTTGGGGATATATGCATGCTTATGATGGTTTATTTATAGCTCAATGGATTAGTAGTTTTTCATTTATGATCTATATACATACAATGAAACTGTCTTGATATTTTTTTTGTGCATAACAAACTTTTTTTAAGTTTATGGTGTGCAGATTGGGTGGTTCACAAGATTGGTTTCATTGTTTGTCTTTCATCGAGGTGTAATTCATTAGATCATTTCTTGAGTTGTCTTTCTTGAGTTGTAATTATTTTGTATATTCTTTGAGTTGTAATGTGGTCAGGAAATTGTTTAGAAAGTTTTGTCCGGGTATTGACAAAGGGGGAGATTGTTAGGTCCTATCTTATCAAAATCCCGCGAACAAAACTCAGTTATTGAGTTGTAATTTTTTGTGCATTTTTGTCTTCCTCGCTCGAGCGAAGATGTCCTTGCTCGAGCGAAGGACTGCGTCTGGTTTAAAACCTGAAGGGGGTGAATGTACGCTCGAGCATAGAATTGGTGGATCGAGCGAAGGTCAATGCTCGCTCGAGCGAAGATGAAGGTGGCTCGAGCGAACAACTGCTTCCACACAAAAAGCTGAAAGTGTTGTTTCCTCGCTCGAGCGAAGAGTTCGTGGCTCGAGCGAAGGCTCTAGTAGAAATCACGCAAGATAAGCTTCTCGCTCGAGCGAGAGAAGCCTCGCTCGAGCGAGCTTCAGAATCCGAAATTTTTCAAGTGTTTGGTTTCTTTCAGAACTGGGATTCTTTTTGGCTTTCTATAAGAAGATGGTTTTCTCCTAAAACTAGGGACTGGTTTTCTAGATCTAATTCAAGAGTTCTAGAGTTTTGTTTGAAGTTCTCTTCTGAGATTTTTCATAGTTTTCCTTGATGTTCTTGAGAGAGTTCTAAACTTATGCATTGAGATTCATACATCAAGGAGGTTGATTCTTAAAATTCAAGTGAGTTCTCTTCGGTGGATTCCGAAGATTAAAAACGTAGAATTCAAAAGGCGTTTGATTTTACGCAGTCGTTAATTCGACAAGTGAAGTTGTGGTGTGGAATCAACTTCAGGATCAGTTCCGTGACGAAGGCGTGGTGAAAGAGTTACAGAAGATTCAGAGACAAATTGACTGGGTTGGGTAATTTGTATGGTATCTTTGTAATCTTTTAGTTCTTCAGTAGTGGATTGATCAGTGGCGGTTCGCCCGTGGTTTTTGATTACAATTGAAGGTTCTTCAATTTTGGTTTTTTTCACGTAAAAAATCGTTTGTGTCGATTTATTGTTTATTCTTAAAAAACAAACAAACTAAAATCACTCTCGTAAGTGCTTGATGATTTTAGGTTGAGTGTTTTGAATTATTGGGATTTGGAATACGTTAATCTTGATCTAATCACGAATCATATAGGATTTTCAAGGTAAACCAAAATCACGGTGTAATCAGTCACAAACTCAACTTCACAATGACATTGTTCATAGGCCATAATGTTACGTAGCAAACGTTCTGCTGAATCATATATTTTTTTATGTGGGATTTCCAAAACATTGCCGCTAAATTTTATGTCAAATAAACTTTTGCTTGAACTTACCTTTAACTTGACTCCAGCTTCATGAAGCTCTCTGTTGCACTTGGTATAAATTCAAATTTCCTTTTAGTATGTCGCAAACTTTTTCTTGGTATGAGACAACTTCCTAGGAAATCAAGAAAATGTTTTATTTCTAAGGGGTTAATATCCTGTAGAACCGGACGTTCTTGTATTTTGTTTGAATTAAGAAACCAATGAAGGGTGAGACAAATAAAGGGGTAGGACAAGGTCTCATTTTCGTTGAAGACCAAGTTTACATTAGTCATTTCGAAAAGATCTTGGAGAACAAAAAATGGAAGTTGATTTTCAAGCAATAACAAGTCTTGGCGATCATTAATCATCCATGGTTTCCTAAATATCTGATCATTTGGAGTTATTAAATCATCAAACCAGTACCTCAATAGGACTTCAATGATAAATGCAGCATCCACAAGAACAATTTCCAAAAAATTATCGCTGTTGAGGCTGATTGTTTCTTCATAATATCCGCGGATTCTTTCTTCATTTTCCTCCATAAACTTGACCAATTCCTTCAAACTCTTTTGACTCCGCTGCATGAAATAGTTGAAGTACCTCCACTTGTGGTCTTCCACGTCTTCTAGGCCTGCTTTGCCATGGTGAAGTGGCCCAATTGAGACTCTGAAAGGAGTATAGGCCTCTTCATTGATGTTTTGAAATTTGTTGGGAACTTTATATACACAACAATCAGGGGATGGGCAAGCTAACTTAGCTAAATTCTCCCTGATAGATTTCACTAGTGCCTCCACATCAATTGAAGCATCACCATTTCTGCTAGTAGTTCCACGTCTAGATGTGCCAAAATTTTCCATTCTTAATGTAATGGGTTTATGCGGTTATCTGGCAACAAGATAGACATCCATTTGGATTTAGCACCAAATTATAAATTAGAAAAACTATTTAGCTACTATTATATTAAAGGTTGGCACTATTAGCCTCGCTAAACATGTTTTTATGCTCAAGTCATGCTATGATTTGGGGCAATGATAGAGTTTGTACTCCGTAATTGATGGGAAGTTATTTGATGGTTTTTTAGTGTTGTCTAATGCTTCTGAATGTCACATGATTGCACGGGACTTGTCCCTAAATGTAAGAAATTATGTAATTGTATGGCTTGTAAGAGTACTGGGTAATGTTGCAAAGTCAACAAATAATTTTGATATATGATGAGTTTTGTAAGTGTTAATGCACAGACTTGATTTCATGAGTTCATGTAATTTTTATAATTATAAAAATAAGAAGATCACAGTTGATGTAAGTATACTAATACCTAATCAAATCATATGAAAAAGGGAAAAATAAAAAAAAAGAAAGATAGTGTATAATGGAATTCCAATCAAGTTGGAATATATAGGTAAAGTTACTTTAAACCCGAGGGTAAACCCTATATACCCACAACTATCCCTCGCCACCACCCAACTTAAATTAAAACATATCATATTTACAAACATATTTAATTACACGAGCTAGCAAACAGATCTTTGATTTTTATTTTTTATTTAATATATATTTATAAAGACAAATAAACAAGAAAAAAAATTATAAATCAGTGGAACAATAATTACACTACTAATAGAATCTATTTTTGGACAACTTTGATACACAGGAATAACTTGCACCATGCACAAAAAAGATTTGCACTATGCACACAAGAAACTTGCATTATGAAAATGAAAATATTTTTTTTACTGCTCCACTGAAATTCAATTTCTTCAATAAACAAAAGCAAAATAAGAAAGAAATGGGAGATATTATAAAGAAGTCTAATGATAAATCATTTCGGTTAACAACATCTAAAAGAAGAACGTGGACCATATCTAGCTAATGGGAGATATTCACCCAAAAAAATAACAAGTTTTCTAAATAATAAGGAAAGAGGGCTCTGGTTTGATATCCTCAAGGTTGGAAAGAAAAAAATAGTTTACCTTTCCCTTCCCTTCCCTTTCCTAACGTGGCTCTAGGTGGTGGATACATTTCATCGACTGGTTTTAAAAATCTATTTTTATTTTTTGAAAAAATAGGAATTGATTTGATGAAAATAAATAACAAAAAGATATTTTCACCTGAAAAAAAGAAAATCATATGAAATGAATAAATATCTTTGATTTTTTCAATTTTTTTCTTTTTTATTTGATTCATATAAGATCAAATACAACGCATAATCAATACAAAGAAACTCTTGAAGTGGGAGAGAAAATCCCAATAAATTTCTCATTTTATTTTTATTTTTATTTGATTCATATAAGACTAAATACAATATATAACAAATACAAAGAAACTCCCAAAGTGAGTGAGAAAACCCCAATAAATACACGGGAACACATGTGAGGAGATTCGAATCACTAACGGTGCAAAAGTCTGAATTGTTTTTGTAACTACTAGATTGTGCTCTTGCTGTAGGGAAGGCTATCTGTTCTGTGCCTTCTATGCTCATCTGTTGTTTGCTGAACTGATAAGCTGATTGCCAAGGTGACTGCCAGACTAAATCTGATCTGCTTTGTGCTTGCTGTGCTAAAACTGATCCGCAGGTCTGGTTAAAGTCTGGTGGTCTGCATCAGAGGAGTGGTTAGGTGTATTGTTTTGTCTTCACCTGTTGGTTTTGCTTGTTGGTTCTGTTTTGTTTGATTGGTAGTGTTTGTTAGGTGAAGTTCAGGCCATCAGAGGTTTAATGCTTGTTTGTCATGTGTGTTTGTGTATTGGAAGACAATGGTGCGCATCATATGGAGGAGTCATTGAGTCTGCTGGTGTTTGCGGCTGTGCTCATGTCTGCCTAGATGAAGTTTGATGTTGAGCTCAGGGGTGCAGTACTCAGTTTTAGCTTTAGAGCTCAACTCAGATGAAGTTGTGCTGTTGCAGCCCAGCTGCTGCAGTTGTGCTGGCCTGAATTCTGTGTTCTTTTATTGCCTTTCAAGCCTGGAATTGCTATGCTCTTAGCTGCTAGCAATGGTAGGATGGCTGTGTTGGTTAGTTTGGGTTGGTCTGTCTCAGAGGAGTGTCTGAGTTCTGCTGTGTTGGTTTGTTTTTCGTTGGTCTCTCACCAATTTGTGGGTGCTAGCAAATGATAGGATGAGCTTTTTGGTGCCAACCTAATTGGGATGATTTAACTCATCGTGATACTATTGCACTTCCTTTTTTTCTTCATTGATTTAATTTGCCTTGTACCTTGTACTTGTTTATTCCATCAATTTAGTTTCTTTTTTGCTGAATAAAAAAAAAAAAAAAGGGTGCAAAAGTTCTGACTAATCAAACTAGTGCCATTGGTTTTTTTTTTTTCACTTTTTTCAAAATTTATTTATTTTATTGATTTATTTATAAAAAGTAAAAAATAAAATAACAGAAAATATATTTTAAAAACAAAATCAAACAGAATGAGTGTGGTTGTTTTTTGGGTGCCATTCATCTTTATTTTATTTTTTTGGTGGTAAATTCGATAAATTAAATTAAATAGGTAATAAATATCTCATCAACCTATTTTGTGTGTGAATGATATACACGAAAAATTATAAAAAAATAAACGGTTTGAATTATAAAAATAAAACCATTTGTTCAAAAAATAATACAAAAATAAAATCCATAGTGAGTTTCACAAGCCCGGACTGCTGGGAGCCCAATCCTAAAAAAAGGTAAATTACACTTACAACCCCTGAGGTTTGGAAAATTATACTAACCCCCCGTCATTGTAATTATTTAAACGGAATGAAGACATGGAACTCATGTACTTTCTCTTTTCTTGCTTTGTTTTACTTCCTCTGTTTTTTTTTCTTCTTTTCTTTTGCTTTATTATTTTTTTAATGTAATTTCTTATGTTTTTCTATTAGGAGTTGTTTTTTTATATAAGTAGGGAGATTTGTGAAATGAAACTATTAACCACATAAGTGATAATATAATTTCTAGAACGTCAAGGGGTGGGATATAATTAGATCAAATCTCAGAGGGTGTACCCTAAAAAAAATAGAAAGAGATAGATATAGAGGGGGGGGAGGGGAAAGAGAAGAAGAAGAAGACGAAAGATGGAGAGAGACCAACCTACAAACTTTTTGGGCGCCGTTGATATTCTTCTAGTAGTTGGAATTAGATTTGGTTCTCTCAAGTGCTTTCATTCATTTATACAGTACTAGTTGGCCCTCCACGCGTGCTGTGCGTGGGGGTCGTGCTACAGTTTCAATACAAATATTTTTCAAATTGTGTTTGGTTTATTGATAGATTTAGTAATACTATTTGTCAATTGATGCAGCGCAAAACGTGAATTAGTAACAATCTTAAAATCCGTTGATTCCAACAAGAATACTGGAAGTAAGATTCCTCTCTAGACCCATTGATTCACAAAGAATACCGAGAATAAAGGTTCAACAATAGTTGATTCACAAAGAATAACCAAAGTTGGAAAAAAAGAGTATATAAACTCAAAATATATTAATGATCAAAAAACTAAAGAGCCCTAAGGCTTTACACCAATTATTTATAAGAAAAACAGAGGCCTAACTCAACGAAGCAACAACCAGTTTTGGAAATAAAATATAAGGCAACTAATAAAATATAAGGCAAATAATAAGGCAATTGCCAAAAGTGAACATAATAAAATAATGGCAACTAAAGCAATAAAATACGGAAACTACTAAGGTGGGTGGTCACGGATTGCTTGCTACATAGTTGTCAACCCAAATGAAGATCATTCTCTCAGATGAAAACTTAATGTTGTTCCGAAAATTGCTATTAGAATAAAAACAAATCTAATCCATTTACCGAAAGAAAACTTACACCCCATTGAAGACATGGAGCAAATTTATTTTATAATCCTTAATTTGATTGTACGATTCAATCCACAATACCCACTCAGTAATTACACAGTTTCATGATTTAAACAATTGTGCTTTGAATTTTAATTTATGTTCTCTCAAATTCTACAGGGGAAACCTTTTTTAGGCCCAAATTTTTAGAGAGAATTGCATAGCAATGGAATTTCATGCATGGGTTACTTGTAATCAGATTTGCTTTTGGGTTGTTTTTCTTGTTTTCTTTATAAATAAGTAATCTTCTTCTTGTTATTTAGGCTTTTATTGTTGCAAGTTTTCATGTTGCTTTCCTTAATCTTCTTTCTTTAATATCTTTGGCTCTATAAATAGTTCAAAGTTGCTTAAATAATAATGCTAAATTGAGCTATGCTTCAGGTTTTTACATACCTAAAAAACTTTGGGGCTGATGAGATGATGGGAGTCTTTCAAAGTGAGTCCGAATTTATGAACTGACATAAACTGGGGAATCAAATTTGATTGCTTGGAAGACTGATTTTTGGATTTTCTAGTGAAAGGTATTTAGATCTTATGTTATTGAGTGCCCTTTGAGTTGCCAAATCTCAGACGTACAGATTTTTTGGATTCAATCTTCTTCAAATTTTCAGGATTCATAGGCCTAAAAAGTATGAAGATTGAACAACAACAATGAAAGAAGATTTTCTGAATTCATTCTTTTGTTTCAATTTCAATTCCCTCATGTTACAGAGTACATCCAGAGAATTTTTATTTTATTTTATTTTTGTAATGGCTTGTGATTTGTCTTTTCCTTTTTCTTTTTTACTTTTTTTTAATGTAAAAAATTTGTTTTTGCTTTGTTCTTCATTATTGTTGTGATGATTTCAAAGCTTTTGTTGATGTTCTGCCCGAATGAAAGAGTTTTTTGCGTTATTGTGTTCATATAAAGTTCGATTTGTGAATGAACAAACATGTTTGGTTTTATGAAGACCATGCCTTTAGCTGCCTTGTTTTTTCCCCTTTCAAATCATGATCTTAGTTTCTATCAGAATCTTTAATTCTAGAATTTCTTTCTTTGTTGGGTGTTGGGACTTTTCACCCGAGAAAACATCATTTTTTGTGTTTGAACACTTCGCAGCTTTGCCTTAATCCAAAAGCTCTGTTTTTAAGTGTTTATATAACCCTGAAAGCACCTGAACCATCCTCTATAATTTATTTCTTGCTGTTGCCTTTTTCTTTCACCCAAATTGAAGACTCTAATAGATTATATTGGATTTTTGAGATTTCAATGAATAAATTGTGATGGAATATCAGATTTTATCTCTTATGATTTTTTTTGGGCTTCACTCAAGTGATAAAGACTTATTTCTTTTTTCTTCTTCTTATAATTTTTTTTTTTTAATTTAAGTTATGTTTGATTTTTGTCAATTTATGATTTACATGATTTAGCATGAAATAACGAATTGTTAAGCTATTCTTTAATTAGGAATTTCTAATCTGTATGAATAGGTGGTTAAGTTTTAAAAGTATTCTATAACTATTTGTGGGATATATTTTTTGAGTACCAACACGTGGCAAGGTGACGCCGACGTGTCAGCCGAGATGCCACGTGTCCTGGTCGTTATGCCGAGGTCATCCCGGTTAGGCCGAGGTTATCTCCGAAGATATCGGAATCCGAGATAAGTGGATAAGGGACAAGAGTCCTAGAATGAAGAGGGAACTCAACCTGGATATAGGACAAGAGTCCTAGAGTGGGAGAAGACTTTAGTTTGGGTAAAGATAAAACTCTTAGAGAGTTTATCCTAATCCCACTGGGAGTCCCAGATTAGCAGTAATCCTGAGTCCATTGGAGTTAGGCTCTCATTGGGACTAGGATTGAGTTGGCTATAAATAAGAGGCACCCCCATGGGTCTAAGGTATGCTTTTTATGCTCAAGCTTGTGAGTTGAATAATTGATTTATCTTTGAGAGATATTGAGTACTGACTTGATCGTCAGAGTAGCCTCGGGTGGCGAACCACCACCGGAGTCTTCTCTTTCTGTTGCAGGTTAGTTAGGTGCCATCTATTCTGCCGGTGCTCTCCAGCTGGATACTAAGTTGGCAGTGTGGTCGGAAATTAACACACACAATTTGGCACCATCTGTAGGAAAGAAAGAAGAATAGATGGCGAATAACGGACAGAATGATCAGATTGGAGACAACGCTCCTGCTAGGAGTGGGAGACCTATCGACCTCGACGTTGAAGGGGACGACTGCAACACAGAAAGTCGTGACCAGAGTCACGGAGTGAAAGACGCCGGCCAGGAAGGTGACGCACCAAAGACAACAGATCAAAGCGGATATTACAACAAAGATGACTTCCAAGTATGGAAGGATAGATACCTGCGGAGGAACGAAGACCCTTCCAGAAGGGATACAAAGGCAGGGGGCATGAGCACTCCCAAGGAGATGACATTCAAGTATAGAAGAACTAAACCTAAGTGAGCAGATCCCGGATTGCAGATCCCAGATCCGAGAATACATGATCTCGGTCTAGATTAGTAGGCCCGAGAAGACGAGAGCTCAGCCTAAGTGAGCAGATCCCAGATTACAGATCCCGGATCCGAGAGTACATGATCTCGGCCTAGATGAGTAGGCCCGAGAAGACGAGAGCTCAGCCTAAGTGAGCAGATCCCGGATTCCAGATCCCGGATCTAAGAATACATGATCTCGGCCTAGATGAGTAGGCCCGAGAAAACGAGAGCTCAGCCTAAGTGAGCAGATCCCAGATTCCAGATCCCGGATCCGAGAATACATGATCTCGGCCTAGATGAATAGGCTCGACGAGAGCTCAGCCTAAGTGAGCAGATCCCGGATTCCAGATCCCAGATCCTAGAAGACATGATCTCGGCCTAAATAAGTAGGTCCGAGAAGAGAATAGCTCAACCTGAGTGAGCAGATCCAAGATTCCTGCAGACAAGATCTTGGCACTTAAGTCCGGGAAGAGAAGAGCTCAGTGAGCAGATCTCAGATCCCAGAAAATAAGAAGAAAACACACAAGGTCAGACTACAGTTAGCCAGGTTGAAGGCCTTTTATAAGGTCTGTAGAGGAGTATGTGGAAGCCATGCAGGGGGCAGAAAGAAGACAACGATGTCTACCGCTTGTTGAAATTTGTAGCAATTTACAAGTTGGTTAAATCGAGATAATGTTTACCACTTGTTAAAATTTGTAGCAATTTACAAGTTGGTTAAACCGAGATGATGTTTACCACTTGTTGAAATTTGTAGCAATTTACAAGTTGGTTAAACCGATATGATGTTTACCGCTTGTTGAAATTTGTAGCAATTTACAAGTTGGTTAAACCGAGATAATGTTTACCATTTGTTGAAATTTTTAGCAATTTACAAGTCGGTTAAACTGAGATGATGTTTACCACTTGTTGAAATTTGTAGCAATTTACAAGTTGGTTAAACCGAGATGATGTTTACCACTTGTTAAAATTTGTAGCAATTTACAAGTTGGTTAAACCGAGATGATGCTTAACTGAAGTTAAGCCGAGACGATGTTTAACCGAAGTTAAGCCAGGATGATGCTTAACCGAAGTTAAGCCGAGATGATGCTTAACCGAAGTTAAGCCGAGATGATGTTTAAACTTGTTGAAACTTGAGAAAAGATTACAAGTTGAAGTTAAACCGAGATAATGCTTAACCAAAGTTAAACCGAGACAATGTTTAACCAAAGTTAAACCGAGATAATGCTTAACCGAAGTTAAGCCGAGATGATGTTTAAACTTGTTGAAACTTGAGAAAAGTTTACAAGTCGAAGTTAAACCGAGATAATGCTTAACCGAAGTTAAGTCGAGATAATGCTTAACAGAAGTTAAGCCGAGATGATGTTTAAACTTATTGAAACTTGAGAAAAGTTTACAAGTCGAAGTTAAACCGATATAATGTTTAACACTTGTTGAAATTCTGAGAGAAATTACAAGTTAGAGTTAAGCCGAGGAATGAAGATTAGCTTAACACTTGTTGAAATTTTGAGAAAATTTACAAGTTGAAGTTAAAGCAAGGTTATGAAATATCTATACACATGACGAGATAACCATGTTGCCAAGACTTGGAAGATAATGGAAGACAGAAGTCTTAAGCAACACTTGTGAAAATATTTGTTAAAATATTTTCTAGTGTTAAACCGAGGCTGAGATAAATCAATTAATGGGTACAACCAATGTGTGACACCCCGAGGAAATTACATAGTTAAGGGGTACTTTGAAAGACATGCACATTTTTCTAAAGTATAGAATCATACAAGAACCAGAGAAGGCAGAGATCGGACATGAGGATGTGCAAGTCCTAGAGGATGTCGGCAAGGAGCCAGCAGAGAAGAGTGTGGAAGCATTAAAGAAAATCCTCGTCCAGGAAGGAGATGAAAAACGCTTCTTTCTTCTCGGCTCAGGATTAGCCGAAGAAGAAGAAAGAGAATTGGAAGCTTTTTTGAGATCAAACATTGAGGTCGGCCAAACCTATAAATCCAGCGAGCAAGAAGACTGACATTGATACACGTCAAAGCAGTGGAAGAGGAAGTAGACAGACTTCTGGAGGCCAGGGCCATCAGAGAAGTCAATTACCCCACATGGCTATCAAATACAGTGGAAAAAGGTATAATAATCAAGGAGCAAGGAATGTTAACATCAACCAACAATAGACATTTTTCAGAAGCAAAAAAGCATTGGTAGTCAACTGGGAGAGCTTCTCTACCATTATCTCGGCAGACAATTTCAAAAAGGGACGTGGTTCTAAAATCATGCAGGAAACAGAAACGAAGCCAAGAATTTGGAAATACAACAAGAAAAACAAAGAAGAGAAAAATTCAGAGTTAAGAAGACAACAAAGTTCAAAGAATAAGACCAAGTGCACAGGCACTAAGTAAGTATGTGAAGAACAAGAAAATAATGACCCAGACACGATACTAGCAACAGAAAGCAAGAACAGTGCCAGGCATCCAAACAATAAACAATTCAAAAACTTGAAGACAGACGAAAGTAGAAAGCAACAGATGGCAAGTGAACAGATTCAGAATTTATGAACCTACCAAGTGAAATGAACGCCGATATAAAAATTGCCAGAGTCAAATAGACGACTGGAAATCGAGAACCCACCGAAGAGTGTGAATGGGGCAGTTGCAAAGCTTTTGGAGTTTACGAATTAATGGAACTAGAACCTCGACTAAGAGGTGCGATCTCAAGCAACGTGGAAGGCTTAAAACTTGATACTTGACACAAGTGGACAGTAAAGTCCAGGGAACTTTGAGGTCGGCCAGTTTGATTTCGGACAAAGGGGCGCAGATGAACGAACAATGTAGGTTCCATCACCTCAGAATGCCGAGGTAATAGAACCTAGGGGGCAGTTGTGGGGATATATTTTTTGAGTACCAACACATGGCAAGGTGACGCCGACGTGTCAGTCGAGATGCCACGTGTCCTGGTCGTTATGCCGAGGTCATCCTGGTTAGGCCGAGGTTATCTCCGAAGATATCGGAATCCGAGATAAGTGGATAAGGGACAAGAGTTCTAGAATGAAGAGGGAACTCAACCTGGATATAGGACAAGAGTCCTAGATTGGGAGAAGACTTCAGTTTGGGTAAAGATAAAACTCTTAGAGAGTTTATCCTAATCCCACTGGGAGTCCCAGATTAGCAGTAATCCTGAGTCCATTGGAGTTAGGCTCCTATTGGGACTAGGATTGAGTTGGCTATAAATAAGAGGCACCCCCATGGGTCTAAGGTATGCTTTTTATGCTCAAGCTTGTGAGTTGAATAATTGATTTATCTTTGAGAGATATTGAGTACTGACTTGATCGTCGGAGTACCCCCGGGTGGCGAACCACCACCGGAGTCTTCTCTTTCTGTTGCAGGTTAGTCAGGTGCCATCTATTTTGCCGGTGCTCTCCAGCTGGATACTAAGTTGGCAGTGTGGTCGGAAATTAACATACACACTATTTACTTTGTACCTTCTATTAATTTCTTCTCAATCTTCTTGTCCTCATAGTTGTTATCAGACCAACCATCAATAAACCTTCCAGGATATAGACTGTGGGAAAAATAAAGCTGTCTTATTGGCAATAAAAATTTCACAACTTGGGAATTATTTTCTTTGTTTGAGTGGGGTTGGAAATTGGCTGGTTTGGAAATGTTGAATTTTTTCCCCTTCTTTATGATTCTTGGCAAAGTCTTTGTTTATTGAGACATATTTACAAACACATGGTGTGCAGGGGCAGGGGTGAGAACAAAGAGGCCACAAACATATGGGCAGGGGTGAAACATAGTGTGGGTAAATATTGTTCAACACACTTGCAAATAGTAGGCATGAAATTACAGATGTCATTACGAGGATTTGCAACGACAGGAGCGAAGCCTTGGATGCCCAATTTTGACAGTGTCATGGCAGCAACAACATCGACAGTGATAGGAACAAGAAGACAACAGCACCTCCATCCACAAGATATATATATATGCTGTTCGAAGGGATAACATTTGTTTTCTTCTTCATTGTCAGCGTGGCTAATCTAAATTCCATGTGACTAACCCAAATTCTGCAACCAAATTTGGTAGGGAAGAGCTTTGGGAAATAGGCAAAGTGCTGACCACCGTTTTGGGAAATTTACACGAGGAGCTTTGGAACTTGTTTGTTTCTACCGTTGTATGTGTGGCTAAGCTAAAGGCCACGTGGCCAAGAAGCCCCAGCATTACACCATATGTTATTATAGATACAGGTGTATATCTACATACCTGAATAGGGCAAATCAGACAATTTGATGCGTTAAATGCAAAGTGACCTGCTTACTTTCATTATTTTATATATAGGTTATAGATAAATCAGTAATCTTAAGGATAGATATAATTTAAAAAATAATAATATTTTGTGCAAATGGTAAGTCCCAAACTTTAGAATAAATCTAGGTTACATACTAATTAATTTACTTTTTTTGGTATTTGAGTATTTCTTTCTAACATTATTTTTTAGTGTTTGACATACAACTAAAAAAGTTATTTTTTTAAAAAAAATTTCAAAACTTTAATGATTCATTTTTTAAAATTATTCCAAACTTTTTTTTTTTTTTTAACTTTTAGATTGGTCTTGTGTAAACGAATTTAAAAAGTAAAATAAAAAATAAAAAATAAAGTCCTAATAAATCAATTAAATTATTTCTTTATCTATTTATTTCTTGGGCACTTAGGCCATAAGTTCATCTTTTCGGTTACTAGGTGCAAACTCTAATCTCTTTCTGCCAAAAAAACACAATTTGTTCAAAAAGACAACATGTTAAAATCAACCTATCTTTTGAAATCAGCTTATTTGTCTTCCTGTTGAAATTCATCAAATTAACTATCTATTGAAATATGACATGTGTTACTAATTCAACAACCTATCTATTGAATATCACACATTTCTGTAGCTCACTACCACCACCTGCTATCACCGGTCACTGACAACTTTTCCAACCAATTTTCCTACGTCGACAATTTTTTCGACATGTCCTTATCACTAAATAAGATTTTATCTCAAATCTAACATTTTATACTCCTTTGAGAAGGACTATTCACTAATTTCCTCTTTTTGTCTTTGGGTTTGTAAAACTGCAATGAGGTACGCAATGTGGAGTATTATTTCTCTCGATCATCACCCAGTAATCCGGGAGATTATTTGATAATTTGACTAGTTGTATGCCACCTGTATAGCAAAAGGACACATAATTATTTTATTTAAAATATGAGAGAAAAAGTAATAAAAATTAATTACAAACCAGACAAAAAAAATAATAGTAATTAATAAATAAGTAAGGGTAGAATATAAACTGAACTAGATAATCTCTGCTCTAACACGGATGAAGGGAGAATTCGAGAAAGAAAAATGTTTTGGAAGTTCTAATTGAGCACCTCCAATTCATCGTTAATGATATGAAATGAACCATGTGAAGAGAGGAATCACACTCCTCTCTCTATTCTCTCTCTCTTCTACCTTATTAGAGGTCAAAATGAGGTGATGTATAACCACTCTTCGACAAAAAGGCTTTGGGTGCATTTAGCGAGACTTTTCGAGTCTTTTTGCTAAAAAAAAGTTATGGATGCCAAAAAATGTTAGAAAGATCTAATTTATCATTTTTAGAAATCACCTCTACTGATGTGTCACAAGTATTAAATTTTGATTTTCAAACATTCCGTCATGTGGAATCTAATCTTAATGTCACATCATTAGAGGTCATTTAGAAGTGATAAATTAGAAGGATATAACATTATTGTTGGAATTGACTCCTCACCAACTTTGATGAAGTCTTGTCATGTTTGGTTTGAATTTTTTTAAAATGTAAAAATTAATTTGATAAAAATAAATAGTAAAAAAAATGGAATTTTTGGATTATAGTCTTTGATATTAAGACTTTATAAGATAAATGACATGTAATATTTTCATAGTAGTTAAGTTCCCTCAATATTTTCGCAGAGAAGTTTCGACACAAAACGGAGAAATTTCAGATCTTCAAAGAGAAATTTTATGGAGAAATTTCAACTCGTCAAATAGAAAAATTTCTCAGTGACAAACTGAAATTTCTCTAATAATATTATTGAGAGACCTTAATTAATAAATAAATAAATAAACATATTGGACCTCTCCTACTACCAAAAGTTGGAGAGTGAAGTTCGCTAATTTTCCCAAAAAATATTTTAAAACTTTTAAAAATTATTTTTATCTTTTCAAAAAATAAAATTATATAAAAATAATAAATATTTTTTATTTTTTCATTTTTTCATCAATTTAATTTAATACTATTTTAAAACAAATTTTTTAAAAACAAATAAAATAGAGTGTTTCAAAGATGTTACGATTGCCTTTACATTTAGCTTTTGAAATGCCTTTTTAAATTGACTTCTCACCAACTTCTTCTTCTTTTTTTTTTTTTTTTTTTTTTTTTATCAACAAAGAAAAATTTCATTCAAAACATGAAAATTAAAGATACAGGAAGATGACATGGGTCAAGAGAGATTCAGAAAGTACAGACTACCTCTACTACTACTTGCATTCATCCAACCAACCCCTCGACCTCACAATTTTTTAAAATAGGATAAAAACAAAATAAAAGACTAGAAATAGAAGAAAAGTTGAGAAGAACTTAACTCCAAGGCAACACAAAAGCTCTAAAAATCATCCTATACAAGGATGCCTTGATTCCCTTTCCACGCCGAAACACACCCCCACTAACTTTGATAATTCAAAAACTTTTTCACACTTGGGACAAACACCATCCTCTACTTACCATCACATCCCACTAACCCTCCAATAATTGATTCCCCCTTTCAAACCAAAACACAACCCCCATTGACTTTGATCTTTCAAAAACCTTTTCACACCCAGGACAAAACACCATCCCTTACTTTTCATCACATCCCATTACCCTTCTAACAATTAATTACTTGCACCCCCCAAACTAACACACACACTCTCTCTCTCTCTAGTTTTCTTGTTGATTTTGGCTTTGTTGCTCATCTCTAACTCGATAAAATCCTTTAGGAAAATGTCTTCTGTACCACCAAAATCAATTTGCAATTTCTGGCCCATTTGCAAGGTGTCTTTTGTTTCATCCAAAAGGAGTCTATATTCCTCTTCCCTCTCTTCATCTTGCTGATCCAAATCCTCATCAAATTCCACCAACTTGTTCATGAAGTGCTTGTTGCATACCCAAATGGTACTAGAAGAGATTGATGATTGCGAAGGCTACGATGAATGGACAAATTTGGCATCCTTTGATTTTTTTTGTTGGAACCTTTGTGTTGTGTTTGATTGGGGGATTTGAGAAGAGATTTGGAAAGGAAAATGGAAAAGGTAGGTGAAATGTGAATAAAATATCCCTATATTTTACCTATTTTCACACATCTTTTCCCTTTTCCTTTTCAAATCTCTCAACCAAATACAGCGTTGGTGTATCTCCCTTTATTCAAGAATTTGTATGGAAGCCCCAACTCAAGAAGTGAGAGTTTCTTTCTTCTATTGTTGGTTTTGTGTATCCTATTAGGACTTTTTTTTTTTTTTTTTTTTTTTGTGTGGGAAGATATGGGCTTGAGTTGGGTTAAGGTGGTTTGCAGATAAGGCATGATTTAGGTTTAGAGATTTGCTCACTTCGTTTTGGGACAAGATGGAGTGAATGGAAAAAGAGCACAGAGCATTGGAATCTGTGCGTTGTTGTACCTCTGGAAAATTTGCTCACAAGTATCAATACCACGTGAGTCTTGAAAGGCGCAAAGGTCGGCATCGTTCCTACTATGTGTGACATCAAGAGAGTTCTCAACTTGGCTTAGAAGAGCCACGTCATCATCACCATGATTCTCTCCCGGAGCTAAGCCTTCAAAATCACCAGCCAAAACCGCACCCTCTAAGACATTGCCAAAGCGGACTGAGATATCTTAACCTACATTGATTTGATCACCATCATCCTTCTTACCCTGTACATCCCTGGTCTTTTCACTAAGAAAGCCTTCAACATAATTAGATTCATTGATACCTTCATCAATCTTAACTACCGCTTTGGGGTAGTAAGAAGAGCCTAACATGAAGATCTTCTGAAATTCCAACTCTGAAACTCTAATGCCAGAAATAAAGCGACCAACTTTCAACTTTTAGAATACATTAACACTATGTTTGGGAACCTAAGAGAGAAAAGACAAGAAATGATTACTTAAGTTATAAGAAAAAAGAAAACAAAAGAAATGATTATGATTTCTCTCCTTCTTGTTTAGATAAGTAAGAAATTAAAAAAAAAAAGAAAAAAAAAGAAATGATTATGATTTCTCTCCTTGTTTGGTTAGATTTTATAAGAGAAAAGAAAAGAAATTGTTTTTTTGTTATATTACCAAAATAACCTTTTTAAATTTTGTTTGGTTAGATTTATTTTATTTTTACAGGGACAAAATTGGTATTATAAAAATACAAGAATCTGTTGGTTTCTTTTCTCTCCCAATCTCTCCACTTTTGGGAAGATTGAAAATGAGGGTTATAAGAGAAATGAGTTTATCTCCGTTTCTCTCTATTTCTCCACATTTTTCTTCACTTAAGTTATCCAAACAAGTAAGAGAAATGTATATCTCTCCATTTGTTTTTTTTTCTCTCCAAATCATTCAATCCAAACATAGTGTAATTGAATTTTTGAATTTTGTTTCCACAAGAACTTTACCTCTTTCCAGTTCCATGCGTGAGGCAGTTTTTCCATCAACAGAAAAAACTCGGCCCCAGTTGTTAGCAATTTTGGTGAAAGTTGTGGAGTTCCAAACATTAAGGGGAACCCCTTCAATAGCCAACAAAACTCTCCTTGAAAGCATAAACTCTCTATAATGTCACTCATACACTTCATCGAAACAAGTTTCTAACCACCACCTGCTCCCTTGAAGCACATCCTTCATATCTTCCACAGTATTAAAATGTAAAAGAACCTTTGAACCACTTAATGGTTTGTGTAAACACCTCATTTTTGACCGCTCTTAAGACTCGGGGGCCTCAGGTTGATTGCTTGAGGATGAAGGCTATTGTTATGCAAAGGTTCAATTTCTTCGGCAAGAGGAGCTTCAAATCCTAACCTTACACCCCATTTTGGACCAAAACTATTTTAGACCTTAAAACCCTCTCTTTCAAAATATTTTTGAAAAAAGTTTCTACGATGTTCTGTGGCT
The DNA here is from genome assembly GCA_025200525.1 of Camellia lanceoleosa. NCBI lineage: Eukaryota > Viridiplantae > Streptophyta > Magnoliopsida > Ericales > Theaceae > Camellia > Camellia lanceoleosa. Next base: position 120,243,036 of record CM045769.1, on the reverse strand, counting down.
CGCATTTCATTGAAAATTGCACTTTTTCGGTAAACCGAGCAAGGACAAAGTGGAGACAAATGAAAGGGAGGTGAACTCTTTGAAAAAATCTTTAAAACTTATTGTTTAGAGGTTTGGAGTTGAAGAAAATAGGAGAAGGGGGAAGAAAACTAGTTTAGGATAAGTGAGGCATGAATTTGGTTAGGACAAAACTGAGCAGCCTTCAGTAAAATAGGCATATCTCTTTGCACACTTAGAATTTAGATGTAAGGCTACTTCCATTAGAAAGTAGACTTCTGGGGATTCAATTTAGACTCAAGAATGACTTGCAAAAGAGTCCGGATGAAGGAGATATGCCCATTGGAAGTCGGGCCTGAAAAATAGTTTTTGGCCACTGATGTGGCTTGCCGGCCCCATGCAGGCCATAGGTGAGGTTTGCCGGCCATGTGCTGGCCAGGGGTGAATTTTTCCAGCCATGGATGAAATTTTCTAGCCACCAGTAATGGCCGGCCAACCATTGGTGTCAAAAATCAATTTTTTGTACAGATATTTTCCCTCTAGTTATTCCACACTACTCCAGCTATCCTATATTGATATTTTCAACCTGAAGCCATATATTTCTATATATAGAGGACCTTCTCTATCGTTTTCAAGGTTGAAAAAATTTTGGGAGTCTCTCTCTCTACAATTCTCTTTCTCTAGATTTCTCTATCTCTCTCTTGAACTTTTGTGCATACAAGTGTAAATACACTTCAAGTTTGCCTATCAACCCTTAACCAAAGTTGCTTATCTTTGGGCTGAAGTTACTTGGAGAAGTAAAAGTCCTACTAGGATTGTGCCACATGGAACCTATAAAAGCTCACAAACATCACCTATGGAGAGGTAACGCAACTTTGATTCCTGAATCCATAGAGCTTTTGTCTATTTGTCTAGCTTATTAACTTAGGTATCGGAGAGGTTTCCGGCACCCACCCGCCGGCTAGCTCACGTTTGTATTTTCAGATAGTAGAACGACGTCGTACGGAGGAGCGCAGAATTGATCAACAGGATTATACGAGAAGGTTTATTTTTTTCCCGTACAATTGGCGCCGTCTGTGGGAATACAGACAAGAACAAAACCTCTTGATCAAGCTTTTCCTCTTGAAGAATCAATGGCGCACAACGAAGATTTACCACAGTCCACCATCGACGGACAAACACCAGAAGGAGGTGCGAGGCGCGAAGGCCTACCTCTCATCCCTCCTATGGCGGATTTAGAACCACAAAGACAGAATCTTAGGAGGGATACAAGGGGAAGAAGGCGGACTAATAGCCCCCATCACTCTCGTTCGCAAAGTCCAAAAAGACAGAGGTGGAGGATCGATCCTCAGGCTTTGGAGGATCACGTCAAGGAGCAAGACGAGTTGATACGACAAATGGCAGCGGACATGGAATCTCTAAAGCGCCAGGTGTAGGGAAAATGAGTGACGACAGGAGAGGGGCACACAAACAAGATGCCCGCTCGCCGCTAGGAAGGTCGTAGTAGGAATACCACACCCTCTCAAGCAGAAAGTAGAAGCCTCAGGACAGGTGATACGCAATCTAGATCTTCCAAAACTTGTCACTCCAGGTCTGAGAGGACGAGATCTAAGAGATCATACACTGAGGGAAGCACGTATTGGCCCTCACATACACACCAAACAAGATCCAGGCAGACGGAGTTGCCCAGATCATCTGATTTACGAACCGTGCTCGAAGAAAAGGCACGATGGAAGGAGGATGCCAGGGTACGCAACCCACATAGAGTTTCTGCCCTACAGCGGTTGGCTCCTCGGACGCATGGAAGCGTCGAGGTTGGAATGCCAATACCGCGCCCTGCCTACGAACCAACGGACAAGGCATTAGCGAGGCTGCAGACCTCACCGTTCATCCCGGCAATAGAGAACGCACCCCTACCATTAGGCTTCCTTCAGCCCAAATTTACTACATATGAGGGGAAGATGGACCCCTACTCACACTTGAGCCACTTTCGCCAGGTCATGGCTGTATACCGACGAAACGAGGCCTTGATGTGCATCATCTTCCCATCTAGCCTTGGCGACCTAGGCTTGACTTGGTTCGAGAAACTTCCAGAAGGCAGCATAGCCTCTTGGGCGCAATTGGCGGAGGCGTTCGTAACAAGGTTCCGAACAAACACAAAAACCTCGGTGGAGATCGACTAGCTACTCTCCATCGATATGGGCGACAAGAAGACCTTAAAATCCTACAACAGTCGTTACTGGGAGACCTTCAACCAGATTAGGGACTGCCCCACCAATCTCGCCATTGCATAGTACAAAAGAGGCCTTCCAGTCGGCAACAGACTAAGGCACTCAATCACCATGACACCGCCCCTCACCATAGAAGCCTTGATGGAAAGAGTGCATCAGTACATCAGGGTGGAAGAGGATGGCGCACGTGCCAAAGCAAAATCTGGGATGACCACAATACTAGAAAAGAAGGCCTCAGCAAAGGTCAACACGGTAGATCGTCCGAACAGAAACGGACGTGAAAAGCGAGACAACGGAGAGGACCAGGATAAAATATGGTTGAGAGTTCGCACTGCCATAACCACGGTCTTCAAAAAACCGATCTACTGAATTCTAAGTGAAATAAGAGACGAGTCTTTCGTCAGATGGCCTGCCAAGCTAGGAGAGGCCCAGAAGGACTACGACGAGAGGTCGCGGTGCACCTTCCATAAAGAAAAGGGACACCGCACTGAAAATTGCACGCCATTGCGATAGCACCTAGAGGAGTTGGTTGCAGCAGGTCACTTGGATAAGTACATTGAAGGAGGAACGCAACTAGCCCCCCAGGACCATAATAACCCCAACGGGATGCTGATCGACGCCCCACCTCAAGGCATTATCAATGTGATACATGGAGTCTTTGAACCTGAGCGTGTATGCGAGCTCAGAGGATCAATCAAAAAGGCTGAGCATTTAAGAGAGGTACTAAGTGCCCAACCTGCCATCAAGAAAGGGAAGACAGAGGCCACGAACGTCATGTCTTTTTTGGATAAAGACTTGGCAAGGATATATTGCCCTCACAATGATGCCCTGGTCGTCACTCTTCGAGTCAAGGATTTTGACGTCAAGCGAATTTTGATTGACTAGGGTAGTTCATGTGAAATCATCTACTACGAAACATTTAAACAATTGAAGCTACAAGATAAAGACTTGGCACCTGCCGTATCTCCCCTGATTGGATTCAACTCCATGCCAAAATGGCCCGTCGGCAAAATAATCCTCCCAGTCAAGGCAGGAAGCGTGACGAAACAAGTGGAGTTCTGGGTATTGAAAGTCCCCTCCACTTACAACATCATCTTGGGCAGAACATGGCTACATGCCATGCGTTCGGTGGCGTTATCTTACCACCAAGTAATGCGGTTCCCCAACGACGCCGGGGTAATTGAAGAAGTCTATGGAGATCAGATCATGTCAAAGCAATGTTTCGTCACGGTGAATGGCAGCCACGCTGCCAAAGGATACGTTCATTCGGTGGAAGAACCTGAGAGCAATAAACTATTTGCAGATGTCGGCAAAGCAGCTGATCAGAAGGCGGTGGAAGACTTGGTAGAGGTAAGAATAGATGAAAAGAACCCGGATAAGTTCTTTTTGCTCGGTTCGTCGTTGTCCAGCACGGAGAGATTGGAGGTATTGGAATTTTTGACCTCTAACATCGAAGTATTCGCTTGGACACCATACGACATGCCAGGCATTGATCCCAACTTCATCTGTCACCAACTCAATGTCCACCTATTCGCCAGACCAATCATTCAACGCGCACGTAGATCGACACTCCATTATGCCGAGATAGTGGCGGAAGAAGTAGGAAACCTGCTGGAGGCAGGAGCAATTAGAGAGGTGCACTACCCAAGATGGATCTCCAACACAGTCGTAGTACCAAAGAAGAATGGCAAATGGTGTGTCTGCGTCGACTACAAAATAGTCAACAAGGCGTGCCCAAAAGACAGCTTTCCTCTCCCACGGATAGATCAACTGGTCGACCTAACGGCGGGGCACCACAAACTTAGCTTTCTGGATGCATACAGAGGCTACCACCAAATCGCAATGCATGAACCAGACCAGGAAGTAACATCTTTCACAACGCCAAGAGGACTATACTGCTACAAGGTCATGCCCTTTGGCCTAAAGAACGCAGGGGCGACATTCCAGAGAATGGTCACCAAGATGTTTGAGCCATTGTTAGGCAGAACAATGGAGGCTTACATCGACGACATGGTGGTCAAGAGCAAGGATGAGAATGACCATTTGAAGGACCTAGGTGAGATGTTTGAGATCCTGAAAAAGCACAAGTTACGCCTGAATGCGTCAAAGTGTGCATTCGGAGTAAGATCTGGCAAGTTCCTGGGCTTCCTGGTAACCAACCGGGGTATAGAGGCAGATCCCTCCCAGATCAAGGCTATTCAGGATTTGGAGAGACCAAACTCAGTGAAAGAAGTGTAGTATCTCACCGGCATGGTGGCTACGCTCAATCGGTTCATAAGCTGATCATTAGACAGACTACGACCATTCTTCCATGCTCTAAAAGCTAAATTTGAGTGGGACGAAGAATGCGACCAAGCTCTGGAAAACTTGAAAGAATACATGTCTTCTCCACCACTACTTGTGACCCCTATACCTGGAGAAGAACTCTTCTTGTACCTAGCAGTCTCGCAGCATGCAATCAGTGCAGTGTTGGTTTGTGTAGAAGGAATCCAATACCTGCCCATCTATTATGTCAGCAAGACATTGCTGGGCGCCGAAACAAGGTACTTGCCATTGGAAAAACTGGCATTGGCCTTAATGATGGCCTCAAGGAAGCTATCGCACTACTTTCACGCCCATACCATAGTTGTCCTCACAGCCTTCCGATTAAAGGCTTTGTTTGAAAGGGCGAACTTCTCTGGACGAATTCTGAAGTGGGCAGTAGAGTTGGGACAATACGACATCAAGTTCTAACCCAGGACCGCAATAAAGGCACAAGCTTTGGCAGACTTTGTCGTGGAATTCACTCCAGGAAGTCATCGTATCTGCCCAGTCGACCTGACTGAAACAGCCGTACTAGGAATGGAAGTTGACGTCGGAATAACGCAACCCCTGGTACTGATTACTCAGTCAGGTCACAAGGTAGACCAGAGCAAAGGAAGCAAGCGAGGAGCAAACCATGCTATACCAAGTCTAGACTCGCCAACAAATAAAGACTTGGTACAATTAGGTAGCAAGGGGCAGACAGCAAGCATGGACCTTAAAGAAGGCACCAGCAACATGGAAGATCCCAAGGCATCATCTGATCCCTCCACTTGCTAGAAGTTGTTCGTCGGGGAGATGTGGAAGCTCTTCGTGGATGGAGCATCCAACCGGCATACAGCAGGACTCAGCATAGTCCTCATCTCTCCGGACGGCCTAGTAGTAGAGCAGGCAGTCAACCTTGGCTTCCCAGCATCAAACAACGAAGCGGAGTATGAAGCGCTTCTTGCAGGTCTCAAATCAGCATTCTACATGAAGGCCACCGAACTAATGGTTTACAGGGACTCACAATTAGTGGTGAACCAAATATCTGGCGACTACGAAGCAAAGGATGACAGGATGGCCAAGTACCAAGAGTTGGTCAGAACAGAGATTAAGAAGTTTGAAGTGGTGAGGATAGAACAGATTGATAGGGAGGAAAACAGCAGAGCTGACGAACTAGCAGGCTTCGCCTCAATGGCAGATACCTCCATCCCTCATCCATTACTGATCGACTACCTGCCAAGACCAAGCATTGAAGACCCAGAAGCAGAAGAGGTATGTTGCGCCGATCTAGGCCCTTCTTGGATGCATCCCATCATATTGTTCCTAAAAGATGGCACCCTACCAGAAGACAAGAAAGAGGCCAACAGAATAAGAGTAAAATCACTACGATTTTGGCTCTCCCCATCATTGGCATTATACAAGAAATCATTCTCAGGACCCTACCTAAAGTGTGTTCACCCCAGCAAAGTAGAAGCATTCTTGTTCGAAATACACGAGGGCGTATGCGGAAGCCATCAAGGAGGAAGATCATTAGCATACAGGGCAATCTCGCAAGGATACTGGTGGCCATATATGCAAGCAGACTCAGAAAAGTATGTCAAAAAATGCGAAAAGTGCCAAAAGTTTGCGCACCAAATACACCAACCTACCAAAGAACTTTTACCTCTCACTAGCCCATGGCCTTTCGCAGTGTGGGGCTTAGACATAGTAGGGCCACTTCCAACAGCACCAGGCAACAGGAAGTTCTTTCTTGCGGCAACCGACTACTTCACAAAGTGGGTGGAAGCAGAAGCCTTGGCCTCAATCAAGGAAAAAGATGTGAAGAAGTTTGTTTGGCAGAACATCATCACTCGATTTGGCATACCAAAAGGACTAATCTCAGATAATGGCACTCAGTTCGACGGCAGAATCTTCAAAGGCTTTTGTGAAGAGTACAAGATAGAGTTCTACAATTCTACGCCAGCATATCCCCAAGAAAATAGTCAGGTAGAAACATCAAATAAGGTCGTCTTAGATGGATTGAAGAAAAGGTTAGAGAAGGCAAAAGGCAAGTGGGCAGAAGAACTCCCTCATATTTTATGGGCTTACCGCACCACACCTCGGCGATCGACAGGAGAAACACCATTCTCCTTATCTTACGGCATGGAGGCTGTCATACCACTAGAAGTTGGCCTCCCCACGATTCGAAGCGAAAACTTTGATCCAGACTTAATCGGCGAAGCCATAGCATTGGAACTTGACCTTGCGGAAGAAAGAAGAGACAGAGCATTGGTTCACATCGCCTCCTACCAACAAGAACTGTCCAGAAAGTATAACAAAATAGTGTATCCAAGACAATTCAAGATCGGAGATTGGGTGCTGCACAAAGTGATGGGAAACACTTTGGTTCCAAGAGATGGCAAGCTAGGGCTTAATTGGGAAGGGCCTTACAAAGTGGTCGGATTAGCTTGCAAAGGGGCATACCACTTAGAAGATGAGGACGGCAAAGCAATTCCCAAACCATGGGACACTGCCAATCTCAAGTTATTTTATTTTTAGCTTTTTTTCTTTTAAAGTATGTGTAATTTTTTTTTTTACTTTCTCAATAAAACAAGTCGATTCTTTTCAGCATAATTGTTTTCAATAGAGGGTAACTTTAGTGAGTTAGGAGCATTGTGAACATAGTTGGCCGGAATAACCAACTATGAACCCTCCTAAGCCCAAGATTAGGATCTAGGCTGCAGGACGTTTGGTCGGAATAACCAAACACTTTATTCTAGGTTGGTTGGAAAAACTAACTTAAAGGTTGGCCGGATTAAACCAACACCCCTCCTAAGCCCAAGATTAGGATCCAGGCTGCAGGACGTTTGGTCGGAATAACCAAACATTTTATTCTAAGTTGGCTGGAAAAACCAACTTAGAAGTTGGCTAGATTAAACCAACACCCTTCCTAAGCCCAGGATTAGGATTCAGGCTGCAAGACGTTTGGTCGGAATAACCAAACATTTTATTCTAAGTTGGCTGGAAAAACCAACTTAGAAGTTGGTTGGATTAAACCAACACCTTTCCTAAGCCCATGATTAGGATCCAGGCTACAGGACGTGTGGTTGAAATACCCAAACATATTGTTCTAAGTTGGCAGGAAAAACCAACTTATAGGTTGGCTAGATTAAACCAACTCTTTGTACTCTTCAGCCGAAATAAGTATATCGGCTGAAGAGTGGTTGGCTGGATTAAACCAACTCTTTGTACTCTTCAGCCGAAGTAAGTATATCGGCTGAAGAGTGGTTGGCTGGATTAAATCAACCATTGTTACTCTTCAGCCGAAGTAAGATATTTCGGCTGAAGAGTGGTTGGCTAGATTAAACCAACTCTTGTTACTCTTCAGCCGAAGTAAGTTTAAGGCTGAAGAGTGGTTGGCTGGATTAAACCAACTCTTTTTTACTCTTCAACCGAAGTAATTATATCGGTCAAAGAGTGGTTGGCTAGTAAGTCAGATTGACCAACTGAAACCGGAATACGGTATCTCGGCCGAAAATATGGCAAGTTACAGTTAGAAGTAAACTAGAATAACAGTTGGAACAAGAAAAAATGATTTCCATTGATCTAGTTCAAAAAGATTACATGGGAGGGGCTCCTAGCCCGGTTACAAGTCAAAGCAAAGAAAAGAAAAAGAAAATTACAAAATCAATCAAAAAGGTCTTCAAGGTTAACATCAACACGAATGTCGGTGTCAGAGGCAAGAGCAATCTCGGTTTGAAGCTCGGTCTGTATTGGAAGCACGGTTTCGGTCGTTAAGCCTTCCACCGTTGGCTCCAACCGAGCTGATTGATCATCTGTTCGCTCGTTGACAACCGGAGTCTCAGTTTGCTCATTTTCTTCATCGTCATCAGACGCCTCAAGAAATTGCTTCTGGAGATCGGCAACGTACTCCGTCAGTGAGGCCGGAATGAAATACTGTGGAGCATTGTAGAACTCGGTGTCAGAGCCGCAACCGAGCTGCTCCACAACACCTCTCTAGCCGCACTTGAAGAACAAATCCTTGGCGGCCTCACATTGGGGAATGTAGAGGGCCTCCGCCTCCTTGAATCCTTCAGCATTGGCGCCACCCACCTTCTCCTTCAGCTCGGCGATCTCAGCGTCTTTCTTCCCTTCGAGCTTGACTAGCTCACGAAGGTACTTATCTTTCATCATGGCCAACACCTTTTGTTTGTCGGCTTCAGCCGAGGTAACTAGTCCGGTTAGACGAGCTACCTCGGCCTCTAGCTCGGTTGTCTTTTGTTGGGACTCCTTTAGCTCGGCGATCTTGGCTTCGGCTTCTGCCATCGTCTGCCTTACTGTTTTCTTGAGCTCCAGCACCTTCTGATGGGCAATTTGGCTTTTTTGGAGAGACTGAAACAAATGGAAAGAAATCAATGACGAAACCAAACTGAAAGTTGGCAAAAATTAGGAGACAAGAAGGGCGTCTTACCAAGATCATGGATTTGGTGGCCGATTGGATGGCCCTTAGTTCGGTCAGATTCTGGTGGTGTTCCATGTTTGCTGGAAGCCAAACACTCTTGGCGAGATTAAATGCTATCAAGTGATCCTTCTCAGCAACCACCGAATCAGTCGCCTGGATATCTCGGTTTTGAAACCGGAGCCTGGGTGCCCACCTGGAGGTAGACCGGTCAGGAGACTCCGGTTGTGGACTCGGTTGGCGGCTCGGTGGATGGGTGGTTACGACTTCGTCCGCTAGGCGCTGCTTGGTTGGGGTAGTCCGGGTGCGCTTAGATGGGCGAGATGAGGAGGGCTGAGATGGAAGGGCCACCACAATTTCCTGTGTTTGGGGTGGTGGCGGTACTTCGGCTCTATTGGTCTCGGTCAAAAGAGCCCTCACTCTGTTTCTTTTTGCCATCTCTTGTTCGGCGGTTAGGGGGACGAGGTTGATCTGGGGCAAGGTTGGGTCCGGTTCGGGGGCGTCTTCTAGGAGAAAGTCAGTTACTCTGGCTTTTCGACGACCGCTGTATCTGTAGGTCGGCTTGAAATTTAACAACAGCCTTTCTCAACTCCGCCGTAGTCTTGTTGGAGAGGATGCTTAGATTGGGGTGGCTATAAAGTGAATGGAGATGAGCTGAATCTGCATAAATAAAAGCAATATTTAGATCGGTTTAGAATAGGAAGCCGAGGTAAAAGAAAAGAACAAAAGAAACCGAAGTAAGTTATACTGGGGATTCCTTTGTTCCAGTTTATACTTCGGCCAGGAATCTGGGCTTGATGATCCACAAAATTCCCAGACACCCAGAAAAAATCGTCATCGTTCAAATCTTTATCTGGCGTATCCTTTATTATTTTTTCACGCCGGCGGCGTATTCTCAAATAATAGACCTACCCATCATCTTTGGAGCCTATGGAGTACTGGTGGAATATTTCGGCAAGGCCGAGGTTAAGACTGGCTTGGCGATTTAGTTCGGCTATTCCCATTATTATACGGTATGAATTGATGGAAAGCTGGGTTGGGCATATTCTGGTTTGCCTAAGGAATTCACAGATTAAGGGTTGAACTGGAAATCTTAGTCCAGTTTCTATTATTGAAAGAAGGGTAAAGGGTACAAATCCCTCATTTCCCCAAGGTGTGGTATTTTGTTCGGCTAAAGTCAGTTGGACGTCGTCAGGTATATTATAATCTTTGTAGAATTCGGCTAGACCGCCAGTTGTGTTTACCAAAAATCTATACTTCCCCATTTACTTTATAAATTAAAAATAAATTAGTTCGGTCAAAAAATTGTGCTCAGTAGCTCGGTTGAGCGCGCAGAGGAGTGCCTGGGCAACCTAAGTCTGCAAAGTGGAAAACAAAAGGTGTTAAGCACAGATCGTTGACCGCGCTACAATATCAATGCAAAGACAAAAGAATAGGGTTAGTTAGCTCGGTTTGAGCAAGGGGTTCGATAGTTCGATTTGTGTATATGGGGTTGGTTACCTCGGTTAGCCTCTAGGGGCAGCTTTCTTAGTTCGGTTTAAAACTAAGAAAGCTAGTTTAGCCCCGAAAGGTTAGCTCGGTTAGAATTAAGGTTTCTCGTTATTAAGTCTAGACTTAGCTCAGTCAAAAGGTTATTGAAACTACTGGTATACACGCGCAAGTTCTAGTTCGGTTCTGGTATGGCTAGGTCTACACATAGCATAAACAGTATCTTAGTTCGGTTGGGACATGTTTATGGATCAAACACAGTGTTCTACAGATTACTTCGTAGAATTCATGGGGTTCTTATGAAGTTTTTTTTCCAGAAAACGCAAGGCAGAAAAAAGTAAAAACAGTGTTTTGTGAAAACACATGGTATGGATTAAACGAAAGCAAAAGCAAGAAGGATAGATTTGAGTAACTCACCTGGACAAGAGGAGGAAACTGAGAATGGATGCCAAGAACAACGAAGAACACGAACACAGCAAGCTGGGGATTTTAGAAGCTCAAGAACGAGAGAGAAGAGAGTGAATGTTTTGGTAAGTAATTCAAAAATGAGAGGATTGTTTTGTGTAAAAGGCAAAAAAAGGTGGGACTGTTCAAATCTTTGCGAAATCTGAGGCGTGGCGGTACAAGCAAAAGAACCAATCAGAGGCTGCCACGTGTCCTTGGAAGGAGAAACGTCTCAATTGCTGTGACTAAATAGACGTTTTGATCGGACATGCACAGCTCGGCTGGAAAGGCTAAAGGGTTGTAGCTCGGCTGGAAAAGCTAAAGGATTGTAGCTCGGTTGGAATGGCTTACGAACTCTAGCTCGGCTGATGGACAGGTAATCCCTATCATGCTATGCAGATGGAATTAAGGAGAAATTGAGAGGGTAATTTATATAGAAATTGGGCTGAGCTGGATAATGGGCCATTATGGGCCGCTGTACAGAGTGTTGATTAGAATAGCCACGAAGTTACTCCGGTCTTGAATAGGCCTATTAAGTTGGTCCGGCCCCAAGCCGTACTAGTTAGTCCGGCCTTGAAAGGGCCTTATTTATAGTCCGGTTCAGAAGAGTATTGAGGATACTTCGGCCGCTGAAGTTAGTTCGGTCATGGTATATATAACAGAGGTATGCTGTGCCTCTATTAAGGACTTGGGTCTGGGGGGTTAGTTCGGCTGAAACTCCTTATGGATAGCTCGGTCTTAAGCATTTTAAGCCGAGGTAAGAAAGTGACGCAAGAGCCGAACTAACAGTTTGATCAGTTACTCCAGTTAGTCTTGCATGACAATGATTATTTCGGTCATATGGTAGTCCAGCCATGATAAAACCATCTCACTTGGTTTAAGCAGTGAGGGGGGGTGTTGAAAGATGAGCATTATCTTTCAGGAGTATGAATCCTAGGAGAACTCTGCATGGAGAAGTAAAAGTCCTACTAGAATTGTGCCACATGGAACCTATAAAAGCTCACAAACATCACCTATGGAGAGGTAACGCAACTTTGATTCCTGAATCCATAGAGCTTTTGTCTATTTGTCTAGCTTATTAACTTAGGCATCGGAGAGGTTTTCGGCACCCACCCGCCGGCTAGCTCACGTTTGTATTTTCAGATAGTAGAACGACGTCGTACGGAGGAGCGCAGACTTGATCAACAGGATTATACGAGAAGGTTTATTTCTTTCCCATACACTTGGGACCCTCTTTGAGCTCTAGAAGGTGGTCTTGGCTTGATTTATTGCCTCATTTGTGTCTTCCCTTCAAGAGGTATAACACTCTCTTTTTGCACTTGTCTTGCACACTTGTTTTGCCATCTTTCTTCAACTATTTTTGGCCTGATTTTGAACTGTAAAAAACTCTATTTTTGTGGCCTAAAAGTGGTGGTTTGAGGCCATTTTCAGTTAAGAGGAGGTTCACTCTTCTTGCTTTTTTGCTTGTAAAGCTTTTGTGCCTTTGTTCACCACTTTTAAACCAACCTTTTTGGACTTTTTAACCACTAAATTTCAGAGGTTTTTCAGTGGCAAAAATCTCATTTTGAAGTCCAAAATTGGAGGGTTAGCCTCCCCTCCTTGTGTCTTGTTTGCATGCTTAGTTAGCCTTACATGTTAGCATGTTTTTATAGCTTAAGTCCAGCATGTTTTAGCCTCTGAAATAGCCTGCTTTAGCTCTGTTTTGGGGTGTTTGGTTCATTTGAACTTTGTTTTGTGTAGTTGTAGTGTAAGTCCTTGCACTAACCTGTTGTTTTAAGGCTTTAAACATCATTGGTGTGATTTGATTGCATGTTTTTAGTGCTTTTATCACTCAATTTCAGCACTTAAATCTCTGTAACCTCCCCCTTTGCTTCACTCTTTCATTTGCTTTTGAGGGTTGTTTCAAACTTGGGATCCTTTAAGTTTGAGATTGAGGTCATGCTCAATAGTTTAATCCTCTTTGAGGGTTCATTATCAAAAGCATGATCTCTCTCTTGCTTGATACTATCCCTTGGTTGACACTTCCTTCACTTTAGAGGACACTCACCAATAGAGAAATTGATTAATGAATGATTTGATAATTAAAATGTGTAAACAAAATTGACAAGTAAAAGTGACAAGATAAGCATGTCTTTGTGTTGCATTGCATGCGTTCAAATTGGACGTTAATTTGAACACAAGAAACATGGGACATTTCATACTCAAAAGTGATGAAATGTGCCACTTTCCTAGGTCTCCATTGCCCCTGATCATGCATGATAGGGTGGTGGTCTTGTTGGTCATATTTGTGCATTTATCGAAATTGTACAACTTGGATCTTTGGCCATCATGTAATGAACTTGCTTGGTTGGTGGTTTTTGGATCCAAATGTGTCACTCCTTTGAGATATTGAAATAATAAGGAGGGATACAGTACAAACAAATCCTTGAGAAAACCCTCTTTTTGCTCTGTTTGTACTCTTTTGCAGTATGATGACCCAGTGCATTAGTGGCTGGTAGTGCATCATTTATAGCCGACAGACCACCATTTATGGCCAGTAAAGGGCCGGCAGCATCCCTCCATGGCCGGCAGGCCACTGATGTAAACCTTAGCAAAGATTTGGTAAGGTGGAACAGAAAGGTTCTGGAAATGCTTAACCCTGCAAACAGAGACTTTCAAGAGCAAAACAAAGGTCTTTTCGGGGTGAAAATCGGGCATGTGTATCTTCTACTTCCCGAGGCAGAGCAATGACAGCATAGTTTAATATCTTAAATGCTCAGTTCATGCGCATTTATGTTGTAAATTAATTAATTAGTTGTAGCTAATTAAGAGTTGTAATTAATTAGTTAGTTTAACTAATTATTCAATTCTAGTTTGTAATAATTAGTTAACTAGAATAGTTAATTAATTCGAGTTTTGTAATAATTAGTTAGCTTAATTAGCGTATCTAGTTGGTTAGCTTATTCATTCGGACCCTTTTCCGCGAGGGCGTAATGTTGTAATAAGTGTGCATGCATGTGTGTATGTTTTCCAACCCCACGTCTTTCTCCCTTTTATTTAATCACTTTTGATGGTTAGATTAGGGACATGTTTTAATTAGCATACCTTATGCTTACATCCATCCATTCATATTCCATGCACCGAGGCTTGGCACATCATTCAAACTACATTGTCATTTCAATACTTCGTTGAATACGTATTTAAATCGCATGTTGTTCAAATCGATCCATATGCCATATTAGTAGCCGAGCCTATTAATTACATTCTTCGCATGTGTCGCATTAGGCATCTTGTATAATTAGGAATCATGCATATTTCACTAACTCATATTTTCCTAGCTCGGAGTACTAGATGAGTTTTTACACTTTAGCATACTTGCATAAGTGTGAATGATGTCATGATTAGTATGCTTGCCATGAGGTTATGTGCTTAAATGCTAAATTGCTTGAATGCCTATGGATGAAGGCTCGTTGTTTGAATTGGAACAATTCAACAAATGTGAGTTTTAAGCCCACTTTGTTGAGTGGCAAATCATATTTTAAGCTCACTATGTTTGGTGGCAAAACCGTAATCTTTAAGCCCATTTGAGATGGCAAACTCAAACTATTTTCGCAAACAAACATGAGTTGAATTGTTCCAAGTCTTGCAAACTAGTCTATACTTGATCGGAACAAGAGCACATAATGTTTATAAAAAATCATATCATGATTAGTAGAGGCCGATCTTTGATCGGGCGAGCGGGGGTGCTTAATTCATGACATTCCCTTCTCATACCCAAGTTCCCGAGCCGATGCAACTTTAGTGATGATAGACACGGGGCCTTTGGCACGAGTCATAGGTTTCCTAAATTTCTCCAAAATAAAATATTTAAGTAGCGACTCTGTATTTGGAAAAGCAGTCTAATTTTGACACTTTTTGATTCAAAAATTAATTTTCCAAAAAACGATTTGCCGGATTTGAATTCTTTGGCCATTATCAGTTTCACATTGCACTTGTGAGATTAGATTCAGAACCACAGGAGTTCGAATTGTAAGACTTTCTTTCAAACTTTCGAAAGGGGATGCGAAAAAGCCGAGCTACAGTTTGATTATTATTTAATTGACCCCTTCAATTCTCATTGCCTCCTCGATCATAGGAATGATTTTGAAATCTTTGGCTATACCACATCCACATGTCTTTGCTCAAGAATCGTCAATCTCTTTTGCTTCAACGGTGAAAAAAGAACCATGATGGACAATTATTATTTTTCTTTCAACTCTTTATTTATATGATATTTTTTTTTTATAATTTTTAATTTCCTATGTTCTCCCCATTTAACAATAATATTTTCAAAGTCCTTCCTTTAGAAAAAGTTAGGAGGCAGCTTCTAAAATGCATTTTCAAATGACTTTTCATTGGTATTTGATAACTTAATTCAGCATTTAAAATTAAATATATTAAATAAAAATTAATTAAATCAATTTGATAATCACAATTAATATCACTTACAATTTAAGTGATTCTCAAAATGCAGGATAAAAAGAAGAAAAAAAATTAAGTAATACAAAACTTATTTAATTTTGACTAAATTTATAAGTATAAAACATAACTATCAACATATACTATTATAAGGTTTTGGTTATGTTTGTTGGAAAGGATTAGAGAGGGATTAGACTAAGGGCCAGTTTGTTTCGGGGGATATAGATGAGGGGATTGAACTAGGATAGATGTGGAACCTACTCTAATTGTATTTGTTTGCAAAATAGGGAAGGCGATTCATATTCCCTTAGGACTATGATAGGCCTTGGAAGAGGGGATTAGCAAAGGCCTCAAAGGAAAAAGTTTTGTATACCAATAGGGTACCAAGTAACACTATCCTTCCAAGGGTTAGGTTTCAAAACTAGTCAGGAAATTAGCTTGGAAAAAAATTATTTTGCCCATGTTGTATGTTGTGTTTTTTTTTTTTGGTATTATGTCATTATATATATATATATATATATTAAAATAATATAATACAAAAAAATATTTATAAAATATAATGTTTAATATTAAAATATATCAAAAACACTAAAGGGTATTTATGGTATTTTATATAGTTAATCCCCTCACTAAAATATTTCACAAACAAACACAATTTTTCTTAGTCTATTCAATAACAATCCCCATACTAATAATCCATTTACTAAGAGTCTCCACACTAACAACCTCACCCAACCTAACTCTAAAAATAAATGAGCCCTAAGGGACATGTAAGGCACGCAGTTTAGATTTTATCTATTCTAGTCTGACATTTGCTTGGCCAAATTGCTAGTGTGGATCAAACTGCTAATCTCCGATTATAAAAGTCTATCCAATTCTACCCTTGGGACAATTATTCCTCCTCCAGATTATCTTTTCCCCAAGGTAAAAAAATATTTTTTCAAAGCTTCTGCCATTTTTATTGTGTATAATCTTATCTAACAATTTTACAGTATTAAAACAAAAATATGTGAAACCTATAGTTTTAGTTATTCGCATATTTCTTAATCCTATTTCCAAAACAAACATGCCCTTTAGATAGGACATAGTCCTAAGATGTCATCCTAAGATTATTCCAGATATTAAACAATAGCATTGATAGGGGGAAAAATTGGTTGTTATGCATCTCTAATGCTTCCACATCCCAAGTTCTTAAGGAAATCTTACTTATGCATCAGAGGATGCTTAACATCTGCTCCTATAAACAACATTTAAAAAAAAAAAAAAATTAGAAATTTATTATTTGTATCACAGGTTTGTTCAACAGAGTTTATATGATATTTGTCAGGTTGTTGGACTACCATTGTCCTCAAAACTAGTTTTGGGTAGTTGTTAAGAGCAGGATGGCCACTCACAAATGCTTTGTTCTTTCAGTTTTGATTTCTCTTTTTTAAAATAATTTTCTTATTATGAAAATGTTGTAGTATACTAACAAAATTTTCACACAAAAAAATTATTCAGAAAAATATGTGAGTGGTTTATTATTATTATTATTATTATTATTATTATTATTATTATTATTCCAAATGATGAGTCTTTTATTTTTAAATTATGGAACCATAATTAACCATATCATTCTATGTCAAAAAAAGTATACATATTTCTTTTGGAAATATTATTAGAGATTCCCAGTATCAATGTGACATTGTCTCATTGGTACTCTCAGGCAATAAGAAACCACAAAGCACAAAGATTGTCTTTGGATCATGGATTTGGATAAAAATTTGAAAAGGGAAAGCACTAGGCGATGGAAATATCAAATTATATTTGATTCACATTTAACTCGCCTTTTCTTTTTATTTTCTAAATCTATGATCCAAACACATCATAAGCAAGTCATCATTTGTCTCTAAGTAGCTAACAAATATCGGAACATATATTCTATCCATAAAATTTTTAACTATATATGACTGGTTTTGGAGTATTACATACGTAAAGTCTCATGATGCTCAAGAGTATTGAATAATTATTCATTGTATTTATAACATTACTGACATTCAAGAGTTGGCAAGCAAGCTAAAATTAATGATATAGACATTTAATAAAGGAGGAATTTTATTTACATAAAACATTTGAAACCAAGTTTGAGCATCCACAAAAACAACAGTTACATGTGACGATGGAGAGAAACCAAACCAAACCAAACTAAGTCTTAAGTCCCATCAAATGGGGTATGTGACGAGAGAATTAAAAAAAAAAAAAAAATTAAAAGAAAAGAAAAAGAGATACAACACACTACAAGTACATAACGATCATAACTACCCATCTATCACTTATTGCAAGATACTAGAGAACATAGTGATTGTATGAAGGTGAGTCCAAGGAGAATAGCAGCCACAGTAATAGATAACACCCGCCAGGGAGTATTGCAATAGTCCTGCCTCAAGGTTGCCTTCCACTTGTGGCTACGAATTTCGCAGTAGTCGTTTAACTCTTCATGAAGTTTAGTAAAATAATATTCCTCAATCTTGACGTTAACTTCTTTGCTAAGCCCGTTGAAGAGATTTGACACATCACTGTTGTCACTTAACCAGTTCTCAATAATTTTGGCTTGCACAAGTAACTCAACATCTTTGGAAGTGTTTATGAGGTAATCCATAATCAGGGTATAAGCACCAAAAAATGTAACATCATAATGACATTGCTCGTAGGCAATAATGTTCCGTAGCAAACGTTCTGTCGAATCTACTATTCGTGTATGTGGGATTTCCAAAATGTTGCCGCTGAATTTTATGTCAAATAAGTTTTTGCTTGAACTTACCTTAAACTCTACTCCAGCCTCATGAAGCTCTGTTGCACTTGGTCTGTCAAATTTCCTTTCATTCTGTTGCGAACTTTGCCTTGAAGGCTGCAAACTTTGCTTTGGTATGAGACAAATTCTTAGAAAATCGAGGATATGTTTTATTTCTGAAGGGTCAATATGCTCTGGAACTAGAAGTTCTTGTACTTCTAGGTAAGAGTAAGACCTAAACCAATTAAGGGTGAAATCAATGAAGGTCTTGAGTAAGGTTTCATTTGGGCTAAATTGAATGTTGATCATTTTGAAAAGATCTTGGAGAACAAAAAAGGGAATTTGATTTTCAAGCAGGAATAAGTCATGCTTTATATAAGAAATCATCCATGGTTTCCCAAATATACGATCATTTGGAGTTATTATTAGATCAGGAAAGCTGTACCTTAATAGGACTTCAATGATGAAGGCAGCATCCACAAGAATAATTTTCAAAAAAATTTCACTTTTGAGGTTGATTGTTTCAGCATAACATTCGCGAATTCGTTTTTCCATTTCCTCCATAATCTGGACCAATTCCTCCAAACTCTTTCCACTTCGCTGCATAAAATCATTGAAGTACCTCAACTTGTGCTCTTCCATGTGTTTTAGGCCTGCTTTGCCATGGTGAAGCGGCCCAATTGAGACTGTGCGAGGAGTATAGGCGTCTTCATTGATTTTTTTAAGTGTCTTGGGAACTTCATATATACAACATTCAGGGGATGGGCAAGACAACTTATCTAACTTCTCCCTAATAAATTTCACCAGTCCCACCATATCAATTGAAGCATCACCATTTCCGCTACTAGTTCCCTGTCTTGATGTGCCAACAATTTCCATTCTCGTGATTTAAATTTATGGGTTTGTGCGGTTATCTGGCAACAAGATAGGCATCGTTTTGGATTTAGCACCAAATTATAAATTTAGAAAACTATTTTAACTATTATTATTTCAAATCTATTATCCTCTGAAGTGCAAAATGTCTTTTTAAGCTGACTGTCACGTTAGGATTGGAGCAATGATCAAGATCAATTGTACCCCGTAATTCAAGAGAAATTATTTAACAATCTTAGGGCATGTTTGATTGATAAGATTAGAGTATGGGATTAGGATTATTAATCCGTGAGCCCAATAATCTTGTGTTTGTTTTGAAAATTTGTTTCATGATTATTAATCCAATGAATTTGTAGGATTATTAGTAATGGAGTTTGGGTGGGATTATATCGTTAGTTGTGAAATAAAATAAAAAGACTCTTTTACCTACTAATCCAATGCATATCAAACAATGGACAATGGGATAATTTATCCTACTAATCTAATTGGATAGTGAATATCACACTAATTTGATGGGATTATTAATCCCTTCACTATTAGTTTTGTGAATCAAACATAGGGTTAGGGTACTTTGTTTCATGGGATTGAGGTGTGTGATTAGATTCCATATCTAATAATTTACTAATCAATTGTTTGGTTAGTTTAGTGACGGTCGGACTAATAGTCAAATATATATAATTTCTAGTTAAATAGTCCAGAGAATATTTATTTAAGACTAACGGTTCATTATGTCGTGTCATTTTCGTGTCGTGTCATACCAGGTTCGTATTCAAAACAATCTAATACTAACAGGGCTCATTTAATTAAACGTGTTAATTATCTTAACATAGACCTGGCCTACTTATAATCATATTAACCCTAACACGACATGCTTAATACGATTAACATAAGTTCATGTTTCAGATTATAAGCAAATTGTACCACTTATTTAAAAAATAAAAAATAAAAAATCTTGTTTCACATCACATGCTTAAAAATAACTTGTTTAAACATTAACACACAGTGATAATATCTATGAAAAACTAAATCAAATAGAGTGAATAATAACTATAATACAAAAATATTAATAAACTAAATAAATCAAACAAAGATAACAAAAATTGTAACACAAAAAATATTGATAAACTAACAAAATATATCATAATTGTCAATCACGTTGACTCACCCTTGCAAGTTGTAACTTGTATGCCAAGAAAAAAAATATATATATATATATATATAAAGTTTTATGGCTTTACTTGATTGAAAAGTTTTTCAAGATTTTGAGAGAAGCAAACAATTTATCAAATCACAGCCTATAGTCAATTTATCATTAATTTAGGGTTGCATTTGAGTAGGTATATATATTAACCAAAGATTTAAGTTTTAATCTAACCGAGGAGAATGAATTACTCAGGATCTTATGATTCCTAAATTTAGGTTGTATTTGAGTTACATGCGAGTCAATAGTGAGTTGGTGTCAACGTGTAATTACCGCAATTTTACGCCGATCAAGCATGTCTATTTCGGATTTCACCTATTCAACGGACATAACCCATTTAAATTTTTAAAAAAAATTTTTTTGGGTCATGTTATATTCGAGTTTGAGTCAAAAAAATGATTAACTCTAACCCTCTAATTACGTGTACAATTCAAGTCGTGTTAATAAGTTATATGCTAAATTACCACCTGTAGAGTATTGTATAACACTTCTGAATGTCACATGATTACACAAGACTAGTCCCTAAATGTAGGAAATTACGTAATGTATTGGACAATGTCCCAATAAGATCAAATAATTTTTGATAAGTGATAGGTCTTGAAAGTGTTAATGAACGAACTAGATTTCATGAGTTGAAGCAATTTTTATAATTATAAAAGTAAGGAAATTGGAGTTGATGTGAGTATACACCAACGCTACATTTACATAATTTTATCCCCTGAATCTCTCCAAATGGAATTCTTACTGGGAAGAGTTTACGATAAGTGTATAATGAAAATTTGACTAATGCCTAATCAAATTTAATTGGAATAGGAAAAATAAAAAGATCCATAAGTGTACAATGAAAAGTAGGGGTGGCTATTTATTCATACTAACCACATTATGACACTAAACAAGTCAGACTAGTGTCAAATTCACATAACTTGAAATTAATATGAATAAAATATTTAATAAAATATTAGTTACACATGTTACTATTATTTAATGTATTTAAATCCTATATGCAACCCTATATCTAGTTGGAATATATATATATATATATATAAATAAGAATATATATATATATCCATTTTTTATTTTTCATTTTATTTTGGAATCAATGTAGCAAACAAAAAATAAATAACTGAGTTTTAGTTTTTGTGAAATTGGATAAATAAAATTGAGTCAAATTTAAACACTTTTATGATTGACTGAGATTAATTTCATGAAATTTAATTATGAGAAAAACAAAAGTTAATGCACTTTATATTTTTTGACTAAGGGCAGAAATTTTGACACGACACATTAACATAATACAAATCCAAAATGAAATGACACGGGTTGAATTAGTAACACGAATTTGAGATAACATAACACAAACACAATTAACACGATATAATTCTCACGTGTAATAAAAAGGTAAGAAAAGTCATTAATCATGATGCTTAGAAGATTCTATTTCTTGTGAAATAGTTACTGAAGGAAGCCTTGCAATTACTATCACAAAAATAGTTTCTCTTAGAATTAAGGTAAGACTCCTTCTGAAACCCTACTTAAATGGGAGTTTTGTGCATAGAACTACCTTTTAATCACTGAAGCATAGAAAAGAAATTTGGTACATGGGTGCAACTATATATGTTTGGTGTCTCTTGAGACAATAAAGCTGAGGCCATCTAAACCATTAATCAACCTTAAACCCAAAGGCCTTGTGTTCCTCTCCCATAAACAACAGTACTCTGCACAATTTTGGCTTGTTTTGGCAACTCGGCTAAAAGTCATATTTTATATTTTTTTGACTCTTTTAGGTCACATCACCAAGTCAAAAAATCAGTTTTTAACCTAATTTTCAAAATAACTCATCATTTCACTTCGTTTGGGAAATCTGATTTGATATGACCACATTGTGTTGCACAAATGGGAAAGAAGGGATTGGTGGTCCGAGAACAACATGAAGTTAGATGGAGCACCGGTGGATGGGGTTGGATAAAAAATTCCCATCAAGTCGGATCACTCTGAGGTAGAGTTACTTTAAACCAAATTATTGTAAGGTAAACTCTCACTGCAAAAGATTAAAGTTTTAGAGACCAAAATTTAGAGATAAAATTATTTTTAAGGGACTAAATATATATATATATTTTTGTGAAAAGTGTCGTCATTATATTTTTAACAACAAAAATTGGATATTAGTAATGAATTATTATTATTTTTGGACCAAATTTTTTGTCTAAAAAATAAATCATTTTGAGATCAAATTATTTTGTCCCTAAAAGTCTATTTATTAGTGACATTTTTAAAATTTTGTCGCTAAAAGCCTTGTTTTTTATTTTTCGACGACTTTTTAATAACTCATCCTCATAACCATGGAAATTGGTCCCTAAATGTTTTTTGTAACAAAATTTTTACTTTAAACTATTACATGTTGTAGTGCCTACATATATGTGCGCAGGGACATACAATTATTCCTGGTCACGATCCCAACTTACATTAAATTAAAGCATATCACATTTACAAACATATTTAACTACACGAGCTAGCAAATGACTCTTTGATTTTTATTTTTTTATTTAAAAAAAAACACATATATAAAGACTCAAAAACAAAAACAAAATAAGAAGGAAATTGAGATACTATAAAGAAGCCCAATAAAATTAAATGGTAAATGATTTAGTTTATAACATGTAATAGAACTTAGATCATATCTAGCTAATTGAAGAGGATAAATGTCTTGGATTTTTGGTTGGCTAAAGTTTTTCCCAACAAATATTACACTTTTAGAGACGGAATAAATTTGTTCCTAAAAAGCTGATTTCTTGTATTTAAGTGTAAAAGTTAGATCTAATTCTCAAATTCAATGATGTGACAATCAATTAGAATATTTAAGACAATTTTCTCTCTCATAACTTCCCTAATTATTAACAAATCAATTTTTTTACACATTATTAAATTTAGAAAGTAAACTTATATATTATTTTCCTTCTTGGAAACTAGATTTTAGTCCCTAAACCGCCAAGTAACTTCTTTCTTGCTTTCTTCTTCTCTCTGGACGTTGATCAAGACCATTGCCAAATTTGTAGCCATATTCATTGTTTTTGTGGCAAATGAACATTTGTTGTTGTTGTTGTTGTTGTTGTTGTTGTGTGTGTGTGTGTGTTTTTTTTTTAATTTCTAAAGCACATACTTTTATGCTGTGTTTGGTTGGGGGATTTGAGGAGGGATTTGGAAAGGGAAAGGGAAAAGATGTGTGAAACTATGTGAAATGTAAGTATATTTTTTTCACATTTCACTTACCTTTTTCATTTCCCTTTCCAAATCTCTACTCAAATCACTCGACCAAACACAGCATTAGTGACCATATTTTGAGATAAATCTGGACGACCACATTTTTATTGTGGTAGATGGAGATAGCTGAAAAGAGGTTGTTATTTATTTATTTATTTTAAAGTAAATTACACTTACTTCTTTTGAGGTTTTAGAAAATTATAAATAGTAATTTTATTTTATCATGTTTCTCTCTAAAAAAAAAAAATCGATTTTCAAATTCAATCTTTTCGTCTAATTTTTAGGAAACAAATGTGATAAAATCAAAAGATTACAAGTATTTGATTGACCCAATCATAATACTATAAAGTACCATGTGGCAGTGCTATGAAAAATACCCAATAATCACCCTATATTGAGAATCTTAAAAAATAAATGGTTCAACATGGAATCTATGGTGGGCTCCAGTCCCTCAAATTTTCCCAAATTTATATTTGAACTTTCTTTTTATCGACAAATTTTTTTTTATTGATGTAAAATAAAGCACAGAGTACAAATAAGTTACATCAATAAAAAGTGGACAAGAAAATAGCATCAAAGCTTTAGAATCATATGTCAAGAAGTTGACATGTGTACCAAGCTTACAATGAACTATACTAAAGCCTAACATTTGACAGAACAAAAAAATATGACAACCTGGCCACAAACAATCAACATGAAAGTCACCTAAAAGAAACAAAACCAATAACGAGCAATGAACTGACAGCCACGCCAAAAGGAATTACAAAGCATGAAGCCACTATCAGAAATCCCATATCAAATGGAATTTCAAACCAACTGCAATTCCAGAACATCCTGCGATGAACATACTGAACTCATACCAAAGTAACCTCCAAGTAAAATTTGACCCTCCAAGGCTTTGTTTGGGAAGTTGGCTATTTTAGTAGGCTATTTTAATTTTTGACTATTTTAGTAGATTAAAATTTTTGTGTTTGAGAAGATTGTTAGATTTTTTTGTAGTTGGACGCGATGTTAGATTATTTATTGTCAAATTTGACTTATTTATTGGCTATTTTGGGTTAAAATAAGTTAATTTTAACCTAAAAAGTCAAATTTTAACCTTTGCCAAACAAGGCCAAAGAAAAGCAAAAAGCGCCATGGCTCTGAAATTCCTTTGTCAAGAATTCCTGAAATTCCTTTGCTTACGATACTTATCATGTGAAATCTTGCCTTGAAAATCTGGTCCAACTCTGCAAAATTCTTCCTTTCCTTTGAAATCTATTCCCGATACTTTAAAACCATCACTTCAACTCAATTTGGATAGGCTTGATAATCTCATCAGAGCTACTTTAGCAGAGTTGGACATTCAAGCCTTGGATCTTTCTTCTTTAATATGATTTAGGTTCTGTATTTGAACCTCACTATATCCATCCCATAATTAAAATGCTTTCACGTGTTTGCTCATTATGAAAAACAAATAAATAAATAAATAAATTCCACCACATGAGGTTGGGTTGAGAATATAATCCAAATAATAAAATTACCCCTCTTTTTAACAACTTAAACATTTGGAGGAATTGGCATAAAAAATTCAACAAGAATCAGAGGATAGTGTGATGAAAACTTACAGGATATGCAGTAATTCAATATGTTGACTTCAGGAAGACCTGTCCTTAGTATCCTTCTTCTTCAACAGAGACTTTCTAAAAGAAACAAATCTGTTTACTATCATTTAATAGCTCACTTATTTGTAATAAGGACTAATTTCATTGTGTTATACCATCTGTGCTTATGCATGTCTCAATTTATATAGAATAAATAAACCTTATTTCAAGAAAGGGTAAATAACAAATACAACCCTGAGATTTGCTTAAATTACAGATTGCCCCCTATAGTTTGAAAAATTATAAATACCTCCTTGTTAGTATTTTTTATTTAACAGAATTAACTAAAAAAATAAAATTCATAATTGTTTTCCTATATAATAATAAAATTACCTAAATTATTAATTGAAACATATTTTGAAGATCATTAAAAATATTAATTGACTTGATGATTTATTAATAAAAGCGACAATTTGTTATAAAATTAGAAACCTTAAGGGTATAATGTAATTTCTAAAAGTACAGGAGGCGATTCGTATTTTAATCAAATCTTAAAGGGTGTATTTATAATTTACCCATTAAGAAAAGTATGTTTTCTTTCTCTTCACCAACAACAATACAAATATGTGATTCTTTGCTTATTTGTGAAGCAATTTATGGGATGCTCAATGCGGTGGTGACTTCAAGAATGTTTATAAATGAGATCACTACAAATTTAAATTTTACAAATTCTACAAGAACTGAACAACGTTGACTTTGTTTTGTTTTAACTTTTTGTTTTTCATGCTTTATTACCTTTAAAAAAAATTAAAATTTTATTAAAATTTTTTTTATGTATCTAACTTAGATATATCTAAATAGTAAAATTTTGTAAAAACTAATACAATAAATAAAAAAATTTAGTTAATTTTTAGAATTTTTTTTAGGACAATCGATCCACAAGTCCAATTATAAATTTTTTAAGTTTTTGAGTCCAAGTTCTAAATTATTATATTCATAAGGACACGCTTCTACAAAAAGACCAAAATACTCATACATTTGGATCCACGTGCGTCAGTTCAATCAAAACCCTCTCTCTCCCTCTCTCTAGATCACCTACTTACCTCTCCTCTCTATTTCTCTCAACTGTTTTCCTCTCTTTCATTCTCTTATGTCTTTAATCTCTCTCTCTCTCTCTCTCTCTGGAGTGTTTGAAAAGAAATTTTTTTAATTTTTGACTAAAACAACACTAAGAGATAAAATAAGTTAAAATATTTAATAAAATAAAATGTCACATCAAATTCATAATTATATAGAGAAACAATTACTCTCATTTACTTACAAAATATGAATGATTTTAATTTTCAGGTACTTGAGTCTAAAGGAGAGAATTATATGGAAGGCCATTCAACTTGATTGGCCAAGTTGAATCTATTTTGCTCCTACCCTATTCCTTTTGTCCACCCCCCCTCCTTTTTTACCTCTTTTATTTTTATTTTTATTTTTAATATTTATCTTCTTCCCTTTTTTTTTTTTGGATCCGCAAAAGAAACTTCATTGATGGGAAACATACAAAGTATGGAAATACATCAATAAAGAGGAATGGAGTGCAATGAGCAACCCAAATGGATGCTAGCACAAACCTTACCGTTGGTGAGAAACAGAAGAAAACCACACAAAAAAAGACCAAGGCCAAAAACAAAGAAACTAAAGCAATAACTACTACCAAAACCAGAGCCAAAGGAGACATCAGACATGCAACCTGATTTGGTGAAGGTTGGACACAAGATCATGAATTGAATAATCAACCTTCAAGAACCATTTGGCCCACAAAGTAATTTGCACCTTCATTCTCTCGCATAATTCTTCAAAATCTGGAATAGCCCCCTTGAACAAACAGTCATTTCTCAATTTCCAGACAGACCAAAACACCATTGAAGGAATTACTTGCCATAATCTGAAGACCCAGGACTTCAATTTTCTACCTGACCACCATAGTAGCAGACCCTCAATAGAGCCAGGAATAACCCAGGATTGATCCCACCAATTGACCATGTATGCCCAGCACTTCCAGACCAGAGGGCAAAATAAAAGCACATGCTCCAAAGGCTCCACCTCAGTGTGGCAGAAAACACACTGAATATCAGCATTGGAAGTCATAACCCCAATCTTACGAAGAAAGGAAGAGGTCTTGACTCTACCTCTCCAAGCTAGCCAACAAAAGAACTGTACTTTTGAGGGAGCCAAACTAACCCACACCCCAGCAAGACACTTCAAACCAGGCCCTTTAGTTGCAGTCCACTACCTCCACACAGAGGACATAGAGAACTGCCCTGAATTGGATGCAAGCCAAGAGCAATAATCTTCAAGATCCAACTTGATTGTAAGGAATGACACCAACAACCCAGACAGACTCTGCAATTCCTCTTCCTCCCAAGCCAAGAGATTTCTTCTAAATTGGAGCTACCACACCCCTTGATTGCTCTTCTTGGCACTGATCTGCTGTAAGGACTCTTCTTTCTTAGTGGACAAACTATACAATCTGGGAAAATCCTTTTTCAGACCTCTGTTAGTGAGCCAAGCATCAAACCAGAATTGTGTCTTCTCATTACCCATTAATATCTTGAAATGGCCACCATAGAACTCATCCAAAGGCTGGTTGACTGAGGTGAGCTGCACAATTTCCTTCCATACTGAGGACCCCCCTTCTGAGACATTTAGAGATGGCATCTAATCTCCACCAACTCTACCATATCTTGAGCATACCACAGATTTCCACAGGGCTTTATCATCAGACCCATATCTCTACCACCACTTTAACAACATGCAGTCATTCACCTTACCCAAGTCTCTCACTTCTAAACCTTATTGATTTTTTCTTTTGGTAACCTCCCCCCAATGAACCAGGTGCACTTTCTTTTTAATTTCAGATCCACCCCACAGGAAATAGGATTGCAGCTTAACTAAAGCCTTAACAACCCCCCTTGGGCATCCTAAAGATTGAATGAAAATAGGGGTTATGGATAAAAATTCATATAGAGAGCTTAATATGAATTATGGATGAAAATTCTTGTTCAAGTGGGGGTTAAATCTTTCATTTTGTGAACTTTATTTGATTATCAAATATATCCATGTAGTAGTTCTTCTGTTTTCAGTCTAATATCAGTTTGTGTGTTCTGAGAGGGTTTCTTTCTAGTATATTATTATTATTATTATTATTTGGCACAAAAAAGTGTTCCCAAACAAGACTTATGAAAGCTCCTCCGATTATATTATTGCAGATATGATAATTGTACTGGCATAACTTTCACAAAGATTCTCTCTCTCTCTCTCTCTCTCTCTCTCTCATATGGAAATATGGGAGTGGTTCTAGAAAATTTTGACAGTTCTTTTTACAATCATAAAATTGAAAATCAATTAATATTCCTCTTTATCTGAAAAGCAATTGAAGATATGTTACTCAAAGGACCACTATGAGACTTTTAGTTATTAAACCTATACAAGGAATTAATAATAGGTATATAAGGTTCAAAAGAATATCTAATAAATCTTTTTCTTTTTAGAAGGAGATTAAGACTGTGAAATTATGTTCCACCTAAGCATCAAATCTCCAAAAGTTGAAGCCATTACAAGATTAGAATCAGATGCATAGCTTTTACAAACAAAGGATTCAATAACTACTTAAAGTGATTCAATTCAACCTTTATATACAATTTTCCAATCTATTCCATCCAATAAGTTAGCTTAGACCAAAATGATTATGGGATCTTCTGTTAGAGAATAAATAAAAGTGTATGCCCTCCTATCCCAAGCACTTGAGCCACACGATTCTTTTCAAAAATAAAAATTTATTAAATAGAAAATCGAGTGATGTAAATGCATGGGGATATGGGGATAGACACATTTTAATAACAGAGGATCCCAACTTGTATTACGCCACCTTAAGAAAATTCAATCATGCCCATATGAGGATTACAGTAGTGGCTCAAGATTTTTGAGATCTCATAAAATTGAGGGTGTGTTAGATCGTTGAAGTCGAATAATTGCCAACACTGTGTTTGGTTAAGGGATTTGGAAAGAGAACGTGAAAAGATAGGTAAAATGTTAATAAAATATACATACATTTCACTTAATTTCACACACCTTTTTCTTTTCATTTTCCCTTTCCAAATCTCCCAATCAAACGCAGCGTAAAGGAATACATTGTGTTTGGGAGGACCTGACTTCTCTTACCTCTGTTATGGTTTCTTTGTGTTGCTGGTAGTGTGTTTCTGCTCTTTTGCTTTTTGTTCTTTGTGTTGGCTCCTTGCCAACTCAATTGTGATGGTTTTTTTAGGATAGGTTGGGTTTGGAGATTGATTCCATCCCGTTGATAAAAAAATAAAAATAAAAAATTAAATGAATATGAGACTTTATCTCATTAGATTGTTGAAAAATAGGACATTCGACAATAAATTTTTTCAAGTCCTAGATGGCAAGCAACCTGGTCTAATATTTAAGCCACCTCTAAGAAATTATGTTAGTATTGTGAGAATTACATCACTCAAGTCAATAATCATTTGTAACTCACTAGGGAAGTGGGGTGTTTGAAATGTTCCATGTTCTTCAAAGGTGTTAGGTTTTTGTTCTTGGTAATCCCGTTTGACAAAACTCGTTTCAATTGTAATTTTATTCGTTCTTTTTTTTGTCTGCTCGAGCGGCCATTCCTGCACTCGAGCAAAGATCGCGACCTTTCAAAAGTTTTACTCGCCCACAAAAGTACTAGGAGTTGTTTTTTTCCCCTCGAGCGGCAATTCCTGCACTTGAGTGTCAGTCCGCTCGAGCAGCCATTCTTGCGCTCGAGCAAAGATCGCGGATCTGTTTGCTATAAAAGGTGCGGTTCAGTCAGATTTTAGGGTACGACTTCCAGATCTTCTTCTTGGATATTAGGGTTTTCTTCTGGAGCTTATTTGCTTGTTTCCTTTGATATCTGTGAGAGTTTAATCTTGAATTGAGTAGATTATATCAAAGGGTTTGTTTAGTTTGTTTAATACAAAAGAGAGAGTTATTCTTCGGTGGATTCCATGGAACTTGAGCTTGAAGCTTTGGTTGATTCCGGAGTGGTTCATCATCGTAGATTCGACATCAGTGTTGTGGATTCAGCATTGGGTAAGACAATTCCGAGGTGAAGACGGGGCTAGAAGAGGCATATAGGGGTCGGTTCGATTTGGGCTTGGATTAGCTAGGTAATTGAGAGTACACTTGTGTAATTTTTTTTGTCTTCTTAGTGGATTTTTTTGTGGCTTTTGCCCGTGGTTTTTTTTTTTTTTTTATCACAATTGCAGGCGTTCTAATTGTGGTTTTTTCACGTTAAAATCGTTGTATCGATTTGTCTTGATTGTTTGATTGTGATTGTTATTTACTGGTTAAAATTGATACATAATTATAAATCAATATTTAAGAGATTTCTAGATTTTTCAAAAGGATTCCCCAAGCCATGTAACTTTGGTCCATTGCTATATATTGATACCGCTAAGCCACATTGATCTTATTAAAACTCCAATCAAATTAAAACATTTTGTTTTCTTTTTAGTGTTTCAGTCTGTTCAACTGCCCTGAGGTGTAGCACTCCCATATTACTTTGATCTATTAATTATTAGTAAGTCTATGGTATCATAAATTTATCCAGAATGATAGATTAATGGCGAATATTTAAAGTAATTGTTGTGGGACCAGTGACCATAAATTTAAAACTTTAAGTATTTTTTGATTTTTAATTTTTATTAACACTGCTGATTAATTATTGAAAAGAGAATCTCACTAACAAGTACTGCAACATAAACTATCAGAATTATGTACTATTTATTCATACACTTGTTCTAAGTATAGGACTTGCAGTACAATATGATTGTGTTTAAAGAAACATAGTTGCATTAAAGAAAAAGGTCAGAAAACTAGTTGGCCATTTGATTAATAAAAATTAATATTATTATTGCCCACTATCTTATGTGCCTGATTATAAAATTCAATCAGTTTTATAGTCTATTATACATAAAAGAAAAAAGAAAAAAGAAAAAAGAAAAAGTAAAAAAACTAAAAAAGCCCAAATAAATGTTTTAGTTAGCACAATGCCTAGCTTGCCTGGATCAAGACCGCTTTGTCAAGGCCTGACTTACACTTCTGGCTGCGGCCTAGTTTGAGATTGTTTTTTTGGGCTGGGCCTCATACTGATCCTACTTGCACTGATTAGGAATAAAATTGACAAAATTAAAACTTTAGATATAAAATTAACATAGAATGCATACTTTAAAAATTGTTGGCCTATTTTATTATTATTCTAAAACTGATTTAGCTGGTTGTTTGAAATTTAACTAATTTAATTTAAATGATCAAAATGACACAAAATATATATTTTAAGTACCATGAATATATTGTATCCTATATATATATATATTTCAGTGCTAGCAATTCACATTGAAAATCAAGCCTCTTCATTACTTCCATTGTGCTAGTAATTATTTAAATTTTGTACTTTAATTTTGTTTTAGCAAAATAAAATTTCATTTCATTTGCGAGTAACTAATAATTGAAAACAAAAGCCAGGCATGGAATGATGGACTCAATAATGATAAGGGTTGGACCAAAAGAACAAAGAGTATAGGCATAAAAAAATAAAAATAAAAATAAGAATAAATATAAAAAGGTCAAATAAAAAGCTATTTTTTTTAGAACTTTGAGTTGTGTAATCATATCACAACATAAAAGAAGAGATGGCCCCCTTGCCATATGAGTCTTATTGTATAAGTGGTGGTTCTTTTTCTTTTTAGCCTTCCTCTCCCTCTTTCTATTTTGTGGAGGGGACAGTTTTTGAATTAAATTTATAATGCACTTCCAATCAAGAAGATCTTAGTGAGCATATTTAACACAGTTCACATAGGATTCTCAAGCTTTTAAGCTAACATCTTTTATGGGTTCCCCTCATTGACGTCATGGACATGGTTTAACTAAACAAATGGAGTTATTGGGTCAAAAAGTAACCACATGACATTCGTTAGTGTCTCCTACTACACTCCATTCTTTAGCTTTTTTGCAAGATTCTTGTTTCCCCCCTTAAGCTAGCTTTGTGTTACTTCATGTGAGTTGTTGATGTTATTGGGGGTGGAATCAAAAAGTTGACTCGAGGGTTCAAATTATGAATCTTTTTATATATTCTTTACATAATTTTTTGATATATATTATTTTACTAAGGAACAATTTCAAAAGTATATAATTTTTATAATTTACTTGTTACTATTTGATACTTTTTGTTCTTTTTTTTTTTTTTTTTTTTTTTTGAGTCTAAAATTTATATTATTTGTAGTACTAAAATATAGCATTCATGTGTGGTTAAGAAATGCCAAAATTTTATTATTTTCTTATTATAAAAAAAATCCTAACTAAATTTACCTAGACTTTATACTAAGTATATTACAAATACTCAAAATTTTGTAGAGGTCTAAGTTTTAGTTTTAATTTTTTTTTTTTATTTTGCGAGGTGGCCAGTGCCCCTACCAGTTCCTTGGTTAGATCTGTCCCTGGATGTTATGTTAGTCAATTACCATTCTTGAATTCACATCCTCTGTAGTACTTGCTTCATCTAACTATTATCTAATACTATATTTAAATGTCACAAAATTTTCAACCATCATTCAACAGTTGATCTAAAAACTCACAATTTAACAATTAACTATTTTTATATTATGTGAAATTCGAATCAAAATCAAATTATGGCATGAGAAAAAAAAGTACTATATCGGACCTGTTCAACCTCGCTTGCTATCATATAACCTGGGGTTTAGTGGCTGCTTTGAGCTGCTAGCTTTTTATTTCTATTTTTATTTTTATTTTCTAAATTTCGGTTGGTCTCTCATCACTGCTTGGTTTAGTTTTAGTAGATGATTGAATTGCTTATCGGTGTCAACTTAATTGGAATTGTTTAACTTTGCTTTAATGTTTTGTGCACTTACCTCTCTTTATTGATGTTTGTTTACATTTTTTATATACTTTGATGTTCATTAATAGAGCGTTCTTTTTACTGACCAAAAAATAAAAATAAATGTGACTTGGGGGTAAACAACCCAAGCAACTTGGATAATTGCTAGTTTTTGGGCCATCTGCATTATCAAAGAATTTTTTTTTTTAGATTGAGCATTATCAAAGATTAAGGTGTGGTTTTCAAACTTAAATATAATTTTAAAGTTTTTCTTATTTTTATTTAAAAAATTTATTATTATTATTTTTAAAATTTTTAGTCCATATTCTAGATACCGCTAGACAAGGTGCTCACAGAGGTGTATAAATTGACCTGAGATGCATCATTGTTTATGTGATGATGCACACACCCTAGAATTTATGCAAGGATGATCCATACATTAGACAAGTTAATCAAACCGTCTTAACCCTACACTTGTGAAGCCCCCCAAATTTTTAGAGGTTTATTGATTGGGTTAATTTAACTTTGGAATGTAAATTGCCTCCCGTCCATATTAGAACTCATGAGACTCATTACGCGTTTTATTTTGGTAATGCAAATTATTTATTTTGTAGGATACTTTGTTTATATCATTTACAAAAAAATTAGGTCGATCTAATAATTGTAACATATTCAATTTGTTAGGTTTATCACACACAAAAAAAGAATATTTATTTTTCAATACACAATTGTTACTTTTTTTTTTTTTAAGTGACAAACATGATAAATTAAATATATTATGCTATTGTTTGGGAAGTGAGTTTGGGTGGGTTTGGAGCTAAAATAGTCACAACAAATAAAATTGGCTTTTTAGCCCCAATAAGGCAAAACATCACATCCAACCTATAATCATCACATTGTTTCTCTCACAAAAAAACCAAAAACCCTTTTCAAACCAAACTTTTTAGTCTCAGACTAAAATAGTCAAAAATATTAAAAAGTCAACCCACTTCCCAAACCAAGCCTATGATTATCGAATGAACATAATTTTTTCTGGATGACATATATGAATTGCCCGACAAATTGAATAGACCATCAAACTAGGCTTTAATTTATGTGGTACAATTGGTGAAGATAGTACAAATCACTAACACTTAAGCCTAGTTTAATGGTTAAAAATTTATTTTTAAATTTAAATAATTTAACCATAGCAATTTAACCAACTTTGTGCTCACTTTGGGACTGCATATGATTTTGCTGGATTGCGGGTGCCAATCTGATTCGGATGCTTTTTATCTGGCCATGACACAATCTTCTTTAGTAGTTACCATTGATCTATATTTTTTCTTGTTTCAACAGTAAATTCTTTTTTTTTTTTTTTTTTGTTGATTAAAATAAAAACCATCAAAATGATTGGTTGGACCACATTTGAGCATGGAACAAAATGAGTAGCAAAAGATTTTTTTTTTAATAAAAAGTCAATGAAATTTTTCTGGAAAAAGTTGAGAGCAATACGAGGATTCAATATCATAAGAATACTAGTGTTACAATTTGAAAGAAAAATTGGCAACTGGTTTTAAGAATTTAGCAGAGCTTAGAAAGTAGAAAGCTAGCATTATAATCATAATGATATAGTATAACATCCCATATCCAATAGAATTGAATCTCAATTCGTTTTGCAGTATAACATCCCATATCCTATAGAATTGAATCCTCAATTCCTTTTTATTAATACAACCATATAAAAACAACTTGAACATACAATTGAAAACAATAGAATGTCAAAACAAACAATAAGAGGACATAGTAGTAGAATTAAAAGACATACATAGACAAACATAAGGCCTCGTTTGGGAATAAGCTATTTTAGTAACTTTTGATTTTTTACAAAAAGATGTATTGAAAAGTAGAGGGAGTGATGTGACAACTTATAATTACTTTTTAACTTTCTGGCTAAAACTGAAGGTTGCCAAATGATGCCTTAAATTCAAAGGGAGATAATAGAGTAAATGGTCTGTATGAAAGTAAGCACAAGTAATACAATTGCAGCAACTGTTGAAGCAACTCTCCATGGGCTGCTAAAATAATCTCGTTTTAGTGTTGCTTTCCAATCGTGCCAAGGAACCTTGCAATACGAATTCAAGTCATTGGAAATACGATAAAAGTTGTAGTTGCTACCCACCATAGAAACATGTGTTGTAAGATTGTTAAATAGGTTCGACACAACATACTTGTCACCAAGCCAGTTCTCCAAGATTTCATTATTTTCAAGGATTTCTACATCTTCAAGGGTTTCAATAAGGTTGTCGATGAAGGCAATATAATCTGTACGAGCAAAAAATAATCTTCTCGTATTGAGAGGGTAATTTATATGAAGATTGGGCCGAGCTGGGTAATGGGCCATTATGGGCCACTATACGAAGTGCTGAGTAAAATGGCCGTAAGGTTACTCCGGTCTTGAGGAGGCGTGAAGTTAGTCTGGTCCATAAGTACCTATTGTTATCTCGGTTCAGGAAAGTACTATTGTCAGTTCGGTCACCCGGTTGCCATACTCGGGAGCTTAGGCCGGTCGTGGCATAGCACTGCTAGTTCGGTCGAACCTAGCTGGGTGTTAGCACGGTTCAAGAAACACCATGGTTAGCGCGGTTTGAGCAGGAGGAACCGAGGTAAATACAGTGAAAGGAAGAGCCGAACTAAGTATAGTTCAGTCTATTCTGTAACCTAGCATAGCCATGCTTGCTTAGGTCATATTGGAATACGGCCATGGAAGAACCATCTCACTTGGTTTAAGCAGTGAGGGGGGTATTGAAGGATAAGCATTATCTTTCAGGAGTATGAATCCTAGGAGGACTCTACATGGAGGAGTAAGAGTCTTACTTGGATTGTGCCACACGGAACCTATAAAAGCCCACAAATATCACCTATGGGGAGGTAATGAAACTTTGATTTCCGAATACACAGAGCTTTTATCTATTTATCTAGTTTGCTGACTTAAGCATCGGAGAGGTTTCCGGCACACACCCGCCGGCTAGCTCACGTTCGTGTTTTCAGGTGATAAAGCGATGACGTACGGAGGAGCGCAGACTTGATCAACAGGATTATACGAGAAGGTTTATTTCTTTCCCGTATAATTGGCGCCGTCTGTGGGAATTCAGACAAGAACAAAGCCTCTTGATCAAGCTTTTCCTCTTAAGAATCAATGGCGCACAACGAAGAGTTGCCATAGTCCGCCATTGATGGACAAACACCAGAAGGGGGTGCAAGGCGCGAAGGTCTACCTCTTATCCCTCCTATGGCGGATTTGGAGCCACAGCGACAGAATCCCAGGAGGGATGCGAGGGGGAGAAGGCGGACCAACAGCCCTCGCCACTCTCGTTCACAGAGTCTAGAGAGACAAAGAAGGAGGATTGATCCTCAAGCTTTGGAGGATCGCGTCAAGGAGCAGGACGAATTAATACGACGGATGGCGGCAGACATGGAATCTCTAAAGCGCCAGATGAAGGGAAAATGAGTGGCGACAGGAGAGGGGCGCACAAGCAAGACGCCCCCTCGGCACTCGAAAAATCGTGGTAAGAATGCCACACCCTCACAAGCAGAGAGTAGAAGCCTCAGGACAGGCGATACTCAATCCAGGTCTTCCAGAACTTGTCACTCTAGGTCTGAGAGGACGAGATCTGAAAGGTCGTGCACTGAAGGAAGCACCTATTGGCCCTCGCACACGCACCAAACAAGATCCAGACTGACGGAGTTGCCCAGATCGTCCGACTTATGAACCGTGCTCAAAGAGAATGCACGATGGAAGGAGGACACCAGGGCACGCGATCCACACGGAGTTTCTGCTTTACAGCGGTTGGCTCCTCGAACGCATAGAAGCATCGAGGTTGGAATGCCAATACCGCGCCCTGCTTACGAACCGACGGACAAGGCATTAGCAAGGCTGCAAACCTCGCCGTTCGTTCCGGCGATTGAAAATGCACCCCTGCCATCAGGTTTCCTTCAGCCCAAATTCACTACATATGAGGGAAAGACGGACCCCTACTCACACTTGAGCCACTTTCGCCAGGTCATGGCTGTATACTGGCGAAACGAGGCTTTAATGTGCATCCTCTTCCCATCTAGCCTTGGCGACCTAGGTTTGACTTGGTTCGAAAAACTTCCAGAAGGCAGCATAGCCTCCTGGGCGCAATTGGCGGAGGCTTTCGTAACAAGGTTCAGAACAAACACCAAAACTCCGGTGGAGATCAACCAGCTACTCTCCATCGACATGGGCAACAAGGAGACCCTAAAATCCTACAATAGTCACTACTGGGAGACCTTCAACCAGATTGGGGACTGTCCCACCAACCTCGCCATTGCACAGTACAAAAGAGGCCTTCTAGTCGGGAACAAACTAAGGGACTCAATCACCATGACACCGCCCCTCACTATGGAAGCCCTGATGGAAAAAGTGCATCAGCACATCAGGGTGGAGGAGAATGGCGCACGTGCCAAAGCAAAGTCTGGCACGACTGCAGTACCAGAGAAAAGGGCCTCAGCGAAGGTCAACACGGTAGACCGTCCGAGTAAAAACGGACGAGGCAGGCGAGACAACGGAGAAGACCAGGATAGAAGATGGTTGAGGGTCCGCACTCCTATAACCACGGTATTCAAAAAACCGATCTACCGAATTCTAAGTGAAATACGAGATGAACCTTTCGTCAGATGGCCAGCCAAGCTAGGAGAAGCTCAGAAGGACTATGACGAAAGATCACGGTGCACCTTCCACAAAGAAAAGGGGCACCGCACTGAAAATTGCACGCCATTGAGACAGCACCTGGAGGAGTTGGTGGCAGCAGGTCACCTGGATAAATATATTGAAGGAGGGACGCAACCAGCCCCCCAGGACCACAATAACCCTAACGGGATGCCAATCGACGCCCCACCTCAAGGCGTGATCAATGTGATACATGGGGTCTTCGAACCTGAGCGTGTATGCGAGCTCAGAGGTTCAATCAAAAAGGCTGAGCACTTAAGAGAAGTACTAAGTGCCCAACCTACCACCAAGAAAGGGAAGACAGAGGCCACGAACGTCATGACTTTCTCGGATAAAGACTTGGCGAGGATATATTGCCCTCACAATGATGCCCTGGTCGTCACCCTTCGAGTCAAGGATTTTGACGTCAAGCGGATTCTGATTAACCAGGGTAGTTCATGTGAAATAATATACTACGAAACATTTAAACAATTGAAGTTACAAGATAAAGACTTGGCACCTGCCGTATCTCCCCTGATTGGATTCAACTCAATGCCAGAGTGGCCAGTCGGCAAAATAATCCTTCCAGTTAGAGCAGGAAGCGTAACGAAACAAGTGGAGTTCTGGGTATTGAAAGTCCTCTCCACTTACAACATCATTTTGGGAAGAACATGGCTGCACGCCATGCGATCGGTGGTGTCATCCTACCACCAAGTAATGCGATTCCCAAACAATGCCGGGGTAATTGAAGAGGTCTTTGGAGACCAAATCATGTCCAAACAATGCTTTGTTACGGTTAACGGCAGCCGCGCTGCCAAGGGATATGTTCATTCGGTGAAAGAACCTGAGAGCAATGAACTGTTTGCAGACGTCGGCAAAGCAGCTAACCAAAAAGCGGTGGAAGACTTGATAGAGGTAAGAATAGATGAAAAGAACTCGGATAAGTTCTTTTTGCTCGGTTCGTCGTTATCCAGCACTGAGAGATTAGAGGTCTTGAAATTTTTGACCTCTAACATCGAAGTGTTCGCCTGGACACCATACGACATGCCAGGCATTGATCCCAACTTCATCTGTCACCAACTCAATGTCCACCCATCCGCCAGACCAATCATTCAGCGCACACGTAGATCGGCACTCCACCATGCCGAGATAGTGGCCGAAGAAGTAGGAAACCTACTGGAGGCAGGAGCAATCAGAGAGGTACACTACCCAAGATGGATTTCCAACACAGTCGTAGTGCCAAAAAAGAACGGCAAGTGGCGTGTCTGCGTCGACTACAAGACAGTCAACAAGGCATGTCCAAAAGACAACTTTCCTCTACCACGGATAGATCAACTGGTAGACCTAACGGCGGGGCACAACCGACTCAGCTTTCTGGATGCATACAGAAACTACCACCAAATCGCCATGCATGAACCAGATCAAGAAGTCACATCCTTTACAACTCCAAGAGGACTGTATTGCTACAAGGTCATGCCCTTTGGCCTAAAGAACGCTGGGGCGACATTCCAACGGATGGTCACCAAGATGTTTGAACCATTGTTAGGCAGAACAATGGAGGCCTACATTGACGACATGGTGGTCAAAAGCAAGGATGAGAACGACCATCTCAAGGACCTAGGTGAGATGTTTGAGATCCTGAAGAAGCACAAGCTGCGCCTTAATGCGTCCAAGTGTGCGTTCGGAGTAGGATTTGGCAAATTCCTAGGTTTCCTAGTGACCAACAGGGGTATCGAAGCAGACCCCTCCCAGATTAAAGCAATCCAAGATTTGGAAAGACCAAACTCAGTAAAAGAAGTGCAGTATCTCACCGGCATGGCAGCTGCACTCAATCGGTTCATAAGCCGATCGTCAGACAGACTGTGGCCATTTTTTCATGCTTTAAAGGCCAAATTTGAGTGGGACGAAGAATGCGACCGCGCTCTGGAAAGCTTAAAAGAATACATGTCTTCTCCACCACTACTTGTCACCCCAGTACCTGGAGAAGAACTCTTCCTGTACCTGGCGGTCTCTCAGCACGCAATTAGCGCAGTATTGGTCCGTGCGGAAGGAATCCAATATCTGCCCATCTTTTATGTCAGCAAAACATTGCTGGGCACTGAAACAAGGTACTTGCCACTGGAAAAACTGGCATTAGCCTTGATGATGGCCTCAAGGAAGTTGTCGCACTACTTTCACGCCCACACCATAGTCGTCCTCACAGCTTTCCCATTAAAAGCTTTGTTTGAAAGGGCGAACTTTTCTGGGCGAATCCTGAAATGGGCAGTAGAGTTGGGACAATATGACATCAAGTTCCAACCCAGGACCGCGATAAAGGCTCAAGCTTTGGCAGATTTTGTCGCAGAATTCACACCAGGAAGTTATCATATCTGCCCAGCCGACCTGACTGAAACAACCGAACTAGGGATGGAAGTTGACACCGAAATAGCACAACCCCTGGTACAGGATATTCAGTCAGACCCCAAGGCAGACCAAAGCAAAGCAAGGAAGGAAGAAGCAAACCATGCTACACCAAGTCTAGACTCACCAACAAATAAAGACGTGGTACAATCAGATAGCAAGGGGCAGACAGCAAGCATGGACCTTGAAGAAAACACCAGCGACATGGAAGATCCCAAGGCATCATCTGATCCCTCCACTTGCTGGAAGTTGTTCGTTGGAGAGATGTGGAAGCTCTTCGTGGATGGAGCATCCAACCGGCATGGAGCAGGGCTTGGTATAGTCCTCATCTCTCCAGATGGCCTAGTAGTGGAGCAGGCAATCAACCTTGGCTTCCCAGCATCAAACAACGAAGCGGAGTATGAAGTGCTTCTAGCAGGCCTCAAATCAGCATTCTACATGAAGGCCACCGAGCTAATGGTTTACAGCGACTCACAGCTGGTGGTAAACCAAATATCTGGCGACTACAGCGCAAAGGATGACAGGATGGCCAAATACCAAGAGTTGGTCAGAACAGAGATCAAGAAATTTGATGTAGTCAGGATAGAACAAATTGGCAGGGAGGAAAACAGCAGAGCGGACGAATTAGCAGGCTTTGCCTCAATGACAAACACCTCCATCCCTCATCCACGGCTGATCGACTACCTACCTAGACCAAGCATTGAAGACCCCGAAGCAGAAGAGGTATGTTGCGCAGAGCTAGGCCCCTCTTGGATGGATTCCATCATCCTGTTCTTAAAAACTGACATCTTACGGAAGAAAAGAAAGAGGCCAACAGAATAAGAGCGAAGTCGCAGCGATTTTGGCTCTCCCCATCTTTGGCATTGTACAAAAAATCATTCTCAGGACCCTATCTAAAATGTGTCCACCCCAGCAAAGTGGAAGCATTCTTATTCGAGATACACGAGGGCGTATGCGGAAGCCATCAAGGAGGAAGATCACTAGCATACAGAGCAATTTCGCAAGGATATTGGTGGCCATACATGCAAGCGGATTTAGAAAAATATGTCAAAAAGTGCGAGAAGTGTCAGAAGTTCGCACACCAAATACACCAATCGGCCAGAGAACTTCTACCTCTAACTAGCCCATGGCCCTTCGCAATGTGGGGATTGGACGTAGTAGGACCACTTCCAACAGCACCAGGGAACATGAAGTTCTTTCTTACAGCAACCGACTACTTCACAAAGTGGGTAGAAGCAGAAGCCTTGGCATCAATCAAGGAAAAAGATGTGAAAAAGTTTGTCTGGCAGAATATCATCACTCGATTTGGCATACCAAAGGCACTAATATCAGACAACGGCACTCAGTTCGACGGCAGAATCTTCAGAGGCTTTTGTGAAGAGTACAAGATAGAGTTCTACAATTCTACACCGACATATCCCCAAGCAAATAGACAGGCAGAAGCATCAAACAAAGTAGTCTTGGATAGATTAAAGAAAAGGTTAGAGAAAGCAAAAGGCAAGTGAGCAGAAGAGCTCCCTCATGTTTTATGGGTTTATCGCACCACACCTCGGCGATCAACAGGAGAAACACCATTCTCTTTAGCCTATGGTATGGAAGCAGTAATCCCACTGGAAGTTGGCCTCCCCACAATTCGAAGCGAGAATTTTGACCCAGACTTGAATGGCGAAGCCATAGCATTAGAGCTCGACCTTGCAGAAGAAAGAAGAGAAAGAGCACTGGTTCACATTGCCTCATATCAACAAGAGTTATCCAAGAAATACAACATAGCAGTTCATCCAAGGCAATTCAAGGTCGGAGATTGGGTACTGCGCAAAGTAATGGGAAATACCTTGGTACTAGGAGATGG
The DNA here is from genome assembly GCA_025200525.1 of Camellia lanceoleosa. Lineage (NCBI taxonomy): Eukaryota > Viridiplantae > Streptophyta > Magnoliopsida > Ericales > Theaceae > Camellia > Camellia lanceoleosa. The sequence goes on along the minus strand of CM045769.1, from coordinate 120,201,140 downwards.
CAAGCTGGGGCCCAATTGGGAAGGTCCATATAAAGTGGTAAGATTAGCAGGCAAAGGGGCATACCACTTAGAAGACGAGGACGGCAAGGCAATTCCCAGGCCATGGAATACAGCAAATCTCAATTTATTTTATTTTTAGCTTTTTTCCTATTAAAGTTTGTGTAATTTCTCCCTTTCTCAATAAAACAAGTAGTTCTCTTTTCAGTTAGACGTTTTCTTCTGAAAAAGTTTGTTTTAGTAAATTAGTGAGTTAGGGGCATAAATAACCCAGTTGGTCAGATTAAACCAACACCCCTCCTACGCCCAGGATAAGGATATAGGCTGCAGGACGTTTGGTCGGAATAACCAAACATTTTATTCTAAGTTGGCTGGAAAAACTAACTTAGAGGTTGGTTGGATTAAACCAACACCCCTCCTAAGCCCAGGATAAGGATCCAGGCTGCAGGACGTTTGGTCAGAATAACCAAACATTTTATTCTAAGTTGGCTGGAAAAACTAACTTAGAGGTTGGCTGGATTAAACCAACACCCCTCCTAAGCCCAGTATAAGGATTCAGGCTGCAGGACGTTTGGTCGAAATAACCAAACATTTTATTCTACGTTGGCTGAAAAAGCCAACTTATAGGTTGGCTGGATTAAACCAACTCTTATTACTTTTCAGCCAAAGTAAGGGTATGGGCTGAAGAGTGGTTGGCTGGATTAAACCAACTCTTATTACTCTTCAGCCAAAGTAAGGGTATGGGCTAAAGAGTGGTTGGCTGGATTAAACCAACTCTTTGAACTCTTCAGCCGAAGTAATGCCATAGGCTGAAGAGTGGTTGGCTGGATTAAACAAAGACTTATTACCCTTCAGCCGAAGTAAGTATATCGGCTAAAGAGTGGTTGGCTGGATTAAACTAACTCTTGATACTCTTTAGTCGGAGTAAGTATATCGGCTAAAAAAATGGTTGGCGAGTAAGCTTAGTCAGATTGATCAGCTAGGACCGGAATAAAGTATCTCGGCCAAACTGCAGTTAGAAAGCAAGCTCAAACAGGAATTTAAAACCGAGATAGCAGTTTGAGCAAAAAGATCATGAAAAAGTCATTACAAGTACAAGTGTTGAGCAGAAAAGATGATTTTCATTGATCAAGTTCAAAACAAGTACAAAAGAGGGGCTACAGCCCGGTTACACGAGCAAAAAGAAAAAAGAAAAGTTACAAGAATTAGTTAAAAAGACCATCTAGATCGGCGTCTACATCAACGCGAAGCTCAGTGTCAGTCGGTAGTGCGGTCTCGCGAGGCAGCTCGGTGTCAATGGGAAACACGGTTTCAGTCGTCAGGTCTTCAACCGTTTACTCCAATCGGACTGATTGATCGTTGGCTTGTTCATTCACAACCGAGGTATCATTGGGCTCGATATCTTCATCTTCATTATCTGAACCTTGAAGAAATTGTTGTTGAACAGATGTAGCGTACTCCGCCAGTGAGCTCGGTATGAAGTACTGAGGAGGATTGTATACCTCGGTCTCAGGTTCACAACCGAGCTGCACCACCGCTGCCTGCCAACCACACTTGAAGAACAAATCTTTTGCGGCCTCACATTGGGGAATATAGAGGGCCTCCCCCTCCTTGAAACCTGCGGCGTTCACATCGTCCGCCTTTTTCTTCAGTTTGGCAATCTCTGCGTTTTTTTTTCCTTCGAGCTTGGCTAGCTCGCGCAGATATTTGTCTTTGATCAAAGCTGCAGCCTTCTGTTTTTCAGCTTCAGCCGAGCTAACAAGTCCGGTCAGACGACCATTCTCGGATTTTAGCTCGGCTAGCTGCTTCTTGGCCTCTTCCAACTCGGCAGTTTTTTCAGCTACTTCGGCTAGCGCCTGCCTTGTGGTCTTGCGAAGCTCAAGCACTCGCTTATGAGCGATGTGGCTCTTCTGCATAGCCTGTAAAAAGAGGGCAGACTTGTAATCAAACCGAGATGGAAGTTGCAGAAAATTAGAAAGGTTAAACAGGAGAGGTTACTTACAAGCACCATGGATTTGGTGGCCGAACGAATGGCTCTTAGTTCGGTCAGGTGCTGGTGGTGCTCCATATCTGCTGGGAGGCACACACTCTTGGCTAGGTTAAAAGCCATCAGATGATCTTTTTCAGCGACAACTGAGTCAGTGTCCTAAATATCTCGGTTTTGGAAGGTGAGTTTGGGGGCCCATTTGGAGGAGCTGGCCCGGTCGGAGCGCTCCGGCTGTGGGCTCGGTGGGGGACTTGGAGGCAGAGTTGTTCCATCTTCATCAATAAGTCACTGCTCGGTTGGCGTAGTCCGGGCGCGCTTGCTTGGGCGTGATGAAGAGGGTTCTTGAGATGGGAGGGCCACCACAGTTTCCTGGTTCTGGTTCGGTGGTGGTACCTCGGCTCTGTTTGTTTCGGTCAACAGGGCCCGAACTCTGTTCCTTTTTGCCATTTCTTGTTCAGCAGTCAGAGGGACAAGATTGATTTGGGGTAAAGTGGGGTCCGGTTCGGGGGCATCCTCTAGCAGAAAGTCGGTTACTCTGGCTTTTCGGCGGCCGCTGTATCTGTATGTCGGTTGAAAATTCAGAAGCTTGGCCCAACTTCTCTCTTCATATCGTAGTGCGGCGCGGAGTGTGTCTAGGTTGGGATAACTGTACAGTGACTTGAGATGGGCTGAATCTGTAAAAGAAGACAACTGTTAGTTCGGTTCAGAAGGAGGAAACCGAAATAAAGAGAAGCATGTAATAAAGCCGAAGTAATTATACCGGGGATGCCTTTATTCCAGTTTATACTACGGCTAGGGATCTGGGCTTGGTGATCTTCAAAATTCCTAGATACCCAGAAGAAGTCATCATCGTTTAAGTCTTTATCCGGTGTATCCTTTATTATTTTCTCTCGGCGGCGGCGTATTCTTAAGTAATAGACCCAGCCGTCTTTTTTTGATCCTATGGAGTATTGGTGGAATATTTCGGCTAAACCAAGGTTAATTCCAGCTCGGCGGTTTAGCTCGGCTATACCCATTATTATGCGGTATGAGTTGGTGGAAAGCTGGGTTGGGCATATTCTAGTCTGTCTTAGGAATTCACAAAGTAATGGTTGAACTGGAAATCTTAGTCCGGTTTCTATTATTGACAGAAGTGTAAAGGGTACAAAACCTTCGTTCCCCCATGGAGTAACGTCTTTCTTGGCCAAGGTTAGGTGGACATCGTCAGGGATGTTGTATTCCCTTCAGAATTCGGCTAGACCACCAGGTGTCTCTACTAAGAATCTATACTTCCCCATTTATTTTTTAAGTTATGAATAAATTAGATCGGTCGAAGATTTGTGCTCAGTAGCTCGGTTGAGCGCTCAAAGGAGTGCCTGGGCAACCTAAAGTCTGCAAAGTGGAAAAACAAAGGTGTTAAGCACAGATCGTTGGATTGTGCTACAAATTAGAACAAAAAGATTGAAGTCCTACTTCGGTTGTGTAAGATGCTAAAGGACTTATCTCGGTTTCAGTAAAAGGTTCAATAGCTCGATTCGGACAAGGGGTTTGTTAGCTCGGTCTGGACAAGCGGTGTGATATCTCGGTTAGAAGAAAGGTTTCGTTAGACCGGTTGAGCTTCTAGGGGCAGCTCTCTTAGTTCGTTCTAACCTAGGAATGCTGGTTTAGCCCCGCGGCATAGCTCGGTCGGAACTGAGGCTACCAGGTATTCTAATTACGAACTTAGTTCGGTTTGTTATCTCGGCTCAGTCAGGGGTGGTTTGGTTTTTAGAAGCTACAAGTATGGTGCAAGTTTCAGTTCGGTTGTGAGGTGTGCCTAGGCCTCACAAAGCAAACAACTTCTTAGTTCGGTTGCGTGGTTATTTTGGATCAAAATTAGTGTTTCTCATGTTCTTTCTTGAATTCAAATGGTTCTAACATGGTGTTTTCAGAAGACGCAAGGCAAGAACTGTAACGACCCGGAATCGTAAATCGGAATTATCAGTAATTAATTATGCTTTAGTATGATTTAATTGGGAATTATCTGTTTGATTGGTAATAATATCTGTTGTAATGACAACTACGGGACTGAAATCGATGACTGAAATGGATTCAGAAAATGGAATTGAAAATGTCTATGTGATACCGAGAATTTTTAGAACTATCTGAAACGATAAATTGAAGACTGAATTTTGTCTGAATCGTTAAGTTCCGTTTGGCTTGTAACATTTAGCATAATTGTTTATATTAGATGGGAAGGGCCTTGTTTGGCTAAGGTTTTGGCACAAATTGATTTATATAATATATATGTGTTTAGATAAGGATGGATAGACTCATTTTGACTAAATCAAAAAGAGAGAGAGAGAGAGAAGGAAGAAGAGGAACAAGAAAGGAAAGAAAGGGGGATTAAGCTTAGCTTGCTCAAATTAAGAACTCAAGGTAAGAAACTCTCTCTAATTTCATGGAATAGATTGTTGATCCTTGGCATATAACATGTTAATCTCAAGAATATGGCATGAATCATGTTTATTTGGCTCATTTGAGGTAAAACCTCCATGGATATAGAGATATAAAGCTTGTATGTATAGTTCATAGTTTTTCATCCTACTTCATGGGTTGATCTTGTTTATGGTCCATATGGGTTTTGAATTGAAGTTTTGATGATGGAATTATGTTGTTTTTAAGTATTTTGGGACTTAATGTTCATAAATGTGAAAGTGGATTTGGGAAATGAAGCTTGGGAGGAAGAACCAGAAATTCGGGTTTTCGCAGTGTCCGCTCGGCGGAGGAAGCCCTTCGGCCAGAAATCGACCTCACGGCAGTTTGGAAAAATTATGCAGCCGAAAGCGGAAATGTAGGCGCTTCGGCGGGAAGGCTTTTTTCGTAAAAGTTTGGGAAGTTGTTCTGCATGATTTTCTTATGTTACCTTGCATCATTTCGCATCTTATGATTATGAAATGGACATGAATGAATGTAATGAAGGAAGAGAATGAATATGAAATGAGTATGATGGGAAGTAAAGAATGAATGGAATGTATGAAATGAATATGAAAGGAATGAACATGGAAAGAATGTAAAGAAAAGAAAGGCATGAATGATTGAATGTATGATGTTAATGTGAATTGAGAATGTATTAATGTTGATGTTGCAGGTCAAGATTTGAAGACCGTACAACCGGTATTGGAAACCCACTGTAAGTAACGTTGCAGTAAATGTTATGTTATTATGAAAGTATGTTCAAAATGATTATTATGTTATGGTTTTCAAATGATATGTTTTCTGTGAACGAATGTCCTAGTTTGCGAATCTAGTATGGCATCCATAGATAGAAAGTTACGAGATCTCGGTATGTGTCGATTAATCGATTATGCGGACGGTTACTCTAGTCGAAGACCATAAGTCTGTGGAATATGCCATTAATTTGTTATTTGTTTATATCAGTATATATTAAATGTTGGACTTCGTTCACTAACCCGTTTACTTTAATGTTACTTGCTGAGCTCTACCTCATTGTTTGTATTTTTGTATTATAGGTGTGCATGCTGGGAGTCAAGCCTAGGCGGAGTCTCGAGTTGAGCCGCCATTTTGGAAGCCTACCAAGTTTTGAGAGCCTCTGAGTTGAGGCTAGGCCTGGAAGGCCGTTGTGAGCTTTTGTTTGGTTTTGTTGTATTTTTATGACTGAATTGTATGTGATCATGTTATGTAATGTAAGTGGGTAATTAACTCATCTTTTTGGCATGTAAATGTATGTTCATATCAATGCACTCTTTGGACTATTAGTTTATTTATTTCGCTCATGAGCCCCTTTTATTTTTGTTTTGTCAGTTAGGCTGTGGTAATCTAGGATTATCGGCGGTCTCGATCGAACTTCTAAAGGGGAGTTCGGGCGTGACACAGTGGTATCAGAGCGCACGAGTTATTTACCCACACACGTGTCCATTTGAGCTGTTAGGTGCATTAGGACGAAATAGAGCATGGCATAAACATGTGTGCATGGGTGTATGTGTGTTTATGGAAATGAGAACAGAAAATGAGAACAGCGAATGATGAGATAACGGAAGAACCAGTATATGGGGAATGTAATGATTTATTTGTTACGGGCCTTATAGACCAATGGAGAATGCTGATGCAAGAAATGTAGATGAGACTGAATCTGCCAATACCAGAATAGATCGGTTAGAAAGAAAGGTGGAAGTTTTAACTGGGTTGGTGGAAAAGTATGTTGCTTATAAGAAACAGAAACTGGAAATGGTTAGTGAATCGATGACCTCCATGAATGAGAATTTGAAGGGAAGTATTAGAAAACCTATTTGTGGGGAATGTAGAAAGCAACATTGGGGTATTTGTTGCCGTGGGACTGGAGCTTGTTTTAAATGTGGAAAGAAGGGACATTTGGCTAAAACTTGTCCGAAGAATGTGAAACCTGATACTAGTGGAGTTAACTTAACAATGACACCAAGACAAGCAGAACATCTACTTAGGAGAATACCGTGAAACAAGGAGGGTTTATACCCTAGCCGTGAAAGACACAGATGACTGAAAAAGCGATTACAGGTGTGCTTCTATTATTTAATGTTATAGTGATATTACCTATGCAATAGAGATCTATTGAACACACGACTGTGATGGAATAAATGAGATACCAATTTGCTTACATATTGATTGAATATGAACGACATGACATAAATTGACTATGACCATGATGGACTAAATGACCCGTGCTATTACCTTTGCTGCTATCCTTTGCTATTTGTATAAGGACCTTCAATTTGAACAAGAGTTGGAACAATGGACTATGGGTTACTATGCTTGGCAATTTGAACTATGATTTCTGAGACCGAACGTATTCTAGACTCCTGAATTGAACTGATTTGAACTGCTTAGTGGCATATACGAATGACTTTTACGGTAATTGACTTATTATGAAAAATCTGACAAATTGAGACTATGGACTATTCAGAGATGTACGAATGCTATTATAAAATTGAATTGTGACCATTTCCTTTGCTATGGATTCTTATGTTATGTTCCTACCCTTGCATTGAACACTGTAGAATTTGTTAGTTGATTTCAAATATATGTTTGGTGATATGCTATACTATGAGACGAACCCGGCACCACTTTAGGACGTTGAATGACCCAACGTAACAATCAATATTTTCTTTGTATGATGCTACTTACTTGAACTATTGAATGATCATGAATGAATAATGACATGTGATTGAGATTTATGATTGAGACTATGCCAAATAAGAAAAGTTTGGGGACCAAACTTAAGGTGGGGAGAATGTAACGACCTAATCGTAAATCGGAATTATCAAGAATTAATTATGCTTTAGTATGATTTAATTGGGAATTATCTGCTTGATTGGTAATAATATCTGTTGTAATGACAACTACGGATCAAATCGATGACTGAAATGGATTCAGAAAATGGAATTGAAAATGTCTATGTGATACCGGGAATTTTTAGAACTATCTGAAACGATAAATTGAAGACTGAATTTTGTCTGAATCGTTAAGTTCCGTTTGGCTTGTAACATTTAGCATAATTGTTTATATTGGATGGGAAGGGCCTTGTCTGGCTAAGGTTTTGGCACAAATTGATTTATATAATATATATGTGTTTAGATAAGGATGGATAGACTCATTTTGACTAAATCAAAAAGAGAGAGAGAGAGAGAGTGAGTGAATTCGTGGAGAGAGAGAGAGAGAGAGAAGGAAGAAGAGGAACAAGAAAGGAAAGAAAGGGGGATTAAGCTTAGCTTGCTCAAATTAAGAACTCAAGGTAAGAAACTCTCTCTAATTTCATGGAATAGATTGTTGATCCTTGGCATATAACATGTTAATCTCAAGAATATGGCATGAATCATGTTTATTTGGCTCATTTGAGGTAAAACCTCCATGGATATAGAGATATAAAGCTTGTATGTATAGTTCATAGTTTTTCATCCTACTTCATGGGTTGATCTTGTTTATGGTCCATATGGGTTTTGAATTGAAGTTTTGATGATGGAATTATGTTGTTTTTAAGTATTTTGGGACTTAATGTTCATAAATGTGAAAGTGGATTTGGGAAATGAAGCTTGGGAGGAAGAACCAAAATTGGGTTTTGCAGTTGTCCGCCGAGCGGAGGAAGCCCGCCGAGCGTAAATCGACCTCCTGCAGCTTTTGGAAAAATTGTACAGTCCGCTCGAGCGGAAATGTGGGCGCTCGAGCGGGAAGGCTTCTTTTCAGAAAAGTTTGGGAAGTTGTTCTGCATGATTTTCTTATGTTACCTTGCATCATTTTGCATCTTATGATTATGAAATGGACATGAATGAATGTAATGAAGGAAGAGAATGAATATGAAATGAGTATGATGGGAAGTAAAGAATGAATGGAATGTATGAAATGAATATGAAAGGAATGAACATGGAAAGAATGTAAAGAAAAGAAAGGCATGAATGATTGAATGTATGATGTTAATGTGTATTGAGAATGTATTAATGTTGATGTTGCAGGTCAAGATTTGAAGACCGTACAACCGGTATTGGAAACCCACTGTAAGTAACGTTGCAGTAAATGTTATGTTATTATGAAAGTATGTTCAAAATGATTATTATGTTATGGTTTTCAAATGATATGTTTTCTGTGAACGAATGTCCTAGTTTGCGAATCTAGTATGGCATCCATAGATAGAAAGTTACGAGATCTCGGTATGTGTCGATTAATCGGTGTACGGACCGGTTACTCTAGTCAAAAGACCATAAGTCTGTGGAATATGCCATTAATGACTGTTGACTGTTTATGACTGTATATATTAAATGTTGGACTTCGTTCACTAACCCGTTTACTTTAATGTTACTTGCTGAGCTCTAGCTCATTGTTTGTATTTTTGTATTATAGGTGTGCATGCTGGGAGTCAAGCCTAGGCGGAGTCTCGAGTTGAGCCGCCATTTTGGAAGCCTACCAAGTTTTGAGAGCCTCTGAGTTGAGGCTAGGCCTGGAAGGCCGTTGTGAGCTTTTGTTTGGTTTTGTTGTATTTTTATGACTGAATTGTATGTGATCATGTTATGTAATGTAAGTGGGTAATTAACTCATCTTTTTGGCATGTAAATGTATGTTCATATCAATGCACAGCTCTTTGGACTGTTAGTTTATTTATTTCGCTTCCGCGAGCCCCTTTTATTTTTGTTTTGTACAGTTAGGCCTGTGGTAATCTAGGATTACTGGCCGGTCTTGTTACCGAACTTCTAGGGGCAGGTTCGGGGCGTGACAAGAACAGTGGAAGTAAAATGTGTTTTAAAAAAACAAAAACAGAATGCTATGGATTAAAGAAAAACGAAGACAAACGAAAGCAAAACAAATCTGAAAAGCTTACCAGATTAATGCAGAAGAATCAACGATGGAGGCGTCGAAAAACACGAACTCAGCAAGCTCAGGGGTTGAAGAAATGGAGGCTCGAAGAGAGAGAGAGAAGGAGGTGAATGATGTGAGAATGATTCAAAAGGAAAGTGTATTGTTTTGTGAAATAGGAAGGACAAAAAAGAGCGGGACTGTTCAAATTTTGCGATGTACGAGGGCGGCGTGACAGCTGCCATTGGCCAATGCCAGATTGCCACGTGTCATTGGAATAAGAAGCGTTTCAGCTGCTGTGATTGAAGAGACGTCTTGACCGGACAAACAGAGCCCGGTGTACAATTAGCTCGGCTGGAAAGGCTGAAGGGTTTTAGCTTGGCTGGAAAGGTTGAAGAGTTTTAGCTCGGCTGGAAAGGCTAAAGGGTTTTTTAGCTCGGCTGTTAAAACTTTAGCTCGGCTTATAGACAGGTAATCCCTATCATGCTACGCAGATGGAATTAAGGGGCAATTGAGAGGGTAATTTATATGAAGATTGGGCCGAGCTGGGTAATGGGCCGTTATGGGCCACTATACGAAGTGCTGAGTAAAATGGCCGTAAGGTTACTCCGGTCTTGAGGAGGCGTGAAGTTAGTCCGGTCCATAAGTACCTATTGTTATCTCGGTCCAAGAAAGTACTATTGTCAGTTCAGTCACCCGGTTTCCATACTCAGGAGCTTAGGCCGGTCGTGGCATAGCACTGCTAGTTCGGTCAAACCTAGCTGGATGTTAGCACGGTTCAAGCAACACCATGGTTAGCGTGGTTTGAGCAGGAGGAACCGAGGTAAATACAATGAAAGGAAGAGCCGAACTTAGTGTAGTTCGGTCTATTTTGTAACCTAGCATAGCCATGCTTGCTTAGGTCATATTGGAATACGGCCATGGAAGAACCATCTCACTTGGTTTAAGTAGTGAGGGGGGTGTTGAAGGATAAGCATTATCTTTCAGGAGTATGAATCCTATGAGGACTCTACATGGAGGAGTAAGAGTCCTACTTGGATTGTGCCACACGAAACCTATAAAAGCCTACAAATATCACCTATGTGGAGGTAATGAAACTTTGATTTCCGAATACACAGAGCTTTTGTCTATTTGTCTAGTTTGCTGACTTAGGCATCGGAGAGGTTTCCGGCACACACTCGCCGGCTAGCTCACGTTCGTGTTTTCAGGTGATAAAGCGACGACGTACGGAGGAGCGCAGACTTGATCAACAGGATTATACGAGAAGGTTTATTTCTTTCCCGTACACGTATAATCTCATTGATCAAGTTTGTACTCCTCCAAACGTCATCGCTTTATTACTTGTAAACACAAACGTAAGCTAGCCGGCGAGTGTGTACCGGAAATCTCTCCGATGCCTAAGTCAGCCAATATACAATAGACACAAAAGCTCTGTATATTTGAGAGTCAGAATTGTAATACCTATGCATAGGTTATGTCACGAGCTTTTATACTTTCTCCCTGGCACGATCTCAATAGGGACTCTAACTCTCCTTAGCAGAGTCTACCTACGAGTCACATGCCCAAGGACAATGCTTATCCTTAGATCACCCCCATCACTACAAGCCAAGTGAGATAGTTTAGACTTTTTACCTCGGCTGGCGCCTCGGTCAACCGAGCTTCTACGACTCTATGCTACTTTTGGTAGAATCGTGGTAACCCTTGTTGCAGGATGGCCCAATGCTGAGCTATACTCAGCTCGGCCCTCGTCCTTGATCACACCTCGCTCCGCCACAGGGCTTAGCTCTAGATAACGTGGTCAAGGCCCTGAAGACACATCTCTAACTGGCTTGGTGCTTGGATGGCCTAGGATCAGGCTATCATAACAATCACCTCGGCCCATAGCGCGGCCAAATGTCCAAGAGTGATAGACTTAGCTTGGCCCAATTTACTTACATAAATTACGCTCTCATAATCAATTATGTAACTAATCTATCCATGAACATACAACTCCAGAGCAATAATGTTTCTAAGCACCTGTTTTGTATCGTCTGTTATGCACAAGTAAGGGATTTCCAACACTCCATTAAATTGTATGTTAAGCAAGCATTTGGTTAATGAGCCAACCCTAAACTTCACTCCAGTCTTGTGAATTACTATTGCATTTTGAAATTGTACGTACTAAATGTTGGATCCAGCTCATAAGGAGGAAGAAGCTTCTCCTCATGTGAATGCATTGCCAAGCTTGTCAAGGAAAGCGGCTGCAAGCCGCAAAGGTGGACGGATCACCACCGAAATAAAGATTGCAAGCTGGCTGGGTTTCACCTACTACCATTTATAGGTGATATATATGGAGAGGCTGAGAGGAGAATATAACAACAACAATAAGCTGTGAGCAAGAGAGCAAACACAGAGAGAATTGAGAGAGTGAGAGTGTATGTGAGAAAGTGTTCTGTAATCATTTTTTCTCCGGATAATACATTACTCTCCGTGGACGTAGGCAATTGCCGAACCACGTAAATATTGTTGTGTTCTTGTGTGGTATTGATTTCTGGTGTCCGATAGGCCTAACAAGTGGTATCAGAGCCATTTCGGTTGCGTTTCGGAACACAAACAGAGTGTTCTTCGAAACTGTCCAGAAATCGAGTTGCTCAAAATCTGGTTTTGAGCATACCAGGAGGACGGGCTCGAGTAGAGGAGTCCAGAACTGCAAAGAAAAGTTCCAGACGAGCATACACGCGCCTCCACGCGCCACCCAAACATAGCGCGTCAGGACCACGCGCTCCACGCGCTTCCACGCGCCGATCAACAGCCGGCGCGTCAGGACCACACTCACCACGCGCCGTCACGCGCCATCCGCAGGAAGAAGACGAGTGTGTTGCGCGTGTATATGACGTCATCTTGACGTCAGCGGAGCCAAGCCGGAGCCGACGAGCTGTTGACTTGCGAGCCGCGCCGCGCCAGAAGCCGCGCCGATTGACCGAGCCGTTGACGGGGAATCATCCGGCTCGCAGAGCACTGATTTCCGCAGACCAACCGTCAAACTGCTGGCCCGATTTGGCCGAGCCATTCTGAGTCCGTTTTTGACGATCCAATAGTGTTTTCCGACTATTTGGAGTATTCCGGATACATCCGTACGGTCAGATTTTGCATTTAAAATTTTCTGTAAAAAGACAGAACACGATGGAGGCTTCTACATCCACTTCAGATTCTATGTTCAAGTTAACTCCTTCCAATTATGCAGTTTGGAGGTCACGGATGGAAGACATCATGTTTTTAAAAGACTTGCATGACCCCATCTTTATAAAGGGGATTAAACCTGAAGGAATGAAAGATGATGACTGGATAAAGATGAACCGCAAGACTATAAACATGTATCGAGCGATGGATAGACCACAGTGTGTTCCATCATGTCGCCGAAGAGACAGATGCATATGTTCTTTGGACAATGTTAAACGACATGTACCAGTCAAAGACCGCCCGAAACAAAGCCTTGGTGATGAGAAGGCTAGTAAATCTGAAGTTGAAGAATGGTGTGTCCATTGCTGAGCATACCAGTGAATTCAAAAATCTGGTGAATCAGCTTGCAACCGTCAAGATGCGATTGGATGATGAAATGCAAGCGGTACTACTGCTCAGTTCTTTACCAGACAGCTGGGAGACTTTGGTGGTTTCTCTCAGCACCTCTCTGCACGAAGAAGCCGACCATGAGTATGGTCACAGATGCCATGTACAATGAAGAGACAAGAAGGAAAGATATGGGAGGTAACCAGTTCCATAATCAGTCCCATGCTCTTGTCACAGAAGATAGAGACAGAGACAGAGGTAAAGGAAGAAGTAGAGGAAGAAGCAAGAGTAGAGGAACTGGAACAGCAGGAGTAAATCCAGAGACAACAAAGGTCGAGGTAACTCCAGCTTCACTTGCTATCACTGGCGTGAGGGTCACATAAAGAGAAACCCAACCGGAAAGAAAGGCCAGATAAGTCAAAAGGAGATGAGAACACAACAGCCACAACAATGATGAAATCCTTCTTGCGATTGATGAAGAGGAAGATTGCCTTCACGTGGTTGACCACGGCTACAGAATGGGTGATAGACACCGCATCCTATCACGCCACTTCCCACGAAGAACTCTTGACTCGTGCATAACGGAGATTTTGGCACTGTTCGAATGGGGAATTCTAGCTATTCGAAGATTGTGGGTATTGGAGACATTAGTATTCAAACTAATGTCGAGAACAAGCTGGTTCTCAAAGATGTGAGGCATGTTCCAGATTTGCGCCTCAATCTTATCTCCTAAGCGCCTGGACCCAGGGCTATACAAGTACATTCGAAATGGCCGTTGGAAGGCGACAGAGGAGCTTTGACAATCGCCAGAGGAGAGATGTCTTCAACACTGTATAAGACTCAAACGAAGATCTGTCTGGAAAGTCTTAATGCAACAGAAGACAAGGAGTCACCGGACTTATGGCACAGAAGACTGGCTCACATGAGTGAGAAGGGATTGCATCTATTGGCAAAGCAATCCAGGATACCCTTATCCAAAGAGAGTGTCTTAAAGCCTTGTGATCATTGCCTTTATGGCAAGCAACATCGAGTATCATTCAGTTCAACGAGCAAGAGGAAAACAGAAGTGCTTAATATGGTATACTCGGATGTTTGTGGCCCAATCGAAGTGGAGTCATATGGCGGCCGCAAGTATTTTCTGACTTTCATTGATGATGCATCAAGGAAGTTGTGGGTGTATTTCTTGAAGACAAAAGATGAGGTATTTCAACACTTTCAGGAGTTCCATGCAATGGTGGAAAGAGAGACTGGGAAGAAGTTGAAGTGTCTTCGCACAAACAATGGAGGCGAGTATACTTCAAATGCTTTTGCAGCATATTGTGCCAGCAGAGGTATCCGGCACGAGACAACAGTTCCCGGCACCCCACAACACAATGGTGTGGCAGAAAGGATGAACCGCACTATTATGGAAAGAGTCAGATGTATGCTCAAAATGGCAAAGTTACCAAAGTCATTTTGGGCTGAAGCCGCCAGTACAGCCTGTTACCTCATCAACAGGTCGCCTTCAGTCCCGTTGAATTTTGCGATACCTCAGGAAGTCTGGTCCAGAAGAAAGGTATCATATTCTCACTTGAGAGTCTTCGGGTGTAAGGCCTTTGCACACATCTCCAAGGAAAACAGACAGAAGCTTGATGACAAGTCCACTCCATGCATATTTGTGGGCTATTCAGATGCAGCATTTGGGTACAGGATGTGGGACCCAGTGAATAAGAAGATATTCAGGAGCAGAGATGTTGTGTTCCAAGAAGACCAGACAGTAGCAGATTTTGAGAAATCTGCAAAGTCTAGAGATGTCATCACTCCAGACTTATTTCCATCTCCCAAGCCATCACAAAATACTAGATGTGATGATGTGCAACAAGAAGTGCCAGAGTTGCAGGATCCTATGCCAGAAATTGAGGATCAGGAGGAAAGAGATGAAGACCCAGATGAAGAGGGTATTGAGCAGGGGGAGCAACACCCTCAAAGCAGAGGCAATTGGGTCTCAGTTGCGAAGATCTGGAAGAGCTGCCGTGCCATCAACTAAATATCCCGCTTCTCAGTATATTCTGATTACTGATGAGGGGGAGCCCGAGAGTTTTTCGGAAGCCAAGAGTCATACAGAGAAAGACTGTTGGATGCAAGCCATAAAGGAGGAGATGAGTTCTTTGCAGAAGAACCACACTTATGAGCTTGTTCCACTTCCAAGAGACAGGAGAGCCTTGAAGAACAAATGGGTGTATAAGTTGAAGAAAGATGGAAATGGTAAACTATTGCAGCATAAAGCTCGTTTGGTGGTAAAAGGTTTTGGGCAGAAGAAAGGAATTGATTTTGATGAGATCTTCTCCCCAGTTGTGAAGATGACTTCTATTCGAGTAGCTCTGGGATTAGCAGCTAGCTTGAATCTGGAAGTAGAACAAATGGATGTCAAGACTGCCTTTCTCCATGGTGAGTTGGAGGAAGAGATCTACATGGAGCAACCAGAAGGATTTGAAGTTCAAGGAAAACAGAAACTCGTCTGCAAACTAAAGAAGAGTCTCTACGGCCTAAAACAGGCGCCGAGACAATGGTACAAGAAGTTTGATTCATTTATGGTGGATCACGAGTACACAAGAACGGTGGCAGACCAATGTGTATATTTCCGCAGGTTTTCGGATGGAAACTTCATTATCCTACTGTTGTATGTCGATGATATGCTGATCATCGGACATGATACTACTATGATCAACAAGTTGAAAAAGGACTTGTCGCAGTATTTTGATATGAAGAATTTAGGCTCAGCACAACAAATTTTGGGCATGAAGATTGTTCGTGACAGGAAAGCCAAGAAGATATGGCTATCACAGGAGAAATATGTTGAACGAGTGATTGAAAGGTTCAACATGAAAGATGCCAAGCGGTCGGCCAACCATTTCAATGTGTCAAAGCGTTTGTGTCCCACAACCAAAGACGAAAGGAAAGAAATGGAGGCAATCCCTTATTCTTCCGATGGGAAGTTTGATGTATGCAATGGTGTGTACCGGCCAGATATAGCTCACGCGCTTGGCGTTGTGGCGATTCCTTGCCAATCCAGAAAGGAGCATTGGGAGGCGATCAAATGGATTCTTCTACTTGAAGGAACTTCAAGGATGTGTTTATGTTTTGGGAGCCGAACCAATTTTGGAGGGTTTTACAGATGCGATATGGCGGTGATCTTGATGGTAGAAAGTCTACATCAGATTTCTATTCACCTTTGCGGAGGCTGTTTCATGGCGGTCAAACTACAAAAGTGTGTTGCTTTATCTACAACAGAGGCAGAGTACATTCTTTGCCAGATCTTTGGAAAGGAAATGTTGTGGTTAAAGCGGTTTCTCCAAGAATTGGGTCTACAGCAAGAAGATTACAAGGTACATTGTGATAGTCAAAGTGCAATTGACTTGAGCAAGAATTCCATGTACCATTCGCGTACAAAACACATTGATGTCCGGTATCATTGGATACGAGAAGTGATGGAAAAGCAGCTGATGAAGCTAGTGAAGATTCACACAGAC
This sequence comes from Camellia lanceoleosa, assembly GCA_025200525.1. Classification (NCBI taxonomy): domain Eukaryota; kingdom Viridiplantae; phylum Streptophyta; class Magnoliopsida; order Ericales; family Theaceae; genus Camellia; species Camellia lanceoleosa. Next base: position 120,184,805 of record CM045769.1, on the reverse strand, counting down.
AAGAATCCTTCTGACATGATGACCAAAAGTGTCACCAGAGACAAACTGGAAGTTTGCAAGATTCTGACCGGGATGGACTTCAAGTGAGAAGTCAGCTATCCTTATGGGCGTGGAGGGGGAGAATTGTTGGATCCAGCTCATAAGGAGGAAGAAGCTTCTCCTCATGTGAATGCATTGCCCAGCTTGTCCAGGAAAGCGGCTGCAAGCCGCAAAGGTGGACGGATCACCACCGAAATGAAGATTGCAAGCTGGCTGGGTTTCACCTACTACCATTTATAGGTTTATATATATGGAGAGGCTGAGAGGAGAATATAACAACAACAATAAGCTGTGAGCAAGAGAGCAAACACAGAGAGAATTGAGAGAGTGAGAGTGTATGTGAGAAAGTGTTCTGTAATCATTTTTTCTCCGGATAATACATTACTCTCCGTGGACGTAGGCAATTGCCGAACCACGTAAATATTGTTGTGTTCTTGTGTGGTATTGATTTCTGGTGTCCGATAGGCCTAACACTAAACACTGCCTGTTGGCATTGATCTTTGGGAAAACGGTGCATGATATATCCTCAATAAATCATTAAAATGTCGTACATCAGAACTTCTTGTGATTTGCTTTAAATCCGGATTATGATTTCTAATACAAATTTTTTTGAATTGCAGTAGTAAAAGTTCTAGAAATGAACAACAATCAGTGTTTTGTGATCGAGAGATGAAGACTAGCTTAAAAAGTCCCTCAAGAACAAAGAAGGGAAGCTGATTTTCAAGTAACAGCAAGTCCAATCGCAGAAAATTGTCCAAGTATGACTCCACCATGGCCACAATGATGAAACTGTTATCGAGTAGAATCATTTTGACAAATTTATCACTGCTAAGCTTAATGCTTTTTGCATAACAGTTCCGGATTCTTTTTTCCCAATTCTTTATCATTTTTACACAATCCTCCAAATTAATTGTTTCACAACCAAGAAATGCCTCTAAACACCTCATATTTTGCTCTTCCGTGCTTTTCAAGTGTGTTTCACCGTGATGAAGAGGTCCAATAGAAACCATCTGAGGCTTGTAGGCCACTTCGTTTAATTGGTGAAGTTTTCTGGGAACTCGACAGATACAATTCTCAGCAAGAGGCGACGGTGGTGGCAAGCATGTTAACATTTTTCTAATGGAATTTTCCAATTCGCCGTAGTTATCTTTGATCTCATGATTTGAACTTGAGTTTTCCATTTCAAGTCCACAACCAGCTGTGCCTAATGTTTCCATCTTCTCGTTCTTTTCCTAGTGACAATTATTAGAAAGACAAAGGAATACAAAATCAGCGCAATGTTGCCCTTATGCATGCATTAATTGGTGGTCGATGAAAGAAGAAACTGAGAAAAGCTTCAACCTACAAACAGGGCCGGCTCAGCCACATGTGTGGCCTAAAGCAAAAAATTAAAGTCAGGCTGTTTTTATTTTGTTTTGTTTTCTTCTATCTTAGGTTAAGAACATATTGGAATAGATTTTTATTAGATATGAAAGAATAAAAGTTTGATGAAAGAATATTAGACTTTTTTTTAATAAATTTTTTTATCAAATTTAAATTTGATGCAAGATTTGGTGAAGGATTGGAGATGCTCTAATCCAATTCATTTATTATTTCATATCATCATGTCGTGTTTATGTGTCCTGTCAATAAATTTTATTTTTATTTAAAAATGTCAAGTGTATGAAAAAATTAAAAATTTTCCTTACAATTTAAATTTAGTGAAATTAATATCTACCAAATGGAATTATTCATAAGAATTTTTTATTTTAACTAAATTTTATTTTCTTAATTTATGAGTGTGAGAAAGTAGAAGATAGACTTTTACTAGTACACAAATGATAGGAATCTCTACTAAATCACTAATTTTTTTTTTTTTACAAATTACGCATATGAATGTGTCTTTGGTGTAGAGCCAATGCATGAAGTGGATAAAAAATTTGATAATCTTATTTTTGTTTGGAAAAGCTATTGATATTTTTTATTCTTTTTATTTATTTATTTTACCTATAAGATTTCAATTCAAAATGAGGCCTTTTGTTTTACCAAGGTCTAAAAGCAAGTGCTTCACTTGCTGTCTCCTTGAGTCGGCCCTGCCTACCAAAAAAAAAAATCCCCCATTCTTCTATTCATTTTTTGTTTAACAAACTCATAGATTTTGTGGGGATATAATTTTTGACATGTCCACGTGGCACCATCTCGTGTCAAGGTGTCATGTGGCTAAGTCGAGGTATGAAAACGATCTATACGTAGGTTAACATATTCGGTGAACGAAAAGAGTCTTAGGAAACGAATGACTCCTAAGTTGGATATGCCTAGGACTATTTTGAGAGGTTAATCCTAATCTAATTAGGAGAGAGGAGTCTTAGATAGTGTGTTGTTCCTAAAGGGACGTGTTTGACATCAAAACAACTATCACGAGATGACAAGGCACTCTATATAAAGGTAAGCACCCCAAGGATTAGAGGTATATGCACATTACTGCATTCAAGTTATTTACCCAATGTATCTCTTGTGATGTTGTTGATTTTACGGTAAATTACATTGAGACTCCCTAAAATTTCTATTTAATACGAATTCTTCTATCACGTTTAAAAAATTACACTTACTCCCCTCGTCAGATTAAAATAACATGTTTGTCTCTTAGCCTTTTTACATATAAAATAATGTTAATATTTTATTCATGTCATTTCAAAAGAAATAATAATCATCTTCTTTGGTTTAACTCACACAAAAAATTGAATTTCTTTATTTTTTGTGTTTTTTTTTTATTTTATTTTTACTAAAATTTTTGTAATATTTTAAGCAATTTTTTATTTTTATTTTTTAGATACACCTAACCCAGATATACTTAAGAAGTATAATATTTTGTGATTTTTTTTTTAAATTCACCAAATACAAAAAAATACAAAAATTCAGTCATACTGTAATAAATGTGGGTAAATAGATGAGAAAATAAAAATGATGGTGAAAATAAAAATAAAAATTTGTATTCATATATAAAAATTTATACCAAAAAAAAAAAAAATTCATACAAATATTGTGATAGTAATATTGGTGTAAATATAAATTAAGTTAATGGGTGTTTTATTTTGAAGTGAAAGATTATCATTAAACTATATATAATTGTGTTTGAAAATTTTATATAAAATTTATGTTTGTATATCACCACTCAATAAGAATATGTTCAGGTAGAATTTAATGATGGAAAGTTGTAACATGTAGTTATGATGACAGGGAGAAGAAATGGTGGGAAAAATAGCAAAATAATCATTTAAAAAATTTTAGGGTATGACATCAGTTATCTAGGGGACAATTTGTAATGAGATTATAAATTTTAAGAAAATAAATATAATTTTTTAAATGTGAAAAGAGAATCTATATTAAACAAAACTTCAGAGGGTGTCAGTGTAATTTATCCTTAATTTTATTAGTGCATCCAAGTAAAATTTTATCCTCAAAGAAAAGCAAAGAGCACCATGGTCTGAAAGCAGCATCATTGCTTGCGATACTTATGTGAATTCTAGCCTTGATAATCTGGTCCAACTCTGTAAAATTCTTCCTTTCCTTCGAAATCTATTCCTGATACTTTAAAACCTGTAAGAAACGGTTTTAGGAAAAACAGAATTTTTTCTCAACTTTGGTCTAATTTTTAAGTGGGACTCATGCGCCAAAATTGGCTGGTTTAAGTGGTAACACGTTTATGACGCATTGTGATTCATGTAGTATATTTGGTTGCTCAAAATCATTATTGGGTGAATGGAAAATTGAAACCAAAGTGAGCTCCATGAAAATTGTGTTTTGGTAAAATTTTCATTAACTTTTGAGTTAAAGCTTGTCCCACATTGGTTTGGTGGGCAAACTTTTGTAAGTTTATAAAGCTTAGGCTTGCAACTTGAGAAGGGCCCCAAGAGATACCCAAGTTTTGTGGAATAGTGAGGCTATGGGCAAAGTGGGTTAGACCTATTGGACCCAAAATAAACACACATGCAAGCACCACTATCCGTCCATCCGATCAGGCTGGGTTGGGTGCGTGGTGTGAGGTTAGGTTGGGCTTGTCCAACCCAATGCTTCACTTTTTGGGCCAAAAACTTTTTGAATTTTATTTTTCTAAAATTAAATTCTTATCGGTTTTTGGAATTTGAATTTCGAAATTAATTCCAAATAATGTCCCGATTATTCCTCTACCCAAACAGGTCCATATCTGTCCAATTAAACCAAACAGATTCAGTATTTGTTTGAAATTTAAACCCAACAGGTTCCTTACCTATTCATTGAAACCGAACAGGTATTATACCTATTCAAACAGGTTTGCACCTGTTTAATTCAAACCGAACAGCCACAAATTCTCCTACAAATAGACAGACCCTCATTTGGATTTTGCACTAAAATTTTCGTTCTTGTTGCTACCATTGCTCTCTGTATTTTGCTGCATTTATTTTTCCTATGAGAAAGTGTATTAACACAAAGTGTGCTCGTTGTACAAACAGTTTGCAGTACTGCTACTGTTTGTTGTTGATCATTTTATCCTAGGAGATAGACGTCCACAATCTGAAAGTATCGTAGAGATGACGAATCTGTCTTAAGGACACAATGTTAAACACTGGCCTTGATCAAAAATTTGTTCGACAAATTAATAAGATAAGTAATTTAATTTATTTTTTTGTTTTATTATTTTTCTATTTCACATTTTGATTTTGTTTTTGTAACAAAATAAAAATCTATTTTTATTTATTTTATATTCTGGTTTGATTTTTGTAATCAAATGATCTCTCTCTTTTCCTTTTATTTCTTCTGTGTTCTATTTATTGTTAAGTACACAAACATAATTTATTTGTAATGTAGTGAAGATTGTCCAACAATCTTAAGACATATATATATATATATTTTAGTGTCTTCATTATATTTATTTTCTATACTTTTTACAAAGTGATATTCTAATTGGAAAATACAAATAGTAGTTATATACTGTTTGACAAATAGTAGTAATATACTGTTTATTTTCCTTGACAACTAGTAGTAATATATTGGTATCATTAACAATTTTAGAATATTAATTTGTGTAGTAGTGTTATAGAAAATTATTGTGTAGTATTTTATTTTCCTGATTTTAGTAACTAGAAAAATAAAATTATTTTGTGTTATAATTTATTTTCTGATTTGAGTAACTAGAAAATTAATTTGTGTTTTGGTTTTTCTAATTTTTGTAATAAGATATTGTAAAATCCAAATTTTTATGTGTAGAATTATTTTTGGATAAAATAATAGTTAAATTAATTTATATGGGCCATTTAGTACTATCAAGGAATTAGTTATGAGGTGGCTTCAGAATTTTTATTACTTAGATGGTTAAGTTTGTAATTTTGGGAGATTGGGTTATAAGCCCACTTGGGCTTTAGGTCTTGGAAACATATAAGCACAAACAAATAGAGGTATTGGATGTTGTGGCTGCTGCGGCAGATTTAGGAGTAGAAAAAAAAAAATAGAGAAAAAGAGGAAGAAGAAAAGAGAAGAAAGAAGATTCATAGATTGGTGATTTTGATCTAATCATCTCTTGGAGGTAACATTTTTTATGGTACTCCTAACTATTCCTTTCTACAAGTATCTGGTATGTGGTTTGGGTGTGCGTGTTTGGGTCTGATATGTGATAAGCAATCCTATTGGCTTTGACTTCTAACAACTATGGGTTTATATATGTAAAAAAAAAAATAACAATAGAATAGATGAAGTTTTGAAGATTGAGGAAGCTGTATTTTGGGGTTTGAGGTTTTGGATTTTACTTGTAGACTATATTATTAGATTATTATATTATAAAGAAAAGAATGATAGATGCATCATGGTGATCAATAATAATTGTTTATGTGGTATAATATTTTATTAGGTTTGTGTGATTGAAGTGGTGGAGCTGGGTGTTTAGAGTTAGTATTGGAATATTATTTTAAGCGTTTGAGGTAAGTAATCCTCTATCACTGTTGGTTTATTTTTAATCCTATCGAATCGTTTAAAATCATAAACATTTATTCGTAGCTTTCCTGTTCTCTTAAAATAAAATATGGGTCAAGTACAAAACAACATAGAATATTATTATGAAAATTATTTGAATATTTGGTGAAACTATTCTGAAAATTATACTAAACGTTTATTCTGAAAATATCGAATGTTTTATTTAAAATTTGTGTATTGTGTGAATTTTGAACATCACTCTAATCTGACTATGATTTGGACCCTAGCCAATGGGGGTTATTTATTGGCACAGAAACTATTTTCTTTTGGGGCTTTACCACCAGCCTATGTGTGGTTCTGGGTCTTGTCGCAGGCTAAGTGACCGTAGTCATTAAGACTTGGGTTTTGTGAATCGATCATTGAACCATCTGAATATCGATTTGTCAATTTTGGATAACGAAATTTCATCGAGTTACCCCATTGACTTTTAATTAAAATATATTGCCACACTGTTTATTTTCAGCTATGAAACCATCTTACAAATAATTGTGTCATTTATTGATTTGTATCAAAAATTATATTTATTGGTTATCAACTATTTATTTACTTCTTTTTGATATACTTGATCCAGCTGGCAGTGATGGTTGGTTATTTACTAGGCTGTCTAGCTTACCCTTATTTAATTTTTTTCAGATTCTGAAGAGTAGAGCTGCGCGGGATTTTTTTTTACATGTAGGAGTGCCAAGAGTAGGACTATGATTTAAGTACTTGGATTATTTGTTTTGTTAATGGATTTTATTAGTGGACTTGGTGGATAATTTCATATGATAAGAATAATCAATTTTTATGGATTTTAGCATTATGATAATTAAGGATTTAATTGGAATATTTTACATTGTTGGTTATGTGTTGGACTCTTAGCCTTGCATGCTCACTTAAATGAGTGTGCGGCGTTGTCACGAAGCTTGGGACGTGACAATTTAGTGGTATCAGAGCCAGGTTGTAATTTTAAAGGCTGGTATGGAATAGTGGTGAGATTGGGTAGATGTAGGATTGGGAACGCTTATAATTTGATATAATGTTAATTTTATTTATTTATTTATTTATTTTTATGTTATAGGAGCTTGAGAATAAAATAAGATGAGGTTTTATTATTGATGCATTTAGGTTGCGATGGAACATGAGGAGACATTGGCAAATATGGCTAGGAACACACGTCAGGGTCAAATGAATCGACGGACTGGTAGTAACAATCAGCGAGGGAACGTGACTAATAATGGCAGTGGTTCTCAAGCAGTTGGAGGAAATCAGGGGCAAGAGTTGGGACAACAAGAACAAGCTGCAATCCCCAATCCAATTGAAATGGTTCAAGTGCTTCAGACGTTGGCCGGGGTGGTGCAACAACAAACCACCATAGGGAATAACTTGACTAGACTTATGGAGCAACAACAGCGGATGCAGCCAGGTGTTGGGCCACAACCAAGGCCACGTTGTAACATTACTGAGTTTAAGAAGATAGCCTTGGCATTTGACGGAGCCACAGACCCTTTGGAGGCTGAAAAATGGTTGACAGAAATGGAAAAGTTGTTTCCCGTTTTTGAGTACGGATGATCAGAAGGTGACCTATGCTACGTTTATGCTACAAGGGATAGCTAATGATTGGTGGCAGATGGAGAAGCGCATACACGAGCATGATGCCAACCCCTATACATGGGAAAGGTTTAAGAATGCATTCAATGAGAAATACTTCCCTAGGGTGTTCGCTACAAAAAGCAGAGGAATTTTTGAAGTTAGAGCAAGGGAATAAGACGGTTGCGAATATGAAGTTGAGTTCTGAAGTTGTCTAAATTTGCATCGAGATTTGAAGCAGACGAGGATAGCAGAGCACGAAAGTTTGAAGGTGGGCTAAGAACGAACATTATGCAACAGGTGGTTCCTTTCGAGTTACCTACTTTTGGAGCAGTGTTGAATAAGGCTTTGTTGGTTGAGAGTGGCCTCACTAGAGCCCAAGAAGAGAAAGAAGAGAATTATAAAAAGAGGCCTAGTTCTTCCAACTTCCAAACTAACAGTTCGAAGGGCAATGCTAAGAGACAAAACACTTCTTCGGTTGGGAGTTGGGGAAGTCGAACTATGGGTAGTAGTGTTGATAAGAAGAATGATCGGGTACAATGCACTAGGTGTAATGGATTCCATCGGGATAGTGAGTGTCGCTGGAATACTGGGGCTTGTTTCTCTTGCGGGCAACAGGGGCATAGGATAGCTGATTGCCCTAACCGGAAGGGGCATGAGATTGAACAGAAAACATGGACAAATAAAGGAGCATCAACAGACAAAGGGTCTTCAGGAAGTCAAAAGAAAAATGGAGGTCATAAGCCAAAGACTCAGGGTCGAGTGTACGCACTCACGCAACAAGATGTTCAGACTTCCAACACGGTGGTGTTAAGTACTGTTTTAGTGTCTTCTGTTTATGCACATGTGTTATTTGATTCTAGCGCTACAAATTCATTTGTGTCTATGGGATTTGTTGAGAAACATGAATGGAAATGTGTCTCTAGAGAGATCGACTTATGTATTGAAAACCCGATAGGAGGTGTTATGGTTGCTGACTTAATTTGCAAATCTTATGTGGTTAGTATAAATGACAGAAAATTGCTTGTAGACTTAACTGTTTTAGATATGCGGGACTTTGACATAATTCTTGGAATGGATTGGTTGGCAACCAATTATGCTTCTGTTGATTGTCGAGGAAAAAGGGTAGTATTTCAGATTCCTAATCAACCAGAATTTTGTTTTGTGGGTAGTGGAGTTAACACTCCTCTTTTGGTAATCTCAACTTTGCAAGCTAGACGGTTGTTAAGGAATGAGTGCGAGGGCTATTTAACTTCTGTGAGAGATACCCGTGAGACTGAATAGAAGTTAGAGGATATTCTAGTTGTGAAGGAATTTCCCGATGTTTTTCCTGAAGAGTTACCGGGGTTGCCACTAGATAGAGAGATTGAGTTTGCCATTGAATTGATACCCATGCAGGTCCTATCTCCAAGGCTCCGTATCGGATGGCTCCAGCAGAGTTGAAAGAGTTGAAGGAACAGTTACAAGAGTTACTAGATAAGGGCTTTATTAGGCCTAGTGTTTCTCCTTGGGGTGCGCCCGTTTTATTTGTGAAAAAGAAGGATGGTAGTTTTCGCCTTTGCATTGATTATCGAGAGTTGAACAAGGTGACAATCCGAAATAACTATCCTTTGCCTAGGATAGATGACCTATTTGATCAGTTATAAGGAGCACAAGTCTTTTCTAAGATTGACCTTCGTTCTGGCTATCATCAGTTGAAGGTTAAGGCGGAAGATATACCTAAGACAGCCTTCCGAACTAGATATGGGCATTATGAATTTTTAGTGATGCCATTTGGGTTGACCAATGCGCCTGCAGCTTTTATGGATTTAATGAACAGAGTATTTAAACCCTTCTTAGATCAGTTTGTGGTAGTTTTTATTGATGACATTCTTGTGCACTCGAAGAGTAAACAGCAGCACGAACAACATCTGAGAATAGTGTTGCAGATATTAAGGGAGAAGAAGTTATTTGCTAAATTAAAGAAGTGTGGATTTTGGTTGGAGAGTGTATCATTTTTTGGTCATATGATATCTAAAGATGGGGTGTCTGTTGACCCCAAAAAGGTGGAGGCGGTGGTGGAGTGGAATCGGCCTACTAGTGTCACTGAAATTCGTAGCTTCTTGGGTTTAGTAGGATATTATAGAAGGTTTGTTGAGGGATTTTTCCGAATTTCTATGCCTTTAACTCGTTTAACACAAAAAGGGGTTAAATTTGAGTGCTCTGATGATTGTGAGAAGAGTTTCCAAGATTTAAAGAGTCAATTGGTGTGTGCTCCAGTACTTATAGTTCCGTCCGGAGATGAAGGTTTTACCATCTATAGTGATGCATCGAAGATGGGCTTGGGTTGTGTCCTGATGCAGAATGATAAGGTAGTGGCATACGTGTCTAGGCAGTTGAAGCCATATGAGCAGAATTATCCTACGCATGATTTGGAGTTGGCTGCCGTGGTGTTTGCATTGAAACTCTGGAGGCACTACCTGTATGGGGTGAAATGTGAGATATTCACTGATCATAAAAGTTTGAAGTACATTTTCACTCAAAAAGAATTGAATATGAGGCAAAGGAGATGGTTGGAGCTATTAAAAGACTATGATTTAACTATCAATTATCATCCAGGAAAAGCCAATGCAGTGGCGGATGCCTTGAGTAAAAAGACCCCGAGTAATTTGGCTACCTTGATCACTGACCAAAAGAATATCTTGGAGGACTTGCAGAGATTGAATATTGAGATTAGATGGCATAACCATGGAGTGCAGTTGGCAAACCTTAGGGTTCAACCCACATTGATTGATAAAATTAAAGATGCTCAAGGAAGAGATCCTCAGTTGCAAAAACTTAAAGCTGAAATGGAAATAGGGCTACAGATGGAATTTTGTATGCATAAAGATGGAACCTTGAGGTTTGGAGAGAGGTTGTGTGTGCCTAATGATTTGGAGCTCAAGAGAGAAATCCTGAAAGAAGCTCACAGTTCAGGATATACGGTACACCCAGGGGGCACTAAAATGTATAAAGACTTGAAGAGGAACTTTTGGTGGAATAATATAAAGAGGGAAATTGCTCAGTATGTTGCTCAATGTTTGGTATGTCAACAAGTGAAAGTTGAACATCAGAGACCTGCAGGTAAGTTACAACCTCTTCATATTCCTGAGTGGAAGTGGGAACATATTACCGTGGATTTTGTGACAGGATTGCCTAGGACCCAAGGTGGTAACAATGCTATTTGGGTTATCGTTGATCGATTGACCAAATCCGCTCACTTTCTAGCTTTTAAGGTGGGGTTCTCCTTAGAGAGGTTTGCAAAACTGTATATCAAAGAGATTGTGAGGTTGCATGGTATTCGGATGACCATAGTGTCGGACAGAGATAGCAGATTTGTATCTATGTTTTGGAGGAGTTTACATGCAGCTTTGGGTACTAGTTTGAATTTTAACACTGCCTTTCATCCTCAAACTGATGGATAGTCAGAGAGAACTATTCAAACCTTGGAAGACATGTTAAGGGCTTGTGTTATTGATCTTGGAGGTTCTTGGGATGAGCATTTGGCCTTAGTGGAATTCTCTTATAATAATAGTTATCATGCGAGCATTCAGATGGCACCATATGAGGCTTTATATGGACGAAAGTGTAGATCACCTATTTGTTGGGATAATGTGGGCGAAAGGAAGTTGTTAGGGCCTGAGATTGCGCAACAAACAGTGGACAAGATCAATCTTATTAGAGAGCGACTTCGCACTGCACAGAGTAGACAGAAAAGTTATGCAGATAACAGGAGACGCGATTTGGTGTTTGAGGTTGGAGACCATGTGTTCCTTAAGGTGTCTCCTATGAAAGAAGTAATGAGGTTTGGTGTTCGTGGTAAACTGAGTCCTAGATTTGTTGGACCATTTGAGGTTTTAGATCGAATTGGAGAGGTAGCTTACAGACTTGCTCTACCACCTTCACTAGCTGGAGTTCATAATGTTTTTCATGTCTCAATGTTAAGGAAGTATATACCAGATCCTAGTCATGTGATTAATCATGCACCGTTGCAGTTTAAGGAGGATTTGACTTATATGGAACACCCTATACGAGTTGTTGATAGGAAGGAACAGGTTTTGAGGCGTCGTGTCATTCACTACGTTAAGGTTCAATGGAGTAATCACTCGGAAAGAGAAGCTACTTGGGAACTTGAGGATGAAATGAAACGAAAGTATCCACAACTTTTTAAGACTCCAGGTATGTCAAATTTCGAGGACGGAATTTCTTTTAAGTGGGGAAGGATGTAAAATCCAAATTTTTATGTGTAGAATTATTTTTGGATAAAGTAATAGTTAAATTAATTTATATGGGCCATTTAGTACTATCAAGGAATTAGTTATGAGGTGGCTTCATAATTTTTATTACTTAGATGGTTAAGTTTGTAATTTTGGGAGATTGAGTTATAAGCCCACTTGGGCTTTAGGTCTTAGAAACATATAAGCACAAACAAATAGAGGTATTGGATGTTGTGGCTGCTGCGGCAGATTTAGGAGTAGAAAAAAAAAAAAAAAAAAAAAAAAAGATTCATAGATTGGTGATTTTGATCTAATCATCTCTTGGAGGTAAGATTTTTTTATGGTACTCCTAACTATTCCTTTCTACAAGTATCTGGTATGTGGTTTGGGTGTGCGTGTTTGGGTCTGATATGTGATAAGCAATCCTATTGGCTTTGACTTCTAACAACTATGGGTTTATATATGTAAAAAAAAAAATAACAATAGAATAGATGAAGTCTTGAAGATTGAGGAAGCTGTATTTTGGGGTTTGGGGTTTTGGATTTTACTTGTAGACTATATTATTAGATTATTATATTATAAAGAAAAGAATAATAGATGCATCATGGTGATCAATAATAATTGTTTATGTGGTATAATATTTTATTAGGTTTGTGTGATTGAAGTGGTGGAGCTGGGTAGTATTAGAATATTATTTTAAAGTGTTTGAGGTAAGTAACCCTCTATCACTGTTGGTTTATTTTTAATCCTATCGAATCGTTTAAAATCATAAATATTTATTCGTAGCTTTCCTGTTCTCTTAAAATAAAATATGGGTCAAGTATAAAACAACATCGAATATTATTATGAAAATTATTTGAATATTTGGTGAAACTATTCTGAAAATTATACTAAACGTTTATTCTGAAAATATCGAATGTTTTATTTAAAATTTGTGTATTGTGTGAATTTTGAACATCACTCTAGTCTGACTATGATTTGGACCCTAGCTAATGGGGGTTATTTATTGGCACAGAAACTAGTTTCTTTTGGGGCTTGTCACGACCCAAACCTGCCCCTATAGGTTTAACATCGTAACCGGCCAGTAATCCTGGGATTACCGAAGGCCTCTGAGACAGATTAATATAATATTAGGGGCTAGCGGAAGCAAATAAGAATATACAACGTCCATTGAGCTGTGCAGACTTATATGAGACAGAAAAATTTTAAACTTTTTATATACATCTATACACATCATCTTTAAGTCATAATATATATACAGATTAGGCAGAAAGGGACTTAGTCCCCCTTTTTTTTTCTTTTTTTTTCCAAAATACACATGACTTGAAGAACCAAACAAGAAAACATGACTTAAACTTTAAATTACATAACGACAACACTTAACATATCCGGAACCTCCACAGGAGGCACATAGGTTGGCTGACAGAATAGATTCTAGACATATGCCTCTAAGCCTGGTCACGCGCCTGATCACCTACATACATAAATAATACAGTAAGCTAAAGCCCAGTGAATAATAACAGAGTAAAGGGTTTTAATGAATGAAGTCCATCACAAAATTAGAAATCAGAGTTCATATCAGAAACATAATCATGTTCATGTTCATATTCGTATCAAAACAAATTCATGTACTTGTACAACATCATTTCCATAATCAGGTTTGTAACATAATCATATGTGGTACATCCAATAGCATTCACAAATCTGATGACCCATAAAGGGACCTGATGACCCATAAAGGGACAGCCTTGAAGGCTATCTGATGACTCATGTGCACAGAGACGTTCTGATGACCCATAAAGGGACCTGATGACCCATAAAGGGACGCATATCATGTAGTGCTAAGGATGCCACGATTAACTTTCAGAATCTTGGACAATCATTCATTCATTTCCAACATATCATAGCTTTTCAAAGAATCAATCATTTCGTATCATAGTATACTGAAAATACATAGCATTGAACATAACTTTACAAAGTTATTACTCACAGATGGCTGCAGAAGCAAATCAGACAGACTAGACATATCAGATAAACCAAGCAGACAATGGCGCGCGACCTACACAAGCACATAACATATACACATTGAAATACAACATTACTCCCTTGATTAAATTTGTCCTTTCTAGTCTTTAGTCTTTATAGTCCGAAGTTCTACTACGTTTATTCTTTCTCAATTGAATAAACTGGGTTCTTATTTCACATATTCTTTCGTTGCTAAGTTCTTCTTTCCCAAATAGATTGATCCTATACTTGGCTTCTTAAATAATTACCCCAAAATCAATGATTCATTCTTTAACTACTAATCTATGTTGATTAGTAGCTTATTATTCTTTATTAAGTCATAAATTCCTTAGAACATTATTCACATGCAGGAAATTGACATCAAAATTACTAGTTTTATACTCTTATAAGTTTTTCAACTAGTTTCCATAATCTTGGACTTAGCTTAATTTATAACCTCAATTTAATTCAAAACCATAGATGCCCCAAAATATGTTTAATTACAAGTATGGATTAAAATCTAATTATAAAATCAACACTTTATCTAACATTAGGATTAATTCTAATTTTCCATAAACTTGATATTTATAAAACATTTCATTTCTCTCCTCAAAATATGAGATTGAATTAATCCAAATCCTTCAAAATCCATGATGTATGCAATACAAATAGGTCCAATTTTATTATTAATAACAAAATCAACTTAATTATGAATTACATAAATCAATTTCTTAGAAATTCAACTTAACTCAATTTCTAACCAAAAACTTAATTCATAATAATACATGTTCTAAAATGTGCTTAAGTTGAACAAACCTTTTAAATTAAATCACATGCATGGATTAAACAAATTCCTAGTTTTCATAATAAAATCAAAACTCATGAACTCATGATTTTAAAATCCTTTTTTTTTTTCTTTTTTTTTTTCCAACATCAAATACACAATAAAATTATATATAATTTATGGAGCTTGATTTAATTATAACTTCGAAAACCAAATCCCAAAATAATTAATTTCTAATTAACCTTCATAACTTGATCTTAGCTCCAATTCTTCATTATTTTACTAATTCCTCTTAAATCATGAAATTAAAATCACAAACTCTTTTAAAGAAATATTTGCATGTGTGAAAACATAATCAAAATCAAACCATCTACATCGAAATTCCTTTCATTCAAAATTAAGCTCAATTGTTCATGAATTAATTCTTTAATCTCTCTAAATTACATGCATGCAACCATAAGATTCAAATTCATATAAAAAAAATAATTAACTTCTAAATTAATTTCCATAATCACTAACCTAACCCAAATTTAATCTCATAAATCTTTTTACACATGAATTAAATTTGAAGTCTTGAAATGTCAACATGCATGCAAGTATGGGTTTCAATTTGTGAAGAACAAACTAAATCAAACTCTAACTAATTAATTTCCAAATACATATAGTCATAATATTACACATGCATGTAATCCATTTCATGTTTAGATCCCAAATCCAAATTAGCTTCCATAATAATCTTTATTTTCTAATTTCATCCCAATTATATAAAATTGAACTCAAATTTAGCAAATTAAAAGGATCAAAACCCATGTTTTTGAACCCAACTTGATTTAAAATGCAAGATTATAAAAATCAATCCCAAAATAATTACTTTCTAAATTAATTTCCATGTTCATGAATCTAATTTAATTTCTTGCTCAAAACCCAATTCAAATCCATAAACCTTTTAAACATGAGTTAAAATCTCAAAACCTTAAAATTTTATAATGCATGTCTAATTAAAGTATTAATCTTGTAGATTCATTCCTTGCATGTAGCATTTAGGCATAATTTCATGCAAACCCACAACATCAAACCCAAATAATCACTTTCCATAAATTTGAGTCTAATTCCATTTAT
Organism: Camellia lanceoleosa; assembly: GCA_025200525.1. Classification (NCBI taxonomy): domain Eukaryota; kingdom Viridiplantae; phylum Streptophyta; class Magnoliopsida; order Ericales; family Theaceae; genus Camellia; species Camellia lanceoleosa. The sequence continues at coordinate 120,169,073 of CM045769.1, read as the reverse complement.
TCATCATCTTGCTAATTTATTTTTCATTGCATGACATTGAATCTAATTACATCTTTAATTTCAAGTGTAATATAAAGATTCTATAAAAATTAGCATGATTTCATACCTTTAATTTCAATTTTCAGCATGTTTGGTTGATTTTCCCCTACTTCCCTTTCTTTTCTTCTTCTTTTTCTTTAATCCTTAGCTTTTCCCTTGAATCCTTCATCAAATTCCTTTCCAGCAGAAATAGAATGAGCCCTCTCTCTCTCTCTGTCGGCACTATCTCCCTCTCTTAGCCGTACGGTTCTCCAACCCAAGCAAACAAATGAAAAGCTTCAATATATATTACATATATTTGTGATCATCCTCCTCAAGTCCTAGAAACTTCCCAGCTTTCATTCTTTTGTTTATTTATTATGTTTATATTTTATTAATTGATTAGGATTGGTTAGACATACCAATTACACATTAACATAATCTAATCACCACTTAGTCTTAATTATTCTCAATTACTACATAACTTATTTAATCATAAATAATCACAATTCCCACATGATTTAATTAGTCTAATTGACTTCCATTAGAGCCTAATTAAATATATTTAAATTTATCAATCCGAATCAGATTTTCAGTCAGACTCCCAAAAGGCTTCAAATATTAAATTGAATTTATTATCATTATTAATTTTGATTTCTCAAATCATTTAGGTCTTCAATTTCTGATCAGACTCAAATTTCTATTAATAAATTACATATTCAAATTGGGCATATCATAATTAAATTTAACTTATAATAACAAAAATTCTCAATCCTCATGACTTAATCAATTCCAATTAGTACCTAATTAATCGAATCTCAATTTCACTAAACTGAATCGAATATTTAATTAAACTCCCAAATGGGTCCATAATTAAGATTAAATTGATTCAATTTCTTAACTTCACTTCCTTAAGCCATTTGGACCCTTAATTTCTAATTCCAAATAAAATCATTAATAGAATCATATCCGAGTCAGATTCCATAATCCTCATAAATCCCAAATAAATTATAATACTCGGCAATCAATTCTCGAATCTTCTTAATTAATCAAGTGCTAATCATTATACATGATGGGGTTGTTACAGGGCTTTACCACCAGCCTATGTGTGGTTCTGGGCCTTGTCACGGGCTAAGTGACCGTAGTCATTAAGACTTGGGTTTTGTGAATCGATCATTGAACCATCTGAATATCGATTTATCAATTTTGGATAACGAAATTTCATCGAGTTACCCCATTGACTTTTAATTAAAATATATTGCTACACTGTTTATTTTCAGCTATGAAACCATCTTACAAATAATTGTGTCATTTATTGATTTGTATCAAAAATTATATTTATTGGTTATCGACTATTTATTTACTTCTTTTTGATATACTTGATCCAGCTGACAGTGATGGTTGGTTATTTACTAGGCTGTCTAGCTTACCCTTATTTTATTTTTTTCAGATTCTGAAGAGTAGAGCTGCGTGGGATTTTTTTTTACATGTGGGAGTGCCGAGAGTAGGACTATGATTTAAGTACTTGGATTATTTGTTTTGTTAATGGATTTTATTAGTGGACTTGGTGGATAATTTCATATGATAAGAATAATCAATTTTTATGAATTTTAGCATTATGATAATTAAGGATTTAATTGGAGTATTTTACATTGTTGGTTATGTGTTGGACTCTTAGCCTTGCATGCTCACTTAAATGAGTGTGCGGCGTTGTCACGGAGCTTGGGACGTGACAGATATTATGGCTACTGCAAATGAAATTGCAATTGAAAGTGGCACTCCAATTGTTACAACGACTCCGGTCCCTATCCAGAACCATGTTCAAGTTTCAATAAATTATGAAGAAAAATTGAAAAAATTCAATGGCACCGAGTTTAAGAGATATCAGCAGAAAATATTATTCTATCTTACAACTCTAAATCTGGTCTAGTTTCTCTGTGAAAAGGCTCCAGTATTGAAGGATGATAAAAGTGATCGGCAAGTTGTTGCCACTGTAGATACTTGGAAACATTCTGATTTTCTGTGCAGAAACTACATCCTCAATGGCCTTGACAACATACTATATATTGTTTACAGCCCTCTGAAAACAGCAAAAGAATTGTGAGATTCTTCCGAGAAAAAATACAAGACAGAGGATGCCAGCACAAAGAAATTTGTTGTCAATAAATTTCTAGAATTTGTTATGGTAGACTCCCAAATGGTAATTTCTCAAGTTCAAAATTTTCAATTAGTTTTGCATTATATTCATGCTGAGGGTATGTCTCTGAGCGAGTGTTTCCAAGTCGCTATGTTAGTGTAAAAATTACCACATGCTTGGAAATATCTCAAAAATTATTTAAAACATAAATACAAGGAGATGATCATGGATGAATTAATTGTAAGACTAAGAATTGAGGAAGATAACTGTAAGGTTGAAAAGAGAAATGGTAAAAATCTCATTGAGTCCAAGACTAATGTGGTTGAATATGTGCCCAAACCACGTAACAAAAAGAGGAAGTTTGCTGGAGATGGCCCTAAACAAGGCGACAACAATGGCAATAAAAAGTTCCAAGGTAAATGCTATAACTGTGGCAAGACCGGACATCGAGCCTCTGATTGCTGCTGCCCTAAGAAGGATCACGGAAGTATAAGCAAGAAGACTACCAATCAAGCTAATGTGACAGAACTTGATTACATCTCTGACGGGGTAAATGACATAAATCTCTCTATTGTGGTGTCTGAAGCTAACTTGGTTGGAAATCCCAAAGAATAATGGGTTGACACTGGGGCAACTTGACACATTTGCGCAAACAAGAAGATGTTCACTACCTATAATAAGGCTGCAAATGGTGAGCAACTTTCATGGGAAATTCTTCTACTTCTATTGTGGTTGGACAAGGAAAAGTGATCTTGAAGATGACCTTGGAGAAGGAACTTACCCTCAACAACGTGCTACATATACCAGACATCTGAAAGAATTTAGTTTCTGGTTCTTTGTTAAGTAAGAATGGTTTTAGGCTTATATTTGAGTCTGATAAATTTGTATTAACAAAGAGTAGTATGTATGTTGGTAAGGGATACATGAGTGATGGTCTCTTCAAGTTGAATGTAATAATTGTTGTACCAAAACTTTCTATTAATAAGAATAGCACATCTTTTGCTTATATTCTTGAGTCAAATTTATGGCATAATAGATTAGGACATGTAAATTATAATGCTTTGCGTAGACTAATTGGTTTAGATTATATACCAAAGCTTGAAATTGATCCTAATTACAAATATGAAATTTGTTTAGAAACGAAACTAACTAAGGCTCCATTTAAATCAGTTGAAAGAAAAATCGAACTTCTAAAATTAATTCATACTGATGTATGTGATCTTAAATTTGTTCAAACTAGGGGAGGCAAAAAATATTTCACAACATTTATCGATGATTGTACAAGATATTGTTATGTATATTTACTTAGAAGTAAAGATGAAGCCTTGGAAATGTTTAAACTCTACAAAATTGAAGTTGAAAATTAACTTGATAAAATCATTAAAATGGTTAGAAGTGATAGGGGTGGTGAATATGATGCACCTTTAAATGAATTTTGTGCACAACATGGCATTATTCACCAAACTACAACACTTTATTCTCCACAGCAAAATAGAATTGCTGAAAGGAAGAATAGAACCATTAAAGAAATGATGAATGCCATGTTACTAAATTCAAGCTTACCGCAGAACTTGTGGGGGGAAAGCAATTTTGTCTGCTAATTATGTTCTTAACAGAATACCCCACAACAAAACAAATAACACTCCTTATGAATTGTGGAAAGGTTGACCACCTTCCTACAAATACTTAAAAGTGTGGGGGTGTTTGGCAAAAGTAGAAGTTTTTGTTCTGAAACAGACTAAGATAAGACCAAAAACAGTGGATTGTGCATTTATTGGTTATGCTAAGCATAGTAATGCATATCGGTTTCTGACTTATAAATCAAAAATACCTGATATAAATGTGAACTCTATTATGGAGTCAAGGAATATTGTGTTTTTTGAACATGTTTTACCTTACAAGAAAGGACAGGAATTAAGTTCACAAAAAAGAACTTATGATTGTACACAAAGTCAAGAGACTAATAACAATCAAACATAAGAGACTAGTAATGGTTTCAACCAGCAGGATTTTACTAATGATAAACCAAGACGAAGTAAGAGAGCAAGAATATCAAAATCCTTTGATTCGGATTTTCTGACATACCTGTCAGAAAATGAACCTCAAAGCTTTAAGAAAGTAATGACAGGTCCTGAAGCACCTTTTTGAAAAGAGGCTGTTAATAATGCAATTGAATCCATTATGCAAAATCATACTTGGGAATTGGTGGATCTTTCACCTGGTTCTAAACCTCTTGGATATAAATGGATATTCAAGAGAAAAATGAAAGTAGATGGTTCAATAGACAAGTATAAAGCAAGACTTGTGGTAAAAGGTTACAGACAAAAGGAAGGTCTGGACTATTTTAACACATATTTCCCTGTGACAAGAATAACATCCATCCGCATGCTTATTGCTATAGTAGCTTTGTATAATTTAGAGATACATCAAATGGATGTCAAGTCAGCTTTTTTAAACGGTGATTTAAATGAAGAGATCTATATGGAGCAACCCGAAGGGGTTGTAGTCCCAGGGTAAGAAAAAAAAGTTTACTGGCTTGTAAAATCTCTTTATGGCATAAAACAAATTTCTAAGCAATGGCATGAAAAATATGATCATGCTATGCTTACTAATGGGTTTAAGATAACCGAATGTGACAAGTGCATCTATGTTAAAAATATTGACAAAGGTTATGTCATTATTTGTCTTTATGTGGATGCCATGTTTATCATTGGAAGCAATCTAAACAAGATCAAATCAACTAAAAAAATGCTGAACAAAAGATTTGATATGAAAGATATGGAAGTCGTAGATGTTATATTAGGAATGAAAATCACTAAAACATTTGATGGGTATGCATTATCTCAATCTCATTATATTAAGAAAATTCTCGGTAAATTTATCAAGGATGATATGAATGCAGCTAGAATACCTGTAGATATCAGTCTTTATTTATCAAAAAATAAAAGTGATGTGATGTCTCAGTTAAAATACTCCCAAATCATTGAAAGCCTAATGTACCTAATGAATTGCACTCGTCCTGATATAGCATATGCTATCAGTAAATTGAGTAGGTACACTAGTAACCCTGAAGAAGATCATTGGAAAGCGATCATTCGGGTGCTTAGATATTTAAGGTTTACCCATGATCATGGTTTGAACTTTACTCGATATCCTGCAGTACTAGAACGTTATTGTGATGCCAATTGGATATCGGATACTAAAGATTCAAAATCCACTAGTGGATATGTCTTTACTCTGGGAGACACTGCTGTTTCTTGGAAATCCACAAAACAAACATGTATCGCACGATCCACAATGGAATCTGAGTTCATCGTTTAGACAAAGCAAGTGAAGAAGCAAAATGGCTTCGCCACTTCTTAGAAGACATTCCAATATGGCCAAAACTTGTGCCAGCTATATGTATTCATTGTGATAGTCAATCTGCAATAGGCAGGGCACATAATCATATGTATAATGGTAAGTCATGACATATTTGTCGTCGACATAATACCGTAAGACAATTGCTCTCAAATGGAATAATCTCAATAGATTATATAAAATTTAAAGAGAATATTGCGGATCCGATAACAAAAGGTTTGACAAATGAGCAAGTGTATAGTTCATCGAAGGGGATGGGATTAAAGCCTATTATATAAGAGTAATCATAATGGTAACCCTACTTTTATGACTACAGATCCCAAGAACTAAGTTCAAAGGGACAACTAAGTTATGTGTGGCTCACCAAAAATCGCCAAGGGATTTAAAATTCCCTACCCATTCCTATGGTGAGAGTGATATCTGCAACATATGTTGTACGCAGGAGTTTAAGGATACTCTTTGTTTTTAATGATTACTTATATCTTGATTTAGACATAAAATCAAGATGAATATAAAGAGATACTTATAGTAAGAATCACCTATATGAGTATCGAACTGTGGCCGGTTTTATGAGAATAAAGAGGCTAAATTCTCTAGAAATACTCATGAACAACCAGGAGCGTTCAAAGCCAAAATGAACACAACCATGAGAACCACAATGTGTCATAAGATATTTTGTGTGAAATCTATTGTCTTGGCTTACACAAACGGCTGATTAATTTAAGGCATCGCGTCCATTGGTTAGCTAGTAAGTTCGATAGGTTATTACTAGGGAATGTTCAAGGCCGAAAGCTACCTATCCTGATGCAAGATATTTTCGATTTATACTCTTTCGACAAATTCTGCATATTGTTACATTTTCGTTGTCATCAAATTCCGTTCATGTGGAGGATTGTAAGAAATGGTTTTGGGAAAAACAAAATTTTTCCTCAACTTTGATCTAATTTTTAGGTGGGAACCATGCCCTAAAGTTAGCGGGTCTAAGTGGTAATGCGTTTTATGCTACGTTGTGATTTACGTAGTATATTTGGTTGCTCAAAACCATTATCGAGTGAATGAGAAATTGAAGCCAAAGTGAGCTCCATGAAAATGGTGTTTTGATGAAATTTCCATTAAGATTTGAGTTAAAGCTTGTCCCACATTGGTTTGGTGGGCAAACTTTTGTGGGTTTATAAAGCTTGAGTTTGCAACTTGGGGAGTGCCCTAATGGGTACCCAAGTTTTGTAGAAGGATGAGGTTATGGCCAAAGTGGGCCAGACCCATTGGACCCAAAATAAACACATACAGGCGTGCCACCGCCGCCGTCGGGTCTGGTTGGGCGAGCTGGGCTGGGTGCGTGGTGTGAGGTTGGGTTGGGCTTGTCTGGCCCAATGCTTATCTTTTTCGGCCAAAAACTTTTTGAATTTTATTTTATCTAAAATTAAATTCTTACCATTTTTTGGAATTTGATTCCAAATAATGTCCAGATTATTCCTTCATCCAAACAAGTCCATATCCGTCCAATTAAACCGAACAGATTCAGTATCTATTTGAAATTTAAACCCAACAGGTTCTTTATCTATTCATTCAAACCAAACAGGTATTATACCTGCTCAAATAGATTTGCACCTGTTTAATTCAAACCAAATAGCCACAAAATCTCCTATAAATAGACAGACCCTTATTTGGATTTTACACTAAAATTTTCGTCCTTGTTGCTGTCATTGCTCTCTACATTTTGCTGCATTTATTTTTCCTGTGAGAAAGTGTATAAACACAAAGTGTGTTCGTTGTGTAAACAGTTTGTAGTGCTACTACTGTTTGTTGTTGATCATTTTACTCTAGGAGATAGACGTCCACAATCTGAAAGCACCGTAGAATCTGTTTATCTATTCACAAAAAAAGAAAAAAAAAAAAAAAAGGAACAAATCCGCACAACACAAATCCAAAAACTAAACAGCATGGATCTATAACGACCGAATCGAACAATAGATCCAAACCGAACAACAGATATACCAATGACGACTATAAGGAACTGTCCACCGTAATAATATAGATCTGTTGTCAACACCACTAAAAACAAAGATCTGAAAGCAAATCAAAACAAAATGGTTGAATCAAGGTTGTTGTTGAGCTTGTTCAAAAAATCTGTTGATTAATTAAAAAAAGAAAAAAAGAAAAAAAACCAAGTTCATGATGAACATTAGTAAATGAACAAAATTTGAGACTAAATAATCTTTTATGTTTGTTACCTCGCAGCAGGGTTTGTCACTTCGCAGTTGAGTGGCATCAAAGAGGAGATCATCAAAGAGGAGATGGTCTCCGGCGACATCAACAACTCTACTTTGAAGAGATCTAACGATATATCTCTTTGAAAGAGTACTATTCGAATTCTAGAGAAAGAAAATGGATATGGCGACCTCACTTCTTTCTTATCTCGCCGCTCCAACCATCGCCACCGATATCTGCGAACCAACAATGGAGACGCCTTGTTCACCGGTAGCAACGCCTTGTTCCGGTCTTGATCGTCACAGATCTCAATTTACTTTCGCCAAGATCGGAAACCCTAACCAGAGCTCTCTGTCACCGGAGAGATGTTCTCCGCCACCACATGAGACATCCATGGGAGGCCGAAGGCGGTGGTGGCGGAGGATGAGGGAGATGACAACAGCGAATTGAGAGATATCAGCGGCGATGGTAGGGTTTTAGAGAGAGAGAGAGAGAGAGAGAGAGAGTTCTGGGAACGTAAGTGATTTTCGAATGTGAAAGTTTTTCAAAAATAAAGTTTATAATAATGGGTAATTTGGGCCTTGTTTGGTTTGTTTTTCAGAAAAATTTTTGGAAAAAATTCTCTATAAACAAATTTTCAAAAGTAATCAAACCAAACAAATTTTTTCAAAAAAAAATTCAAAATTTTATTTGGTTACCTACTTTCCAAAATCACACTCTCTCATACACATCAAATCAATCATTTTTTTTAAAACTCTCTCCCCAAAATAATTTTCCAAAACTATTTCTGAAAAAAGACAAACCAAATAAGTTTTTGTACTTTTTATCTCAAAAACTACTCTACAAACACAAACCAAATAAGTTTTTGGTCTTTTTGTATAACTTTATCTTTATAATATATTAGAATTGGAATTTTAAACAAATAAAATTTAAGGCTGTGTTTGGAAAAACTTTTCAAACACATTTTTACCCCTTATTTGGAGTGGTGTTTATTTTCAGTTTTCAAAAATTAATTTTACACTCACTTTTGAAAACTTTGTTCAAAGCGGGAAAATTTAAGCTAACCGGTCGTCCTCCCGGACATCCGGCCGGTTGACCAGAGTAGTGTATTTTTTTTTTCAAATGCCACCTATTATTTTTTATATTTTAAATAAAAAAAATTTCAAAATTTAAAAAAAAATTTCATCATAATTTAAAAATGCCACCTATTATTATAATTTTAAAATTCACAAACTCAAAATATAACGCTATTCTTAAATCATATTTAAAAAACTCTACCAAATGCAACCTAAATTCAAATTTAAATTTATAGATTGAGATCTCGTTTAGGAACATATTATTTTAATAATTTTTTGATTCTTTACCAATAAATATAAAAAAAATAAAAAAAATAATGTGACAACTTATAATAATTCTTTAACTTTTTATTTAAAATTGAAAGTTATCAAAAGAAAACTGAGTGCTCAAATTAAACACTCAAACAGAGTAATTTAAAACTTCTGAAACAATAGGCCTATAATGACTATTGATCCCTATTTGATGTGATCACTTAACTTTTTAATTGAATTAAGCTATATTAAATAAAATATTAACAATATAAATATTTTTTTTAAAAATAATTTTTGATAGCTTGATGGGTCAGCTCCCATGTGAAGCCGCCCCTGGCTTAATCCAATCCTCCATTACTCGCAAGTCTTTACAATCAAATTTCTACCGATAGCATAGCTTTGCTAACCTGATTTTTTATTTTTTTTGGCCAATAGATAGGAAATTAATTATATTATGAAAAATATTTACATAATTAAACAGATCATTAACTCCCAATAGCTAAAAACAACCAATCCACTAAACCCACCAACTCAAGCCCAACAATTTCTAGTTCTCACATGCAACTCTTATAATGGAAAATAAATAAATCAATCACTAGAAGAACTGAGATCTCTTACCGCAAAAGAAACTACACAACCAATATGCCAAATTAGAATTACTAAAATTTAAAATCCCTGCTACATTGTTGTAATGTTACAGTTTCTTCTAGGACAAAATTTGAAGGCAATGTAAGGGTTGGCACCCCTAAATTAATTATTGGTCAAAATTTTGAACATAATTTTCTATTATGTAGTAATGTTAGAGATTTATATTTTAAATCCATAAATTCACTCATAATGATATAATAAGAAAGATAGACCTTATATCATTTGGTACGTAACTAATTAAAAGTTGACACTGATCATGCCATCTTAGTGCGGGTCAAATAGTAAGAACTTTTTGTGGGTCTTAAACATTTTCTTCTTCTAATTGAGTTTTATTAAATATTGTAAAAAAAAAAATTTGTCATGTTAATTAATATATAGAAAATCTATTTTTTTAATTAATTTTTATATTTTATTTTCAAGGCAAACAATCCAACTTCTGAATAAAGTTAAAAAAAAAAATTTACTTGTCAAATATTGCTCATTTAGGACTAGAGTGGATCATGCATTGGCTAGCAAGGGATTAACAAGGAGGAGTGAGTGGCTATATACAGTCTGATTCTTGATTTCTACTATTGTTTTATTTTGTCATTTGTGAGTTATTTTTATGAGATATTAGTTTTGAGTGTCATTTTTTTTTATAACAAATTGTTTGGTTGCCCTCTTTTTCTGTTTTTGTATGCTTTTCCTTTGGGCATACCCTAGTGTTTTCTACGTGTGCTTGTGCGCTTGTTTGTTATCATTTTCTTTGGAGAATTATGGAATGTTTTGAGAAGGTGGTTAAAAGTTGATTTTTGACTTTTAACTAAACTTTTGATTTTTTTAGAAAAGTGATTTGGGAAGTTGGTAAAAAGTTACTTTTGGCTTTTTTGATTAATATTTATTTATGATGTCACATTACAATAAAATGACTAAACTATCCCCACCCAATGTAGAAAATTTATATTTTCACCCATGTAAATAAATAAAAAAAAAAACAAAAAAAAAAAACATAAAGGATATAAACTGTAATTTTATATGTGGCTTTTTTGAACTTGCCAAATGATTTCTTACTAAAAAAACCAACCTAACTTTTTTAGCAAATAAGCTGCAAACGTAGCTTTTTACTCAAAACAACACTATTTCAGTAGTTTCAGTATTTTGTTTATTGTATCATTTTTATTTCTATAAATTTAATTGATTTGATTTTAAACCTGAATTTATAACTTTGTTTCAATTTAATTCAATTGATTACAATTGTTAATATTTTTAAATGAAAAATACACACATAAGTTGCATGTGTCATACTTTTAGGGGAAAGATTATAAGTTTGCTAAACTCGATTTGTGTCAATTTGGTCTAATTGATAATACTGTTTATATTTTTAATGAAAAATGATCACTGAATTTGTTGAGTGAGTAAATTTAAAATGTAAGAACCAAAATAATATAAAGAGCAAAATATAAGGATTACCAATATAATTTAGGGTTATTCTTTTTGGACTTGTGGGGTGCCATTTCCTTTTTCTTATAAATCAAACTTTAATTTGTTGATGCTCCTTGTTTCATCATCCATTCTTGTTTGTTTATCTGCTAATTAATGAAAAATTGACTGTATTTGACATTATATTTTGGAAAATAATTTACCAAATTTTGTTATCGTTTTCTTGTTTCAACAGTAAATTCTCTTTTTGCTGATTAAAAAAAAAATTGTCAAAATGGTTTGTTGGACCACATTTGAGCATGGAACAAAATGAGTAGCAAAAGATTAAAAAAAAAAAGAGTCAATGAAATTTTTCTAGAGAAAGCAATACGAGGATTCAATATCATAAGAATATTAGTTTTACAACTTGAAAATAAAATTGGCAACTGGTTTTAAGAATTTGGCAGAGCTTAGAAAGCAAAAAGCTAGCATTATGATCATAACGATATAGTATAACATCCCATATCCAATAGAATTGAATCCTCAATTCGTTTTGCAGTAATTCAATTATTTCTATTAATACAACCATAGAAAAACAACTTGAACATACAATTGAAAACAATAAAATATCAAAACAAACAATAATAGGACATAGTCGAAGAATTCAAATATATACATAGACAAACATAAGTGTCTTAAATTCAAAGGGAGATGATAGAGCAAATGGTCTGTATGAAAGTAAGCACAAGTAATACAATTGCAGCAACTGTTGAAGCAACTCTCCATGGGCTGCTAAAACAATCTCGTTTTACTGTTGCTTTCCAATCGTGCCAAGGAACCTTGCAATGCGAATTCAAGTCAATGGAAATACGGAAAAGTAGTAGTTGCTACCCACCATAGGAACATGTGTTGTAAGATTGTTAAATAGATTCGACACAACAGATTTGTCGCCAAGCCAGTCTTCCAAGATTCCATTCTTTTCAAGGATTTCTACATCTTCACGGTGTTAAATTTTTTAATTGATAATTTTTAAATTAACACCATAATATAATATATATATATATATATATTTGAGAGAAGTGTGTGTATGATGGTTTCATCTACCACCACGAGAAAAACATATATTATTAGTATAGTGTACTAATAAAATAATATACAGTATAATATAATCAATATATTATTATATTATTTACATTATTATTAAAATAAAAAACTACATATTTAAAACATTAAAAAAATGTAAGAAAATAAAAGAAATTATATTAGATAAATCAACCAATCATTTCTATCATGTTGTATTATATATTTAAAGAGAAATAAAAAAGAAAATAAATAATAAAAAAAAAAGTGTGAAAACTCACTTTTGAAGGAGAAGATGAGATTTTTGATTTTCAAACTTTTTTTTTTACACCCTCATGATTATGGTGAATGCTTTGAAATTTCAGTGAGATGTTTCCAGTTTTAACTTTAATGGAATTTTGGATTGTTGAAAAGGATCTCTCACTCTCAAAATAACTTAAGGTTTTTCAAAATTAATTTTTCTCTCTCAAGATTTTTGAAACAAAAATTCTCTTAACCAAAATTTTCTCCCCCTCTTTTTGAAAAAAAATTTCTTTCTCAAAATTTTTCACATTTTCTCTTTTTTTTTTCTTCAACAAAATGAGATTGTATTTATAGACTTCTTGTAACGCCCTGATATAATTATAACAATATCATCCCACGACATATATTAAACAATAACAGATGCCCTAGTATAATGTTCTCCCATTCATAAGGTTTCATCTCTTTACAAAAGTGTAACACATGCAGTAATACATTCATAAGTCCTAATCCAGAATCTATAACATGTGTTATAGCAAAAGATATGAAATAAGAGTTAAAACAGATATAGTAATGCCCCATTGGCTACAACTTTTCAAGACGGTACTTGGTTACAACAAAAGTGAGTTTACACTCGATATAAATAAAACCCTAAGCTTATACAAAATAGTTACAACAATAACCAAAAAAAAAAAAAAAAAAAAAAGAAGTTCTTGGCTCAAAGTCCTCCCAAGCTATTGCCTCAGCGGAAGCATATCATCAACACCTGAAAATGATTTTTCACATAGGATGAGCCAAAACCCAGTAAAGATACTCTGACACAATGTATGAATCTTAACAAAGTTATAAGGTAAATACATATGCAATGCTCATGTCAAAACATTTTATATCTTTTTCCAAAACCATGCCATGCCAGGTTTATATCACTATTCATGCAATTATTTCCTTTTCAATAGAAAAGAGGGCAGTGGATACACCATTGGGAATCTCTAGGACATGTCTGCAAGTAAGTTACAAGCACTATCAATTGTCATTTTTACCGGTACTAACCGGAAGACTCGGCATTTATCCACACGAGCTTCTGAACTTTATTCAAGGATACACAGGCCAACATAATACCACAACTACACTCCTACCTAGATTCACCAAGGTATTCATTATTGTTTCTCAAAATGATAACCATTTTCAATGTGTTAAATATGTAGCAATGCTCAATGCAAATGGATGAGAAATTAGTTTCAATTTACTTAATTCTCATGTAATTTCTACAATAACAATAGTTATCCTCCGCCGATAGCTCAAAACGGATATCTCTAAACAGATAATTAATTTTCAACATAGATATACTTTTCAATATTTCTAAATAGAAGCGATAATTCAGATCCAACTCCACCACCATCATCATCATCATTCCAATTCCATAAAATCAACATCAATTCCAATTTCTCTTTACAAATTCAAGTGTTCAAAATTTAGGGCAAAACCCCATTTTTCTTATAAACTGGCTCCATAGGTAAAATACATCATTTACCCCAAATCAACCACATTCACAAACCCATATACATATTGAAGAATCCATTTTGAAAACCCCTTGTTTGATTTCAAACCAAAAACCTAGGTTTTTGTCCAAAAATCCCCAAATCACAATATGCTTTTTTCAAAAGACAAATAACTAAATTAAAAAATTATAAAAAGAGTCAAAGTAATTCCTACCTTAAAGCTTGAAGACAAGGGAGAGAGAGAGAGAGAGAGAGAGAGAGAGAGAGAGAAGAAACTTGACGATACCAAAAACGCAAACTTCTCTGGTTAAAATAAGCCCTCGACGAGCTTTACATTTTTATCAAAGGGACTAGGGTGAAGAAGTGTACAGATCAAGAGTATTTGGGTCAAATGTTCAAGAACTAGAGAGAGAGTGTGTGTAGATCTGAAGTTTTGAAATGTTTAGAGAGAGAGAGAGAGAGAGAGAGAGATGTAAAAAAGTGACTCAAAAAGGTGACTTTACGGACTGATATATGCGCAGACCGCTCGAGCGACCAAAACACCACTCGAGTGACCAGACACAAAAAAGAGAGACTGCTCGAGCGAACAAAGTATCGCTCAAGCGAAGAACACCACCCTCCCAGTACTTTTACAGGTCTACAAAAGTACTGAGAGTTTCAAAAGATCGCTTAAATGCAAGGAGGACCACTCGAGCGAAGAATGCCATACTCCCAGTAGTTTTGCAGACCTACAAAAGTACTAGAAGTTCTCAAAGTTTGCTCGAGCACAAGAAAGTTCGCTCGAATGAACAAGCCAAAATCTGGGCAGCATAGTTTTTAAAAAAACTAACTCCCAACCTGTTTCAAATACAAGCAAGACACTCCAATAGCTAAACTCAATAAGGAATAAGGTGGATAAATTCTTCAACCTTAGTATCAATCTCATCCATCAAAGGAACTTACCTATCAAACTCCTGCATGAATTGCAATATCAAAAATTAAAGTGCACAAAAACATACGAAAGCAACAGATACAAAAAGACAAGGTAACGAACCTAGTTCATATCGTGAGCCATGTTTATCAATGTATCCAAACCTTCTGATATCATTTCCAACTCTTGGTCCTGTGCGAACATTACAGTAAAACATATTATTTATTTTTTTTAGGATAAGTAGAATGCATGAATGGAATAACAAAGATGCAGCATAAAATCATCATGAGAAAGCAGTATATATATTTCTTCTTAATTAAAAGCAAGAGATATGCTTGGGCAATGTTTGATAAAACTGAAATCTATATACCTTAAAACTAAGGTGCCATTTGGTAACATTTAAAGTTTATTATCTTTTGTTTACAAAAAACATTAAACACGGTTTATTTTTATTTTTGAGGGAAAAAAAAAAAAGAAAAGAAAAATATGTTTGGTGTACACATGTATTTTAACAACTTGTTTTGAAAACAAGTGAGAGGGGTGGCCGGTGGGAAGTGGTGGCCGAAGGTTGTCGTTGACAATTTGAGATGGTGCTCAAAGGTGGTTTCCAGTAAGAATCGTTGCTGCTAGTTGGAGAAGGTTTGGAGGTAATGGTGGTAGTAATGGAATAGCAGTGGTGGCAACAATGGTGGTGGTGGTGTAGGTGATGGTTGTGTGGTGGTGGTAGGGTGGGTTCATAGTGGCAGTGGTGGTGGGGTCGTCGTGGCAACGGTGGTGGTAGTGCAATGACGATAGTGGTTGTGTGGTGTTGATGGCAATGATAGTGGTAGTAGCGTTGATGGAGGAATGGGATGGCAGTATACAATATTAAGCAAGAAATTTGTTACCAAAAAATTTGGCCTATTTTTAAGAGGTACTTAAATATCTAGCTCATGTGTGATGGTATTCAAAAACATTCAATTTATTTTCACCAAAAACATTCAGTTTTAAGAGCTAAATTGGATTGTCAAAAAGCCTCATAGTTTACAACTTCAAAGAAGCATATGGCTGCTTCATTTTCTACATTTCATACTCTTGCCTGAATTGGCTGGACTCTTCTGTTTGCTGGAAGTATTCATTGTCAAATTGTCTATCTATGTTCCAAAATGAAACAAATAATTGAATGACAAATCAAGTAAGAACCTAACAAAAATAAAATTTAAAAAAAAAAATTTCAGATTTTAAGAACACTTAAGGCAACTAGTCACCTGAATCAAACTTGATTTCTGTATGAGAAGCAGAAGCTCCCCAGCCTCCACGAGTTTGTTTGGGTGCAGCTGCAGTCCCATCTGGTATGTCTTGAATCCTATCTGGCAGGGCAAGGACCAAATCATCACGAGTAGCAAATTCTTCCGTTGAAAGCCCCTTAACCTGTAAGTAGAATGAATTATCCATACAACACCCAACCCGAAGAAAGTAGCTAGTTTAGTGCTTTTGCACCTAGGTTAAAAATTGCATGAAGAGAAAACTAAAACGCATGAAAAACCTGGAAAAGTACCAAAAAATGCATGGTTAGAAGCTATGATTCATAGACTCGGGTGCAAGTATTGGGTGTGGCTGTAGATGCGTATCCAAGTGTCAGATCTTCCTAAACTTAATCTTAGGATACGCATTCAAAACTTGTGTATGGTACAAGGACACGTCTCAATGGGGAAATATCATATTAGTGGAAAATGTGGCAAAGAATTACTTGCACACAATACATGTAAGACTTGCACCCTAAAAGATTCTCACCAATTTGTAATTATTTTTCCAACATTACACTGACATGTTGTTTTCCCTATATATATTGCATATTATTATCCTCACTCAATAACTATGGAAAAAGTTCCCCCCTTATTTTTAAACTCAAAGAAATCAAGATTTCAAAAAGCAAATGAAATAAAGCACATTTAATTCAAAAAGTGTCATGAAACCAAATAATGGAGGTAGAGGTATAGATAACAGTCCTAAAGCAACTCAGAATGCAATGCCTAATTAACATGAAAGGAAAACAAAACTGGGGATATAAAGTTGAACATTGAAAAATTCAAGGACAAAAAACTAGTGTGAAACCCAGGAACCAAACAAGCACAGAAAGAGATAAGACGAAAAATAATGAAAAACCCAAATCAAACCGCGGAGGGAAAAAAAAAAAAAAAAAAAAAGATTCTGCTATTTGATTTTTTGTAAGAAAAACCCAATTATAGATGCAATTCACATATAAGATTCAAATAAACGTCTTCGAAACAGAGGGAGGCTTATCATATTTTGTTTTTGTCCTCATTCGTTCATGGTGGGCATTAGACAAAACAACACATCAAAAAAATTCAAGAACTAAACTTTTGGTTACCTAATCGTAGATTCTTCATGAGCTTGGGAGTATTCTGATCGATGTCCCAATACCGATTTGAAGCCCTCTTGTGCAGAGGTGCCGTTGGGCGGAGGTGGAGCTTCCGAATTTAGGCTTTTGGACAATTCATTGTCTTGTCTTTGTCTTCGATTCCAAATTTTGACTCCGACAGTGGTTCAAAATACTGATGGGGCATTCTTTTTTTTTTTTTTTTTGCCTGACTATAGAAAGAGATGGCAACAATGGTGACGCAAGGGTTGGGTGATCAGTCACTCTCGTTCTCTCTCTTATTGAGTTGGTGTTATCAGTATTATTCACTTTACCCTATTGTTTACTAAAACACCAGGTCAAATGGAGGGTTTGGGGGGTCTCCTTCCAAATCCTCTCCAAGTAGAATTTTGTTTAGTACTTTCATAACTCCTATATTGCTTTCGTGTAATCTTAATTCTATACTTATAAATAGATAAGGGGACGCTTGTGGACGTAACCTTATTTTGGGATGAACCACGTAAATCCTTGTGTTCTTGTGTGTGTGATTATTTTGATTCATTTTTCCTTTCTTGTTTGTTATTTCGTGTCTCACCGATCTTTGTTAGGAAGGGTCAATTCCTAACAACAGGTATAAGAGCATTAGTTCGTGTGGGAGCGATGGCTACAGATGAAAAGGTTAGAATTAATAAATTCAACGACACAGATTTTGAACTTTGAAAGATGCAAATTGAAGACCATCTGTATCAGAAAAAACTATACGAGCCCCTTTCAGGGACAAAATCAGAAAAAATAAAGGATGATGAGTGGACTCTTCTTGATCCCCAAGTGCTAGGCGTTATTCGGCTAACGTTGTCTCGTAACGTTGTGTTTAACATAGCAAAGGATAAGACTATAGCGGGTCTCATGACAACACTCTTAAACATGTATGAAAAACCCTCTGCCTCAAATAAAGTTTGTTTGATGCGTAGATTGTTTAATCTGAGGATAATAGAAGGTGCTTCGGTGGCTAAGCATCTGAATGAATTCAATATTGTGGTAACACAATTGAGTTCTGTATCTATCGAGTTTGATGATGAGGTTAGGGCTTTGATTTTTCTATCTAGCTTGCCAGAAAGTTGGAATGGTACTGTAACGGTAGTAAGTAATTCTTCAGGAAAAGAAAAGTTGAATTACAATGATATTCGAGATTTAATTCTGACTGAAGAAATTTACAAGAGGGAATTAGGGCAAACATCAGATTTTGCCCTGAATACAGAAGCCATAGGAAGGTCAATAGGAAAAAATCCGAAACGCAATAAATCAAAATCCAAACACAGAAGTAAGTCAAGAACTGGAGAGGGACGGAGTTGCTGGAACTGTGGAAAGAAGGGACATCTAAAAGGAGATTGCCCAACATTGAATAAGAACAAAGATGATCAAAATCAAAAGTCTGCTAATGCTACAACAGGGGAGATTTATGATGCTTTGATCTTGAGTATTGTTAGCCCTCTTAAATCTTGGATTTTAAATTCTGGGGCATCATTCTATTATACTTCACAGAGGGAAATCTTGGACAATTACATTAGTGGTGATTTCGGGAAGTTTTATCTAGTTGATGATGAACCTTTGAAGATTATGGGTAAAGGGGATGTAATAATTAGGTTGCCAAACTGATCTGTTTGGAAGATACAAAATGTCAGACATGTGCCTGGTTTGAAAAGAAACTTGATTTCTATTGGACAACTTGATGATGAAGGTCATGTTGTAACCTTCATGAGTGGTTTGTGGAAAATCACCAAAGGAGCCATAGTTGTTGCTTGTGGTAAAAAAGAAGGCATCCTTTACATGACTACAAACAATAGGGATGCAGTAGTAGTTGCTAGTGAGAAGGATGACTCAAATCTCTGGCACCAAAGGCTTAGGCATATGAGTCAAAAATGGATGAAGGTACTTGCATCTATGGGGAAACTATCAGATTTGAAATCGGTGAACATTGATTTTTGTGAGTATTGCATCTTCGGTAAACAAAAGAGGGTCAGTTTTTCAAATGATGGTAGGAAACCGAAGTAAGAAAAGTTGGAGTTGGTTCATGTAGATGTGTGGAGACCTGCACCAGTTTCATCTCTTAGAGGATCATCATACTATGTTACCTTTATCGACGACTCAACGAGAAAGGTACGAGTTTATTTTCTAAACACATAAACATGAAGTTTATACTACTTTTAAGAAATGGAAAGCCTTGGTGGAGACTGAAATAGATTTGAAAATTAAGTGCTTGAGATCAGATAACTGAGGAAAATATGAGAACAATGAGTTCAAGAAATATTGTGCAGAAAATGGAATTAGAATAGAGAAGAATGTTTGAAAGACACCTCAACAGAATGGTGTTGCAGAACGCATGAATAGAACTCTGAATGAACGTGCTAGAAGTATAAGGATACATGTCGGATTACCAAAGATGATTTGGGTAGATGCAGTTAACACTACAGCATATCTGATTAACCGTGGTCCATCTGTTCCATTGGATGAAGAGTTACCAGAAGAAGCTTGGAGCTGTAAAGAGGTAAATCTTTCTTTTTTGAAGATATTTGGCTGTGTTGCATATGTGCATATAGATTCTGCTGATAGAAGTAAACTTAATCCAAAATCTATTAAATGTACTTTTATTGGGTATGGCATTGATCAATTTGGTTATCGGTTTTTGGATGATAAAAATTGGAAAATAATCAGAAGTAGAGATGTCATATTTAATGAGAAAGTAATGTATAAAGATAGAGATAAGTCTGCATCTGAATCTGAATCTGTTACTTGTCATGAGTATATTGAGTTAGAGGAGATTAGCGAGAGTGATTTGAATATTAGGATTCAGAATAATCCCGAAAATCTTATTCCACAAACTGAGCCACATACTTCTACTCCTAAGTTGAGATGGTCAGAAAGAGAGTCTAAACCTACACAGGGTTGGTCTCCATCTTTACATTATTTGTTATCTGATGGGGGTGAACCCAAAAGTTATGATGAGGCTTTGTAGGTTGATAATTCAATTAAGTGGAAGTCAGTTATGCAGGATGAAATAGATCCACTCATGACATACCAGACATGGGAGTTTACTGAATTACCAATGGGTAAGAAAGCTTTGCACAACAAGTGGGTTTATGGGTCAAACAAGAACATGATGGGAGTAAATGCTACAAGGCCAGATTGATTGCAAAGGGATTTCAGCAAAAGGAAGGGTTGACTACACTGAAATTTTCTCTCCAGTTTTGAAGTTGACCACTATCAGATTGGTGCTAGGAATTGTGGCTCCTAAAGATTTGCATCTTGAGCAGATGGATGTAAAGATGGCTTTTCTCTATGGTGATTTGGAGAAGGAAATTTACATGAAGCAGCCACAAGGTTTCTTAGCACGTGGCAAAGAGGAGTTTATATGCAAACTTCGAAAAAGCTTATATGGTTTGAAATAGGCCCCAAGGCAGTGGAACAAGAAGTTTGATAGGTTTATGTGTAGCAGCGGTTTTACAAGATGTCAAGCAAATCATTGTTGTTATTTCAAGAGTTTGACAAAAGTTATATTATTTTGCTCTTATATGTTGATGATATGTTTATCACAGGATTTAGCATTAAAGAGATAAAAAGATTGAAAAAACTTTTGTCCAACCAATTTGAGATGAAGGATCTTGGAGTTGCAAATAAAATCCTTGGTTTGAGGATTCACATGGACAAGGCAAATAGTACTTTGAAGTTGTCACAGGTTGGGTATGTCAAGAAAGTTCTCAAGAGGTTTAGCATGGATGGTGCAAAACCAGTGAGCACTTCATTGGCTAGCCACTTCAGACTTACCAAAAAGTAGTTTCCGAAGATCGAAGAAGAGCAAGCTTACATGGAACATTTTCCATGTGCTTCAGCTATTGATAGCATAATGTATGCTATGGTTTGTACTAGACCAGACATTGCACATGCAGTAGGAGTGGTTAGTAGGTACATGAGTAATCCAGGCAAGCAGCATTGGGAGGCAGTGAAGTGGATCCTTAGATACTTGAGTGATACTATAGATATGGCACTTTGTTTCAGACGAACCGACGTCGAGTTACATGGTTATGTTGATGCAGACTTGGCTAGTGATATGGATAACAAAAAGAGTACTACTAGTTATGTTTACACATTGGGTGGTACAACAGTGAGTTGGATTTCACAGTTACAGAAGATTGTGGCCTTTTCTACAATAAAGGCTGAGTATGTTGCTATTACTGAAGCTAGGAAGAAAATGACTTGGTTACAGAATTTCCTAGCAGAGTTGGGTAAAACACAAGAGATGAGTATTTTGCACAGTGATAGTCAGAGTGCTATCCATCTTGCAAAGAATCCGACTTTTCATTATAGGACGAAACACATTCAGCTGCGATACCATTTCATTCATTCATTTATAGATGATGGAGTCTTGTCTCTTGAGAAGATCCAAGGCAGTAAGAATCCAACAGATATGTTGACCAAGACAGTCACCATTGACAAATTGAAATTGTGTGCAACTTCCATTGGCCTTCAAGATTGATGAAAGAAGATCGAGTTGTTGAGGCGTTCCTCTATGTGATGAAGATGATGAAGAGCTTGTGTTATCAGGTTCCAAGTGGGAGATTATTGGGTTAGTAAACCCTGATAAGTACTGTTCCCTCAACCCTACTGTTCACTCAAACACTGGGTCCAATTGGGGGTTTGGAGGGGCTTCCCCCTCAAGGGAAAGAGAGTCCATGGGGGGACCTGGATCCCATGTTACATTCGTATAATCCTAATTCTATACTTATAAATAGATGAAGGGGCGTCTCTTTTAGGTTAAGAGAGAGTTGTATTTTTCCAATCATAGTGAAAACCGCAGCAGCCGTGGACGTAACCCTATTCTGGGATGAACTATATAAATCCTTGTGTTCTTGTGTATGTGATTTGTTTTTTCTTCCTTGTTTGTTATTTCATGTCTTACCGATCTTGGTTAGGAAGGGTCAATTCCTAGCATCTCTCTCTCTATGTGCAAACCCTTGTTTCTTTTGATTAGAAGAATCCAAAGAGTTAATTTATTTTGATTTTTTTTTACTTAATGTGTGTTTTGATGTTTGATACTAGAGCTTTTTTGATTTTGGTGCTATTTTTTTTTTTCCTTTTTCGGTCATAGATTTCACGATAGAAATTGTGTGTCGAGTAACGTAAAATATGTTCAACAGCAGGCATATGGGTGTCGTGTATATTTAATATATTAACAACATGCCTTACGTGTGTCGTTGAAAGTTTAACTATTTACAGCTAACATTACAAGTTGTAAAAGAATTATCAATATTAGCATTAACAGTGTTGGCATTGACATCTCGTGGTTAGGATATTATTTACAACATGCAAAAAAAAAGAAAGTCGTAAAAGTGAAAAATTATGACTTGCATTAATTGTATGTCATTGATATGGTGCCATAAAAACTCAGTTTTGTTGTAGTGTCCCTTCGTCGGCATTATCGCCTTCACTCCGCTATATCTCCCAACTTCTACATCTCAACCACATTTTCCTTTCATTTTTGCTACTTGTGCCGCCGTCGGTCTTGGTTTGACCGCCGCTTGAGTTGGCCTTGTTTCACGTCATTCACAGCTCCGACACATTATGCCCATGCCATCTTCGGCCACTGCTGGCTTCAACTTGCTTAACTGTGATTTGCCTTTTGTGACTTTGCTACTTGTTTTAGTGCTGACTTACCACATCTCCAAAACAACTTCAACTTCTTCATCTCTCTCTCTTTCTCTATCTCTCTTTCTCTCTCTCTCGATTTTTTATTTATTTATTTTCATTTTTTATTTTTTACAATCCCTCACATGGGTTGGCCCCGACTTAGTTTTTGCACCAAAAAAAAAAAAAATCTATAATCTCATCACATTGGTTTATTCCTACCCCAACTCATTTCGTTTTATCTCTATCATAATTTATTAAGTTTATTCCTATCCCCAATTCATTTTGTTTTACCTCTATAATATATATATATATATTTTTTACTCACAATCCATTTTTTTTTTCTTTCTCAACTCTATCTTTCCCTCTGTTTCAACCTCCAATAGGTTTCTATTTTTAAACCTATTTGAGTTTGAGAGTGGTATTATACTTATATCATGGTGAGCATGGTTATACATTATGCAAACAACCCAAGTCGCTCCCTCTAGAGCACCACCCAAGTCGCTCTTCTAGCGCACCACCTAAGCCGCCCTATTTGGCGCACAACCCAAGCCACCCCCTTTGACACACCACCCAAGTCGCCCCTTGGTGCACCACCTAAGCCGCCTTCTCTGGCGCACGACCAAGCCACCTTCTCTGGTGCACCACCTAAGTCGTCCCACTCTCTAGCGCACTTTTCATAAGTCACCCCGTGGTGCACAATGTCATCTATTGCCATCACCGTTCAGCACCACTGTAGTTCGACTTTTTCGCGCCCCTTTTCGGAGGTTTGAAAGAAAGCCCTACAGTTCGAACTCCCCACAGTTCTGAATCTAATCTCAGAAGTGCAATGTGAAATTGATAAACACCAAAGGGTCCAAATCTAACAAATCTTTTGGAAAATCGATTTTTAGGATCAAATGCCAAAATTGGACTGCTTTTCCAGATACAGAGTCGCCACCTAAATATTTATTTTGGGGAAATTTAGGAAACTCATGACTCGTGCCAAAGGCCACGTGCTCGTCATCACTAAAGTTGCCTCGGCTCGGGAACTTAGGTACGAGAGGGGAAGGTCATGAATTGAGCACACCCACTTGCCTGATCAAAGATTGGCCTCTACTAATCATGATATGATTTTTATCAACATTATATGCTCTTGTTCTAATTATTAGGCTAGCATTACTATGTGATGCGCACATGCACAAGTATAGACTAGTTTGCCTAAATTGGAACAACTCAATTTCATGTTTGTTTTGTGAAAACAATTTGATTTTGCCACCTCAAGTGGGCTTAAAGTTTGCAAATTTGCCACTCAACAAAGTGGGCTTAAAAGTGCATTCATTGAATTATTCCAATTCAAGCAGCAAGCCATTGTCTACAGGCACTCAAACATTTTAACAAGTAAGCACTTAGCCTCATGGCAAGCATGCTAGACATGGCAATCACTCACACTCATGCAAGTATGCTAAAGCACTAAAAACTCACCTAGTACTCCAAGCTAAGATAAAACAAAAAGTTAGAAAAATATGCATGATTCCTAACTATACGAGATGTCTAATGTAACACATGCAATATGCAATTAATAAGCTCAGCTACTAATATGGCATTTGAGTCAATTAAAGACATGCAGTCTAAGCACGTATTCAATGAAGTAATTGAAACGACAATGCAGTTTGAATGATGCGCTGAGCCTTGGTGCATGCAAGACAAGATGAATGGATGCAAATATAAGGTATGCTAACTGAAATGTATCCCTAATCTAACCATCAAAAGTGATTAAATAAAAGGGAAAAAGACGTGGGATTGGAAGACATACACATTATTATATCTTACGAAGGAATGTCCGAATGAATAAAGCAAAACTAACTAGCAACTAATTAGAGCTAAGCTAATTAAGCTACGCTCATGAAGCTGATTATTACAAACCAAATGAATCAATAGCTAAACTAATTAACTAATTATTACAACACTTTTAATTTAACTAACTAGTAAGCTAATTAAATTATAACACAAATGCAAATAAACTAAGTAACTAAAGTATTTCTACTCTGCCACTACTCTGCCTTGGGAAATGGAAAATGCACATGCTCGGATATCTCCCGAAAGGACCTCTGTTTTGCTCTCGAAAGCCTCTGTTTGCAGAGTTGAACACCTTCAGAACCATTTTGCTCCACCTTACCAACATTCTGCTGAGGTTCACATCAGTGGCTGGCCGGCCGCTAGTAAGGACTGTCGGCCATCAATGGGGCTCTACCGGCCACCTATCGACTATGGATAGTGGCCTGCCGGCCACCGATGCACTGGTTCAACTTGCTGCAACAGAGAACAAACAGAGCAAAAAGAGGGTATACCCACAGATTGTTTGGACAACTCACCCCTCCTTTTCATGAACAAATCCAGAAAGTTGTGAACTTAAGCCACAAACCACAAACTCAAGCAATTTAATTGCATGATGGCTTGTGACTCAAGATGTGCAAGTTCAATAAATGTAAAATGAGACACACAAGAACCATCACCTTATCATACATGATCAAGGGCAATGGAGACCTAGGAAACTTAACACATTTCATCACTTTGAGTATGAAATGTCCCAATTTTCCTTGTGTTCAATTAACGTTCAATTGAACACACAACGCACAAGTTATTATCTTTTTCACTTTTAATCCCAAGTTTTAATTACTCTTTTTTAACTTACCAAAAATTCTTTAATCCAATTGAGTCCAAAGGTGAATTAAAGTCCTCTAAAGGGAAGGAAGTGTCAATCAAGGGGTGGTTTAAGGCATGAGAGAAGTTTCATGTCGTTGGTAATGAACCCTCAAAAGAGGATTAAACTATTAAGAAATGAACCTTAATCTCAAGCTTAAACGATCCCAAGCTTGAAACAACCCTCAAAGCAAAATAAAGAGTGAAGAAATGAGGGAAATTGCAGAGATTATTAAGTGCTGAAATTAGGTGGAAAAGCACTAAAACATGCAATTAACTCAAACAAGGGATGTCTAATGGCCTAAAACACCAAGTTTGTGAGGACTATTACACTACAATCATGCAAAACAAAACTCAAATGCAACAACCAACCCAAAATAGAGTTAAAACAGCCTAAATCAGAGGCTAAAACATGCTAGAATTAAGCTATAACAAGCTAGCAAAACAAGCTAAAGCATGACACCAACTAGGCTAGCAAACAAGACACAAGGAGAGGAGTCTAACCCCTTCAAATTTGGACTTCAAAACATGATTTTTACAACTAAAAAAGCTTTGAAATTCAACAGTTAAAAGCTTAAAAAAGATAATTTGAAAGGTGGAAACACAAGTGGGAAAGCCTTACAAACAAGGTACAAAGAAGGGTGAATCACCTCCTATCTTAAAATGGATTCAAACCACAAATTTCAGCCCACTTTTACAGAGTTTTTATAACCCAAAAACAACTCAAAAACAGGGAGAAAAAAAATAGAAAAACAAGTATGCAAGGTAAGCTAACAAAGAAAATATTATACCTCTTGAAGAGAGAAGTGATTCTAGGCAACAAGTCAAACCAAAACCAACTTCAAAAGCTCCAAGAAGACTCGAAGGAACCTCAGCTCAAAGGTGATCTAGTCTTGTTAAGGAAGTCTAGGCAAGAGTGTAGTGTAATTAGGCAAAAGTGTAAAGAATTTGTAGAGAGAGGAAAATTTTTGAGTTTAAAATTTTCTAATCCCAAAACATGAGAGAGGGGGTCCTTATATATAGAAAACATGAAATCTATATAAGGAGATCCAACCCTTCACGTGTGGAAAGATGCAAGCATCTGTGCAAACAGCTGGCATAAAATATCTGCAGAAAACACTGGTGGCCGGCCGACCATCAATGATGGCCGGCAAGGTACATCAATGGCCGGCAGACAAGAAATGATGGTCAGCAGCCTCCAGTGATAGCCAGTAGGCAACCAGAGATTGCAGGGTGGAAAGACCAAGGCATGGTCCAAAAATAAGACAAAAACGGATGTAAGGTTTGAAAGGCTCAAAATTGTGGCGTTCCACTAAGGACTTCGAGCGCTTGGTGAGCAAATAGACTCATCATCAGATGTACCTGCAAGAACATCCAAGTCTTAAAGGGACCGTAAAAAATGGGGTGTCTACACTTGTCCCTTTTTGACAGAACTCGGAGTCAT
Organism: Camellia lanceoleosa; assembly: GCA_025200525.1. NCBI lineage: Eukaryota > Viridiplantae > Streptophyta > Magnoliopsida > Ericales > Theaceae > Camellia > Camellia lanceoleosa. The sequence goes on along the minus strand of CM045769.1, from coordinate 120,142,083 downwards.
GAAATGACTGTGAGTGAATGTTAAAATCCAGAGATGACCCATTTTGACAAGGCCGTAAGACTTGGACAAACAATCAAAACTAAAAGAAATGGTTGCGCCCGCAAGCTGCCTACGTATCCTTTTGCAAGAAATCAAACCAGTGTAGTTCTGTGGCAAAATGCAAATGCTATGCATAATGCAAGAACGTAACTTATGATCATGCAATGAGGTTATACAATGAAACATTTAAATGCAAATGCTATGTAAAGAAAATGCCATATAATTGAAACAAGGTACAACAATTCCAATCACGAAAAGAAAACTATGCACCATGTGCGAGAAACATGAGCCAAACAACATTTCATGTAGAAAAGATGTAAGAAAATTAAAGCTTAACTACGCGACGTGCTGGAAAAGTGAAGGGTGGCGTAACCGTCAGGTACACCCGAGGTCTCAACTGAGATCCTAACGCATTGCACACAGAAGGAGAAAAAGGATGGCGTGAACACCAAGACACACCCGAATGTTTTTAACCGAACGGGGTGGTATGAACACCAGGACGCACCCGAATGTTTTTAACCGAAAGGGGTGGTGTGAACACTGGGACACACCCAAATGTTTTTAACCAAAGGGGGTGGTGTGAACACCAGGATGCACCCAAATGTTTTTAACTGAAGGAGGTGGTATGAACACCAGGACACACCCGAATGTTTTTAACCGAAGGGAGTGGTGTGAACACCGGGATGCACCCGAATATTTTTAGCCGAAGGGGGTGGTGTGAATAGCGGGACGCACCCGAATGTTTTTAACCGAAGGGGGTGGTGTGAACACCAGGACACACCCGAATGTTTTTAACTAAAGGGGGTGGTGTGAACACCGGGACGCACCCAAATGTTTTTAACCGAAGGAGGGTTCCTAACGCATTGCACGCAAGAGGAGGAGGGGGGAATGATGTGATTTGAAGGGCATGAATGATTTCACCTGGAACTCCTTTGAATGAACCGTACATATAATATCGTGCATGTGTAGAAAAGAGACTTAACAAGTGCGATACAGTACAAATGCATGCTCTATGCAAGACAAACAATCAAGATGCAATGTTAATGGCATGTTCTATACAAGAAACAAACAACCGAGAAGCATATTCCATGCATGATTGATAACGGAAGCATATTCTATGCGTAAAAGTAGATGCAGATTCCATGCATGATTCAAGAGTGAATGCACCTTCTATGCATGATTCAAGAGCGAACGCAAGACGCGCATGCAATTCCCATGAGATGCACATCTTATAATAACATATGTGAAATGCATATTCCATGTCACAAAGTGAAGTGCATGCTCCATGCAACAACGAATAAGAAATGCATGTTCTATGCACGATACCAAAGCATGATTCGACAAAAACAAAGTCAGTAGCAACTTCCGATTCACCTCTCGGAAAAGTTACAATATGTTTAAAGGATACACCTTGTTCATGTTGATGAGTAACGAACATTGCGCACCGAAAACACAATTTTGAGTTTCCATATAGACAATCTGAACCAAACAGTGAACAATCCTTTCAATTCTTGAATACCAAGGATACAAAACATCATCAAGACCCCAAGAAAAGCCATCGGTCACTTGCCGGCCACAAGGGAAGGCCGCCGGCCAGGTGCCAGCCACTGGTGAGCCTTGCCGGCCATCGATGGCAGATTTGGGGCCTTTTGGTCATTTAGCCTTGGGTCTTTAAATATGAGCCACTAGGGCTCATTTTCTCACTTCCTCTTGTTCGAAATCTTCCTCCCTCTCTATTTAGACACTCATTCTCTCTAGATTTGTACTTTCTACGCATTTTCCAACGCCCCACAAAAATTTGATTTGCTAAACCCTATTTATTTCCTTCACTTTGAACCGATTGAAATTTGATTTCGGTGCTTCTTTCCTCATTTCCACCATTCTAGGCTTGTTCCCCTCGAGTTTCTCTTGAGTTCTATGTACTTTTCCCGGCTTTGACTTTTTCTTCCATTTTCTCTCTCTCATAGGGTTAACTTTTTCTAAGTTTACCATTTTTCTTCATTTTTCTTCACTTTTCACCCATTTTGCACCTATTTTCAGATGGCGGATGAGATTCCTCATGACGGGGCTCCTCCCAAGATTCCCCCAGTGGTTCCACCTGTTCCCAAAGTAAATAAGTCGATAGCTGACCTTGAGGCCGACCTAGAGGCAGAGTTCAAGCCCGAGGCTGAGCCAAAGCCGTTACTGCGGAGGGTACGGCCTTTCGATCCGGAGAGATATCATCCTCAGACACACATATTGCCCCCTTCTAAAGGCATCAGACGTTTTACCAAGTTTGCTCGCGGCGCACTAGAGGATCTCCTGCTAAGGGAGCCAGATTCTCACTTCTCAGCCATTGCCATTGAGGTATGAACTCTGTTTTTATGCTTTTCTGCCTTTAGTTACTTGCATATTCTGCACTTCCTTGTATCCGTTGCATTTCATACACTGCCTTATATCCGTTGCATTTCATATACTGCCTTGTATATGTTGCATTTCATACACTGCTTTATGTTTGACTGCATTCATTCTCTACCACAGGGCGAGTCTCGCACCTTCAGAGGCTACGGTGCTACGACCACTCGAGATTGGTATACGAGCTCCCGGCTGGAGTTCGCGACATCATTGACGAGGCAGGCTTTGGCCTCTTCTGCTCTAGCTTGACCCGGGTCACCGCGAGCCGTTTCCTCCTAGGAGCACTCGTGGAGAGGTGGTGGGATACCACCAACTCCTTCCACTTTTCCACCGTAGGGGAGATGACGATGCCTCCTTACGACTTTGCCATGATCATCGATCCCTCTTGATACAGATATGGAGGAGTGAGAGGCGGCTTGGTTCGCATTGCTAGGGGCATACCCACCTATATACTGGATGGGGATGGTCAGATACACTTGGTTCGCCAAGCGATTTAGAGGGACTGAGCCCGAGAAGAGATCAAGCAGTATACCAAGGGATTCCTGATGTTCGTCTTCGATACCACCTTGTTTTCGAACAGGTGGAACACTGTAGGCCTACATTTGTTAAGTGCCCTAGTGACCCTTCCTCGGATTCATTTTTACAACTAGGGCGGAGCCGGCTTTACCACGCTATACGGATACATGAGCTCTACCTCTCGTCTGTGAGGAAACTTGATTGGAGGCTACTGGCAAGCCTAGAAGGTAAACATCTCAACTTCCTTTTAGTACCTTATAGTTTCTTTACAGTTTCTGCTTTACATCTATTTCAACACATGCTTTCTGCTGTGCATTTCTATATCTGCTCAAACACTGTTCATACACTGTGCTTTCTGTTTTGCACTTTATGCATCTGCTCGTGCTTTCTGTATTGATCACATACCACTGCATTTTCCCTGCAACTATGGATATACGCATTCTTTTCGACTCTCGCCCCGGAGCCTGTAGAGGAGCTTCCATTGACAGTCTCCCTATTCGTGGATATATGACGGTCGGCTTTACCATAAAACCCGTGAGCCTTTCATATTCTTCAGGCATTACTTCAACACAGTAGCTGCCCATGAGGTAATTTGAAACACAGTCATTTTTTTGCTTTGAAACTGTTCTGATTCAAACTGACAGCAACTAATAATCTGTACGACTTCTGTTTGTAGATCATGTGGCAGCCATGGGTCACGATACTAGTAGGGATTTGAGATTAGTATGTTAGAGCCTGGGCCACCTCCCGCTATCGCATTTTACTCAAGGACCCAGTCTGTTGGGCCTGGTTCTTGGGTGAGCGTTTCGTGCCCTAAATTATGGGCCTGTCCGACCCGATCGTCCCGATGGCTTCGCCAGCGTCCATACGATCCACAAAGAGCCTATCTGTTGAGGAGGTCATCCAGTTCATGGTAGGCCTGGATGCCAACTTCTTCCGAGCGGAGGGCGACTATGCAGCTTTCATTTAGACACACTTGATGCTGCCCCTGACCGGTGTTCATGGAGCTGAGGAGACGAGAGCTCCTGCCACGAGAACGAGGCCCAGGTGACCTGGGCGAGTAGAGCCCGTGGTAGAGGGGCTTCCCAGGCGAGACAGAGGGCTGATTGGCCAGAGCTTCCTACCGTGCTGACTTGCTGGCGACACACCGGGAATGCTTACCAGGTTCCAATTAAGCCCGCAGCGACTGGTCATGAGCTTGTCAAGGTCCGAGGCCCGACTCCGGTATGAACCACACTTTTAGCACTTGCACTCCATATTTCATTTCTGATATATCTATAGCAAATACTAATCATTCAAATACATTTGCAGGCATCGATCGAGTACACAGGAGGCGCCCTCGGGCTGATAGCCACGCTAATGGGGATGGTACAGACGAGAGAGGCGCTGCTTAGCCTCTACGGTATTCAGGTAATTTCTTTAATTTTATATTCTAGGCATCAAATTTCCACAGACACACTGACACTGACATTTCAACTGAGAACTTCCCAAACTACACTGATACATTGCATCGATAGACCGCATCTGACACACTGCACTCGCATGCTATATTCACACTCTATATCTGACTTCTGCATATACTCATCCTACATACTATGCTTGTATCTAATATGCATATTGTAACTGATATGTGACAACTGTCTTTTCAGATTCCACTCGTACCAATGGCACCAGCGGCAGTTGTGGCACCTGCACTAGTAGTACCTCCTCCCGTGGCAGGGAGGCGAGAAAGACAGGCTCCGGCATGCGGCCGAGGCAGAGCTAGGGGCACCCGAGCCGAGAGTGGCCGTTCAAAGCCTATTCTGAGTGATGATGATGCTGAGACGAGTAACTCTGAGGAGGCAGCGAGTCAGCAATCAGATTCATCTGAGAGTGGAGGTGATGATGCCGGCTAGGATTCCAAGAGTAGAGGTGATGCCGAGGCAAGCTCTGAGGCGGAGAGCGGTGATGGCACCGGCTCAGTTTCAGTTTCAGGTTCAGACAGCGATGCTGACAGAGACAGTGCCCCAGAGTCCTCTCCTCCGAGGAAGAGGACGAAGAGGGCTTCTCAAGCCTGAGGCAACCAGCGCTGATTTTTTGTATTTTTTTTCTTAGTATCTTTTTGTTTATAGTTTTAACACAATGTACAACTTCAGACAAGTTTTATTTGTTTCAAAAACTTGTACTGCACTTTTGTAAAATAACCATGATCGGAACGAAAACCAATTTTTATGAAAAAGTGTTGTATTTTGCATCATGAGCACCACTTAGCATGGAAATGAGATTGAATTTGATAATGAAAACTGAACACTTGTATTGGCACAACGTTCTTAATCAGGTAATGAATCGACCAGCAGCTGAAATAAAAAGCAATATATAACTTAATAAACAACACAACAACAACTTGATAAACAAAACGACGACAACTCGATAAACAAAACAACATACAACTCGATAAGCAAAACAATGCAACAACAAATGACCGAAAGGACTCAAAACAATAGCTTAAAATAGATTAAAGACAGAGCAAAACACATGCTTCCAGCACTGTTCAGCACAGAGGTGGACAGAAGGTCAAAGTGAAAGACTGCTGGCCACATGCCAGCCACGAGAGGTGGCCTGCTGACCATCAATGCAGATTGCCGGCTACCTGCCGGCCATATGCCAGCCATCAATGTACAAGACCTCCAAATTGTTGACACCCAGCTTCCACTCACTGCCTTATCTTCTACAAAAGGTTGAACTTCTTAGTTTCTTCATTTCAGCTGCAAATTCTTCACAAATGGAGTTGTTTTTTGCTGAAAAACTCTCGAATTGGATTGCAACTTTAGATGGCTCAAAAAAGGTGAATTTTTAGAGTTTCGGCATAAATGCGCTTTTCTCGCTGAGTCGTTCTCCGCTTTTTTTTTTTTTTGTTTTTTCATGCCGCAGCTAGATGTTGGAACCCGATTACACACATCGTTAGCTTTGGGGGACAAGAGATATGCCCGACAATTGAAGAATTTCAAGCGCTAATGGAATCCCAATGCGATGAGGAAATCATACCTCAACCCCGCTTTGGCCACATCCAAGCTTTGGGACAAATGTGTGGGCTTACTCTACATGAGGTTCGATCTTTGGTCCACAACGGAGAGCTGGACATTCCCAGCCTGATTCATCAATTTTTTGTGGGCAGCAACCGAGGTAATCTTCTTTGGTGGGGTTTTCGACAACACACCCTTTGTGTATGATAGCACATTTCCTTCTTGCCCCTATTTTTGGCAGGTCTAGCATTCGACTAATTGAAGTGGCGCAAGGCCTAAAAGAGGGCAAGAGTAGCATTAGCTTGGTGTTGGCCAAGACTTTGATGGGCTTAGACACCTTCCATCGGCGAGAGACCACCAAATTTGCAGGACATCCACTACTTCTTCAGGTAATGTTTCCCATCCTTTCTAATATGTGCTTCTTACATCACTCGGCATTCATGCTCTATTTTTCTCTCAAAGCCCTTTTCTCGCTTTTCTCTCAACATATATCTCTCTATTCTGTAATCTCTCTTTTTTTTCATCCCTCCCCAGGTGTGGCTAATGAACAAGCTGAAGGTAGTGGACTCTTGCCTCACATACTCAGCTCCAGCATACTTCTTTCACCAATAGTTAGTGGATTTCCCGAATGAAGGATGGTGGTGCCATTGGATGTGTAACAAGTCTGCTACTGACATTGCTTGGCGTTGCCTCTAGCTTAATCTGACCAAGTTGAGCTACAGCATGACTCGACAACTTGGCATTCAGCTGATCGGCCTGACACACTGTGTATTCTACTTTCCGTTCTGGTTCAGGCGTCAGTTTGGACATGATCAAACTTGCCCAAAGGAGCGGGTAGAGTACCCGGTTTCATTCCCCATTTGTGGTTCAGACTTGGCTAGATACCTCACTGCTTGGACGACGAGAGATCTTCTGGTCCCTGCCCCTGGTTTCTGCTGCGTCCTTTCTGGCGAGGCTTGACTTGGCTCGAGGATGAGGCACAAACCGGGCCCATTTTGGCATCAGAAGCTTCCACAAGTGCAAGCGGGGGACGCAAGGGCACCTGGCTCATTTATGCCCCTAGTTTATTGCTTTGATCTTTATTTTTCAAGTTTTATGCATGTAATAAAAGCAACTTTGATTTGTATCGAGAGTTGGAGAACTTTGTATTGAAATCAATGAAATTAAAGTTGTGAGCACTGAAAATTCTTTTTTTGTCCAAAAATGGTCTAAGTTGTAAAAGGTAAAATTTGAGCAAAAATTAACTTTTATCAAAACTTTTCAAAACCATTTTCAAAAAGGAACACTACTTGACACACACGAAATCCATCCTCGAGATGTACAACCCAAAATCCGAAGATCACAAATTGCCTTTTGACTGAATAGCACTGCTCAGTACTATAACTAGTTCTCAAAATAAAGATCACAACCGAACTTTCAGATAAAGAACAAACAAAGATAGCCAGATCAAACACATGGACAAAATAGTTGATTTGGAGGTGTTTACGGCCGAACTTTAGGATGAAGTTGGCTACATATCCCGAAAATAGGAATCAGGCCTGACGTAGTTCACTCGGGTTCACTTGAGTATTAACGATCTCCTTTTGCGCGCTAACTTTTGCCAAGGCTGCCCTTTAGGGTTTTCAACCTTGCGAGCTTAGTTTTTCTTCATTTCCAATTTTTTGTGCTCTAACTTTTGCCTAGGTCGCCCTTCCAGGTTTTCAGCCCAGCGAGCCTCTCAGGAATAATATTTCTTCAACTTGTCTATGTTGATCGGCTAAGAAAATTCTCAGCCATCCAGGTCTATGAGAATAACAGCTCCACCTAACCAAATAGTTTTGATGATGTAAGGACCAGTTCAATTGGGTCTGAACTTGCCCCTGGGGTTATGAATGGGAGCTCGGTTGTCTTTCAGCACCAAATCCCATTCTTTGAGATTCCGGAACTTAACTTTCTTGTTAAAATCCCTGGCAATCCTACGTTAAAAACTGTGAACATGGTACAGTACTTTCAGTCTTCTTTCATCAAATAGCATTAGTTCTTTGAACCTGCTCTGTTGCCAGTCCGCCTCTACTATCTAACACCCAGCCATAACCCGTAGCAATGGAACTTCTATTTCGATTGGCAGAACAACTTCCATCCCATAGACAAGAGAATAAGGAGTTGTCCCCGTAGACGTCCGGATTAAAGTTCTATAGCCCCAGAGTGCAAATGGCAATTTGGCTGGCCAATCTCTATAGGTCTCAACCATTTTCTGCAAAATATGCTTGATGTTCTTGTTGGCGGCCTCAATAGCTCCGTTGGTTTGCGGCCAGTAATTAGATGACTTATTAAAAACCACGTTGTATTTCTGCAACAAGTCGATACCTCTTTCTTGAAATGGGAACCATTATCTGAAATGATCTCGTTTGGGACTCCATAACGGCAAATAATGTTGTTTCGGATGAACTTAGCCACATGCGCTGCTTTCAACACTGCGTAAGACAAAGATTCTACCCACTTTGTAATGTAATCAATTACGACCAAAATGTATTCATGCCCATTTGACCTTTTTGGCGTGACTGCGCTGATGACATTAATTCCCCAGCTAGAGAAAGGCCATGGTGAAGTCATGTTGTACAGCTTCGACGGCGGGATGTTCATGCAATTGGCATGAATTTGGCATTTGTGGCATCGCTGAACAAAACTGATACAATCCTTATCCATAGTAGACCAGTAATAACCTTGCTTGAGAATTTTCTGAGCTAACATTATCCCACTCATATGCACTCTGCACTCTCCTCTATGGATGGCCTCCATCAGGCGTCTTGAATTCTCTTCTTCGATGCACAACTTGTACATTCCTAGATGAATTTTCTTGTACAGTTTCTCTCCGCAGATGATAAATTGAATGGCCATCTACTGTATTGCCCTCTTATCTTTGACATTTTCCCCTAGTGGATAAACCTTCTTTTCCAAGAAGTTCTAGATATCATAGTACCAAGGGTTTTGATCTTGTGCTTCACCTATCGCAGCAATAATCTCATAGGTCGGCGTATATCTCTGGTCAATGATAATCGGACGCATCCAGACTCCAAGTGGGATGTCTATCATAGATGATAGAGTTGATAAGGCATCGGCGAACCTGTTGTTCTCTCTCAGTAGATGCGTGAAAGTCAGCTTTTCAAACCTAGGAATCAGAACATCCAGGGCTTGGTGATAGATCTTTATCTTTTCTTCTTTGACCTTCTAGTCTCCATTTGCTTGAGACACAACTAGGTTCGAGTCACCAATGACGTCCAGCCTTTTTGCCCCTAGTTCCAGGGCGGCTTCCCAAGCAGGGATACACGCCTCGTATTCTGCTTCGTTGTTGGATACTTTGAACCGAAGTTTGAAAGCTAAGGGTATATAGAAATTGTCTGGTGCTATCAGCAACACCCATATCCCATAACCGTACTGATTAGACGCTTCATCAAAGTACATTGTCCAAATCTCTTCCTCGACTTACATAATAGCTTCATCTGGGAATTGGTACTCTACTACTTCATCCCCTTCTACTGGGTGATTTGCTAGGAACTCTACTACTGCTCTCACCTTGACTAACTTGCGAGTAACATACTTCAGATCAAATTTGTAGAAGAGAAGCAACCAATGAGCTAGCCTACCCGTAAACGCTGGTTTCTCAAAGAGATATTTGATGGGATCTAATCTAGAAACCAAAATTACGGAGTGAGCTAACAAGTAGTGCCTCAACTTCTTGGTAGCCCATACCAAGGCTAAGCAAACTTTTTCCAGCGGAGTGTAGAGAGCCTCATAATCCAGCATTTTCTTGCTCAAATAATATATGGCTTTCTCTACCCTATTCTCAGATTCCTGAGCAAGCATGCATCCCATCGTTGTGTCCGTTACTGACAGATACAAAATCAAAGGCTTCCTCAGCTCTGGCGGCGACAACACAGGTGGATTCTGAAGGTACTGCTTGATCTACTCAAAAGCAAATTGACATCGATCATCCCATCAGAACTTCTTTCTTCAGAAAACCAAAAAGTGGTTCATAAGTCAAGGTTAATTTAGAGATAAACTGTCTTATGAATTGCACTTTACTTAGAAAACCTCGCACCTCCTTTTCAGTCCTTGGTGGTGGCATTTCTAGGATGGCGTTGATTTTGGAAGAATCTAACTCGATGCCTCTCCATGTGATCAAGAAACCTAGGATTTTCCCTGCTGTTACGCCGAAAGTACATTTTTAGGGATTCAACCTCAGTTTGTATTCTCTGATCCGTTGAAAGAATTTCTTCAAGGCGGTGTAGTGGCCCTCTCTTTCTTTGGACTTAACAATCATGTCGTCCATGTACACCTCAACCTCTTTGTGGATCATATCATATAGAATTGTGGTTGTAGCCCTTTGATAGGTAGCCCCGGCATTCTTTAGCCCAAACAGCATCACCCAATAGTAGTAGGTTCCCCATGGCGTAGTGAAAGCAGTTTTCTCTCTGTCCTCGGGCGCCATCAGAATCTGGTTATACCCAAAAAATCCGTCCATGAAGGAGAGCAATGCATGACCCGCGGTGAAATTCACCAACTCATCGATGTGCGACAAGGGAAAGTCGTCCTTCAGACTGGCTCTATTTATATCTCTGAAGTCCACACACACCCGAATTCTGCTATCTTTCTTTGGTACTAGGACGATGTTGGCCAACCAAGTTGGATATTCAGATACTAGCAAGAACCTTGTGTCTATCTGCTTGGTGACCTCCTTCTTAATCTTCAAAGCCCAATCTAGACGTATCCTCCGCAACTTCTGTTTGATGGGTCGGGCCTCGGGGTCAAGAGGGATCCAATGTTGTACAATCTCAGTATCAATTCCAGGCATGTCTTTATTGGACCACGCGAAAACATCTTTGAAATCTTTTAATAAAGCGACTAAGCGCTTGCACTCCTCTGAAGACAACGTGGACCCGGTTTGGACCAAACGTAGATCCTTCTCAGCACCCACATTAAAAGCAATGATTTCATTGACAAGGGGTTTTGCAAACCTCTCTTCTTCTCGATTAATCAAATTTTTCAAAACCAGAGGAATTCCTTCCTCATCGTTTTCATCAAAATTTTGAAAATCATGATCAATGCAATAAACAAGAGGCATAAAGAAATACTTGGAATCTGCAGTGGCATTCTCATTCACAAGGTCAAGTTCATTCAGTTCTTTGATTACAACTGACTCAAAGGAAAAAGAAAATAACAACCTAGACAAAACCTTGGCATCCGGGTTATCAACCCCAGGAATACCGGACCCAAACTCAGAAGAACCAGAATCTGATTCCAACTCCACAGACTCTGTGGAATCAGATTCTAGCTCACCACCCGACTCAGAACTGCTAGACAGGTAGCGCTCCTCTAGCTACCAAACAAGGGATGGTGAGTCAGATGCATCCAAAATATTGCCAGAAAGGTTCACACCCGGTTGATCCCAGATCATGGTAACGGTCAGGTTATCTCCCAAGCTCTCTGAGTCGATCGAAAGATCTAAAAGGAGACACGCCAGTGCTACTCCTACTTCAAGTTCATTGCTGTCCGAGTCACTTTCTATGCTCCACTCAGCTTCAGCACTAATTAGCTCTGCCCTTTCCTCTGTATCATTGTCTTGCAGCTATAAGTCAAAGAAAATTTCGAAACTAGGGACCCGTTGTTTCTCAGAGTTCAACCGGAGTTCGGGGAAACCACAAAATGGAAAGTCTTCACTCTCTCGGTTTGCTTAGCTCTGGCTCTTCCTACCATTTCCTTTCTTTTCCTAACCCAATCATCTTTGGTGGACGTATAGCCAAGACCAAATGCATGCAAGTTATGTGGCACTTCAGCCAAGTAGTGACACCTTTCCGACCACTTCTTCCCAAACCCATTCTTGGAACGTGTTGGAGCTTGTTCATGAAGTGAATTGATTGGGCACTAACATACAAGCCCTCATCAACTACCAAGATGTTCTACACTGCCCGGGCCTCGGCCAGGGTAAATCCTAAGAGGAATACATCCTCTTTGCCATGAATAATTTCTAGCACAGGCGTAGTTACCTCTGGCAGAGGATGTATGGATGAATTCTCGAACACAATAGCCATCTCCTTCCTATGAGGGTATTTCAACATTTGGTGAAGAGTAGAGGAGACAGCTTTTACTTAGTACAACTATGGGCTTCCTAGCAACAGATTGAAAGTGGCCGGCACATTCAGGACGTGAAACTCAATATCCTGTTGAGCTAGACCCATTTGAACTCTAATCTGTACTGTGCCCATAACCTCTCTGCTAGTATTGTCATACACCCGAATCACCTGGGCAGTTGGCACGAAATCTGCTAGTTTCAGACCGATGACATAGGCTGTACGAGATGGATAGATGTTGATTGCTGGCCCAGTATCGATCAATACCATTGGCACCCACTTTTCTCTACACTCCACCAATACGTACAGAGGTTTGTTGTGTACCAAGCCTTCGGTGGCAATTCTCTGTCTGAGAAGGTTAAAGTCAGCGCAGCACCTCCCGGGAAAACTGACCCCATGAGTTGGTCAGGAGTTGTGTCAATGGACAATTTGGCTTTATCCATCGCTGATAGCACAACCTGTCGGTGTACGTGAGAAGCCATGAGCAGGCCTTAGATTGAAATATTGGCCTGGATCTTCTTCAACTGTTTCAGCATTGCTTTTTCTTCTAACTACCTTTCCTTCTGCTTTTCTACCTTTTTATCCTTTCCGGAGGCTTCAACTTGGTCTAAATATGGGGGCTTGAAGTACCACCTACTTTTAGTCATATGATCTACCTCTTCCGAGTACCAGGTAATGTCTGGTAGGTCTTCAACCCAATCCTCGTCAGTGTGGGCCAGATGCAGATTATCATCTTCCCACCATATTTTGCCGACAACCGACAAGCAATTGTTTGGTTCTGTTCTAATCATTCCCTCATTAGAAGTGTCCCCCGCAAGGCATTGGGCTTTTCTAGCTTCCTGTTTACTTTGATCCCTTTCTTTCACAAACTGCTTCAACGCAACTTCCTGTTCAGTATCAACAGTACTTACAACGCCCAATTCTTAAGCTAAATTCTTAATACCGGTGCTCTCAAGCAACTTCCCTTTATCTTCGGCCATTCCGGCCACTGTAACTATTCTTAATTCCTTTTCTTTAGGTTTTGGTTCAATTTCTTCCTCTTTGTCAGGCTCGTCACTAAGCCACTCGGAGTTATCTATCGACTTATTCAGATCAAACCAGTCAATCTGCACATTTCCCTAATCTTATTCATCATAGAACTACAGATTGTCTAAGTCTTCCTCTAACTTGGCTAGATCGTTCAGACCTTGACTTGGATCATCCTCTCTCACCATACTATCCTCTACTGCTGTCAGCAATACCACTTTGGGCTTAGCTTGCTCAACTGGCACAATGTAGCGGTACGAGTTATACACTCCTTCAGCTAAATTCATAGAGCTCTTAAGCAATGGACTAACACTCTTCTCCACGGCTAACCTCTTTTCTTTTACCAATGTCACCACTACGGGTTTGGGTTGAAGCATGGACGTGTCCAACATACACAAGTCTGTGCTTATAGGGATGAACACTGCAGGTTTGGGTAGGTGAGAAGGGGTAATGTATACGCTGGGGTCATGTGGGATGGCTAGTGTATGTATTAGATTTAAGTGCTGGGGTGGAGGAATTTGGTTATGGGCTGGGAGAGGGTTGGTGGTGATAGTTGGCTTTTGGGATGGGGCCATCACCTTGTTATCGATAAGATCTTGAATCTCATGGCGCAGCCTATAACCTTGGTCGGTGTCGTGACCATGCTGCTAGTGAAAAGCACAATATTTGGCCAGGTTGTGTTTAGGCGGGAGAGGATCGGGTAATGGGCGTTGTTCTAACGGCTTAAGATGCCTTTTTTTTATCAGCACCCCTAGGGCTTTGGATAAAGGCATGTATAGCGGGGTAAAAACCCTTTGGGTTTGAGCTTGGTTGTTTGAGGTTAAGCTTTGTGGATTTGTATTAGCAAAAGGGTTGGCAGTCTTGGCTGTAGTGGTGACAACATTGACATCAGATGGTCGTGTAGTTGTGCTTCCACTCATGGTTGCATTGGAACAACGTGTGAAAGGCATCTTCGATTGCTTCTTCTCATCGGTTATCAACCCCTGTTTCATTGTATCTTCAATCTGAACTCCTATCTTGTAAAGCTCAGTGAATGTGAACAACGGTAAGACAATCATCTTCTGCAATAACTTCCCTTGTAGATTGTGAACCACCATCCTGATTTGATCCTTCTCAGATGGCCTGGTAGTCATCATCAAAGCCGTGGTCTTCCATCTCATTACAAAGTCTGAGAAGCCCTCATTCGGCTCCTGATGGGTTGTCTCAAGATCACGGGTTGTGACCTCAATCTGGGTATTGTAGCAGTACTGTGTGATGAAGGCCTTAGTCATTTCCTCTCAGTTCCACTTTACTGAATCTTTTAACTTTGCATACCAGATGGCTGCTATTCCTGACAAGGTCTGGCCAAAAAGTGACAGCTTTTGAAGTCTAGAGAGGCCTATTGGCGGCAAGATATCGGAGAACAATCACAGATGGACCATGGGATCCCTAGAACCATCAAACTGATCTATATGTGGCATCTTGAATCTGTCCGGTAAAGTTTCTATGGAGTCAGTGTATCCATCTTCAATGTCAGGGATTGAGTTCACACCCGTGCCCACTTGAGAAGCTTTTCTAGTTTGTTGACCTTCAGTGCAATGGGGTCAACTTCGAATTCAAATGGCACCTCCGTTTGGTACACTAGTGCCTTAAAGGCTTGTGATGGGATCGGCTCTATTTAATTGATCTTGTTTTCTTGCACACCGGCAGTCTGAGTAGCGGCTTCGGGCACCGGAATAGTTGCAGGGAGAGGTGCCTGAGATGAAGAAGCCGCTGTTGGCAGTGGTGGTTGCTATTGCAGTCTAGCTATAACTTCAGCTTGATGGATTGTAACTTCAGCTTGGTGGGCAGCATCCTGCTGCATGGTTTCCATTGTCTGTTGAAGATGACGGATCAAGTCTTCCATACCTAGAGGATACTGAGTCATCTGAATAGGCGAGTGATCTCTTGCTGGCCTAGATGTAGGAGATGAAGCCTGACTGAATGCAGGTGATTGCTGAATTGGTGATTTATGCCTAACCCTCCTCCATCTCATAACTGGTGGGAGCGAAGCAAACACTGGTTGTTCCCTGACAAGATCCTCGAATTTGTAAAGTCTTCTTACACGAGTCCAGAGTGCTTGGGGGGTAACAGAACTGTCTGAAGCAATTGCGAGAAACTACCTTGCAAAAAAAAAAATAAAGCATAAAGAAAGCGAAAATCAAAAACCGCACAGCACCTCAGCTCAGATACTAACAATACACAGTTGTAATCATAAGCTATAGAACTGCACTTAACACTGATTTCTGCCCCAAAACTGATACCCAAACTTGCAACTGATACATACATTCCTGTAGAGTTTCACTCTAAAAGCACATACTAGTTAAGTGAGAGCCAAAACACCCCTATGATGTGGTAGGGTTACCCCGTCCCAGTTTCGTCAGGAACTAGGATTCATTACTCAAACAATGCGGTTTCACACAATCCTGCATTTGGGTAAGCAACCTGTCCTAGTTTGGAATAGTCTCCATGGCTTTTGATATGCAACTTGGCCGATTGGTCAAAAAGGGTACCTCAGTAAGACTACCTAATATACCTCTCACACCGAACACCGAGAAGTGAAAGGTGGATCAAACGGTACAGCAGTAGTCCAGATCCAAGAGTTGTGTTCCCATCGTGGCAGAGCCCATAACCGGTTAGCATTTCAGCAAGCTTTTCCAAGTAAGCCTCCGGCAAACCGTTTATGAATAACAGATGGCAAACATAGTGACTTAGGCGCACCAATGCAAATGTAAATGCAAAGAAACACGTAAGTGTAAATAAAATGTCATATCATGAGTTCAAATCAAGTTTTCTAAATCCCCAGCATAGTCACCAGAAACTGTAGCTCGACTTTTTCGCACCCCCTTTCGAAGGTTTGAAAGAAAGCCCTACAGTTCGGACTCCTGCGGTTCTGAATCTAATCTCACAAGTGCAATGTGAAATTGATAAACACCAAAAAGTCCAAATCTGGAAAATCTTTTGGAAAATCAATTTTTAGGATCAAAATGCCAAAATTGGACTGCTTTGCTAGATACAAAGTCACCATCTAAATATTTATTTTGGGAAAATTTAGGAAACCCATGACTCGTGCCAAAGGCCACGTGTCTGTCATCACCAAAGTTGCCTCGGCTTGAGAACTTAGGTATGAGAGGGGAAGGTCATGAATTGAGCATCCCCACTCGCCCGATCAAAGATCGACCTCTACTAATCATAATATAATTTTTATCAACATTATATGCTCTTGTTCCAGTTATTAGGCTAGCATTACTATGTGATGCACACACACACACAAGTATAGACTAGTTTGCTCAAATTGGAACAACTCAATTTCATGTTTGTTTTGTGAAAATAGTTTGATTTTTCCACCTCAAGTGAGTTTAAAGTTTGCAAATTTGCCACTCAACAAAGTGGGCTTAAAATGTACATTCATTGAATTATTCCCATTCAAGCAACAAGCCATCATCCACAGGCACTCAAACTGTTTAACAAGTAAGCACTTAGCCTCATAGCAAGCATGCTAGACATGGCAATTACTCACACTCATGCAAGTATGTAAAGCACTAAAAACGCACCTAGTACTCCAAGCTAAGATAAAACAAAAAGTTAGAAAAATATGCATGATTCCTAACTACATGAGATGCTAATGCAACACATGCAATAATGCAATTAATAGGCTTGGCTACGAATATGGCATATGAGTCAATTAAAGACATGCGGTCTAAGGACGTATTCAATGAAGTAATTGAAACGACAATGCAGTTTGAATAATGCGTCGAGCCTTGATGTATGCAAGACAAGATGAATGGATGCAAACATAAGGAATGCTAACTGAAATATGTCCCTAATCTAACCATCAAAAGTGATTAAATAAAAGGGAGAAAGACGTGGGGTTGGAAGACAAACACATTATTACATTTTTCTATCAAGAAAGAGTGTTCGAATGAATAGAGCAAAACTAACTAGCAACAAATTAGAGCTAAGCTAATTAAGCTACACTCATGAAGCTGATTATTACAAACCAAATGAATAAATAGCTAAACTAATTAACTAATTATTACAACACTTTTAATTTAACTAACTAGTAAGCTAATTAAATTATAGCACAAATGCAAATAAACTAAGTAATTAAAGTATTTCTACTCTGCCACTACAATGCCTCTGGAAATGGAAGATGAACATGCTCGGATATCTCCTGAAAAGACCTCTGTTTCGCTCTCAAAAGCCTCTATTTGCATAGTTGAACACCTTCAGAACCATTTTACTCCACCTTACCAACATTCTGCTGAGGTTTGCATTAGTGGCCAGCCGGTGACTAGTAAGGACTGCCGGCCATCAATGGTGCTCTGTCGGCCACCTGCCGGCCATGGATAGTGGCCTGTCGGCCACCGATGCACTGGTTCAACTTGCTACAAAAGAGAACAAACAGAGCAAAAAGAGGGTATTCCCACAGATTGTTTACACAACTCACCCCTCCTTTTCATGAACAAATCCAAGGAGTTGTGAACTTAAGCCACAAACCACCAACTCAAGCAATTTCATTGCATGATGGCTTGTGACTCAAGATGTGCAAGTTCAATAAATGTAAAATGAGACACACAAGAACCATCACCCTATTATACATGATCAAGGGCAATGGAGACCTAAGAAACTTGACACATTTCATCACTTTGAGTATAAAATATCCCAATTTTCCTTCTGTTCAATTAACGTTCGATTGAACACACAACGCACAAGTTATTATCTTGTTCACTTTTAATCCCAAGTTTTAATTACTCTTTTTTAACTTACCAACCATTCTTTAATCCAATTGAGTCGAAAGGTGAATTAAAGTCCTCTAAAGGGAAGGAAGTGTCAACCAAGGGGTGGTTTAAGGCATGAAAGAAGTTTCGTGCCGTTGGTAATGAACCCTCAAAAGAGGATTAAACCATTAAGCAATGAACCTCAATCTCAAGCTTAAACCATCCCAAGCTTGAAACAACCCTCAAAGCAAAATAAAGAGTGAAGAAATGAGGGAAATTGCAGAGATTATTAAGTGCTGAAATTAGGTGGAAAAGCACTAAAACATGCAATTAACTCAAACAAGGGATGTCTAATGGCCTAAAACACCAAGTTTGTGAGGACTATTACACTACAACCATGCAAAACAAGACTCAAATGCAACAACCAATCCAAAACAGAGTTAAAATAGCCTTGATCAGAGGCTAAAACATGCTGGAATTAAGCTATAACAAGCTAGCAAAATAAGCTAAAGCATGGCACCAACTAGGCTAGCAAACAAGACACAAGGAGAAGAGGCTAACTCCTCCAACTTTGGACTTCAAAACATGATTTTTACCACTGAAAAAGCTTTGAAATTCAGTGGTTAAAAGCTTGAAAAAAGATAGTTTGAAAGTGGGAAACACAAGTGGGAAAGCCTTACAAACAAGGTATAAAGAAGGGTGAATCACCCCCTACTTTAAAATGGCTTCAAACCACAGATTTCAGCCCATTTTTACAGAGTAATTATGACCCAAAAACAACTCAAAAATAGGGAGAAAAAGATTGGAAAACAAGTATGCAATGTAAGCTAACAAAGCAAATATTATACCTCTTGAAGAGAGGAGTGATTCTGGGCAACAAATCAAGCCAAAACCAACTTCAAAAGCTCCAAGAAGACCCCAAGGAACCTCAGCTCAAAGGTGATCAAGTCTTGTTAAGGAAGTATAGGCAACAGTGTAGTGTAAGTAAGCAAAAATGTAGAGAATTTGTAAAAAGAGAGAATTCTAGAGAGAGGAAAAATTTTTAGTTCAAAATTTTCTAACCCCAAAACATGAAAGAGGGGGTCCCTATATATAGAAAACATGAAATCTATACAAGTAGATCCAACCCTCCACGTGTGACAGATGCAAGCATCAGTGCAAACAGTTGGCATAAAATATCTACAGAAAACACTGGTGGCCGACCGGCCATTAGTGATGGCTGGCAAGGCATTATTGATGGTCAACAAACATGATAGCCAGCAGCCTCCAAGGATGACCGGCAGACAACTAGAGATTGCAGGGTGGAAAGACTAAGGCATGGTCCAAAAATGAGACAAACAGACTCATTTTGAAAGGCTCAAAGTTGTGGCGTTTCGGTGAGGACTTCGAGCGCTTGGCGAGGAAATAGACTCATCATCGGATGTGCTTGCAAGAACATCTAGGTCTTGAAGAGCTGTAAAAAATGGTGTGTCTACAACCACATCATAAGATATGTGTGTGCCACATTTGCTGGTTCAACACTAATTCTTTTTTACAACAGTCTGACACGACAATAAACTGTCTCTTGACATTTGCTTTGTTAGCTCCAACCAATTCCTACAACAATCCGACACGACCATAAATTGTCTTCCGGCATTAGCTCCGGCTTCTAATCTATCTCAAGCACCTTTATGCTCCCATTCGGACTTTACAATTTATTTGTCTCAGATATATCCATATTTTATTTTATTTTATTTTTATTTTTAGTTTTAGTTTATCTCTCCAAACTCAAGTTGGTATTCCTACTTGAGTTTGAGGGGGGTGTTAAATATAGTAACTATATATTCTATTTATCATACATACCGTATTATATTTATTACCATATTTAGTATTACCATACTTAGGTTTCTCTCCTCCTATATAAAGGAGTCATGTATATATTGTTACATTATTATTCAACATAATTTTAAATATACCCATCATATAATATTATTTTTTCTCTCTCTCTTAGATATTATAACAATGAGAAAGAAATAAATCAATCACCTTACGGGATATCAAACTCTTTTTTGACAAAGCATTTGGTTGTCTTCTTTCTCTGTTTTTGTATGCTTTTTCCTTAGGGCATGCCCTAGTGTTTTTTGTGTGTGCTATTAATTATATATTATTTATTATTCTAAATTGCTTATATTCTTATATTTGCGAGCTTGTTTGTTACCATTTTCTTTGGGGAATTATGTCAGTTTTCTCAGTATTTTGTTTATTATATCATTTTGATCTCTATAATTTTAATTGGCTCAATTTTGAATTTGAATTTATGATCTTGTTTCAATTTAATTCACTTGATTATAATTATTAATATTTTTGAGTAAAAAATACACAAATAAGTTGCATGTGTCATACTTTTAGGGGAAAGATTATAAGTTTGCTAAACTCGGTTTGCATCAATTTGGTCCAATTGATAATGTCGTCTGTATTTGTAACGAAAAATAATCACTGAATTGGTTAAGTGAGTAAATTTAAAATGTAAGGACTAAAATGACATAAGGAACAAAATATAAGAACTAACAGTATAATTTAGCATTCTTCTTTTTGGCCCTATGTGGTGCCATTAACTTTTTTTATAAATTAAACTTTAATTTGTTGATGCTCCTTGTTTCATCATCCATTCTTGTTTGTTTATCTTCTAATGAAAAATTAACTATGTTTGACATTATATTTTGGAAAATAATTCACCAAATTTTGTTATCATTTTCTTGTTTCAACAAGAAATTCTCTTTTTGTTGATTAAAAATTTTTTTTTTTTGTCAAAATAGTTAGTTGGACCACATTTGAGCATGGAACAAAATGAGTAGCAAAAGATTTGAAAATAAAAAATAAAAAATAAGTCAATGAAATTTTTCTAGAAAAAGTTGAAAGCAATATGGGGATTCAATACCATAACATTAAGAATTTGGCAAAGCTTAGAAAGCAGAAAGCTAACATTATAATCATAACGATATAGTATAACATCCTTCTTTCCGATGTATCGAAAACAAAATATAGTACAACATCCCATATCCAATAGAATTGAATCCTCAATTCATTTTGCAGTAATTCTATTATTTCTATTAATACAACCATAGAAAAACTTTTAGAACCAGTGGTCCTCTGTGTAATGTGTGTGTATTTTAAATGTATAAATAAAAAAACAAGAAGTAAATAATTCATAAAATAATTATGAAAAATTAAAAAATGAATTTAATGCTTACAGCACTTTAAAAATTGCAGAACTTTAAGTCAAGGCTTGTATTGAATACAATCTTCTTAAAGTAGATTTTGCCTTTGCCCCCGGTGCTTTGAGTTTTACTTGCATCTACTTCTCAAGATGCAATGACTATATCTTGAATTTGCAGCTACTACAAATCCAAGTCTGGCAAACTAAACCAATGTTGTAACTCTCTTTTTCTCACAGATCCTTCCAATTCTAACTTGCAAAATATATGCAGAATGAAGGAGAGCGAAAACACGAATAAGAAGAAACGAAAATGAGAGGAAACGGATGTGAAAATGAATGAAGATTTGAGGAAATGGTGAAGGCTATTTATAGAAGTATTCATGTCCATTCAAAAGGGTCATGACTCTTGGGTTTTACCCTTTCATATGAAAAAAAACCATGTAGGGTTACACCTTTTCATTCGAATCGAGAAAGGGTTATGATTCTTGGGTCATATCCTTTCATATAAAAAAAACATCATCCGTTCACACCCTTTTATATGAAGAGTTACCATGAAAGGTTGCAACCTATTAGGTTTTATTATTGGCAATCCCGTTTGACAAGGATTTCTTTAAGAAGTTGATCTTCTTCCAAAACTAGGATTACTTTTGGATTTCTATAAGTAATTGGATTTCTTCCAAAACTAGGATTACTTTTGGATTTTCTATAAATAGTTGGTTTTCTCCCAAAACTATTTAATTCCTCCAGATCTTCTTTTTGGTTCTTAAGGTTTATATCTAGGGGATTTCTAGATTTTTCAATTGGTATCAGAGCAGGTCGTTCTATTTTTTTTTTTTTTTTTAAATTCTTTTAGAACGAGATCTTGTTTGATTTATGATAATGGATTCAATTAGTGAGGAAAATTTTATGGTTCGACCACCCCTACTTGACGAATCCTCGGAGAGTGATGATGAAGAGCTTGAGCAAGCTTATGAAAAGTTGTATAAAGAGTCTCTTAACTTATTCAAATTAAATGACAAACTCACAAAGAAACTCAAAGCATGTGAAAGTGAGAAAGTCAAACTTAAGGAGGAGATTTCCGAGGCCAGGATTGATGCCATTAAGATAGCTGATGATCGACAAGCTCTTTGTGCAAAACTATTGACTTGTGAGACAAAGAGGAATGAGCTACTGGAAACCCATGCCATGGATAAAGAAAAGATTGAATCTTTCGAGATGTCACAAGTTGCTTTGGAAGAACTATTGATCAAGAAAGAGGAAGAGCTTAAGTGTGCTATGGCCACCATTGGTCTTTGGAACAAAGGATCAAAGACTTTGGAGGATATCATTGGGTCTCAACAAATGAGTTGTGACAAGAGTGGCATTGGCTTTGGTGATAACAAAGAGCAAAAACAGAGTGCATCTACATCTCATGATACAAGAACTCAAGGAAAAGGAGAACAAAAAATTCAACATGAGAATGGACTTC
The DNA here is from genome assembly GCA_025200525.1 of Camellia lanceoleosa. Taxonomy (NCBI): domain Eukaryota; kingdom Viridiplantae; phylum Streptophyta; class Magnoliopsida; order Ericales; family Theaceae; genus Camellia; species Camellia lanceoleosa. The sequence continues at coordinate 120,119,596 of CM045769.1, read as the reverse complement.
TCAAACTTCCTAGAGTTGGTAAGGTAAAAGAAAAAAAGGTACACCCTATACATCCTGTTTTTATTTGTCATCATTGTGGTATGCATGGTCATATTCGCCCTTATTGTTATAAGTTGCATGGGAGAGTGTATTCGCCTAGACCTAAAAATAGGAAGTTGGAAACCAAGTCGAGACGGGTTCTCATTGAAAGCAAAGGGAACCACAACATTAAGACACCACCCAAAAATCGCAATGCTCACAACTTTGTTTATACTAAAGCGGTTTGGGAGAGAAAACTTGACTTGTGTTAATCTATTTACTCTGTTTAGTTTTTTGGGTCTCTGTGTGTTTTTTTTTAATATTAAAAAAAAATTTAAAAAAAATGTGTGCATGTTCTTTTTTTTTTTTTTTTTGTCTTGCTTTGGTTAAGAAAAAAATTTAAAAAAAAATCAAAAAGATTTTCTTAGTATGGTTTTGCAAGCTTGAAATTTTTGAGTGGTCCTTGGTGCATATTGGAATTGATGAGAATATCCATTATATGTTAATATGTGTGTGCTTTCTGTGGTCATTACTCATTTTGGAGTATGTGTTTTTTGATTAGTATGTCTCATTCTGTACACACTCTTGGATTAGCAAATATTGGAGTCTTCCGCCTTAGTGGTTTTTTTCTATGGACTTCTAGCATGATATCTTTTGTTTTTCTAGAGGAATTGACCGATACTAGCATATCTTGAGTGATGTTGAGTCTCTTAACCACCTTCCATCTTTTTGCATCTCTATGGCTTTCCCCTCTATTCTTTGCAGTCCAGCCATGAGGAAAAGGCTACCTCAGAGTCACCAACCAGGCTATCCTTATTATATCCATGCTTCTCTGGTTCAGTTTCCATACTCTTGAGCGTGTCAGCCGCCAATGAGTGTGCAAAAGAAAAAAAAAAAAAAAAAAAAAAAGATGTGCGAAACAAAGAAAAGAAAAAGATGTGGAAAAAAAAAGAAAAAAGGAAAAAAATAAAAGATTCATTGATTGAGGGGGAGCCTCCGCCTTTACTCACCAAATACCCCTTGATTCCTAGTGGTTTCACTTTCCTTAGTTGTGCTTAGATTCTCTTGTCGGAGGTCCGGCTATCAGATCACTACTAGGATTTGAATCTCGTGTTTGTCGAACTCCAAGAGTCACACACACACTTTTCTCATGGGATCTATGCTTTTCACATAATGCATCACTTTCTTTTATGAGAAATTTTCTAAAGGCTGTGCACATTGTGTTTTCTAGTAATTGTGCTTCTTGGATAATCTTGTGTGTTTCAAGGTACAAATCAGAAATTCCTTACTTGCTCCACCATATTATTTTTGTCGTTTTCTTCCTGTTCACTATTTTTAGTGCTTGTGGTTACTTTTAGTAAATGGGAGTTTGGTTTATTATTGCAAGAGTTTTTTAGCATGAACACTTTGTTTTATTTGGTACGGGAGATTGGTATTAGTTGGTTTACATGTTGCTTTGCATTGGCTTCTTTATTGTTTGAGCTTCCTTTGTCAATTTGTGACAAAAACGGAGAGACTGTTTTGTTCGGTGCATGTGTCTTAGGATTTCATATTTTCATGCCATGTGTCGGGTGCATGCGTCTTAAGTTTTCAGGTTTTCATGCTGCATGTTCTTAAAATCTCCAAGTCGCATATATTCATGTTTTCCATCTCATGCTTCAAATGCTTCAAGATAATCTAGCCATATGTTTATTGCTTTTTCATATACTCCTGTGAGACTAATAGTTGTTTTGGAGATTGTGGCACTAATAGCTGTTTTGCAGATCTTAATCTTGAGAAAGAAGTTTGTGTTTGTTGGTTGTAATGGGTTGGGGTGATTAAGATTTTATTTGTTAGGTGTGTTTTGTCACGGCATTGCCAAAGGAGGAGATTGTTAGGTTTTATTATTGGCAATCCCGTTTGACAAGGATTTCTTTAAGAAGTTGATTTTCTTCCAAAACTAGGATTACTTTTGGATTTCTATAAGTAATTGGATTTCTTCCAAAACTAGGATTACTTTTGAATTTTCTATAAATAGTTGGTTTTCTCCCAAAACTATTTAATTTCTCCAGATCTTGTTTTTGGTTCTTAAGGTTTATATCTAGGGGATTTCTAGATTTTTCACAACCTTTCGTACAAATGGAATCAATTATCATTCACTTTTAATATTTTCCAACAAAAACAACTTGAACATACAATTGAAAACAATAGAATGTCAAAACAAACAATAATAGAACATAGTAGTAGAATTCAAATACATACATAGACAAACGTAAGTGTCTTAAATTCAAAGAGAGATGATAGAGCAAATGGTCTATATGAAAGTAAGCACAAGTAATACAATTGCAGCAATTGTTGAAGCAACTCTCCATGGGCTGCTAAAATAATCTCGTTTTAGTGTTTCTTTCTAATCGTTCCAAGGAACCTTGCAATACGAATTCAAGTCTTTGGAAATACCGCAAAGGAAGTAGTTGCTACCTACTATAGAAACATGTTTTGTAGGAATATTAAACAAGTTCGACACAGCAGATTTGTCACCAAGCCAATTCTCCAGGACTCCATTATTTTCAAGGATGTTAATAAGGTTGTCCATGAAGAAAATGTAATCATTTATGTAACTATTCTGTTGATGAAGATACCACTCCAGAGCAATGATGTTTCTAAGCACCCGTTCTGTCCCGTCTAATACATGCAAGAATGGGAATTCCAACACTCCTTTATTAAATTGTATGTCAAGCAAGCATTTGGATGAGGAGCCAACCTTAAACTCCACTCCGGTCTTCTGAAGTGCTGTTGCATTTTGAATTCCTACGAACTTAGCATTGCCTATTGGCACTGATCTTTGGGATAATGGTGCATGATATATCCTCAATAAATCATTAAAATGTCATACATCAAAATTTCTTATGATTCGCTCTAAATCTGAATTGGGATTGGTGAAACAAAATTTTTTGAATTTCAGCACTGAAAGTACTAGAAATGAATGACAATCAATATTTTGTGATTGAGAGCTGAAGGCTAGGTTAAAAAGTCCCTCAAGAACAAAAAAGGGAAGCTGATTTTAGTAACAGCAAGTCCGATCCCAGAAAATAGTCCAAGTAGGACTTCAGCATGGCCTCAATGATGAAACTGCTATCGAATAGAATCATTTTGACAAATTCATCACTTCTAAGCTTAATGCTTTCTGCATAACAATTCCAAATTCTGTTTTCCCAATTCTTTATCATTTTAATACAATCATCCAAATTAATTGTTTCATGACCGTGAAATGACTCTAAACACCTCATCTTTTGCTCTTCCATGCCTTTTAAGTGTGCTTCACCATGATGAAGAGGTCAGATAGAAACCATCTGAGGCATGTAGGCTGTTTCGTTTAATTGGTGAAGTTTTCTGGGAACTCAACAGATACAATTCTCAGCACAAGGCGACGGTCATGGCAAGCATGTTAACATTTGTCTAATGGAAGTTTCCAATTTGACGTAGTTATCTTCGATGTCATGATTTGAACTTGAATTTTCCATTTCAAGTCCACAACCGGCTGTGTCTAATGTTTCTATCTTCTCGTTCTTTTCGTAGTGACAATTATTAGAAAGACAAAGGAATACACAATCAGCTCAATGTTGTCCTTATGTATGCATTAATTGGTGGTCGATTAAGGAATAAATTAAGAAAAGCTTCAACCTACAAAGAGGGCCGGCTCAACCATAAGTGTGACCAAGGTCGGCCTTGAGATTTATGAGGCCTAAGGCGAACTATGAAAATAGGACCCTCTTATAGATATTTTTTTAATAAAAAATGTATGCATAAAATGTTAAGTATCAACAAGTTTTTTTATTTAAGTTTACTTTCACATATAATCGTTAAAATTATAAACTAAAATTTGCTTTTATATCTTAAAATAGAAAGAAATCATTACAAATACTCATAAACTATAAAAATTGGGCCAAAACAACACTTTCTTTTTATATGTTTTAATTTCAATTAGGCCAAACGACACTTATAACTATTTTTTTTTTTTTTTTTTTCACATGGGTGCAACATAATTTTTTGGTCCCTTTGGACTGGCCCTAAGGCAACAAAAATAAATTGGGCCTATTTAAATTTATAATATGCTATAAGACACTATTAAATTTGGAAACCCTATTTTGGGCTAATTTTTTGGGGCCTAAGACACATGCCTCAACAGCCTTAGCCCATGGCTGATTCTGAGTGACCTAAAGTAAAAAATTAAAGTCAGGCTATTTTCGTTTTATTTTCTTCTTTCTTAGGCTAAGAACATATTAAAAATGGATTTTTACTAGAGATGAAAGAATACAATTGTGATGAAAGGATATTGGACTTTTTTTTCACTAATTTTTTTTTTATCAATTTTTTTTTTGATGCAAGATTTGGTGAAGGATTGGAGATGCTCTAGTCCAATCCATTTATTTTTTCATATTATCGTATTCATGTGTCTTATCAATAAATTTTATTTTTACTTAAAAATGTGAAGTGTATGAAAAAATTAAAATTTTTCCCTACAAGTTAAATTTAATGAAATTAATATCTACTGAATGAAATTATTCAAACGAATATTTAATTTTAACTAAATCTTATTTCCTTAATTTATGAATGTGAGAGACTTGGAGATATACTTTTACTAGTACACAAATGATAGGAATCTGTACTAAACCACTAATTTTTTTACCAATTACACATATGACTGTGGTCTTTGGTGTAGAGCCAATGTATGAAGTTGATAGAAAATTTGATAATCTTATTTTAGTTTGGAAAAGCTACTAACATTCTTTATTCTTTTTATTTTTTATTTTTTATTTTACCTATAAGATTTCAATTCAAAATGAGGCCTTTTGTTATACCGAGGCCCATAGCAAGTGCTTCACTTGCTTCCCCCTTGAGCTGGCCCTTCCTACCAAAAAAAAAAAAAAAAAATTCCCCCACTTTTCTATTCATTTTTCGGTTAAAAATTTCATAGATTTTGTGGGGACATAATTTTTGACATGTTCACATGGCACATCTTGTGTCGAGCTGTCATGTTGCAGAATGTAACGAGTTGAGGTATGAAAACGATTCGTACCTAGGCTGACATATTCAGCAAACGACGCGAGTCCTAGAAAACGAATGACTCCTAGGTTGGGTATACTTGCAACTCTTCTGAGAGGTTAATCCTAACTTAATTAGAAGCAAGGAGTCTTAGACAGTGTGTTGCTCCTAAAGGGAACACGATTGACATGAAAACAACTATCAAGATATGACAATGCACTCTATATAAAGGTAAGCATCCCCAAGGGTTAGAGGCATATGTAAATTAGTGCATTCAACTTATTTATGCATTATATCTCTTGTGATGTTGTCGATTTTATCACCGGAGTGCTCTCTCAGTAAAGGAGCAATTGGGCTAGTACTAGTCTCGATTAGTACTAGGAGTGCTCTACCGGGATAGTATTAATCTCGATTTTGTAGGCGTGGATCTCTGAAGAAGCTTTGTGCTCTTCAGCTTTGTTTCCAAAATTCTAGGAAAAAGATCAGAGTTAGTTGTGTGGTAGAAAGAAGATCAGAGTTGATTATGTGGTCAAATTTTAGCAAACACAGATTTGATAGGACAAATTACACTAGTAATTCCTATATTTTGCTTCTTTTTTTTTTTTCTTCTCTTTTTTTTCTTTTTTTGTTTTTTTTATATCTACAAAAGAAAATTTTATTGATAAATACCATTGAAAACATTACAACACTACATAAACATCAATAAAGGAGAGGGTTGAATAAAGAGGCATCATAGCAACACTCGCCCATCCTAACTTAAAAAAGCGAGCCCAATCATGTGAGACCATAACCTAAAACTAAGAAAGTTGGAGAGACCTTACATTTTGGTCTCTCATTTTAGTTCATATATTTTTAATTGACTCAATTTTGATCATTCATTTAAATTTTTTTTTTATTTTGGTCCAATTGATAACGCATTAGTATTTTTTTTAAAATAAAAAATGATCACTGAGTTAGTTGAGATTAACTCATTGAATTGATCAAGTTCATAATTTTGTCTTAAAAATATTACACATATCACTCGTGTGCATTTTTTTTTTTATAAAATAATACTAACAGTTGTAATGAATTAGACCAATGAAAAATTCAAACTCAAAATCAAACCAATTAAAATTACAAAAATAAAAATAACACAAGGGGTGAAGCAAAAAAAAAAAAAGAATTTTTGTATTTTGGAAAATGTTCAAGAATATGGGTGAAGAATGAAGATGAGAAGATTTTGTACTAAAAATTACAAAAGGTTTTTAATGGTTAATTTTTGTATTAAGTTTTTTGAAATTAAGCAAGGGATGAATCTAGGTGGTTAGCAACCAGTGGTGTATGGGCGAGGAAAGAAGGTACGGAGGAGCGAGGAGAGTGTCAGAAGGACTACTGCTATCTACACTGTTTTTATTGATAACATTCCATGGTCTATGTATCCAAAGGATCTACATTCCTTGTTTGGAAAGTTTGGGGTTGTTAGTGATGTGTTCATTCCAAATAAGATTAGGAAAGCCACAAAGACAAGATTTGGCTTTGTTAGATATGATTGCCGTGTTACAACGTCTATGGCAATCCAAAAGTCGAATGGATTGTGGTGCGATGATAAGGCTCTGAAGGTCAAGGAAGTAGAGTTTGGAAAAGATCCAACGGGAGGAACCAGAGGTTCAATTCAAGCAGATACTCATGGAGGTAGGAGAAGAAAAGAAGTCGGAAGCATCATATCGAATATGGGGAAGCCATGATTACGCAAGGAAGGGTACAAGTCTTATGTTGACGTTGTGCGCAATGGATCACACAAGGAATATAGCGACCACACAATTGTTGCTCATGAAGGAGGGAATGAGTGGCTTTATGATAGCCTCATGGTGAAGTTGAAGAGCTATTATGCGTTCTCAGAATTTCAGAAAGCTGTTCTTGATAAAGGATTAAAAGAAGTCATAGTAAGGAAATGGGGGGAAGGATGGCTATCGTTTCCTTTAGCTCACTAGTGCACTAGTTTTACTCAAAGAATGCTTTCAGAAGTAGTGTGAATCTGTATCAGAGTGGAGTAAGGGTGGCCATGTGGAGCAGGAACTGGAAGTATGGCTTTGTTGTTATGGAGTGCCTCTTAATCACTGGAGTACTGATGCGTTTACAAAAATTGGCAAAATTTGGGGGGAGGTACTCAAGATTGATGATGAAACATCTAACCAAACCTCCTTTAGGTGTGGAAGAGTCAAAGTTGCTACAAAATCCATGGATTCCATCAATACAGTCATATAGGTATGTTGTGGGGATAGAAATTATTCAGTACGAGTTTGCAAGGAGCAAGTCTGTAAAGTGGTAAATGTGGCCTGCAAGTGTACCTTGCATGATTGTTCCAATTCAAACAAGATGGAAAGGCTGTTCGGTAGACATGGTAACGGCTTAGAAGCTGGTTCTGTTGAAGTGGATGGTGTGGAGATAAATGACGTGATAGCTATGGATGATGTGGCAAGCTTACAAAGGTCTGAGGTGGCGATGATTCCGACTAATGATGGGTAGAAGGAGAAAGACGGTTCCTATCCCTCTGTAGTGGGGGAATCTGAAAGTAACTGCTTAGGAAACATAAAGGCGGCAGAGGCCTGCAAAATTCAGACAGTCGAGGAGACACCATCTCCTATCCAGAGGAGTAAGGAAGCTGGAGAAAGTGAAAGGGTGGAGAGGGTTACCACGTCTGGATTTATGAAAAGCCTGAGTGGAAACAGGTGTGACAAGCCTAGAATAAATATCCAGATTTTGATGGATAAGCCCAATTAGCTGATGGAGAGCCTAATCCCAATTCTACATTACCAGTAATGGACCATACTCATGAACTTAGTAAGGGTATTCAGGCCCAAGTGGGAACGTCTTTATTATATTCTAAATCTTAACCCACAGCTACTTTAGGGATAATTATGGAGGAGTCCAGCCAGGCCCAACCCCAAAATAACAAGATCATTAGGTCTAAGAAAATTGTTGTTCCAAAAACAGGAACCAGAGAAGGAAGGTATGTTAAAAAAAGAGGTAAGGACATAAGGGGTGGTGGGTCATCAACTAAGAATAATTGGCAAAAAGGACCTGTGTTCAGAGTGGCAGCATCAGTCCTTTCTCGTTCAAGCTTGATTGGGCAAAGCTCATCCAAAGTTAATGCGTATAATAGAGGAGGCCAGAGAAACTGTAAAAGTGGGCAAAGAGTTGGGAATTGATATTAATGGAAATGATAAAGAAGCCTTGAGAAGAATTGTTGAGCTTGAAGAGGATGATGCGGCAAAGGTTGCACAGGAAAATGATGGTGTTCGTCACTGAACAGCATTATCAGGAGGTATTGGTGTTTTTTGATATTTTAATGAAGCTCTTGTCATGGAATGTTAGGGGTCTTGGGCGACCTGAAAAAATGAGGATGGTAAAAATCCTGCTCAAAGAAAGAAAGATTGATTTTGTGTTTTTGCAAGAAACAAAGAGATCAGGGATGTCACTTGAAATAGTGAAATCAATATGGTCAGGTAATGATATGGAGTACATGTCGGTTGATGCTGAAGGATTGTCTAGGGGCCTTTTGTGCATATGGAAGCCTAGTATATTTTCACTTTTACAATGTTGCAGCAATAGGAACTTCATCCTTTTGTCAGGTATGCTTTAACCTGATTTTAACTATGTTTTGATTAATATTTATGCCCCTAATGAAGTTTGAAGAAGAAATCATGTATGAAATGCACTGGTGAATTTAAAGTCTCAGTTTAGGAAGCCTTGGTGTATGGGGGGATTTCAATGAGATAAGGAAGTTGGGTAAAAGATAGGGTTGTACGAGGGGGGCAACGGAATGAGGGTTTTTAATGACTTCATTGAAAGACTAAAATTATCTGATTTACCAATGCAGGTAGGCAATTTACATGAAGTAATTCCAGTGATAGAGAAAGGTGGAGTAGAATTGATAGAATTTTACTCTCAACAAAATGGTTGGAATGCTTTAATTTTAGGCTTTGGGGCCTTTCAAGAGGGGTGTCTGATCATAGTCCTCTTTTATTGATGGAGGATGCTAGGGATTGGGGGCCAAAACCATTTCGGTTCATTAATGCATGGATATTGCACCCTCAGTTTATGTCAGTTATGAAGAAGTCTTGGTTGGAATCAGGTGTTACAGGTTGGGCTAGGTATGTCATTTAAACAAAGCTTAGGAAGCTTAGATTGAAGTTAAAGCAATGGAACACTGAGGTATTTAGGAATGTTACTCACTCTATCAAAGTTGCAGAAGAGGAACTACATAAGCTTGACTTGTTGGCTAGATGTTGGGAGTTGTCTGAAGTTGAAGTACCAAGAAGAAAGGAGATCAGAAAAGCAGTATGGTCACTAAACAAACAACATGAGTGGATGTGGCTCCAAAAAATCCAAAATGGATTGGAGTTTAAAGGGGGATAAAAATATGAGGTTTTTTTCATGTTATAACTTCTAGTAAGCAGAATAGGAATCTGCTAAGCTCGATATCAGTGGGTGGGGTGCTGTTTGAAGAACCACAAGGAGTGAAGCATGAGGTTTTCAAACATTTCAAAAAAGTGTTCTCAGAAGATTGGAGGTATAGGCCAAAGCTTAATGGGAATTTCAATTCTATTGGTAGTGATTGGCTTGCTGAAAAGCTTGAAGCTAGATTTATTGAAGAGGAAGTTTGGGCTGCTGTTAAGAGCTGTGATGGTAATAAAGCTCCAGCACCTGATGAGTTTAATTTGTTGTGCTTCCAAAAGTGTTGGAAGGTTCTCAAGGCAGATGTCCTTCAATTTTTTAATGAGTTTCATGAAAATGGGAAGATAATTGGTGGTGTAAAAAACTTTTTATCACTCTCATCCCTAAGATTGATGGACCAGTCAACATCTCTGATTATAGACCAATCAGCCTAATTGGGTTATTGTATAAAATTCTCCCTAAAGTTCTTACCAATAGATTGAAACAAGTAGTTCATAGAGTAATTGGTGAGCCACAATCAACTTTCCTTGGGGGAAGGAATATTTTGGATGGGGCACTTATAGCAAATGAAGTGGTTGACTGGTGGAAGCGAAGTGGAAAAAAGGGATGGATCCTAAAACTAGACTTTGAAAAGGCCTACGAGTCTGTCAGTTGGGAGTGTTTGCTTTCCATGATGCATGGGTTTGGTTTTGGGGATAAATGGATGAAATGGATTGGCCTCATCCAGAATTTCAGTCCTTGTTAATGGGTCTCCAACCCCTGAGTTCACTCCAGAAAAAGGTCTCAGGCAGGGGCATCCAATGCCTCCATTCCTCTTTAATATTATAGCTGAAGGGTTGAATATGTTGTTACAAAGGGCAAAGTCAAGAGGCTTAATAAGAGGGGCTATGATAGGTCATGGTGAATCAACAACAATTGTAACACACCTTCAATTCGCTGATGATACGATAATTTTTTGTGAAGCAGATGAGGAGGAGGTGCTGCTAATCAAAAGGATCTTGAGATGCTTTCAACTAGTTTCAAGCCTGAAGATAAATTTCCATAAAAGTTATGTATGTGGAGTGGGAGTGTCGAAGCCAGTGGTGGCGGAGTGTGTATCTATACTAAATTGCAGAAAACAAAAGTTCCCTATCTCTTACCTTGGGCTACCATTAGGTGCCAATCCCAGATTAAAGAAAACATGGAAGCCTGTTATTGAGAAGGTGAAGGCTAAATTTGCATCTTGGAAAATGAAGTTGCTGTCTATTGGAGGTAGGCTTACTCTCATTAAATCTGTTTTATCCAGCCTTCATGTGTACTATCTATCTATATTCAAGTTGCCTCAATCTGTGGCAAAGGAAATTGAAAGTCTGCAAGAAGCTTTTCTTTGGGGAGGGTCTGATTTAAAAAAGATGATCCATCTTGTCAAATGGTATGAGGTTACTAAAAGCAAAGACCATGGTGGACTGGGAATTAGAAGAATTAAAGTTGTGAATGATTGTTTGTTAGCTAAATGGTGGTGGAGATTCGGGGTTGAAGACAGTACCTCGTGGAAAAGAATTATGTGTAGTAGATATCAGTTTAATAGTGGGCGTTGGCTTCATTTTCCAAGTTCCAATGGCTGCTACTCAAGATTATGGGGTGGGATTTTAAAAATTGGCTAATCAAACCCTCTCTTATTGACCCTTTTTCTGGAAAAACTCACAGCTAGTCGTAGGGAATGGGTTTGGAATTCAGTTTTGGGATAATCATTGGCTGGGGAATCAGTGTATCAAGAGTGACTTTCCTAGGCTTTACAGTCTATCAATTAAGAAGGAGTTATCTTTGCAAATGATGATTTAAAGGAAAAGGAACTCAGGTGGATGGAATTTCAATTTTAGAAGATCCTTATTTGCTTGGGAGTATGAGGAGTTGGTAAAATTATGTAATGTTTTGAATCAAGTAGAGGTGATGACTTCAATCAGAGAGGATTCTATAAAGTGGTTGGCATGTCCATCAGGTCAGTTCAGTGTCTCTGCCCTCGATAATTTGAATGTGCCTAGCAATTCTGTGGTAGTTACTAAGCTGCTGTGGAACAATGTTGCTCTACCAAAAGTCCAATTTCTTATTTGGTTGGCTTGGAAGGGGAGATTGAAGACTACTGGGTTCCTACAAAAAATTGGTGTGCTGCACCAAAATGCCTTTGTCAATTGTGTGTTCCGTAGATGTACCATCGAAATAGTCAATCATGTACTTCTATGGTGGGCTGCTATTTGGCAAGTGTGGTCGTGCCTGATGAATTGGTGCGGGGTGCATTGGGTGATACCTAATAATATTAATGGGCTGCTACAATGGTGGAGGGGTTAAAAATTGAGTAAATTTGAAAATCAAATTTGGAAGGCAATCCCAATGTCCTGTATGTGGTCAATATGGAGAATAAGAAATGATGTGGTCTTTAATGGGAAACTATTCCAGTTGAATGAACTCTGTGAATTAATCAAGGTGAGAATTGCTTTTTGGGTTAAAGCTCAGGCAAAGGAGGCTCTGTATTCAGCACATGATATTATTAATAATTTGCAGTAGATCAGAGCTATTGGTTGCTGAACTGTTTGATGCTGCTGCTATTTTCTAGTTGGGCCGGTTGCTGCTCCTGTTGTTCTTCTCTGTCTTGGGCTTTTTTGCTGCTACTAGTTGATACCAAAAATATGTAGCTTAGGGGATTGGTGTGGGTAGTTCAGGGAATTGCTGAGGCTATGTTGTTTTGGGCCTTTTTCCATACTGTTTCATTTTCTTCTTTATTTGTTGGATTGGTCTCTCTCCAATCTTGGGTTTAGTGCTGGCATGTGATTGTGTTAGCCCCTCAGTGCCAACCTGGTTGGGATTGTTATGGCTAGCTATAATGCCCGATGCACTTCTCCCCTTTATTGATGTTTGTTTTTCGCTTTTGAATTGCTTTTCATCAATAAAGTTTGTTTTTTGCTGATAAAAAAAAATATAGAGAAGAAGAAGAAGAAGAAGAAGATAGCTCTTGAAAGTGTTAATGAACAACCTGATTTCCTGAGTTAATGCAATTTTTATAATTATAAAAATAAGGAAAACAGAGTTGATGTGAGTATAATAATCTTAGTTTTCATTTTTCATTTGAGATGATTTGATATTTTAATTTATTATTTTGGAATCAATGTAGTAAACAAAAAATAATAAATAGTTGAGTTTTAGGTTTTTCAAATTGGATAAATAAAATTGAGTCAAAATTAAACACTTTCATGAATTATTTCATCTAGCGAGATTAGTTTAATGAAATTTAATTATCACAAGAAGAAAAAAAAAAGTTAATTAACTTTATATTTTTAACGAAGGACAGAAATTGTGACATAACATTAACGTGATACAAATTTAAAATGATACGATAGGGGTTGAATTAGTATTGAGTGAATTCTAACACTAATTCTAGATAACATGACACAGACACAATTTACACGATACAATTCCCACCTGCAATAAAAGGATGAGAAAAAGAATAAAGTTATACGCACTAATTGGTACACTAATTAGTGTACCAACAGATAATGTGTCAAAAATTTAGAGACTTTGGGTCTTATAGTTTATATAATGGGTGGGGTCCATAGTTTTAAAGTGGCAATATCATAGTATATGTTGGTACACTAATTAGTATATCAATTACTACATGTAGTACCACTTTAAGAAAAACTACCAATCACTAATGTTTTAAAAGTTTCTATTTTTTACAAAATAATTACCAAAGGAAGGCTTGTAGTTACTGTCTTTAGTGACATGAGTTTGAATCACAAAAATAGTCTCTCTAAGAATTAAGATAAGATTGTATATAACTTATCCTTCTTAAACCCTATTTTAATTGGAGTTTCGTGCGTTGACCTACCTTTAATCACTGAAGCAAGGAAAATAAATTTGGTTAACAAGAGCAGCTATTCGGTGTCTGGCGACAATACTGCTGAGGCCATTCATATCATTAATTAGTGCGACCCACCCCAATTGGTCATTAGAATCAATTGTAAACCCAGAGGTCTTATGTTCAAATCTGGCATACAACAATTTACTTACAAAACTCTATCATTTCATTTGTTTAAGAAATTTGACTTGATTGGACCAAATGGTATTGCATGAAGGGAAAAAAGGGGTTGATAGTCCGTGACTAATAATACGTAGGAAATATATTGAAATTTGGCTCGATGGTTTAATAGTCATATTTTAGGGTGTGGTGAGAGGAATATTAAGCGTTCAAGTTGATAGAGTAACGAGAATTTTTTCAGTTGTAATCTAATTATACTGATATACTAATGCTATATTTATTAAATAATAATAATAATAATAGGGAGTTGGATGGAGCATGGGGGATGTGGGGGAGTTGGATCACTTTCAGGTAGAATTACTTTAAATCCAATTTTTGTAAGATAAATCCTACATATCTTATTATTATCCCTGGCCAGAACCCCAACTTAAATTAAAATATATCACATTTACAAAATATTTAATCACATGAGTTAGCAAAAAATTCTATGATTTTTATTTATTTATCTTAAAATATATATATATATATATAATGACTCAAAAATAATAAAAAAAAAAAAAAAGAAATGGGAGACACTATAAAGAATCCTAATGAAAAAAAAAAATAAATGGCAAATGAATTCGGTTATAACGGCACCTAGAAGAAGATTTTGGACTATATCTAGCTAATTGAATAACAAAGTTTTATAAATAATAAGGAAAGAAGCTTCTTGTTTAGTATCGTGATAAAGGCTGTGTTAGGATTACAAATTTAAGTAAAAACTCAAATAGTCACCTTGGATCATATATGGTTAGCTAATGCGAGACATGAAATTAATTAAAAGCTAAGTCAGGTAAGAATTATAGTGAATGCTCACAGTTTATATATACATATAAAGTCTGTTAATTAGAAAGTAATAAAACTAAAAAGAAACTCAAATATCGGAGCTTTCCATCTTAGTGATCATTTTTTTTTCTATGGACTTCTGGCATTGTATCTTTTGCTTTTCTAGAGGAATTGACCTATACTAGCATATCATGGGTGATGTTGAGTCTCTTAACCACCTTCCATCTTTTTGCACCTCCACGGCTTTCCCCTCTATTCTTTGTAGTCCAGGCATGAAGAAAAGGCTACCTCAGAGTCACCAACCAGGCCATCCTTATTATATCCATGCTTTTCTGGTTCGGTTTTCATACTTTTGAGCGTGTCAGCCGCCAATGAGTGTGCAAAAGAAAGAAAAGAAAAGATGTGCAAATGAAAGAAAAGAAAAAAATGTGAAAAAAAAAAGAAAAAAATAAAGGATTCATTGATTGAGGGGGAGCCTCCGCTATTACTCAACAAATACTCATTGATTCCTAGTGGTTTGACTTTCCTTAGTTGTGCTTAGATTCTCTTGTCAGAGGTCCAACTATCAGATCACTACTAGGATTTGAATCTTGTGTTTGTCGAACTCCAAGAGTCACACACACACTTTTATCATGGGATCTATGCTTTTCACATATTGCATCACTTTCTTTTATGAGGAATCTTCTAGAGGCTGTGCACATTATGTTTTCAAGTAATTGTGCTTCTTGGATAATCTCGTGTGTTTCAAGGTACAAATCTGAAATTCTCTGCTTACTCCATCATATTATTTTTGTCATTTTTTTTCTTGTTCATTGTTTTTAGTGAGAGGGAGCTTGGTTTATCATTGCAAGAGTTTGTTAGCATGAACACTTTGTTTTGTTTGGTACGGGAGATTGGCATTAGTTGGTTTGCATGTTGCTTTGCATTGGCTTCTTTATTGTTTGAGCTTCCTTTGTCAATTCGTGAAAAAAAGGGGGGGGGGGATTAATGTTGTCCGGTGTGTCTTAGGATTTCATGCATTTATGTCATGTGTTGGGTGCATAAGTCTTAGTTTTAATGTATCCATGCTACATGTTCTTAAAATCTCCAAGTTGCATCTATTCATGTTTTCCATCTCATGCTTCAAATGCTTCAAGATAATCTAGCCATGTGTTTATTGCTTTTTCATATACTCTTGTGAGACTAATATTTGTTTTGGAGATTGCGGCACTAATAGCTGTTTTGCAGATCTTTATCTTGATAAAGACGTTTGTGTTTGTTGGTTATAATGGGTTGGGGTGACTAGGATTTTATTTGTTAGGTGTGTTTTGTCACGGTATTGCCAAAGGGGGAGATTGTTAGGTTTTATTCTTGGCAATCCCGGTTGACAAGGATTTCTATAAGAAATTGGTTTTCTTTCAAAACTAGGATTACTTTTGTTTTCTTTAAGAAGTTGGTTTTCTTCCAAAACTAGGATTACTTTTGGATTTTCTATAAATAGTTGGTTTTCTCCCAAAACTATTTAATTCCTCCAGATCTTCTTTTTGGTTCTTAAGGTTTATATCTAGGGATATTTTGTTAGTTTTCTTTGATATTTTATTGAGTATTCAACTCATAGTTTAAAAAGAGTACATCAAAGGTTTTGTGTATTATATACAAGAGAGAGAGAGTTGTTCTTCGGTGGATTCTGAAGAATTTGAGCCTGAAGCTTCGGTGGATTCTGGAGTGGCTCATCGTGAAGACAATCCCGAGGTGAAGACGGGGTTGGAAGAGGCTCATAGAGGTTGGTTCAATTAGGCGTGGATTCGCTAGGTAATTGAGAGTATACCTGTGTAATTCCTTTTAATCTTCTTAGTGGATTGTTTTATGGCTGTTGCTTGTGGTTTTTTTAATCACAGTTGAAGGTGTCCAATTGTGGTTTTTCCACGTAAAATCGTTGTGTCAATTTGTCTTTTATTATTTGATTGGGATTGTTATATTCTGCTTAAAATTGGTACATAATCACAAATCAATATCTAGAGTTTCTATATTTTTCAATTGGTATCAGAGCAGGTCGTTCTATTTTTAAAAAAATATATATTATTTTTTAGAACGAGATCTTGTTTGATTTGTGATAATGGCTTCAATTCGTGAAGGAAATTCTATGGTTCGACCACCCCTACTTGACGGATCCAATTATTCTTTTTGGAAAGCTCGGATGAGATCGTTTTTGAAATCTATTGATGAAAAAATTTGACAATCTGTCATGAATGGGTGGACTGAACCAACAATTACCGTTGATGGAGTAACTTTACCCAAACCAATTGATAAATGGGACACAACTGATTACCAAAATAGTAGCTGGAATAGTAAATCTATCAATTCTTTCTTTTGCGCTGTCACACCTGAAGAGTTTAGTCGTATATGTAATTGTGAAGTCGCAAAAGAGGCTTGGGATATCTTACAAACTATTCATGAGGGCACTCCTTCTGTTAAACGCTCAAAACTTCAAAGGCTCACATCTAGTTTCAAAAACCTTTCAATGAAAGATAGTGAGACCTTTGATGCATTTTATGCAAAGTTGAGTGACATTTTTAATTCCAACTTCAATTTAGGTGAAAAAATACCAGAATCCAAAGTTGTGGGAAAAATTTTGAGATCCTTGCCCGATCGGTTCCAACCAAAAGTTACGGCTATTGAGGAGGCTCAAGATGTTGACAACCTCAAGCTGGATCAGTTGGTTGGAAATCTCCAAACTTATGAGGCACACAGGAATTTCAAAAAGAAACAAAAAGATATTGCTTTTAGTAGTGCTCATAAAGTTAGAGAGGATTCTGATGAGGATTGTGAGATAGATTCCACAATTATGGATGCTTTTGTAAAACGATTCAAAAAATCATTTTCAAAAAAGAATCCTAATTTTTTGGAATCTACTCATACTCATAAATCCAAAGGCAAAGATAAACTCAAAATTAATCCTATAGCCAAGAAAGAAAAAGGAAAGATATAAGGGAACTCTGAAAGTGTCCAATG
The DNA here is from genome assembly GCA_025200525.1 of Camellia lanceoleosa. NCBI lineage: Eukaryota > Viridiplantae > Streptophyta > Magnoliopsida > Ericales > Theaceae > Camellia > Camellia lanceoleosa. The sequence goes on along the minus strand of CM045769.1, from coordinate 120,102,294 downwards.
TTATGAATGCCAAGGATTTGGCCACTTTGCTTCAGAATGCCCCACTCGTTTGAGGAAGAAGAAAGCCCTCGCTATCACTTGGGATGATGAATCAGAATCTGATAAAGATGAAAGTGACGATGAAGATCAAGGCGAAGAGGGGCATAAGCAATTTCTTTCTTTCATGGCGGCTTTCGAAACTGAAAGACAAACAGAGTCTTCGAAGAGGTCAATTGAGAATACCACTGATGATGAATCCTCAGAGAGTAATCATGAAGAGCTTGAATAAGCTTATGAAAAGCTGTATAAGGAGTCTCTTAACTTATTCAAATTGAATGACAAACTCACAAAAAAACTCAAAGCATGTGAAAGTGAGAATGTCAAACTTAAGGAGGAGATTTCCGAGGCTAGGATCAATGCCATCAAGATAGCTGATGATCGACAAGTTCTTTGTGCAAAACTGTTGACTTGTGAGACAGAGAGGAATGAGCTACGGGAAACCTATGCCATGTATGAAGAAAAGATTGAATCTCTCGAGATGTCACAAGTTGCTTTGAAAGAACTAATGATCAAGAAAGATGAAGAGCTAAAGTGTGCTATGGTTACCATTGGTCTTTGGAACAAAGGATCAAAGACTTTGGAGGATATCATTGGGTCTCAACAAATCTGTTCTGACAAGAGTGACATTGGCTTTGGAGGTAAGAAAGAGCAACAACAGAGTGCATCCACATCTCATGATACAAGAACTCAAGGAAAAGGAGGACAAAAGATTCAACATGAGGATAGATTTCTCAAATTTCCTAGAGTTGGTAAGGTAAAAGAAAAGAAGGTACACCCTGTTTTTATTTGCCATCATTGTGGTATGCATGGTCATATTCGCCCTTATTGTTATAAGTTGCATTGAAGAGTGTATTTGCCTAGACCTAAAAATAGGAAGTTGGAAACCAAGTCGAGACGGGTTCCCATTGCAGGGGAAAGGAACCACAACGTCAAGACACCACCCAAGAACCGCAATTCTTACAACTTTGTTCATACTAAAGCGGTTTGGGTGAGAAAAATTGACTTGTGTTAATTTGTTTATTTGTTTTAGTTTTTGGGTTTCTGTGTGTTTTTTTTAATGAGAAAAAAATGTGTGCTTGTTCGTTTTCTGACATGTTTTGTTTTCTAAAAAAATAAAAAAAAAAAAAAAAATGTGTGCATGTTTGTTTTTTGTCTTGCTTTGGTTATGAAAAAAAAAATTTTAAAAAAATCCAAAAAGATTTTCTTAGTATGATTTTGCAAACTTGAATATTTTTTGAGATGTCCTTGGTGCATATTGGAATTGATAAGAATATCCATTACATGTTGATATGTGTGTGCTTTCTATGGTCCTAACTCATTTTGGAGTGTGTGTTTTTTGATTAGTATGTCTCATTCTGTACACACTCTTGGATTAGCAAATTTCGGAGCCTTCCATCTTAGTGATCATTTTTTTTTTCTATGGACTTCTGGCATTGTATCTTTTGCTTTTCTAGAGGAATTGACCTATACTAGCATATCATGGGTGATGTTGAGTCTCTTAACCACCTTCTATCTTTTTGCACCTCCACGACTTTTCCCTCTATTCTTTGTAGTCTAGGCATGAGGAAAAGGCTACCTCAGAGTCACCAACCAGGCCATCCTTATTATATCCATGCTTCTCTGGTTCGGTTTCCATACTTTTGAGCGTGTCAGCCACCAATGAGTGTGCAAAAGAAAGAAAAGCAAAGATGTGCAAAAGAAAGAAAAGAAAAAGATGTGAAAAAAAAAAGAAAAAAATAAAGGATTCATTGATTGAGGGGGAGCCTCCGCTATTACTCAACAAATACCCATTGATTCCTAGTGGTTTGACTTTCCTTAGTTGTGCTTAGATTCTCTTGTCAGAGGTCCAACTATCAGATCACTACTAGGATTTAAATCTTGTGTTTGTCGAACTCCAAGAGTCACACACACACTTTTATCATGGGATCTATGCTTTTCACATATTGCATCACTTTCTTTTATGAGGAATCTTCTAGAGGCTGTGCACATTATGTTTTCAAGTAATTGTGCTTCTTGGATAATCTCGTGTGTTTCAAGGTATAAATCTGAAATTCCCTGCTTACTCCACCATATTATTTTTGTCGTTTTTTTTTCTTGTTCATTGTTTTTAGTGAGGGGGAGCTTGGTTTATCATTGCAAGAGTTTGTTAGCATGAACACTTTGTTTTGTTTGGTACGGGAGATTGGCATTAGTTGGTTTGCATGTTGCTTTGCATTGGCTTCTTTATTGTTTGAGCTTCCTTTGTCAATTCGTGAAAAAAAGGGGGGGATTAATGTTGTCCGGTGTGTCTTAGGATTTCATGCATTCATGTCATGTGTCGGGTGCATAAGTCTTAGTTTTCATCTATCCATGCTACATGTTCTTAAAATCTCCAAGTTGCATCTATTCATGTTTTCCATCTCATGCTTCAAATGCTTCAAGATAATCTAGCCATGTGTTTATTGCTTTTTCATATACTCTTGTGGGACTAATATTTGTTTTGGAGATTGTGGCACTAATAGCTGTTTTGCAGATCTTTACCTTGAGAAAGACGTTTGTGTTTGTTGGTTATAATGGGTTGGAGTGACTAGGATTTTATTTATTAGGTGTGTTTTGTCACGGCATTGCCAAATGGGGAGATTGTTAGGTTTTATTCTTGGCAATCCCGGTTGACAAGGATTTCTATAAGAAGTTGGTTTTCTTTCAAAACTAGGATTACTTTTGTTTTCTTTAAGAAGTTGGTTTTATTCCAAAACTAGGATTACTTTCGGATTTCTATAAGTAATTGGATTTCTTCCAAAACTAGGATTACTTTTGGATTTTCTATAAATAGTTGGTTTTCTCCCAAAACTATTTAATTCCTCCAGATCTTCTTTTTGGTTCTTAAGGTTTATATCTAGGGATATTTTGTTAGTTTTCTTTGATGTTTTATTGAGTATTCAACTCATGGTTTAAAGAGAGTACATCAAAGGTTTTGTGTGTTATATACAAGAGAGAGAGAGTTGTTCTTCGGTGGATTCTGAAGAATTCGAGCCTGAAGCTTCGGTGGATTCTGGAGTGGCTCATCGTAAAGACAATTCCGAGGTGAAGACGGGGTTGGAAGAGGCACATAGAGGTTGGTTCAATTAGGTGTGGATTCGCTAGGTAATTGAGAGTATATCTGTGTAATTCCTTTAAATCTTCTTAATGGATTGTTTTGTGGCTGTTGCCCGTAGTTTTTTTAATCACAGTTGCAGGTGTCCAATTGTGGTTTTTCCACGTAAAATCGTTGTGTCGATTTGTCTTTTATTGTTTGATTGGAATTGTTATATTCTGCTTAAAATTGGTACATAATCACAAATCAACATCTAGGGTTTCTAGATTTTTCATACACAATGCTGCATAAAGAAAAACACAACAACACCAGGACACCAGCAGAGCAGATTCAACCCGCTAACATTAGTGCAGCAATGTAGAGTGAACAAGACCATACCCCATTCAAAACAGCCACCAAAAGACCAACAGTGCAGAGTCAACAAGGCCTCAGTCCAAAATGCCCCAGTCCAGAGCTAACACCTGTGTCTTTCTTGTAAGTAGTTCAACTATGAAGTTCTTGAGCTCATTATGTTAGCATAATCCCCATCCATAGATAGAGGCACCCAGCCTCAAGCAGCCTAGCCAAGCTTCACATTACAGCAAATTAATGAACACTTCCAGGCATGTTGCAGCTTTAATCACAGAATCAGCAACAGACAGAATCAGCAGATTGATGAGCACTCTCATCTGAGTTGAACTCTAAAGCTAAAACAGAGTACTGCACCCCTGAGCTCAACATCAAACTTCAACTAGGCAGACCTGAAGCACAGCTGCAAAGCACCAACAGACTGAATGTCTCCTCCATATGATACGTACCCTTATTTTCCAATACACAAACACACATATAAGACCCGCCAGGGAGTATTGCAATAGTCCTGTCTCAAGGTAGCCTTCCACTTGTGGCTAGAAATTTCGCAGTAGTCGTTTAACTATTTATGAAGTTCAGTAAAATAATATGCATCACTGTCGATGGTAACTTCTTTGCCAAGCCCGTTAAAGAGATTTGACACATCATTGTTGTCACCTAGCCAGTTCTCAACAATTTTGGCTCGCACAAGTAACTCGACATCTTTGGAAGTGTTGATGAGGTAATCCATAATCGTGGTATAATCAGCAAAAAGCGTATCATGACAATGACATCGCTCGTAGGCAATAATGTTCCGTAGCAAACGTTCTGTCGGATCACCTATTTCTGTTTGTGGGATTTCCAAAATGTCGCCGCTGAATTTTATATCAAATAAGTTTTTGCTTGAACTTACATTAAACTTTACTCCAGCCTCATGAAGCTCTGTTGCACTTGGTATGCCAAATTTTCTTTCAGTTTGTTGCAAACATTGCCTTAGTATGAGATGACTTATTAAGCAATCAATGATTTGTTTTACTTTTGAAGGACTTTTATCCTCTGGAACTGAAGCTTGCGAATCTAAAGGACTTTTATCCTCTGGAACTGAAACTTGTGAATCTGAAGGACTTTTCTTCTCTGGAACTGAAGCATGCGAATCTTTTATTGGTATGAGACAACTTCTTAGCAAATCAAGAAAATGTTTTACCTTTGAAGGATTAATATCCTTTAGGACTGGAAGTTCTTGTATGATATTTTCATGCTCAAGCCAATTAAGGCTGAGACGAATGAAGGAGTAGGAGATGGTCTCATTCCTGTTAAAGCCCAAGTCTATGTTGGTCATTTCGAAAAGATCTTGGAGAACAAACAATGGAACGGAAGTTGATTTTCAAGCAGTAACAAGTCATCACTTACATCATCAATCTATGGTTTCCAAAATATACGATCATTTGGAGTTTTTAGCCAAGGAAACCGGTATCTTAGTAAAAATTCAACAATGAAGGCAGCATCCACAAGAATAATTTCCAAAAATTTATCGCTTTCGAAGTTAATTGTTTCTGCATAACAATTGCGAATTCCTTTTTCCATTTCCTCCATAATCTTGACCAATTCCTCCAAAATCTTTCCACTTCGCTGCATAAAATCATTAAAGTACCTCAACTTGTGCTCTTCCATGTCTTCTAGGCCTTCTTTGCCATGGTGAAGCGGCCTAATTGATACTCTGAGAGGAGTATAGGCCTCTTCATTGATTTTTTTAAGTTTCTTGGGAACTTTATATATACAACATTTAGTGGATGGACAAGACAACTTATCTAACTTCTCCCTAATAGATTTCACTAGTCCCTCTATAGCAATTAAAGCATCGCCATTTGTGCTACTTGTTCCCTGTCTTGATGTTCCAACAACTTCCATTCTTGTGATTTAAATTTATGGATTTTTGCGGTAATCTGGCAACAAAATAGGCATCATTTTGGAGTTAGCACCAAATTATGAATTTAGAAAACTATTTTAACTGTTATTACATCAAATCTATTAGCCTCTCAAATGCAAAATCTCTTTTTAAGCTCACTGTCATGTTCGGATTGGGGCAATGATCAAGATCAATTGTACTCCGTAATTCATGATTAGTTATTTAATGGTCTTAGAGTATTGTCTCACCCTTTCGAATATCACATGATTACGGTAGGACTCATTGTAGGAAATTATGTAATTGTGGGACTTTTGAGGGTATCGAACAATATCCCGAAATCACCAAATAATTTTTGATAAGTGATAGGTCTTGAAAGTGTTAATGAACGAACTTGATTTCATGAGTTGATGCAATTTTTATAATTATAAAAATAAGGAAATTGGTGTTGATGCATGTATATATGAAACTCTTACCGATGAGAGTTTATGTTAAATGTATAATGAAAATTTGATTAATGCGTAATCAAATTTAATTGGAGAAGAAAAAATAAAAAGATTGATAAGTGTATAATGAAAAGTAGAGGTGGCTACGTATTCATACTAATCACATTATGACACTAAATGAGTCCGATTAGTGTCAAATTCGCATAACTTGAAATTAATATGTGTAACAAGTCCGCGAGGAACCTCACTACAGTTCGGACTCAATTTGTGTCACGGTTCTTAATCTAAACCAAAGAGTCCAAATCCGGCAGATTGTTTTGAGAAAACAGACTTTTGAAAGAAGTGCCAAACATGGACTGCTTCGCCAGATACAGAGTCGCCACCTAAATATTTTTTAATGGGGGAATTTAGGAAACCCTGACTCGGTGCCAATGGCCACGTGTCCGTCATCACCAAAGTTGCCTCAGCTCGGGAACTTGGGTACGATTGGGGAAGGTCAGCTATGAGCACCCCCTCTCGCCCGATCCGAAGATCGGCCTCTACTAACCATGATATCCGATTTTGAAAACATTATGTGTTCTTATTTCGGTTATTAGCCTAGAATTACTATGTGATGCGAACAACACAAAAGTATAGACTAGATCGCCTAATTTGGGACAAAGCATTGCATATCCGTTTGTTTGAAAATGTTTTGAGATTTGCTACTCGCAAGTAGGCTAAAATACGGATTTCAATGAATTATTCCAAACAATCCAACCTTCACCCACAGGCATTCAGGCAGTTATATCACACAAGCAATTAGCCTCATGGCAAGCATGCGGTATGCTAAAGCATAAAAAGCTCACCTAGTACTCCAAGCCAAAACAGAAACTAGTTAGTAATCAATGCATGATCCTAGTTCACGTTTAAGATGGCTAATGTAACGCATGCAAAGATGCAATCTAGACAGGCTCGGTTATCCTAAGCATGGCATGTGAAATGCAACAGATAACATGTATTCAATTTGGGAATTGAAGTACAATGCAATTAGCATGATGCGCCGAGCCCGGTGTATGTAAGACAAATGTATGAATGCACGCATGCATAGCATAAGGTATGCTAATTTAAATATGCCCTAAACTAACCATCGAAAGCTAATAAATAAAAGGGAAGAAAGACGTGGGGTTGGAAGACATACACACACTCACACACACTTATTACACAATTGCCCTCACTCGGAGGGTCCGAATGAATAATATACAGTCCCAAATAAATAGTACAATCCGAATAAGTACAAAACCCTAATTAGTTAACAAATTAATTACAAAATAAATTAAATGTGAAGCTTAAAGAGACTGCCACAGCTCTGCCTCGGAATACACGAATGATGCATGCTTGACTCGCCTCACTCGAAAACTCGCTGCCATAGTATTACTGCCTCTGTTTTTACTGCCTAGCTCCTCTGAAGACTGCACAAGTCTTAGGACAGATTCTATGCACACTATAGAGCACCACCGGCTGAGAGGAATGGCCACCGGCCATGGGAAATAGCCACCGGCCACTGATAAAGCTATCGGCCATTAATTGATGGCCGGTCGGCACTAGAGATGGCCGGCCGGCCAAAACTTCCTGCAGGAGTCAGTTTTGACAGCAACAGAGGGCAAGCAGTGTATGGCATGGAATTTCAAGCAAATGTAAGCATGGCCACACTCCCTATCATGCAATGGACTCAAAGGAGCATAGCCCTCGACTTTCGGGCCGTCAATTATGCATGATGGCCTAAGAGGCCAAGTTTGCCATTCAATGTAAAGATGCATGCAACAAAGAGGAGATGAATGCCAACACCCTATCATGTTGGGGTCAAGGGGCTTGGCGACCGAGAGTTGAGACGTGTTTTGTCACTTGAAGTACAAACACTCCCCACCCCTCAAGTTTGGCTTGACACCCCAAACCAAACAATGCAACGCATATATACCAACTTGGCTCAAAGATGCAACATGAAGCTAAGTAAGCAAGGCACGCCAAATGCAATGCAAACTAAAAATACTAATGTATAATATACTAAAACATGCAACATGCAATGTAATAAACATGGACGGATACGTGATGAGACTAGCACGTGGTAACACATAATGAGTCAAATATGCAATAAACATCTAACAAACATGTAATGGTGGACTTAAACCATAAAGGGCAGACCTCAGCCTTGCCATAAACAGTGGCCAAACATACCAAAAATGGTAGACAAGTGCTCATGCAAACAAGCACACTAATGAGCCAAAAACCCAAGCCTGGAAGGCTACTCTTAAGAACACTCAAAGATGGTAAACACAGGCATTAAACACTCATGTTAATTTCCAAAAAAAAAACAGTGTGAATGATGAGGCCAAATCATGCTAGAGAATAGATGCAAAATGAAAGGCATTCAAGACTCCAAATGGGAGCATTACTTAATACCCACCCCCAACCACTCATGGCATGGACTAAGTAGCCAAAACAGATTTCCAATGCATCAAAATACACCCAAAACCCTCTGATATGGCAGCCCAAATGACCTAGATACAAGATATGCACTATGACCCTCTTTAAGGCACAAAGGAACTACCCTTCAAGGCATAAAAGGGATGATGAATGCAAGCATATGAACATGAATTAGGGACTGAAATAGCATATGAAATGACTCCGAAGCATTGAAACAACCCAACTAAGGCATGTTCAAGACTCACATCTTCAAGGCTCACAAGCCCAAATACAAAGAGGCTAAACTAAACATGGCAAATATGGCCAAAACAGCACTGAACAGACCTCAAGCATGGTAAGACATGGCTAAGAACTTCACAAAGTTAGGCCAAAACATGAAGACATGGTGGGTTACATGCATGATGCATTTCTAGGCCAAATAAGGGAATACAAAACAAGTATATTAAGCACGCAAGGGGGTATGCATCCGACCAAAAACAGAGGAATAATATGACCCAACAACACTCAAAAACCTCTGAAATGAAGCCAAGAACAACTAATCATGTATGCTACCCTTATGAGCCAAAAACAAGAACAAAAGAGAGACAAAGGGAGAGGGGTGTCCCTCCCCTATGCAAGACCTCAAAACCCCTTCTTCACCACTGAAAATCCACTGGATTTCAGTGGTGAGAAAGCCAATACACAAAGGTAACCAAAGCTCAAAAAGGAAGGCACAAAAAGGGCCAAATAAAGCCTAAGAGGGGGAGATCGACCCCTAACACCAAAACAACCTTAATGAAGTACCTCAAGCATGCAAATATAAGACTTTTTTCAGTTATACACAAAGCTCAAATCATTATTCAAGATAGGCAAAAATCTAGTGCAAGATTGGGGAATCTAAAGTGAAAAGATTACCCTTGAAGAACCCTTGATGAACAGCAAGGCCATCCACCTTCCTCTGGTCAAAATCAGTCCAAAAACTCAAAAACAAACCCTCAAGGCCTCTCAAGGTCGAAGTATGGTGTAATGGTGTGTGTATTAGTGCAAAACCAAGATCAAAGCACACTTTTTAGGCTTCCAAACACACACAAAAGATGAGAGAGAGAGAGAGAGAGAGAGAGATGTAGAGAGAGAGAGTATATGACAAATGTATATATGTATAAGCTCTGGTTTTTATTCTAACCTTAACAATGGAGAAGAAGGAGGCCTTATATAGGCAATACAAAGCTTGAAGTTTCTCAAGGAAGCTAAATAAGAAAGGGGCAAAGGGGGCAAGAAGGTCAAGGCTTCTAGAGGAAGCTAGGACAGCTGGCAAGCTTCTTGAGGAAGCTAAGACAAAGGTCCAAGCTTCCTCAAGAAGCTAGACCAAAAGGGTGCAAAAGGTGCATAACAACCACACTATGCACGGGGAAGAGTGTTGGTGCATTCCAGCTGGCACAGCTGGCATGCACCATGCCTAAAGGGTGCAAAAGGTGCATACCGGCCAACAAAAGAGGTCACTGGCCAAACAAAGTGCCGACCGGCCACATAAAGTGCCAACCGGCCATTGGTATCAAGAAACCATGGCCGGTGGCAACAATGAATGGCCGGTGAGGCAAAAGGAAGGCCGGTGGGGTGTGGGGATGGCCAACAAGCCATTCCCTGCCCCTCAAAGCAAATGCACAAGAATTTGGTGCAAAACCAAACACAAAACAAACGAGTTGAGAGATTCTGAGGCAAGGCGCGCAGCCGAGGCCTCTGAGAACTCAAAACGAACACGAACATGGATGATCACCGAGTGTTCCAACGGTGACGTCCAAATCTTAAGGACGGTAAAAAATGGGGTGTCTACAATATGAATAAAATATTTAATGAAATATTAGTTATACATTTTAATATTATTTAAGGTATTTAAATCCTATATGCAACCCTATATCTAGTTGAAAAAAATATATATGTAAAATAAGAAACTAGTTTTTAGTTTTCATTTCAGATAATATGATATTCTAATTTATTATTTTGGAATCAATGTAGTAAACAAAAAATAAATAAATAATTGAGTTTTAGTTTTTTGAAATTGGATAAATAAAATTGAGTCAAAATTAAACACTTTTTATGAATGAGTGAGATTAATTTCATGAAATTTAATTATGAGACAAACAAAAGATAATGCACTTTAAATAAATAAAAAAAATTTTTGAAGCAACTTTTTTGGCTTTTTTGGCTAAAATAGCAGTAAAAGACAAAATATACTAAAATAATCAATAAGATAAAATATCACATCAAACCCATAATTATTTCACTTTTTATCTCACAAACATCACATCAAACGTCTTTACTGTCTGTTCGAGCCATTCATCTGCTTTCTTAAGCTCGAGGTCACCATGGAACTCATCCGGCTTAGCCTGCAAAAACTCCCTAATGAGGAAGCTCGCCCTCGTCTCTACGGCGTTCTCTCTAGCCTGGTTTTCTGCCCTTAGTATGTTCATCGACTCCCTCAAGGCCTCTGCCATTTCTCGGGCTAGGACCTCCATTGCGGCTTAGCCCGCTTGGCCCGGAATTTCCGCTTGCCCCACTTGCTCGGCCATATTAGCTTGGCCCAAACCCTCCTCTTGCACCAGAACCTCATGAACTGACACTCCATGTACACCTCGGCGAGCCCTTCCACGCCTTCCACCTCTCCCACCATGAGTTTGACCCCTTCCTGACATCCTAATTAAGGAATAAAATAAACAAGTTAGCACATAATCTCAAATGTGCTCACGAATACTCTCACTCATTTGAATACAACAGTTCTATACAATTTCTACCATGCAAACAATTCAATTCACTTCACATAAGCACTTAGTCACGTAAGCACATACGGATTATTCTTTTGTGATGAGATTCATCCCACGAAAAATCAAGAATTCTTAGTAGAATGAGTATTGATCAAGTACCCTTCTAATAAGACCTCAAGGAATTTAATAGGCGCAAATAACATCCCAAAAGTCCAATCTCATACCCATATAATCACGTAAGCATGCTATCACATAATCACGAAAAACAAAACATTTCCTAATCATGCAAAATGAACCCACTGTGGCAAAACAACCACTTCCAGCGAGCCCCAAGTATTCAAACCCGGTAGCTCTGATACCAAGTTATAACGCCCCAAAATACCCAACACAAATGAGGTACATCGACCAACATCCATTAAGGAATAAAAGCAGATCTCGAACCTTTACATCATTAATCAATAAGGTTTGTACAAAAGTCCCACATGTGAATTATAATTCAAGGGTATAGAAATACATGAATCTATAGGATGCAGAGCATCAAATCCCAAAATAAATAAAATGCCCTTAAGGGCTTACATATTCCAAGGCTTAAGCCCAGTTACACAAAAATGGTTTCACGAACCCATACATTTATAGCCCTTGGCTAGCAAAATAAATCACAACAAAAACAGAGTCATTTACTCTTCACAAAATATGTCCACGCCCTCAACTCGGCGAGATCACCACATCTTTTCCTGCACCAAATCCCATAGGGGTGAGCATAAGCCTAGTAGAAAATCCTTAACAAAGTATATACATTTATGCAAGATTTCCAATATTAAATGCAAATGCCATGCAATGCAAACTAAAAGAGAATTTCGTTTACATGCCTTTAAAAGTCACCATGTTCAACAATAGTTTGAAATCTCAACAATTCCGAAATTTACAATTTTATTCAATGGGGCGGTAAATACGACTTAAGTAATCCCTAGGTTAGTGTCTGGAAGTAGGCTTAACTAGCACTACCAAAAACCCCCCCACTTTACCGGTTGCTAACCGAAAAGGAAGTGTTACCTCATCCGCACATGTTTTCGGTCTTTCACCCCGGACACTCAGGCCAACTTATCAATTCCATCTACACCTCCTATTCAGACTTACCAACGTATTTACCCCAAAAACATTTCTTTAATTCTCTTTTCTCAACAATTTTTTTCTCAATGCAAGATATTCAAAATTCAAATCAAAATATGCGATAACCAAACAATAGTGTATGCAAAGTAACAATTGATAATGCTACAATTATAATTTCCTTTCCATTCTTAAATATTTCAACAATAACCTCAAAATAAACAAGCTTTCATTCCTTTCGTTCCATACTATCTCACAGTGGAACCATGTTCCTATTTAAATTCATCGACAAATAACCACATTTCCATATTTCAAGCAATTCCAACAACATAGTCATTTCAAGACTATAGCAACAATTGAACATTAATTTTTCCAACACCAACAATTCCCCCTATTTTATGAGATTCATCATGTGTAACTATAAGTAAGAATCTTTCCCTTCCTTAAGTCATTTGATATACAAAATAATGCATTAATAATGTAATTCCATCTGTTCTCACCATTTGTTTTGAAAACCCCCAATTTCTAGGTTTGACTTCCACCACCACAACACACACACACACACACACACACACACCCAATCTTTTGAAAGAATTTCCTCAAAATAATTTCTCCCTAAACAATGTAATTTAAGACCCTCAAGAAAATTATTTCACGGAAAATGAGGAGCAAAACCCCTCCCAAACTACCCACATTGTTGAGCCAACCATCAATACTCAATATTTACAAGAGAAATTCGAAAATCAACAATAAATCTTGCAATATATATATATATATATATGACTCAAAGGAGGTCCTTATCTCAAGTTTTTGAAGAGAAAAGAAGATGAAACCCTAGAATTTGATGGTGCCAAAATCCAATCTCCACCGTACACTATGTAGCCCTTGAGGAGCTCTTTAACTTTGATGAAGGAACTTGGGTTAGAAATGCAATAGATCCAAAGAGTTCAAGAATTCTAAGTGTTTTGGTGTATGAAATGTAGAGAGAATGGAGAGGAGATGATTTTTAGAGAGAAAGAGATGAGGTAAAAGTGATATACACACAGCCAAATAGAGGGAAAAAAAATAGAGATTTTGATCGCTAACGTCCGCAGCGTGTATGTGTCCCCACATGTGCAGAGCTCGCTTCCATGCGTCGACATCGATCCTCGCACGCGTCGGCCTTCCAATCGCACTTCACCGCTTTTGCATATAATGCAGCGTGCAAATGACACACCTCCCCGCACATGCAGCTTGATCTCCTATATGTTCGGCCTTCTCCTGCACTTGCGGCCCTGATCTTTCCAGCTCAGAATTTCTCAGCTCAATTCTAGGCACTTCGGACCTGACCTCGCACTCTTTGGAACCAGAGAAATTCAACACCGTGACGAACAAAAGCAAAAAAAATTGAGGAAAACTCCAGAATGCAACAAACCCGATTAGTTAACAAGGTTCCAAGTCAACCCAACACCCCAACAAGACAAACCCAAGGTTAAACGATGAAAACAAAACTAGTGACGCCCCCGGTCATCACAAAACCGGTGCTCAGGAGAATACTGTCAGGCTATCAGAGGAATCTTCAAAGGGAACCAAGGTTATTTACGGTATTTTTGGATAATTTACTGAAATCCATGGTGCCAAAAACCTTATTTAGGCTCTTCAGCAGTTATGGAGTGGTGAAGGATGTCTTTATCTCGGGAAAAATAAGGAAAGTTACTGGATCAAGATTTGGGTTCGTTAGATATGATTGCCAAGTTGCAACAAAGGTAACAGTTCAAAAAGCAGATGGATTATGGTGTGAAGATAAGGTGTTAAAGGTGAAGATAGGTGAAGATAGCTGAGTTTAGCACTGAAGCTCAGTATCAGCAGAAAGAGGTAGTTAGCAACAGAAAGGCTATTCAGAATGATCAGAGGAAGTATGGACAGCCTGTAGTATGGGGTACAAGTCAGAGATCTTATGCTGATGCAGTACAAGGCCTAAGCAAGGACAACAATATGATTATTATAAAAGCACAGGAAGTTGGCAATGGATGGCTGTATGAAAGTCTAGTGGTAAAGCTTAAGTCATTCTTCTCTTTTAATGATTTTAAACAGGAGTTTAGCAAAATAGGGATAAAAGAGGTGACTATCAGAGATGGCAGGGGTAAAGTAGCTTTGTTATCATTCAAATCAGGGGAGCATATGAAGGAATAGAAGGCAAGACTAGAGGAATGGATTTATGAGTGGTGCGTAACAGTAAAAGAGTAGGAGAAAGGCAAAGTCATTGAGTATGAAACGTGTGTTTGGTTATTATGTTATGGCATCCTTGTAAATTTGTGGAATAATGGAACTTTCAAGGAGATTGGTAAGATTTGGGGCGAAATTGTCCAACATGATAAAGAGATCAGTAATTTGATGTCATTTTAGTGCGGAAAAGTAAGAATAATAACTAGCTGCAGAGAGTTTATTAACAAAATGATCATGCTAGAGTACAATGGGAAGCATTATCCAATTAGGGTGCTTGAAAAGTTCTTCCAACAAAGATGGACAAGTACAGGATCGTGCACTTAACAAAATAATGAGGGATTAATCTCCATTTCCGGTAATAGAGAGGATATGAACTCAGGCATCAAAGCTGGTCAGATAGAAGTTGGGAAAAAGGTTAAAGGAAGAGCTGATGTGTCACCTACTAATGATGTGGATAGAATTGTTAAAGACACACTGGAGGGTAGGCAATATAAGCTGGAAGGACGGGATAGTAGGGTGTCAGAATCCACAGTGGAGAAGGCAGATGATGGCTTGGGGAACTCAATAGTTGGGAGCTCTGGTGATGATGATACGTTGAAAAGTGTGGATTCTCCTAGCAAGAAGGTGATTGAGCATATTCACAGTATTGATGATAGTATTTACACGACTAGCTTTATGAAGAGCATGAGTGGGCCAGCGATTGTTAGGCACAGTATTAATTTAGAAGTTGTGTTACGTAGAGCCCAAGCTGAAACAAGTCAAGTTAGGCCTAGTGAGCTATCATTAACAAATTTGAGTGATTGTGCAGCCTAAGCACAACTCAAAGATGGTAGTGTCCAAGTAGTACAGGAGAAAGGAAAGGGTAAACATGAAATAAATAGAAGAAGAGTTGATTCTAAAAGAATGGGATTGGACAGACAAAGGAGAAGTGGAGTGGCAAAAAAGAATGTAATGCCAGCTTAGAAGGGAAGAACACTTCCACAAAGTTTCAATAGGGGTACTATTTTCAAAGAAACAGCTGTAGCAATATCAAATTCATTATCGATTAACAGTGAACTGAATAGGAGAAGTGAAAGACTGCTTAAGGAAGCTAGAGCAATAGTCCAACTGGAGAAATCACTTGGCATAAGTTTTGAAAGGATGGAAGATGAGGTTATTAGGAAGATTGTTCAATTGGAAGGCAAGGACATGGAGAGGATTGCAGATAGTGAAAGGGCAACCGAAGCCTGCGGACCAGTGGAGAGGTTTAGGGGTTTAGGTGTATCTTGGTTTCTTAATTAAGATAATGTCATGGAATGTTCATGTTCTAAGAAGACGTGAGAAAATGGGTAAAAATAAAGAATTCTCTAAAAGAAAGAAGTGGATGTGGTGTTTCTTCAAGAAACAAAGATGAGCAATATGGAGGAGGTGTTTATTAAATCGGTTTGGCCATTTGATAAAATGGAGTATATGGGAGTGGATACTGAAGGCAATACAGGAGGTTTACTATGTATTTGCAACTCTGCCAGATTCAAGTTGTTAGCTTGCTGTAGTTCCAGACATTTTATCCTACTGTCAGGTATTGCTGGTTTATCCTTGAAATGTACTATGGTTAATGTGTATGCTCCTAATGATGAAATTAAGAGAAGGCAGCTTTGGGAATCTTTAGGTAGAGTGAAAATTTTCTATCCTAAACCATGGTGTATGGATAGAGATTTTAATGAAATTAGATTTATTAGTGAAATGAAGGGTTGCTCAAGAAGGAAGAGATGTATGAAGGACTTTAATGATTTGATAGATCATCTATGTTTAATTGACTTTCCTATGGTGGGTAAAAGTTTTACATGGTGCAATGCACATGATGGGGAGAGATAGAACAGAATAGATAGATTTTTGGTAGAGAGTAGGTGACTGGATGAGTTTTTTTTTTCAAGTAATGGGGACTTCCTAAAACACTCTCTGGTCATTGTCCAGACTTATTAATGGAGGATGAGAGGAATTGGGGACCAAAACCATTCAAGTTTTTTAATGCTTGGTTACTTCATCCTAAATTCAAAATAGAAGTGAAGAAATAATGGGATGAAGTACTTGAACCAGGATGGGCTGGGTTTAGGTTGATAATGAAGTTAGCAAACCTAAAAACTAATCTCAGAAGATGGAACTCAGAGGTGCTTGGACATGTGGAAACTTAATTAAAGCAAGCAGAGGAGAAATTACATGAACTGGACTTGGTGACTGAATCGAGATTGTTGTCAGAATCAGAAGTAATCAAAAGGAGAGACGCCAAAGGACAGGTATGGAAACTGAATAGGAGGAAAGAGTGCATATGGCATCAAAAATCTAGAATGGTATGGGCTAAGTGTGGGGATAAGAATACAAGGTTCTTTCACTTGATGGCAAGCTATAGACAAAGAAGGAATTTATTAGATTCAGTAATGGAAGATGGGGTGAGGTTAGTGGAGCCAGTTAGAGTGAAGCAGGCAATTCATAAGTATTTTGGGAAATTATTTGTTGAAGATTGGTGTTCAAGGTCGAAACTTCTTGGCCTATTTGTATCCATAAATAATTATCTGCAGGTTCAATGGTTGGAAGCAAAGTTCACAAAGCAAGAGATATGGGGTGCTATTCAAGGCTGCAATGGAAATAAGGCACCTGGACCAGATAGGTTCAACATGGCTTGCATTAAGAAGTGCTGGAAGATCATGAAGAGAGAAATACTACAATTACATGCATGAGTTCCATTCACATGGGAAGCTAGTTTCAGGCCTAAATAGTTCTTTTATTACCCTAATACCAAAGAAGAAGAATCCATGTGAGTTATTATAGGCCAATTAGTTTGGTCAATTCAATGTATAAAATTCTAGCTAAAGTGCTATCTAGGAAATTGAAGAAGGTACTTCCAACTATTATTAGTGAAGTCCAAACAGCTTTTCTAGGAGGAAGATTCATTATTGATGGAGTGATAATTGCTAATGAATTTGTGCATTGGTGGAAAGCAGCAAAGAAGAAAGGTAGTATTCTCAAGTTGGATTTTGAAAAAGCATATGATTCAGTAAATTGGGAGTTCCTTTTCTCAATGATGAAGAATTTTGGTTTTGAGATAAGTGGGTGAGTTGGATTAGAACATGCATTTCTTCAGCTAAAGTCTTTATACTGGTTAATGGCTCTCCAACAGCGGAATTCATACCTCAAAAAGGGCTTAGGCAAGGTGATCCATTGTCACCATTTCTGTTTAATATAGTTGCTGAGGGTTTAAATCTGTTGATTGAAAGAGCAAAAGAACTGGGACTGATAAAAGTTGCATGCGTGGGACATAACGAGTTGAAGTTTTCCCATCTGCAATTTGCAGATGATACTATTATATTTTGTGAGGCAAAGAAGGGGGAAATGGTGAATATTAAGAGAATTTTAAGATGCTTTGAGATAATGTCCGGATTAAAAATAAATTTCTCTAAAAGTGTGATGTGTAGAGTTGGTGTGAGTGATGAGGAGGTTAACCATTTTGCTTGAATTCTTAATTGTCACAGTAAAAGGCTTCCTATTAATTATTTGGGATTTTCTCTTGGGGCAAATCCAAATAGAAAGAGTACATGGCAACCAGTTATTGAGAAAGTGAGATTGAAGTTAGCTGCTTGGAAGAGAAAATTCCTTTCATTTGCTAGCAAATTAACATTAATTAGGTCATTTCAATCAAGCTTGCCAATCTATTTTTTGTCACTGTTTAGAATACCTATGGGTGTGGCTAAGCAGATTGAGAAGATTCAGACATCATTTCCCTGGGGTAACTCTGATATTAAGAAGAAATCTATATGGTGAAATGGGAGGAGGTAGCAGTAAAAAGAAATCAAGGGGGTTTGGGGGTCAAAAAATTGAGAGCAATTAATGATTGTCTATTACTCAAATGGTGGTGGAGGTTTGGGTTTGAGAACAAAGCCCTATGGAAACAAATAGCAAGTTGCAAGTATGGTGTGGTTGGTGGAAGCTGGGGTACCTAGTCAACTGGATTCTAGACCAGTATCCAGATTATGGGCTGAAGTCTTTCAACTTGTTGCACATAGACCAAATCTAGTATAGTGTTATTTATCAAATCTTAAATTAGTTACAGGTAATAGGGAAAGAATCCATTTTTGGAAGGATAAATTGATCAACAATGTGTGTTTAAAGGAGGAATTCCCCAAGTTATATAGCTTATCTGAGGACAAAGGATGCACCATTAAGCAGATGTATCAAAGGAGGAGCTCTGTACTTGAGTGGAATCTTTCTTTTAGAAGAGTTCTGTTAGATTGGGAGGAGGAGGAGGTTACCAAGCTGCATGAAGTACTAAGGGGAGCACCTTCACTTAATATAGAGTCTGAGGATTCATGCATATGGTTGGCTAATCCCTTAGGTATCTTCACAGTAGCAACAACATGGAATTGGTGGGAGTCTTTGAAAGGTCCCATTGTTAAAGTAGCTGATAACCTGTGGAATAATATTGCTCCACCCAAGGTGAAATTCTGTGGGTGGTTAGCGTGGAAAGGCAAACTTAAAACTACAACTTTTTTGAAGAGGATTGGTGTGTTGAATATGGAAACATATTCATTGTGTCTATTTTGCAAAGAAGAGGAAGAGATAGTAAGTCATGTCTTACTGTTTTGTCCTCTGGTGTGGAAAGTGTTGGCTGATATGTTAAAGTGGTGGGATATGGTTTGGGTTTTGCCAGGATTAGTTGAGAGTCTATTGCATTGGTGGGCAGGCTTCAAGTTCAGAAAGGTGGTTCTAAAAATGTGGAAAGTAGTACCCTTAACAGTTCTGTGGTCAATTTGGAAAGCTAGACATGAATGCCTTTTTAAAGGGAAGATTGTTGATGGGAATGAATTATCTAAATTGGTGAAAGTAAGAGTAGCATTATGGAGTAAACAAAGTATCAGAGGATTGCCGCTGTCACGACCCGAACCCACCCCTAAGGGTTAAGGACATGACCGGCCAGTAATCCTGTGATTACCTACGGCCTTAATACAAACAAATATAAACTATCAGAGTAAAGGGGCCAAACGGAAGCAAAAAATTTCAAACTTTGTCCATAGAGCGGTGCTTATATGCACAACAAACAAAACCATACTCATACGCGTTAATAACCCACATCAAAAGTATAGTAGCATAAACTTCTTTACAACATGATCATCAAACTGAGCCAACCTACATCAGACTACATACAAATGTATACAAAACCCTTGCCAATAACACATTATATAATTACATAACAAAAAGGCAAGGACGGGTCTCGCACGTGAGACACGAGAGCTGACTCTCCAAAATCTGGGTTGTTCTACACAGGCTTCACTGAGGCTGGGTCTGGACCTCTCTTGGCTCACCTACAAAGACATGAATGAGTGTGAGCGATAGCCTAGTGAATAATATCAATTATAGAATTTATGCGACAAAGCGTAGAACAACGTTTTCCAAACGGCTTTGGGCCCACTTCATTCCCATAGTTAACATATATAAGAGTAATTTAAATCATAATTCCGCGCACACTGGCCTTTTCCTCATTCGGCTTTACATTCATTACGAAACGGCCTTCGGCCCATTTGATTATGTCAAAACGGCCTTTGGCCCAATCATTCAAAACGGCCTTTGGCCCACTTATTCATTGCAAAACTGCCTTTGGCCCAATCATTCAAAACGGCCTTTGGCCCACTTATTCATTGCAAAACGGCCTTTGGCCCACTCGTTCATTTCAAAACGGCCTTTGGCCCACTCATTCATTTTCAAAACGGCCTTTGGCCCACCCATTCATGTCAAAACGGCCTTCGGCCCACACATTCGTATCAAACGACCTTTGGTCCATTCATGTTCATCAAAACGACCTTTGGTCCATTCATGTTCATCAAAACGACCTTTGGTCCATTTATGTTTAACAAAACGACCTTGGGTCCATTTATGCTTTCATATTTGGCTTACGTCTACAATCCCAATTAGCAATTCATAAAGCTTAAAAGGGAGTAAACAATTGGACATTCACAAGCATTTAAATATCGATATTACTCACAGTGATCGGTTTGTGGATTTGCCCTGGAGCTTGACCCTACACATTTCATGAACACAAAAGGGTCATTAACAGTTCAATCCGTTCTTTTATTCACATATTCCTCTTTAGGCTTTGTTATTATCTCATTAACTCATTCACAATGTTTAACATATGCCTAAGAGTGCCTGCAAGTGAAAGAGAACGGAAAACGAAACACAGAATGCATTTTCAGATTTTCAGAAAATAGGGTCCCCGCTCGAGCGTAGACTTCCCCGCTCGAGCGGACCCTTAAGGCCTGCAAAACTACTGGTTGCATGAAAACTGCGCTCGATCGTCCAATATAGCGCTCGAGCAGAAGGCCTCTCAATATAGCTCCCCGCTCGAGCGTGAACTTACCCGCTCGAGCGGAACCCTTGTCTGCAAAAAGTACTGGATGCATCATTTTTGCGCTCGAGCGTGAACTACGACGCTCGAGCGAAAGTTCATCCTTCATGATCCCCCGCTCGAGCGGACACCATGCCTGCAAGAACATAATACTGGGAGTTCGAAATCTCCGCTCGAGCGTGAACTTCCCCGCTCGAGCGGACCTCAGAATTCTGGGTTTCCCAGATTGTGTTCTTAAGCTCCAATTCAAAATTTCAACCAACCAAATATGCATGCAATGGCTCAATCTCATGGATAATCATGCTAACATGCTACCAATGCAAGATTTCAACATTAGGAAGCTCAATTTCTCAAAATACATACATGCATGGCTCAAATTGCACTAAACTCATTACTAATGTACCCATTTCATGCATTCAATGCTTCTACTTCCATGGATTGTACATGCATGTGACATATAACCTTCATTCCCATCTCATATGCTGAAAAGATGGTCATATGTATGGATTTCAACCTAAATTACAACATGAGTCATGTAATTCAAGCTCAAATATGCAAATTCAAAACACTACATGCATGCATGCATATATAGTCTTCAAATTCGTCAAAACTAACTCCTTTCATGTCCTTTCTCCTTGTTCGATTCTGAATTCACCATTAGCAAACAAAAATGCATGATTCAAGGGACAATTACTCACCTAGAAGCCTTAAACACCCGGGTCCTAGCTAAATCTTGAGCTTAATCTTCAAATTCCAAAGCTTCAAGCCAAATTGCACAATTCTTCTCCCTTTTCTCTCTCTAGAGTCGGTTTTCTCTCCCTCAAGTGTATAACTCAGATGTTTTTGAGTTGAATAGGGCTAAAGGAGTGGTACATGCAATCCTCCAACAAGCCCCACTAATGATATTTTAATATAAAAATAATAGGGTACTTTTAACTCATCCATTTAATCAGTTTAAATTGACCAGAATCAATTTTCAATTAAATTTCACCGTAGGCTCTAAAAATTACGCCAATCACAATGGCGTAATCAATTTCGGGTTCTGTGGCCGATAAGGCCCTCAATTTAATTTCCGAAGGGGACTATTCAAACAGATATTCCTACGGCGAACAGATATCAATCCAAAATCACATATTATCACATAATGGCATACAAAATCATGCTAAACACATAACCATAACCAAATTAAGGACCAGTTTAGCACAATACAGAACAGGGGTATCACAGCCGCATTCAGTGCAGGATATAGTTACCAACCTTGATCGAATCAGAGTTTGAGTAGTGGAGTTGTTGGTCTTACTTTCTTACATGTTCTGGGTATTAGGTTTCATATCAGTATGAGTGGTTGGAGTTGTTTCTTTGTTTTATTGTTTGCTTTGGTTGGTTTCTCATCAACCTGGGGTTTGATAGCATATGATTGTGCTAGCCTTGTGATGCCAACCTAGTTGGGATCGTTTGGTTTAACTATGATGCTTGTTGTAATCCTCTTGCTTTATTGATGTTTGTATGATTTGTATCTTCATTTCATCAATAAAGTCTTTCTTTGGTTATCAAAAAAAAGTTGGATCACTTTGAGGTAGAATTACTTTAAACCCAATTATTGTAAGATAAACCCTACATATATGTGTGTAGGTGCAATTATATGTTTGATATATACCTGCACGAGCTAGCAAGCAACTCTTTGATTTTTTTATTTAAAAAAAAAAAAACATATATAAAGACTCAAAAACAAAAACAAAAACAAAAACAAAATAAGAAAGAAATGGAGATACCATAAACAAGCCCAATAAAATTAAATGGTAAATGATTTAGTTTATAAAAAGAAGAACGTGGACCATATCTAACTAATTGAAGAGGATAAATGTCTTTGGTCTTCTCACTTTTGTTCAAAAGAGCACTGCTATTCAAGTTTAAAAGTTAAACCTAATTTTCAAATTTAATTATGTGGCAATTAATTAAAATATTTAAGATAATTTTTTTCTCATATCTTCTCTAATTATTAATCAATTATCTCCCTTACACATTATTAAATCTAGAAGACAAATTTTAAAAATAAACTTATATATCATTTTCCTTTTCGAAAACTAGATTTTAGTCCATAAACCGCCAACTTATTTTTTTCTTTCTTCTCTCCGGACGTTGATCAAGACCATTGCCAAATTTTAAACCATTCATTGTTTTTGTGGCAAATGAACATTTGCAGTTTTTTCAAATTTCTAAAGCACACTACTTTTTAGTGACCATATTTTGAAATAAATTTGGATGACCACATTTTTATTGTGGTAGATGGAGATAGCTGAAAGGAGGATGTTATTTATTTATTTATTTTAAGGTAAATTATACTTACTTTTTTTGAGATTTGAGAAAATTATAAGTAGTCTTTTTATTTTATCGAGTTTGTTTTTAAAAAAAAAAAAAATGAATGGTCTATTTTCAAATTCAATCTTATCGTCTAATTTTTAGGAAACAAATATGATAAAATAAACAGATTACAAGCATTTGATTGACCCATTCATAATACCATGGAGTATCATGTGGTCGTACTCTAAAAATACCCAATAAGCACCCTACATTAAAAATCCTAAAAAATAAACGGTTCGAAATGAAACCCATGGTGCGCTCCACGATCCCCTCAAATTTTCTAAAATTTATATTTAAACTTTTTTCTTATCGGCCAAAAAAAAATTATTGATGTAATATAAAGTACCGAGTACAAATAAATTACATAAATAAAAAGTGGACAAGAAAATAGCATCAAAGCATTAGAGACATATATCAAGTTGACACATGTACCAAGCATATCATGAACTATACTAAGGCCTAACACTTGACAGAACAATAAAATATGACAACCTAGCCACAAACAATCAACATGAAAGTCACCTAAAAGAAACAAAACCAATAACGAGCAATGAACTGAAAGCCACGCCAAAAGGAATTACAAAGCAAGAAGCCATTATCAGAAATCCCATATCAAATGGGATTTCAAACCAACTGCAATTCCAGAACATCCTGCAATAAACATACTAGACTCATACCAAAGCAACCTCCAAGTAAAATTTGACCCCCAAAGAAAAGCAAAGAGCGCCATGGCTCTGAAATTCCTCTATCAGGAAATCGAAGCAGCATCATTGCTTACGATACTTATCATGTGAATTCTTGCCTTGATAATCTGGTCCAACTCTGCAAAATTCTTCCTTTCCTTCGACATCTATTCCCGATACTTTAAAACCATCACTTCAACTCAATTTAGATAGGCTTGATAATCTCATCAGAGCTACTTTAGCAGAGTAGGACATTCAAGCCTTGGATCTTTCTTCTTTAATATGATATAGATTCCGTATTTGAACCTCACTATCCATCTGACAATTAAAATGCTTTCACGTGTTTGCTCATTATGAAAAATAAATAAATAAATAAATTCCACCAGATGAGGGTGGGTTAAAAATATAATATAAATAATAAAATTACCCTTCTTTTTAACAACTTAAACATTTAGAGGAATTGGCATAAAAAATTCAACAACAATCAGAGGATAGTGTCATGAAAACTCACAGGATATGCAGTAATTCAATATGTTGACTTCAGGAAGACCTCTCCTTAGTATCCTTCTTCAACAGAGACTTTCTAAAAGAAACAAATCTGTTTAGTATTATATAATAGTTCACTTATTTGTAATAAGGACTAATTTCATTGTGCTATACCATCTGTGCTTATGCATGTCTCAATTTATATAGAATAAATAATTCTTAAACCTTATTTCAAGAAAAGTATGTTTTCTTTCTCTACACCAACAACAGTACAAATATGTGATTCTTTGCTTATTTGTGAAGCAATTTATGGGATGCTCAATCCGGTGCTGACTTCAAGAATTTTTATAAATGAGATCACTACAAATTTAAATTTTACAAATTCTGCATTTGTTTTGTTTTGAGTTTTCAAAATAGTTTAACTTTTTGTTTTTCGTGCTTTATTACCTTTAAAAAAAATTAAAATTTTATTCAATTTTTTTTATGTATCTAATTTAGATATATCTAAATAATAGAATTTTGTAAAAATTAATATAATAAATAAAAAATTTAGTGAATTTTTATATTCTTTTAGGACAATCGATCCATAAGTCCAATTATAAATTTCTTGAATTTAGAAGTCCATGCTCTAAATTATTATATCCATAAGGACACACTTCTATAAAAAAAGCCAAAATACTCATACATTTGAATTCACGTGGGCCTGTTCAATCAAAACCCTTTCTCTCCCCCTCTCTCTAAATCACCTACTTACCTCTCCTCTCTATCTCTCTCAACTGCTTTCCTCTGTCTTTCATTTCTCCTCTCTCTCTCTCTCTCTCTCTCTCTCTCTCTCTGGAGTGTTTGGTGGAAAGAAACTTTTTTGGTTTTTTTTTTTTTTTTTTTTTTTGACTAAAACAATACTAAAAGATAAAATAAATTAAAATACTTAATAAAACAAAATGTCATATCAAATCCATAATAATATATTAAAACAATTACTCTCATTTACTTACAAAATACGATTTTAATTTTCAGGTACTTGAGTCTAAAGGAGATAATTATATGGAAGGCCATTCAACTTGATTTGCCAAGTTGATCTATTTTTCTTATTTTTAATATTTATCTTCTTCCTCATCTCCTATAGAGAGCTTAAGATGAATTATGGATGAAAAATCTTGTTCAAGTAGGGGTTAAATCTTTCATTTTGTGAGCTTTATTTGATTATCAAATATAGCCATGTAGTAGTTCTTCTGTTTTCAGTCTAATATCAGTTTGTGTTTTGGGAGGGTTTCTTTCTAGTACATTATTATTATTATTATTATTATTATTTGGCACAAAAAAGTATTCCCAAACAAGACTTATGAAAGCTCCTCCGATTATATTATTGCAGATATGATCACTTGTACTGGCATAACTTTTACAAAGACTCTCTCTCTCTCTCTCTCTCTCTCATGGAAATGTCGAGGTTCTAGGAAATTTTGACAGTTCTTTTTGCAATCATAAAACTGAAAATCAATCAATATTGCTCTTTATCTGAAAAGCAATTAAAGATATGTTATTCAAAGGACCACTATGAGACTTCTGGTTATTAAACCTATGCAAGGAATTAATAATAGGTATATAAGATTCAAAAGAATATGTAATAAATCTTTTTCTTTTTTGAGGGAGATTGAGACTGTGAAATTATGTTCCACCAAAACATCGAATCTTCAAAAGTTGAAGCCATTACAAGATTAGAATCAGATGCATAGCTTTTACAAACAAAGGATTCAATACCTACTTAAAGTGATTCAATTCGACCTTCATATACAATTTTCCAATCTGTTCCATCCAATAAGTTAGCTTAGACCAATATGAGTATGGGATCATCAATTAGAGAATAAATAGAAGTGTTTGCCCTCCTATCCCATGCACTTGAGCCACACAATCTTTTTTCTTTTTAAAATAAAAATTTATTAAATAGAAAATCGAGTGATGTAAATGCACGGGATATGGGGATAGACACATTTTGATAACAGAGGATCCCAACTTGTATTACGCCACCTTAAGAAAATTTAATCATGCCCATATGAGGATCACAGTAGTGGCTCAAGATTTTTGAGATCTCATAAAATTGAGGGTGTGTTAGATCGTTGAAGCCGAATAATTGCTAACGTTGTGTTTGGTCAAGGGATTTGGAAAGGGGACAGGAAAAGATGGGTAAAATGTTAATAAAATATACCTATATTTCACCGAGTTTCACATACCTTTTCTTTTTCCTTTTCCTTTCCAAATCCCCCAACCAAAAATAGCGTAAAGGAATACATTGTATTTGGGAGGACCTGACTTCTCTTACCTCTATTTTGGTTTCTTTATATTGTTGATAGTGTGTTTCTATTGTTTTGCTTTTTGTTCTTTGTGTTGGCTCCTTGCCAACTCAATTGTGATGGTTTCTTTAGGATAGGTTGGGTTTGGAGATTGATTCCATCCCACTGATAAAAAAAAATAAAAATAAAAAATGAAATGAATATGAGACTTTTAAAGAAGAACTTGATTCATTTCATTCAATAATCCATCAACAGATGTTTACACTGTATTTATAAAGATACAAATCTAACTAACTAACTAACTGACTAACTATAGTTACACTTTAACCAAAGTTCTAACAACTCATCTAACTGTCTAACTGTCTAACTAGCCTTAGCAGAGGAAGCCATGTACTGTGGCTTGAGCTGTGAGGCAGCTACGGTTTGAGACTTGAGCTTGAGCTGTGATGAATGAGCTGGATTATTCTCAATAGTCTTAACATCCTCCGTCAAGCTGATAGGGGAAGAATGAGCCAGAAGCTTGTGTTGAAGAAATTGAAATCGAGAGGTAGAAAGAGGTTTAGTAAGAATATCTGCAAGTTGATCAGAAGTAGGAATGTGCTTGACAATCAATTTGTTGGAAACCACACACTCGCGAACATAATGATAATCAACTTCAATATGTTTCGAACGAGCATGAAATACAGGATTGCTAGACAAGGCAATGCCCATGTTTGGTACAGCTTAATTTCAGCTTTCAGCTTAATTTAAGCTATTTTGATGTGTTTGGTTTAGCTTAACAATACAGCTTATAGCTTTTTGTAAGTCAGAAATCAACTTATTCTTTGAGTGTGGCAAGAGAAGCTTAATTTATAAGTCAGAAATCAGTTTATGTTCATAATTATAAGCTATAAGCTATTAAGGTATAAGCTATAAGCACTTTCCCACAGCTCTACCAAACAGGGCCAATAGCAGATAACTTGTCACACCATAAGGTAGGTGGAACCAAGGGAATATGTAGATCTTTGAGAAGCATACCAAGCCAACTAAGTTCAGCAGAAGTTTGAGCAAGAGCTCTATATTCAGCTTCAGTGGAAGACCAAGAAACTGTGGGTTGTTTCTTGGCAGACCAAGAAATCAAGTTGGGTCCAAGAAAAACACAAAACCCAGTAGTAGATCTACAATCCAGAGCATTGCCAGCCCAATCCAAGTCGGAGAAGGCATTGAGAGTGAGAGGACCTGGTTAAAACTGTAGACCACAATTAAGAGTTCCTTTGAGAAACCTCAGCAATCTTTTGACTGCATTAAAATGGCTAACCAAAGGAGAATGCATATGTTGACAAGCAGAATTCACAGCAAAAGCAAGGTCTGGGCGTGTGATTGTCAAATATTGAAGGGCACCAACAAGACTTCAATACAAAGCAGGTTGATCAAAAGGAAGATCTGCTGTGGACAGAATAGGTGACTTGGTAAGCATTGGAGAAACAGTAGCCTTACAATTTGTCATACCAGTTTTGGCCAAAATATTAGTGGCATACTTGGCTTGATGTAAGAAGAAACCATTGGCAGAGGATTGAATGGAGATACCCAAGAAATAATGAAGAAGACCCAAATCTTTCATAGAAAAAACCTTATTCATAGCAGTCACCAAGGAATGAATGTAAGTTTGATCATTACCAGTTAACAAAATGTCATCTACATAGATGAGGAGAATAATGAGAGAAGAAGCAGTCTTTTTGACAAGCAGAGAGGAATCACAATGGCTTGCAAGAAAACCTTGAGACAAGAGAAAATTAGAAAAAGTGGAGAACCATGCACGAGGGGCCTATTTAAGTCCATATAGTGCTTTATGCAATTTACAGACTTTAGTAGGATGAGAAGGTACAATAAAACCTGGAGGTTGAGTCATATATACTTCCTCATGAAGAACACCATGGAGAAAAGCATTAGAAACATCCATTTGTTTGATAGACCAACCAAAATGCAGAGCAAGGCAGAAAAGAATGCGAATTGTAGGTTGTTTAGCAACAGGACTGAAGGTTTCCTGATAGTCTAGACCTTCTTCTTGGAGATAGCCTTTTGCAACCAGCAGGGCCTTGTACCTAGTAATAGAACCATCAGAGTTCTTTTTGAGTCTATACACCCACTTGGAACCAATTACATTTTTATGGGGATGAAGATCAACCAGAGACCAGGTCTGCTGGGATTGAAGAGCCTAAAACTCCTCTGTCATGGCTGAAGTCCAATCAGGAGAGGAAACAGCTTTCTTATAGGAAGTAGGCTCAGTAAGAATATGAGCAAGATGAGGAAGAGAAGTAGATTTTGATCTGGTGAGCATAGAGTGAGAGTTTAATAAGCAAGATGGAGCAGGTGGTAATAAGAGTAAGGCAATATGAAGAGAAGAAATAGGAATGGGAGTTGGAGAAGAAATAGGAACTGTAAGAACTGTAGAAGAAGAGGCTGCAGGAATAGGTGGTCAGACAAAAGCAGAACCAGAGAAATATCGTGACGGTATGTGGCAAAACAGAAGCGATGGGAAAAAGCAACAGTATATCAGAGAAATCTGTGGCAAAGAATCGGGATGGGAGAAACTATGGTAGCAAATGGGAGAGACACAGCTGAAATAGCAGGGACTGCAGAGATAGACTTATCAGAAATAGGAGAAGACCAGAAAAAAGAATGCAATTGAGCTACAGAGGGGGTTGGAGCTAGAACAACAGCAGAAGAAGAGGAAAAAGGAAAGCAATTTTCATCAAAGAGCACATGTCTAGAGAGATAGATGCGACTAGAAATAGGATCAAGACATCTGTAACCTTTGACTGATCGATGATAACCAATGAAAACACAAGGAATAGACCTAGGTTGAAGCTTGTGCTGAATATAGGGTCTTAACCAAGGAAAACATCTACAACCAAAAGTTCTGAGAAAAGAATAATCTGGAGGAGTGTGAAACAAAACTTCAAAAGGAGTTAGAAAGTTAAGTTTAGCAGTAGGTAGTCGATTAATGAGCACTACTGTTGTGGCTAGAGCTTCAAACCAAAGATACAAAGGAAGAGAGGCATGATGCATTAATGCAATAGTAGTCTCAATGAGATGTATGTGCTTACGTTCAGCTACTCCATTCTGAGCTGGAGTGTGAGGACATGTAAGATGATGCAAAATGCCTTTATTTTTAAGAAAAGCTTGAAATTCTGTAGATAAGTATTCACCTCCATTATCACTACGAAGAATCTTAAGAGAAGTAGAAAATTGATTTTCAACCAACACTTTGAATTCAAGAAATTTAGAGAACACCTCACTTTTGTAATACAAAGGAAATAGCCAAGTAAACTTGTTAAAATCATCTATGAAAACTACATAGTACTTATAACCAGATAGAGAGACAAAAAAAGTACCCCAAACATCGGAGTGAATAAGAGCTAAAGGCTTATCAACAGTAGAATTTGACAAATTAAATGGTAATCTATATGTCTTAGAAACACAACAATCAGTACACAAACCAAATAAAGCAGGTGAAGACAAATGAGAAGTGTTAACAATGTGCTAAAGCTTCTTAGATGAGGGATGACCAAGTCTGAGATGCCAATTTGGACTAGAACTATCTGCTACACCAGAGACAGAGACAGGAGCAGCTGTGGTACTAAAACAGGACTGAGATGGAACAGCTGTAAAAACCATAGAAGAAGAGTGAGCATGAGCAGGTAATGAAGCATGATAAAGACCTTGAGAATGATGACCTCTATATAGTATGTTCTTGGTAACCTTGTCCTGAACAAGAAAGCCATGAGCATCAAAAGTAATAGAACAGTTATTATTAGAGGCTAATTTATGCACAGAAAGAAGATTAGAGGAAATATGAGGGACATGAAGAATATTATGAAGCCGTAGTGGCAGAGAAGGAGTAGGGAGGAGTCCATTACCAATGTGTTGAATAGGAATAGTAGAACCATCACCAATGGTAACTTGATCATTGCCATGTTAAGGTTGATAATTGGAGAGATTATTTAAGTCATTAGTGATATGACTAGTAGCTGCAGAATCCACATACCAGGTAGGAGATGAATTCTGAGAAGAAGATGGAGTAGAGGCCACATAGGCTTTAGGTGTAGATGGCCTGGTAGAAGCCTGAAAACCTTGGTCCATTTGATGCCAACAATCTAAGGCAGTATGATTTGGTTTACCACAAATCTGACATACAGAACTAGAACTGATTGGAGAGTGTTGTCTTCCTCCTCTGCGAACACCTCGAGAATATTGACCACCTCGGAACCCTCAGCCTCTAGCAGATCCACCTTGATTGGTGTAAGGTTTGGTGGTGGCAGCATAGGCAAAAGGCAGCTCAGAAGTATGAGACTGTTTAGTGGTATGTTCAATATGAATTTCTTCAGAACAAAGTAAGGAACACAATGTGTCAAGAGAAATACAACCAGGTCTAGCACGAATAGTGGTCTTAAAGGCATTGTACTCATCTGGAAAGCCATTCAAGATGTATAAAACAATGTCTTCATCATCAACCGGTGCACAAGCCAAAGCAAGTTGATCTGCGATGGTCTTAAACTCACTTAGATAGGCATCCATGTTTAAGCCTTTCTTGGTGAGATGAGTCATCTTGTTCTTGAGTTGATGAATATGCGACCGAGACAGAGAAGTGAATCAAGATTGAAGAGCGATGCATACCTCACAGCTTGTTTTACAATGAAAAACTGAAGTGAAGATGACTGGAGACAAAGTAGCTGTGATGCAACTGAGGAGATGAGCATCTATACACATCCATTTTTCATACTCAAGATTTGAGACCTCCTGATTTGCAGAATCAACTATCACAGATGGAGGACAAACCTGTGATCCATCCACAAAACCAAAGAGTTTTGTTGCACGCAATATATTCTACACTTGATTCTTCCAAACTATATAGTTTGTAGAATCTAATTTCACAGTCACGAAGGAACTGAGATTAGAGATGAGCAAAGAAAGATTAGAAGGAATTGATGATGATGATGATAGATTGGCCATGAAAGAAGTGTGAGCTTTAAAGATCGTTTGAAGATATTTAGAAGATCTTTGAAGATATGAGGATCAGTACTCGTTAGAGTTTCGTTGCTCTAATACCATAAAGAAGAACTTGATTCATTTCATTCAATAATCCATCAACAGATGTTTACACTGTATTTATAAAGATACAAATCTAACTAACTAACTAACTGACTAACTATAGTTACACTTTAACTAACTAACTGACTAACTATAGTTACACTTTAACTAGAGTTCTAATAACTCATCTAACTGTCTAACTATCTAACCAGCCTTAGCAGAGGAAGCCATGTACTGTGGCTTGAGCTGTGAGGCAGCTGTGGTTTGAGACTTGAGCTTTAGCTGTGATGAATAAGTTGGATTATTCTCAATAGTCTTAACAAATTTATCTCATTGGATTTTTGAAAAATAGGACCTTGGACAATAAATTTTTTCAAGTCTTAGATGGCGGGCAACCTGGCCTAATATTTAAGCCACCTCTAAGAATTTGTGTTAGTATTGTGAGAGTTACATCCCTCAAGTCAATAATCTTTTGTAACTCACTAGGGAAGTGGGGTGTATGAAATGTTCCATGCCCAAGCCCAGGCCCACCGGCCCGTCCAAGGCCCGAATATTCTATGCGCCTGGGCCTGGGTCAAATTTTTTGGCTCGGCCCGAATTTTGGCAGGAACCCGCGATGCCCAACATGAGCAGGACCGAGTAGGCCGGGCCAAGCCAAATTTGCACCCCTAGATCAAACTAATATTCAATTATAAGAAACTATCCAATTCCACCCTTGGGACAATTAGTCCCCTCCGAAATGTCTTTCCTTCACGATAAAAAATAAAATTTCAAAACTTATGCAATTTTTATCTCTCTAATCAAACAACTCTATTATGTATAATCCTATCTATCCATAGTATTAAACAAAAAATATGTGAAACCTATGGTGTTACTTATTCTCCTATTCCCTAATCCTATCTCCAAAACAAAGATGCCCTTTAGATAGGACATAATAATCCTAGGATATAGATAGTTAATAAATGTGGAATTTTATTTATACAATATATATTTAAAACCAAGTCTGAGCATCCACAAAAGCAACAATTAAATGTGATGATGGAGGGGGGGAAATTATCAGCAAAAATAAAATTTAATGATGAAAAACATATGAGTACAACAGTGGTACATCACAAGAACATCAATAAGCACCTAAAGAACAAAAGTTGGTAAGAAAGGAAATTAGCAAGACACCAACGCAACACTCCAACAAAACATAGCACCTGGGACCCAATTCAAACCAGCAAAAAGCTGAGTCTCAGAGAACAAAATCCTTAAAATGGAAAAATTAGATAACCAAAGCCACATGCAACAATGAAAGGTAAAAAAAACATTGCAAGTACATTAAAATCATAATTATCCATCTATCACTTATTACAAGATACTAGAGAACATAATGATTGTATGAAGGTGAGTCCAAGGAGAATAGCAACCACAATAATAGATAAGACATGGCAGGGAATATTGCAGTAGTTATGCCTCAAGGTTGCCTTCCACTTGTGGCTACGAATTTTATAGTAGTCATTTAACTCTTTATGAAGTTTAGTAAAATAATATGCATTTGTGTCCAAGATAACTTCTTTGCCAAGTCCGTTAAAGAGATTTGACACATCATTGTTGTCACTTAGCCAATTCTCAATAACTTTGGCTTTAACAAGTAACTCGACATCCTTGGAAGTGTTGATGAGGTAAACCCAAATCACAGTGTAATCAGTCACAAACTTAACTTCACAATGACATTGCTCATAGGCAATAATGTTTCTTAGCATACATTCTGTCGAATCATATATTTTTTCCTGTGGGATTTCCAAAACATTGCCGCTAAATTTTATGTCAAATAAACTTTTTCTTGAACTTACCTTAAACTTCACTCCAGCCTCATGAAGCTCTTTTGCACTTAGTGTAAATTCAATTTTCCTTTTAGTATGTTGCAAACTTTTTCTTGGTATGAGACAACTTCTTAGGAAATCAAGAAAATGTTTTATTTCTAAGGGGTTAATATCCTGTAGAACTAGACGTTCTTGTATTTTGTTTGAATTAAGAAACCAATGAAGGATGAGACAAATAAAGGGGTAGGACAAGGACTCATTTTCGTTACAGACCAAGTTTATATTGGTCATTTCGAAAAGATCTTGGAGAACAAAAAATGGAAGTTGATTTTCAAGCAATAACAAAACTTGGCTTATATCATTAATCATCCATGGTTTCCTAAATATCCAATCATTTGGAGTTATTAGATCGTCAAACCAGTACCTCAATAGGACTTCAGTGATAAATGCAGCATCCACAAGAATAATTTCCAAAAATTTATCGCTGTTGAGGCTGATTGTTTTTGCATAATATCC
This sequence comes from Camellia lanceoleosa, assembly GCA_025200525.1. Classification (NCBI taxonomy): domain Eukaryota; kingdom Viridiplantae; phylum Streptophyta; class Magnoliopsida; order Ericales; family Theaceae; genus Camellia; species Camellia lanceoleosa. The sequence continues at coordinate 120,068,411 of CM045769.1, read as the reverse complement.
GCAAATTCTTCATTTTCCTCCATAAACTTAACTAATTCCTCCAAACTCTTTTGAGTCTGTTGCATGAAATAGTTGAAGTACCTCCACTTGTGGTCTTCCATGTCTTCTAGGCCTTCTTTGCCATGGTGAAGCGGCCCAATTGAGACTCTAAAAGGATTATAGGCCTCTTCATTGATGTTTCGAAATTTGTTGGGAACTTTATATATACATGTTAGCAAAAATCTGATTTGGGTCAAATCGACAGAAGAGATTCAATAGAGAAACCAAAATTTTACAAACAACAAACAAATCAAGCAATTGCAGTTGGTGTCTTATGTCTTGACAAATTCAATGACTTCTTTGAAAGTTGTAATGTGAAGAAACAAATACAAACACACTAAAATTGGTAATAAAATTGAAACTTGTTACCCAATTGCATTAATCAAACAACAAGCACAATTTTTGTTACACTATCAACAGGAATAAGAAAGGTTACAAGAACCGAATCTAACTGCTCAAAGTTACTCCTAAATTTAGGTAATCTACTCCTAAGTTAAGATAGACTACTCCTAGATAAAGAACTCTCATGAGTTTGATGTTTTGTTGATGCTTTTCTCTTGTATCTTCCTTGGCCTTTTATAGGTATATTTTCAAACGAAAACTGCCTAAAGCAGTTCTTCAAAACAGTTATTCAATAAATGAAAAACCAACCCATAATTCCTTGAATCAATCCACATTCTTAGTATAAAGTCACACGTTCATCTTTCAACTTGTCACCAAGGAGTGCCTCTCCATGTTCCACTTTTCTTTCCTTGGTGCTATGACCCACTATACTTTGAATCACCTCCTTCAGTTTATGTGACGCCCCAAATTTTGATAATATAATACAACAATACACCGGGGTTTAACTAGCAGACACACATCATTTTTAAGCACAAAATACAGATAATTACATTAAAAGAAAATATTAGTTACAGATAAAATTCTTCAAATCTTTAAATACAGATCAGTTCCTTGATACGAAAAGATTACCCAAAATACAAGAAATATAAAATCTAATCTCTAAGGAAACAATGGTTCCACAAAGCTTTTAGGGGTTCCGTTCTAGGTGTAAAACTCACCTTCACCTGGCATAAAACGCCATGAGCTTGGAATGCCCAGTAAACACACACACCCTGACCCTTTTCCCATTCCAAATACACAAGTAATATAACGACACGATCATAACATATAGCGAAAGCAATAATTAAGAAGAGCTTATAATTAAATTTCAGTTATCATGAATAATAATCAATTGTAGTTAGTTCTAGGCAACTCCCCGCGGAATACCGTTCCTACCCAACCACTAACACTGGCCACGGGCAATTCTGACTCCTTCTTGGTTAATACAATACCAATGCATCGCTTACCGCATAACCACCCGTGCATCGCTTACCGCACAATTACCAATGATGCCCACGCACCTAGGTTACATACCCAAGTGGTGACATCACGGTCTGCCCCAAGGAAACGGGCTTCCAGGGATACTCTCCCTGCGTGAGACCTTCACTGCCACCCTTATGCCTTACATTTTCGTTAAGCAGCCAGAATACCTCCCGTGCCATGTTAGGATTCGAAAGCACACTTGCGCAATACTTCACAAGAATGGAACACATTCTACTATATCATACTCTTGAATCCATCATTCATTATCTCATAAAATTTAATACAGTGATCGCAACCCATTACCATCTCATTTGATTTCCCCTTTATTAAGTGCATTATGTTCTCAGTTATAGCAAAGCATGGTCAGTGTAATTATGAATCCAAACTAAACAACAAGTAATTTATTCATGGTAAAGAAAATTCACAATTTATCACAGATTACATATCAAGACTAAGACATTCAAGAAACATAGAATATAAGAGTTGAAAACCAAATAAGAGCATATTAACACAAATTTTCATATTTTCAGATTTGAACTAGTTTGAAAATAATTATGAAAAAATACTTTTATTGGCCCTAAGTACCTGGCCTCATGTGAGTTTTTAGATAAATAAGTCTAGTTTCAAACTCAATTTACGAAAGTAGGATAGGTATTTTAGATTTTAAGATAATTCAGAATTACCAAGATCTGTCCAGATTCGTTGACCGTTACGCAAATCGGTTTTTCTCTCAAACCCCTCACTCTCTTGAGTTCAAACAAATTTTAGTTAAAATATAACACCAAGATTAAGATTTTGACATAAAATTGGACTCAAGATTATTTCTCTAGAATTTTATAAAAATAGAGAAAGTTGACTGTTTTTCTGGTTCTGTGAGTAACAAACTTAGAAAAATTGTTTAGGTTATAAAAATACATCCTTAGGTCCTATCAAAATTACCACTTACTCTAGACATACCAAATATTAGACCATAAAAACAGATTTTGAGTTTATGGAGTTTTGATAGGAAAATAAATTCAAGAGAGGGAAAAGATTTGCTGCTGAAAATTTAAGAAAGAAAGAGAAGCACACCATTTCTTGATTAATACACATTTATACAAGAGTGTAAGCCTAGACTACAACAAATATATACAAACAGCATGTATTAGGAGAGGAAAAACAAGTGGTAAGAGAACTTGAGAGAAAATGTGATGTATGCTTACCTTTGTTGTACAAGACTCAACACAATTCTTATTTTTCTTCTTCTCTTCTCTATCTCTCTCTCTTCCTCTCTCTTTTTTTTCCAAGATCTCTCTCTCTCTCACTCCTCTAGTGCATGGCTGAAAATGTGTAAAATGAGGGAGAAGAAGTGTGCATATATAGAGAAGGATTGGGAAGTTACTTAGGGACTAAGTTCCCTAAGTGCAAATTGTCAAAGTTGCCATTATGGCCCTTTCATCCATCACATGGTCAACAACTTGGGCTACAAGACATATATATATATATATATATATGAGATATTTGTATTTATAAACATAAAATAATAGGCACAAGTACATTAATTAATAAAATATTACAATTAAGGGTTGTAATGAAATAAAATAGAAGTATATAGGGACCAAGTCTAAATTTATGAAACCTTGATATATGTTATTAATATACTAACATTAGAAAACAGTTAAAATAATAAATTCGGGTCCCGTTAAATTAAAGCGCAAAGAAGGGTGAGAAACCAAGCGAAAACGACATTACCGGGAATTAAGATTTTAAAGTGATTAATCTATAATTATAGGGTCTAATAATTAATAATAGGGTTTTAAAGGTAATTATTATTTTACAGGATCGATTAGGGTTTACTCGAATTAATCCGCGATGCTTCCTGATTCTAGGGTTTAAAACGCAATTAAGTGAAAATTTAAGGGTTTTATTGAAATAAACTCAAGGTTGGGGATTTAATGGTAATTACAAAAATTAGGATCTCTACAGTTTACAAGCCCCATGTTGTTCCAAAGCCATGATGCTATGATCCATATTGTCATTTTCCTCTCGCGCAAGCTTAGGAACAATGCTAGCAATAATAATAATAATAATAATAATAATAAAATATAATTATAGCTATTGTAAATTTTTAAAGATGGTCAAGATTGGAATTGACAGACCAAAACCGACAAACCACAATCAATGAAATTAGATTTGGCCATAATTGACAAGCCACAATCAATTAAACGAGACTTGGCCATAATCAACAAATCGTAATCGACAAAAGATTATTTTTTGGTATCAACAATACAACAATTAGGGGATGGACAAGATAACTTAGCTAAATTCTCCCTAATAGATTTCACTAGTATCTCCACATCAATTGAAGCATCGCCATTTCTGCTAGTAGTTCCATGTCTTGATATGCCAAAATTTTCCATTCTTAAATGTAATGGGTTTATGTGATTATCTGGCAACAAGATAGACTTCCATTTGAATTTAGCACCAAATTATAAATTAAAATAACTATTTAGCTACTATTAGGCACTATTAGCCTCTCAAGTGCTAAACGTGTTTTTATGCTCAAGTCATGTTATGATTTGGGGCAATGATAAATGTCAATTGTACTCCATAATTTTTTTTTTTTTTTTTTTTGATCGGAAAAAAAGGGGATCTGAGGTGTCATCACGTCCCCTGTGGGCCCTAACCCCGGGGTAACCGGTTGCCAGCTAGGAATTAACCCCCACCATGTGGGGGACCCACCACCAGGGCACTGTGTGGAGCTCACCGACGCACTGCAGGCCGCCGAGGGTTCGAACCGGAGTACAGAGGGGGGGTCCCCAAGGGTACACTTCCACACTCCCCCCAGGATTCGACCCTGGGTCAACCTGAAATGACCAGGTGCTTTCTCCACCAGGCCACCACCCCTGGTGGTAATTGTACTCCATAATTGATAGGAAGTTATTTGAAGGTTTTTTAGTATTGTCTAATGCTTATGAATGTCACATGATTGTGCGGGACTTGTCCCTAAATGTAAGAAATTATGTAATTGTATGGCTTCTAAGAGTATTGGATAATGTTCCAAGGTCAACAAATAATTTTTGGTATACGATTAGTTTTTTAAGTGTTAATGAACGGACCTGATTTCATGAGTTGGTGTAATTTTTAAAATTATAAAAATAAGATCACAGTTGATGTAAGTATACTAATACCTAATCAAATTATATGAAATAGGGAAAAAAATAAAAAAATATATAATGGAATTCCCATCAAGTTGGAATATTTAGGTAAAGTTACATTAAACCCAAGGGCAACCCCTATGGCCCGTTTGTTTTGGCAGATAGAGAGGGGATTGAGATTGAGATAGAGGTGAAATCTACTAATATTGTGTTTATTTTAGGAGATGGAGAGGGATTGGGATGGGCCTCTGGATTAGGATAGGCCTTGGAGGGGAGATTGAGATAGAGGAAGCGAAAGCGGAGGCGGAGGCGGAGGCGGAGGCGGTATTAGTATTTAGTCCTCCGGCTTAGTTTTTTTTTTTTTTTTAACATGTTAGCCATTTTTTTTTGTTTTTTGAACATTAATGTTTAATGTTTTTGTTAAGTAAAAATCATAGTTTTATTTGTTTTAATATTTTATATTTCTTTTATAGGGTAATAATTTAACATTCCCCACATTAACAACTATCATCAAAATAAACATAATTTTACTTAATCTCCTCACTAACAATCTCCTTACTAATTAACAATCTCCGCACTATTAATTCTTTTCATTCTACTTCTAAAAACAAATGAGACCTATATACCCACAACTATCCCTCCCCACCACCCAACTTAAATTAAAGCATATCATATTTACAAACATATTTAATTACTTGAGCCAGCAAACAAATCTTTAATTTTTATTTTTTATTTAATATATATTTATAAAGACAAATAAACAAGAAAAAAATTATAAATCAGTGGAACAGTGGAACAATAGTTACACTACTAAGACCATCTCCAACGCTGTACCAAATCTGATATTAAATTTGAATTTTGATGAAAATGATACTGTTCATGGCTCCAACCGTTCACCAAAGCTGGCACCAAAATGAGATTTCACCAAATCTTTCATCAGATCGACGAGGAAATAATGAATTCATCAAAACACTGTTCCAGACCGTTGGAGAGGAAGACCCGGTCGACCAACCGTTTGCCCGGTCGGTTGACCAACCGGTCAACCCGTAAAAGGTTCAAACAGTTCAGCAAAAAATAGCTAAAATTCAAAAAAAAAAAAAAAAAATTTTTTTTGCCTAACCGGTCGACCGGCCGGTCGACCACCCGGTCGTCCCGAAAAAAGTTCAAAAAGTTCAAAAAAAAAGTTCAAAAAATTCAAAAATAAAAAAATAAAAAAATTTTTGGGCTAACCGGTCAACCGGCCGGTTGACCACCCGGTTGTCCCGGGACACATTTGGTGAAAAGTGAACCGTTGGAGCATCTGTTAAAAAATTTGGTGAAATGAGTCATTTTTTATTCAAATTTGATGAAAAATTTGAGTCATCGTTGGAGATGCTCTAATAGAATCTTTTTTTGGACGACTTGATACACAAGAAGAACTTGCACCATGCACAAAAAAAGATTTGCACTATGCACACAAGAAACTTCCATTATGATATACTTTTTTCTTAGAGGGGATTAGGTTGAGAGCTTCTCACTAGAATCTAGAGAGAGAAAGCTCCCTCCGTTGTTACCCATGGTGTTTTGAGGGTTCCTTATCAGATTTTTTCTGTCTAGTTTGGGTGGTCCTGTGTGTTGTTCTGAATCTGGTCTTTTTTGTCCAGTTTAGAAGGGTTTTAAGTGTTGTGGGTCGTTGCTGTTTTGGGTGGTGCTCTGTGTGCTGCCCACCGGAATTATTTGGTGCTCTGTTTAGGCTGGGGTTGATCTCGGTTTGGGTGTTCAAGCGTTGCCTGCTAGACTGCTTACGAAGATGGTGCTGGTCTCGGTTTGCTCCGGCGTCGGTTTCAAGCCTTATTCTTCCCTGGCGGTGTGTGCATGGTTCAAGGAGTAAGATGTTCTTTGGTACTGCAGTTGTTGCCTTTTTTGGTAGCCTATTGTAGGCGGTGCTGGTTGTGTGGTCTCATGACAGTTGTGTTCGTGCCCAGGTTATTTTTGATCGGGGTATGTGGTGTTTCTTCCATGTGTCTATTCCATGGAGCAATTTATCAAGGTTGCGGGATAGCTACAGTTTGGCGAGCGAGTTTGACGGTCTGGTTGTTACGACCTGAGATGATTACGGATTATTAAGGTGGTGGTCTCTCAGAGGTCGCCGGTGATTTCTTCAGAGGTTATTGTGCAAGTTTCTCTGGTACGGAATTCTATTCCAATGCCGGATTGTCGTTGTTGCTTGGGTTTAGGAGCTCCGTTTGTTTACCGGCGAAGATCCAAGCTTGTCGAAGGTGGTTGAGTTTTTTGGTTTACAATTTGATGAACAGGTTGCTGCTTACACGCAACTGTTGGCGCCTGCAATGGTCATTGGGAGTTGACCCATTTGGGGCAGTGTGATCAGGTGCAAAGCTGCTTGCTTGTGCTATCACCCACGTTTTGTTCTGATCTAGGACAACACGTGGGTATGGAGGGGATATTTTTATTGGATATATGAAAAGTGTATATACAAGTGGGTGGTAAGTGGGCCTACTTTTTGTTCAAACCAGCACACGGTTTGTGTTTGGGGGCGTGTTTTGAGTTGGTGTGTTAGTCGTACGTGGCCCACGGCTGGCCAACTTTTTGAGTGGGAATCGTTTAATGCCCACGGTTTTTTCTCTGCCAAACAGTGGGATATCTATTTTTGTGGGCTTTTTGTCTCACTTGAGTTGTGTGGATATTACATTAGTGGCCCAATTTTTTGGAATTCATTCATATATTTTAAAGTGGGTCCACTAATGAGGTTTTGAGATTTCTACTTGTTGGGTTACTGAGTGGTACACATTGGTTATTGTCTATCTGATTACGTGCTCCTCAAGTGACTCTATATGACGTTGGTCTTGTGTCATTTCAACCAAGAGGGATTGGAGAGTCACAGCGTTGGGGAATTGTGGTTCGACGATTGGTTGATTTAGGGACTGGGAGATGGGTGGTTACTTGTTGTCTCCTATTTTCATGTGATCTATCCTGACTGATCTTTAAGTCGCTCGTGACATGGAGTGTTGAGGACATTGCCGTGGGGTTTGAGATTTTGTGATCAGCAAATGATAGGACTGGGAATGTGGTGATTGCTGTCATGATGGTGATAGGCCTTGATTGTGTGTGCTACTAGTGGTTGTTGGTGTTCTATTTTGTTTTGCGTGTTTCAGCAGTTTCACGTAGTTTATGTGGTCTCTCTTTGTATACTTGCCCATATATTTTTCCCAAGTTTTCATCTACTATCTTTGATGGTAGAGGTTTCTTGGGAACAAAAAAAAGATTTATGGGCAATTTTGAGTTTTATTTATGTGTTCTTTGGTTGGGTACCCTGCAATTGCAGGAATTGTTTACTTAGGTATTTTTCTTATTTATTAGTCGTCCCCCTTCTTTGGGAGGCGAAGCGAGATTTTATGTATTACCTGGGACATGGCCCTTGTAAGGGTTGGTTTGGCATACCCTATATAATTCATCTTTTTATTTTTTTATTTTTTTCATCACATCACTTCTCTATTTTTCTGTACATTTTTTCATAAAAAGACAAAAAGTATACTTATTTAAATCATCCCAAATAATTTTTAAATGTGTAAACGTTGTTTTTAATTTATGACTTACCTATCCAAAAAAAAACTTACATTATAAAAATGAAAATATTTTTTTACTGCTCCACTCAAACACAATTTCTTCAATAAACAAAAGCAAAATAAGAAAGAAATGGGAGACATTATAAACAAGACTAATGATAAATCATTTCGGTTAACATCTAAAAGAAGAACTTGGACCATATCTAGCTAATGGGAGATATTCACCGAAAAAAATAACAAATTTTCTAAATAGTAAGGAGAGAGGGCTCCTCAAGGTTGAAAAGAAAAAAAATAAAAATAAAAAATAGTTTACCTTTCCCTTCTCTTCCCTTCCCTTTCCTAACATGGCTCTAGGTGATGGATACATTTCATCGACTGGTTTTAACAATCTATTTTTATTTTTTGAAAAAACAACTGTGATTAGTGCCTCGAAATTGGAGGCACTAATGTCCCTAATTTCCATATAAGGCAAAAAAAAAGAAAAAAAAAACAGTTACTCAAATTAGAAATTAGGGGCATTAGTGCCCATTTTTTTAGTGTCACAAAACATTTTTGTTGAAAAAATAGTAATTGATTTGATGAAAACAAATAACAAAAAGATATTTTCACTTAAAAAAACGAAAATCATATGAAATGAATAAATATCTTTGATTTTTTCAATTTTTTCTTTTTGATTTGATTCATATAAGATCAAATACAACACATAATCAATACAAAGAAACTCTTGAAGTGGGAGAGAAAATTAGAATAAATTTTTCACTTTTTTTTTTTATTTGATTCATATAAGATTAAATACAACACATAATCAATACAAAGAAACTCTTAAAGCGGGTGAGAAATCCCAATAAATACACGGTAACACTTGTGAGGAGATTCGAATCACTAACGATGCAAAAATTCTGACTAATCAAACTAGTGCCATTGGTTTTTTTCACTTTTTCAAAATCTAGTTTTTAGTTGTTTTTTTAATTTTTTTTTATAAAAAGTAAAAAATAAAAAAGCAGAAAATATATTTTAAAAACAATCAAACAGAATGAGTGGTTGTTTTTTTGGCGCCATTCATTTTTTTTTTATTTTTTTTGGTAATAAATTCGATAAAATAAATTAAATTAAATAGGTTATGAATATCTCATCAATCTGTTTTTGTGTGTGAATGATATACACGAAAAATTATTAAAAAAATAAATTGTTTGAATTATAAAAATAAAACCATTTGTTCAAAAAAATACAAAAATAAAATCCGTAGTGAGTCTCACAATCCTGGACTGCAGGGAGCCCAGTCCTAAAAAAGGGGTAAATTACACTTACAACCCCTGAGATTTGGGTTTAATACATATCACCTTCTGACTTTTGGAAAATTACACTAATCCCTTTGTCATTGTAATTATTTAGACGGAATGAAAATATTGAATTCATGCACTCTCTTTTTTCTTGCTTTGCTTTGCTTTGCTTTACTTCCTTTGTTTGTTTGTTTGTTTGTTTTTTATTTTTATTTTTTCTTTCTTTTGCTTTATTTTTTTTTTCAATGTAATTTCTTCTGTTTTTCTACTAGAAGTTGTTATTTTTTATATAAACAGGGAGATTTGTAAAATGAGAATATTGTTGGGTGGTCTTGGGCCTCTCTCAACCCCAAAAGCTAGCTCAAGAGGTGAGGCTTTCCCTCACACTTATAAACTGACCACCAGCCCCTTCCACAACCGATGTGGGATAACCCCAACAATCTCCCCCTCACACATCGGGCCCTAGGTCGGAGCAGCGACAACCTGTTTCTCCCGTGGACTATTGGGCTGAGACTTGTTGGTAAACCTGGGCTCTGATACCAGTGTTGGGTGGTCTTGGGGCTCTGATACCGGTTGGTTGTCCACTTGCAGGTCACTTCAAGCTTAGTTCGAATCAATGTCCTACAAGTGAGAAAGACAAAGAAGAGATGTTGAAAGTTCCTTATGCTTCAGCAGTTGGTTCTTTGATGTACGCCATGGTTTGTACAAGGCCGGATATTGCTCACGCAGTTGGTGTGGTGAGTCGTTTTCTCTCTAATCCGGGTAAAGAACATTGGGTAGCGGTAAAATGGATTCTAAGATATCTTCGAGGGACTTCGAAGGTGTGTTTGTGTTTTGGGGATGGTAAGCCGATGCTTGATGGGTTCACAGATTCTGACATGGCTGGTGATGTTGATTCTAGAAAATTTACTTCGGGGTATTTGATGACTTTTGCAGGGGGAGCTGTGGCATGGCAATCTAAATTACAAAAATGTGTTGCTCTCTCAACTACCGAAACTGAATTTATTGCCATTACAGAAGCTTGCAAAGAAGATTTATGGTTGAAGAAATTTTTGTAAGAGTTGGGTTTGAAGCAAGAAAAGTATGTGCTTTATTCACTTGAGTAAAAATTCTACCTTTCATTCGAGATCGAAACACATTGATGTGAGATACCATTGGATTCATGATGTGTTAGATTCGAAATTGTTGCAACTCGAAAAGGTTCACACAGATGATAATATTTCAGATATGTTGACAAAGACTTTGTCGAGGGACAAACATTTAAAGTGTCGAACTTTGGCGGGTATGGTTGATGTCTCCACCTAAGTCGGTAGGGGGAGAATTGTTGGGATATCCTTATTGGAGTGTGGGACCCAATTGGTTTTGATTACAAAACCCTAGATTCACAATAGGGTTTTGTAATCAAATCCTAATTGTATCTAAATTGGATTGGGCCTCCACAAATATAATATATAAAAATATATTATACTAAACCAAGCCCAATTAAAACTCTTTTTCCAAAACCAATTGGGTCCCACACTCCAATAAGGAGGGCTCTGATACCAGTGTTGGGTGGTCTTGGGCCTCTCTCAACCCCAAAAGCTAGCTCAAGAGGTGAGGCTTTCCCTCACACTTATAAACTGACCACCAGCCCCTTCCACAACCGATGTGGGATAACCCCAACAAATATTAGCCACAGGGGTGAGAATGTAATTTTCAGAACGTCAAGAAATAATATGTAATTAGATCAAATCTCTGAGGGTGTCAATGTAAATTATCCTTAAAAAAAATAGAAAGAGATAAACGTAGAGAGAAAAAAAAATAGAGAGAGACCAACTAGCAAACTTTTTGGGCGCCGTTGATATTCTTCTAGTAGTTGGAATTGGATTTGTTTCCCTCAAGTACCTTTCATTTATTCATATTGTATATACTAGCATATCACATATCTTATGTATGGGATAAAATAATATATTATTTATTAAAAATATAATAATTATATTTAATTTTTTTATATTTTATCTCTCTTAAATAAAATTTTATATATAAGTTTAAATGTTCCTTTACTATAATATATAGTATAGATAGATTAAAATTATTGTATTGACAATTAATAATCAAAATTATGCTTTGTTATAAAAAAAAAATTAAAAACAAATTAACATAATTCTAATACTTCACTATTTAGAATAAAAATATATGACATTACAAGAAAAAGTGGGCTTAAAAGACGGAACTTTTTTGCGACGGCACATTTGCCGTAGCAAAAAGTGACTTTTTGCGACGACACAACTTGCTGTCGCAAAAAATGTGAGTTTTTGAGACAGCACAACTTGCTGTCACAAAAAATAGAGTATTTGCGATGGCGTAAAATCTGTCATGAAAAGGAGAGTATTTACTTGACGTAAATTGTTGTCGCAAAAAATTAGAGTATTTTGCACGGCAGATTGCCGTAAAAAAAAAAAAAAAAAAGATAAAGTTTTTTGCGACTGTAATAGGTGATGTTGCAAAAATATATATATATATATATTGTGGCTTTGAGACGGTTTCATATATATATAGTCACAAAATGGTTTAAATAAATGCAACGGTATTTTTCTGTCACAAAAAAAAAAAAAATTAAAAAAAAAACAACGTCGTCTTACTCTTTTGATATAACATTTCTCTTTTCACCTATTTTTTCATCTTCCTGTCTCTCTGTCTCTATCTCTCTTCTCTTTATCTCTCTCACTCATCACTCTTCTCTGTCTGTCTCTCTCTGTTTCTCTCTGTATCTCTGTCTCTATCTCTCTTCTCTTTCTCTCTCTCACTCATCACTCTTCTTTGTCTGTCTGTCTCTCTCTATGTCTTTGTCTCTGTCTCTTTTCTCTCTCTCTCTCTCTCTCTCTCTCTCTCTCTCTCACTCATCACTCTTCTCTGTCTGTCTCTCTCTGTTTCTATTTGTATCTCTGTCTCTATCTCTCTTCTCTTTCTCTCTCTCACTCATCACTCTTCTTTGTCTGTCTGTCTCCCTCTATGTCTATGTCTCTGTCTATTTTCTCTCTCTCTCTCTCTCTCTCTCTCTCACTCATCACTCTTCTCTGTCTATCTGTCTGTCTGTCTCTCTCTCTCTCTCTCTCTGTGTCTCTCGCTCATCTTTCTTCACTCTGTCTCTCTTCTCTTTATCTCTATCACTCTCTCGCTCATCTCTCTCTGTCTCTCGCTTATCTCTTTTCGCTCTTTTTCTCTCTCTCTTTGTCTATCTCTTTTCACCCATTTTTCATCTTCATCTCTCTCTTCTCTTTCTCTCTCTCACCCATCACTCTTCTATGTCCATCTGTCTGCTCTCTCTCTCTCTCTCTCTCTTTCTCTCTCACACTCATCTATCTCTTCTCTCATCTCTTTCTCTATCTATCTCTTTCATTCATCTCTTTTCTCTATCTATCTCTTTCATTCATCTCTCTTCTATCTTTCTCTCTCATCTCTCATATCTCATCTCTCTCTGTCTCTCTCGCTCATCTCTCTATCTCTGTCTCTCTCGTTCATATTTCTTCTCTTTATGTCTCTCTCGCTCATCTCTTCTCTCTCTGTCTCTTTTTTTATGTCTCTCTTGTTAATCTCTTTTCTCTTTCTTTCTCTCTCTTTTGTTTATTTCTCGCTCATCTCTTGTTTCTCTCTTTTCTCTCTCTATCTATCTATTTCTCTCTTTGTCTCTCTCTATCTCTTTCTCTCTCTGTCTGCATATCTATTTGGCTATCTGTCTGTCTGTCTGTTTGTCTCTCTCCCCCACTGTGTTCGTCTTGCTCACTCTCTTCCTTATCTCTTCTCTATTTATTGAGCCCCCTCTCGATTTATCGATCCACTACAAGAAAATGCACTTTTAGCGATCAATTTGTCTCTTTCTCGCTCATCACTCTGTCTCTCTCTCTCTCTTCTCTATCTGTCTTTCACTCATCTCTCTCTCTCACCACCCATCTCCTCTACCACATTCACCAGTACTACAAATGTCATTCCACTACCACCACTACTACCACTATTGCCACTCCACCTCTACGACTACCATTATTACCACCTTCGGCACCACTCCACTACCACCACTACTACCACTACTGCCACTACTACTACCATTACCTCTCCTCCACCACCACCGCCACTCCATCTCCTCTACCACTATCACAACTTCACCACTAATCTCTTTCGCCATCACCACCACCACCACCATCACCTCTTGTCCACCACATTCACTACTACTACCACTCCCTCTCCTCTATCACAAAAAATTGGTTCTTGATTTTTAGTAACAAAAAAAAAAAAATGGGCCACAGAAAAATATTTTTCATTAACCAAAAAAATTTAATTTAATTTTAACAGAGAATATTTTTCATTAAAATATTACCCCTACTTCTACCAAATAAAAAAAAAAATCATTAAAATAAAAATGAAACAAATAAATTTTCAACCTTAGTAACTAAAAAAAAAATTCATTAACTACAAAAAAAAAAAAATTATTTTAACAAAAAATAAAGTTTTTTAGCGACGACAACTCCCGTCGCCAAAAAAAAAATAAAAAAAATAAAAAAATTTATATGGTGCGATTTTGTTTAAATATTCATTTATGATGGAATATATAAATAAATAAAAATAAAATAATATGAGGCTTAGCGCTTTTTTTCCATTCCCGCTCGGTTTTCCTTCCTCAACCAAAAATCCCCCATCTCAAAAAACCAAAAATCCCCTTCAACCAAAAATCCCTAATCTCTTCTTACGGCTCTCTCTCTCTCTCTCTCTCTCTCTCTCTCATGACAGACGATTATGACGGCAACGAGCAACATCGGCGGCGTCATGTGGCGGTTGGTGTTGTCTTCCTTATGCTGATGGTAGAGAGCATTGTGGTGGTGGTTGGTTTTGTCCTCCTTATGTTGTTTTTGATCCTCCTCCTCATCCTCCTCGCCTACAAGCCATGGCGCTTCTTTCTCTCTCCCTCCCCTCGCACTTTTGCCATCAAGTCTCAGGTTTTCATTCTTCATTTTCTTTGATCTTAGGTTTTTAGCTTCTTTCTCATTTGCACTATTGATTCAAATGTATTCTGGGTGTTTATCTTGATGTTCGATAAGAGGCATTGGATTTTGCTTCTTTTTTTCTTTTTTTTTCTTTTTTTTTTATTTGACTTTTTTGGCTTTAGCCCCAAATCTTTAGGGTTTAATGATTTGGGTTTGTTTGATTTAGGTCCGATTGAAGGTTTGATTAATAATTGAATGATCCATTTTGTTTGTGTTGCTTGGTTGCTCCTTTGAGGATGACGATGATTTATTGTCTGAAACTTCAAGGGTGTGTCTATTGTTTAGTATTGATCAATTTCTAATGAATTGTTATTATTTAATTCAGGATGAGTCAATTATTTATTTATTTTTCTCAATAGATGATTTGCTTATAGTTTCAATGCTCTCTAATAAATTTAAACTCTTTAGTCGTGTTCACTTAAAATACCTCACATCTAATCTAATATTTGTGAAAGAAAGTTGGGTGCTTTATTTTATTTTATTTTATTTTTTCTGTTCTTGTCTGTTAATGCTTTTATTAATTGGGTGTATACAATGAACCAAATATTGAAGGCTATTGTGCCTGTTTGGCAGAGCTTAATTATAGCTTATTTCAGCTTTCAGCTTAATTTAAGCTATTTTGATATGTTTGGTTTAGCTTATAGCTTATAGCTTATAGCGTTTTGAAAGTCAGAAATCAGCTTATTCTTTGAGTGGGGCAGGAGATGCTTTAAGAATAAGCTGGAAATCAGCTTAAGCTGAAAGTTATAAGCTATAAGCTGTTTAGGCATAAGCTATAAGCACTTTCCCACAGCTCTACCAAACAGGGCTATTGACTTAGTTTTTTAAGGGGGTCAACTGGAAAAGTATTCACCAAGGATGAGCTTAAGACAATTGCTGGAGCTTGCAACACCAGAGATTGCCTAGCTATAACTGACAAAGTATGAACATCAACATCATCTCTCTTATACTTGTCGAGTATTATAATTATTCCACATGACCTGATAGTTATTTTCCTGCTCCTTGTGGCTTTGTTGTATAACAAACTTAGATAATTTTTTATTTTTTATTTTTTTAAAAAGTAACAGACTTAGATAATTTAGTTGTAGCATAACTTGTAAATGAAAAAAATATGTCAAATTCATGGGGTTTCTTAGATATGCACAAACCATAACTATGAAATGAGGACACAAGACTTGCTTCGAGTTTATGTTCTCCGTTTTGAATTGTGTAACACAAGTCCTATGTTGGGTCATCTGTATTGGTGAGTTCCAATTGCATCAAATGAGTGTGAATTTGGCTTAAGAATGAAAAAGAACTGCTGCTGAACATGGTTGGATCCTTGAATATGTACTTGGTGGTTAGATCATGATTTCTGTTGCTAAAGTTGGAGACATTTATTGTTTATGACTAGACGGAGTACATACACACTGTGTTAGAACATAGTTTGTGTTAAGGGAGAAAGATGGACACAGAGATGACTAGTTTGTGTCAATCAATTCATCTTCTTAGAACATCATGCCTCTTCAATGTGCTAATTCCATAATTAGACTTGAGACCTAAACATCATTATTAATAGTGAAGATTTCTTTACTGGTATTGGATTTTTCTCTAATGATTTGCACTATGTTAACATAGGTGTGTCTCTATCAGGTTGGAGAATTGGATGGGCGGTTGCTCCTGCTTATATTGCATCTACAATTAGAAATATCCATACTAAATTAACGGACTCTACTCCAGCACCTTTCCAAGAAGGTGCCTTGACTGCTTTGAGAAGCCCTTTAGAATACTTTGAATCGTTGAGAAGAGTAGGATTTAGAAAGCTCTAATTTGTCAATTTGATTGTATGCAATAGCTTACTCTGATAAAATTTGTACTCATGGTAATACCAATTGTTTTTGTAATGCGTATTTGCATTGGTGCTTAGGATTATAAATCAAGAAGAAATTACACTATCAAGTTGCTTGCTGGTTTGGCTTCCAGGTTCAATTTAAGCCTTAAGGTTCATTTTTTCTATTTGCACAGCTTCCTGAGAATCGTGCGCTATCTAATGTACGTGTCTTCTTTACCTAGTCCATTCATATCAAGAATCCAGTACATGTATATACTATTGTATTTGTTTTTTTGAAATTGGATGAATGACAGCCTATAGTGGTTATTTCTGGAGTTGATTGTGTTTTAGAAGTATTGCCTCTAGGGCATGACAATAGGAACTATCAATCAAGAAACATTTTTGTTCAATATTCTCATCCTCATACAATAGTTTATACAATATTATAAATTGTAATGCATCATATTTTTGGAACTTGCCTTTTCATTTCTTGGTTCAGTTATAGCGCACAATTGTTAAAATTTGATTTTACTTTAAAACAATCGCATTTAGTTCAAGATGATAAAACACTAAAAAAATTTTACTCTAGGCAAATTAGTTTCTTAAGAAACTTGAATTCGAGGTGTTGACGCCCCAAAATCACCAAATGGCGTCGGATTAGCACGAAACTTGGCACACGACCGCTTAGGCACGAGAGACTTGTGAGAGAAGACGAGACTCGAATCATGTTCCCAGTTTGGGAGTTAGAGCTGGATTCCGCTCTAGGCAAACTAGTTCCTTAAGAAATTTGAATTCGAGGTGTTGACGCCCCAAAATCACCAAACGGCATCAGAATAGCACGAAACTTGGCACACACGACCGCCTAGGCACGAGAGACTTGTGAGAGAAGACGGGGCTCAAATTAGGTTCCCGGTTTGAGAGTTAGAGCCAGATTTCGCTCTAGGCAAACTAGTTCCTTAAGAAACTTAAATTCGAGGTGTTGACGCCCCCAAATCCCCAAACGGCATTGGAATAGCACAAAACTTGGCACACACGACCACCTCGACACGAGAGATTTTTGGGAGAAAATGGGGCTCAAGTTGGGTTCCCGGTTTGGGAGCTAGAACTGGATTTCGCTCTAGGCAAACTAGTTCCTTAAGAAATTTGAATTCGAGGTGTTGACGGCCCAAAATCACCAAACGGCGCCGGAATAGCATGAAACTTGGCACACACGACCGCCTAGGCACGAGAGACTTGTGGGAGAATATGGGGCTCGAATCGGGTTTCCGGTTTGGGAGTTAGAGCTGCATTTCGCTCTAGGCAAACTAGTTCCTTAAGAAACTTGAATTCGAGGTGTTGAGGGCCCAAAATCACCAAATGACGTCAGAATAGCACGAAACTTGGCACACACGACCGCCTAGGCACGAGAGACTTGTGGGAGGAGACGGGGCTCGAATCGAGTTCCCGATTTGGGAGTTAGAGCTGGATTTCGCTCTAGGCAAACTAGTTCCTTAAGAAACTTGAATTCGAGGTGTTGATGGCCCAAAATCACCAAACGGCGTCAGAATAGCACGAAACTTGGTACACACAACCGCCAAGGCACGAGAGACTTGTGGGAGAAGACGGGGCTCAAATCGAGTTCCCGATTTGGAAGTTACAGCTGGATTTCGCTCTAGGCAAACTAGTTCCTTAAGAAACTTAAATTCGAGATGTTGACGGCCCAAAATACCAAACGGCGCCGGAATAGCACGAAACTTGGCACACACGACCGCCTAGGCACGAGAGACTTGTGGGAGAAGACGGGGCTCAAATCGAGTTCTCGGTTTGGGAGTTAGAGTCAGATTTCGCTCTAGGCAAACTAGTTCCTTAAGAAACTTAAATTCGAAGTGTTGGCACTCCAAAATCACCAAACGGCATCAGAATAGCACAAACTTGGCACATATGACCGCCTAGGCACGAGAGACTTGTGGGAGAAGACGAGACTCGAATCGGGTTCCCAGTTTGGGAGTTAAAGCCGAATTTCTGTCTAACCAAAATTATTTACTTAATTATCTTTGTAATTATATAGTAATTAAATTTTTATATTTTTTTATAATTAAAATATTAACATATAATTATATTGTCATTAATTATTTTTATTTTTTATTTTCAGATATTTCCCGAGTAGGAGTTTGCTTCTTGTGGAGTGCAGGCGTGTGAAGAATGTGACTAACTTTTGTTTTTGTTACCCACAAAAGAATCATGAGGAAAACTTTTGTTGTTGATTTACGTTATTTTGAATTGTGAACAATATTAAGTATTTAAACATTATATTTGTATTATGCAACATTATGTAGTGGGGTAATTTTGTTGATGTGTTGTTATGAATACAAAAATATTTTTATTATGGATGAATTGTTATTTTTATACTAGAATTTTTATATTATTATGCAATTATTGGCTTCTTTTTTAGTTATTTTTCATTTAATATAGGTAATTTTCATATTTTTAATATATATATATATTTATTTTTTGCGAGGGCACCACGCCGTCTCAAAAAACATTAGAACCAAAAGTATTTTGTTGAAACAAAAAACCTTTTGCGACAGCATTTTTTACCGTCTCAAATAATCTTTAACGACGGCATGTTTTGCTGTCTCAAATAATCTTTAGCGACGGCAGGTATCCCATCGTAATAAAAATCCTTTAGCGACAGCATTTTTTACCGTCTCAAATAACACTTCTAGCAACGGTAAAATAGTTCCGTCACAAAAAATCTCAAGTTTTTACATATTATTGGCGAAACCAGAATTCCGTCGCAAAAGGCAACTTTTGCCATCGCAAAAAAAAGGCGACGGCATGGTGCCGTTGCTAAAGGGTTTTAGCAACGCCCTTTGTTGCGACCCCCCATTTGCTGTCGCTAAAAGTCAGTTGCCGTCGCAAAAAAGTATTTGAGACAGCATTATGAGTATTTACGACGGCAAAAGTCAAAATTTTTGTAGTGTGAATTTAAAAAAATTATCATATTGGTTTTTGAAAGGTAAATAATTAAATAAATTTTAAAAACTTAATGAGTAAGAAATAATTATCGTAACATATAAAATCGTTAAAATCATTATTAAACCAGCAAATCATTTAAACAAAAACAGTTTAGCTTAATCAGTTAGGTCAAAAGACCAACCAGCTTACATAAAAATTAATTAATTAAAAATTTTAAATTTTATTTTATAAAAATTTAAACTATCACTAAATATGGAAAGCAATCTGTTAATTTAAATTTAAAATCGACACAATATAAATTTAAAATTATAATAATCTATCTCATAATTTATAAATTTTAAATACAAATTTAAAATTATCACAATTATCTCATTATTTTTGTATTGAGGAGTAGTAAAAGTGACGTTGAGATTATCGATATATCTATATATTTTATAAAAGAATACTTTTAAAGAAAGATATTATGAGAATTTCAAAATTCCAAACAAAATTATTTTTAAAATCAAAACCTCTATGTTGAATTATAAAATAAAAGTTAAGTTAAAGTTAGACAATTAGGATTTTCTTAATCATTTAAAATTAAGAAAATCAAAAAAGTTAGTATGAAATATTGATCATAAGAGTTCTCACTAAAAATCTCATTTTGCTTATATAAATAGGAGTATAAGATTCGCTTTATGTAAGTGAAACGATTCACTTTTTTTTTTTTTTCTCGATGTGGAATTATAAAATAAAAGTTAAATAAAAGCTAGCCAATGAGATTTTCTTAGTTGTTTAAAAGTTAACAATTGTTTGGGCATAAAGTTTATTTCAAATCAAGCAATTTTAACCATTTAATCTTTAATTAGGTCAATATTTAATTTATTTCGAATCAAACAAATTTAACCAATATATTTGATAAAATCACTAAAATTGCAGTTAAACTATGGAATCAGTCAAACCGAAAACGATTTATCCTATCGGCTAGGTCAAACGACCAACCAACTTATACAAAAGTTCATTAATTAAAACTTTTAAATTTCATTTTAATTTTAAAATTTAAATCATCTTGAAATGAAACATGCACAATACTATAATATTAAATGAGAGTATAAAATTCACTTTATATAAGTGAAACAACTCATTTTTCTTTCTTTTCTCGATGTGAGATTGTAAAATAAAAGTTAAATAGAAGCTAACCAATAGAGATTTTCTTAATTGTTTGAAATTAAGAAAAAAAAAATGTATTGATTATAGGGTTTCTTACTAAAAATCTTCTTTTGCTTATATAAATGGAAATATAAGATTCACTTTATATAAGTGAAACAATTCACTTTTTCCTTCTTTTCCCAATGTGAGATTATAAAATAAAAATTAAATAAAAGCTAGCCAATGAGGATTTTCTTAATTGTTTAAAATTAAGAAAATTCAATAATTTATATAAATTAGAGCATAAGATTCACTTTATATAAATGAAACAATTCCCTTTTTCCTTTTTTTTCCCAATTTAGCATTATAAAATAAAATGTAAATGGAAGCCAACCAATAGAAATTTTCTTAATTATTTAAAATTAAGAAAATTCAATAATTTTAGAATGAAGGCTTGGAGCTTCTCGAATGTTTCTCCTTCAAAACTCCTTTTATAAGATTCACTTTATATAAGTAAAATAACTCCATTTTTCTTTCTTTTCTCGATGTGAGATTGCGATTATTTCAAAGTTAAATATTATGGGAGTTTCAAAATCTCATACAAAATTATTTTTAAAAACAAAACATCTATGTGAGATTGTAAAATAAAAGTTAAATAGAAGTTAGCTAATGGAGATTTTCTTAATTGTTTAAAATTAAGAAAATCAAAAAAATGAGTTTGTGATATTGATCATACGGTTTTTCACTAAAAATCTCATTTTGCTTATATAAATGGGAGAATAATTTTCACTTTATGTAAATGAAACAATTCACTTTTTCTTTCTATTTCCGATGTGAGATTATAAATAAAAAGTAAATGAAAGCTAACTAATAAGAATTTTCTTAATTGTTTAAAATTAAGAAAATTCAATGATTTTAGAATAAGGGTTTGAAACTACTAGAAGGCTTCTCTCTAAAAATCACATTCTCTTTATATAATACTAGCCTATCACCCGTGTTATACACGAGATAATTATATATATTTATATTTATTTTAATTTTTTAATATATAAATTATGTTTTTTAAGATTTTTTATAAAAATAATTTAACAATCTTATCACTAACCATAGTGTACAGGAAAAATTAAAAAAGCTACTGCAGTAGCTATGCATGGGCTGTATTTATAATTATTTGTATAAGTGGATTTTAAATGCTAATCAGGAATTTTGACCAAATCAATAAATGTAGGCATGTGGATTGGAAAAAGTTAATAAATGCTGATCAGAGAATTTTGATCAAATCAATAAATACTGAGGTTTTTTTTTTAAATTAAAAATTTAGAAAATTAAGATTGAGATATTGGAGCTCCCACAAGGGCTTTTCAAGAAATATTTTTTATGCTTGTTCTTAATGAATTAAAGTGTTATTATGAGGAATAATAATCATATGTGTTGGATTTCAAAGAATTTTTTTTATGCTTGTTCTTAATACATTAAAGTGTTATTATGAGGGTAAGACTTGAGGGTTCGGAAAAGTTAATAAATGCTAAGGTTTTTTTTTTTTTTTTTTAATTTTAAATCAAGAAATTTAGATTGAAAGATTGGAGCTCACACAAGACTTAGGGTTAAAAACCCCCTTTTGCTTAATATACAACTAGCCTATCACCCGTGCTATGCACGGGATAATTATAAATATTTATATTTATTATTAATTTTTTTTAATATATAAATTATATTTTTAAAGATTTTTTATAAAAGTAATTTAAGAAGCTTATCACTAACTATAGTGCATATGAGAAATTAATAAGGCTACTGCAGTAATTATGCACAGGCTGTATCTATAATTATTTGTATGAGGAGATTTTAAATACTGATAAGGGATTTTAATCAAATCAATAAATGCAGACATGTGGAAAAACATGTAGATTGAAAAAAGTTAATAAATGTTGATCAGAGGATTTTGACCAAATCAATAAATGTTGAGTTTTTTTTTTTAAAATAAATTTTTTAAAAAAAGGCTACTGCAGTAACTATGCACGGACTGTATCTATAATTATTTGTATGAGGGGATTTTAAATACTAATCAGGGATTTTGATCAAATCAATAAATGCAGACATGTAGAAAGACATGTAGATTGAAAAAAATCAATAAATGCTGATCAGTGGATTTTGACCAAATCAATAAATGCTGAGTTTTTTTTTTTTAAATAAAAAATTTAGAAAATTAAGGTTGGGAAATTAGAGATCATATAAGGCTTGGGATTTAGAAACCCCCTTTTCCTTAATATATAGTATAGATAGATAGATAATATAATATATATATATAGATTATAAGATGAGAGAAGTAAAGTGCTATCTTATTATAATGGATGAGATTTTATAAAAAAAAAACGTGTAGACATGAATTCCCTCCCATTTTATTGTATTTACAATTATCTATATATGTGAATTGTAATTTTTAATTTTTTTTAAATGTCTTCTTTTTTTCCTTTTTTATATTATATTAAAATTTAATATTTTGATAATAATCATATGTGTTAGACTTTTCAAGAAATTAAATGTCTTTTTTTTATTATTATATTATATTAAAGTTTAATATTTTGATAATAATCATACGTGTTGGACTTTTCAAGAAATTTTTTTAATGTTTGTTCTTAATGCATTAAAGTGTTATTATGAGGGTTAATAATCATATGTGTTGGGATTTTTCAAGGAATTCATATGTGTTGGATTTCAAAGAATTGTTTTTATGCTTGTTCTTAATGTATTAAAGTGTTATTATGAGGGTAAGACTTGGGATTTGGGAAATGTTAATAAATGCTAAGATTTTTTTTTTAAATCAAAAAATCAAGAAATTTAGATTGGGAGATTGGAGCTCCCACAAAACATGGGGTTAAAAACCCCCTTTTGCTTAATATATAGTATAGATAGATAGAAGTATAAATAGATAGATAGATAAATGGATATAGATATAGATAATATAATATAGATAGATAGATGTGTTGAAATTTTCAAGGAATTTTATTTATGCTGGTCTTTAATGCATTAAAGTTTAATTATGAGGGAGTTTTGACCAAATCTCCCAAAAGGCATAGGGATTGGAAGAAATTAATAAATGATGAGGTTTTTTTTTTTTAAATAAAAAAAAAAGAAAATTAGGATTTGGATATTGGAGCTTCCACAAGGCTTGTGGGTTAAAAATCCCATTTTGATTAATATATAGTATAGATATTTTGATAATAATCATATGTGTTGGACTTTTCAAAGAATTAAATGTCTTTTTTTTTTATTATTATATTATATTAAAGTTTAATATTTTGATAATAATCATATGTGTTGGACTTTTTAAGAAATTTTTTTTATGCTTATTCTTAATGCATTAAAGTGTTATTATGAGAGATAATAATCATATGTGTTGGAACTTTTCAAGGAATTCATATGTGTTGGATTTCAAAGAAATTTTTTTTTTTATACTTGTTCTTAATGCATTAAAGGTTATTATGAGGGTAAGACTTGGGAGTTGGGAGAAGTTAATAAATGCTAAGATTTTTTTTTTTAAATAAAAAAATCAAGAAATTTAGATTGGGAGATTGAAACTCCCATAAGGTTTGGGGTTAAAAACCCCTTTTGCTTAATATAGAGTATAGACGTATAGATATATAAATAGATAGATAGATATATCTTTTTATTTTTATTTTTATTTTTGTGTGGTTTCTATTCGGGTATTTTTTTTTCAATTTATTTAAGATGGTGTTGTGGATATCTTTTTTTTTTAATTTAATTTATCTGTGATTTCCATTTGTTTTTAATTATTATTATTTAGGTAAGTTATGATGTGAGTTAGATATGTGATAGACATGTGAGTTTTATTGATTTAAAGTTTATTTAGATAAACTTTAAAGATTTTTTTTTTAGTTTTTTAGTTTTTTTGTTATGTTATAATATAATATATAAAATATAGGTAGATATCTACAACTTTAATAAAAATATTATCCGATTTTTTGGGGAAGAGAAAATGAATGCAAGTTTTAATATATTTTTTTTGAAAATTTGTGAGAGAGATTAGGAGGGAGAGATTATGAAATATTTTTGTTCTTAAATGAATAAATCAGTTAATAGTTTTTTTTTAATCTATTTTGTAAATTAAAAATCAATAATTTTGGAAAATTGATTAATTTGTCCCATTAAGTGATTTAAAATTTTGATAGATATACATAAAAAAAAAAACATAATTATATTATTAAATTAGAATTCAAATTTAGATGTTATATCTTTTTGAGATCTATAGCTAAATTCTTATCTTTTTATATTTTTATTTTTGTGTGTAACCATAGTATATGGGAGAAAAAGAAAAGGGTATAGCAATAATTATGAGAGAAGTCAAAAGGGATTGTGGGTTGGGAGAAGTCAATAAATGCTGAGGTTGGGTTGGGAGAAATCAATAAATGCTAAGGTTTTTTTTTTTAAATCAAAAAATTAGAAAATTAGGATTAGGAGATTAGAGCTCCCACAGGCCTTGGGGGTTAAAAACCCCCTTTTGCTTAATATATAGTATAGATAAGTATAGATTATCTATATATGCGAATTGCGATTTTTAAATGTCTTTTTTTTTTTTTTTTAATGTCTTCTTTTTTTCCTTTTTTATATTGTATTAAAGTTTAATATTTTGATAATAATCATATGTATTGGACTTTTCAGGGAATTAAATGTCTTCTTTTTTTTATTATATTATATTAAAGTTTAATATTTTGATAATAATCATATGTGTTAAACTTTTCAAGAAATATTTTTTATGCTTGTTCTTAATGAATTAAAGTGTTATTATGAAGAATAATAATCATGTGTTGGATTTCAAAGAATTTTTTTTATGCTTGTTCTTAATGTATTAAAGTATTATTATTATGAGGGTAAGACTTGGGGGTTGGGAGAAGTTAATAAGTGCTAAGTTTTTTTTTTTTTTTTTTTTTTTTAAATCAAGAAATTTAGATTGGGAGATTGGAGCTCCCACAAGACTTGGGGTTAAAAACTCCCCTTTTGCTTAATATATAGTATAGATTATCTATATATGTGAATTGCGATTTTTAAATTTCTTTTTTTTTTTTTTTTAATGTCTTCTTTTTTTCCTTTTTTATATTATCTTAAAGTTTAATATTTTGATAATAATCATATGTGTTGGACTTTTCAAGAAATTTTTTTTTTGCTTGTTCTTAATGCATTAAAGTGTTATTATGAGGAATAATAATCACATGTGTTGGAACTTTTTAAGGAATTCATATGTGTTAGATTTCAAAGAATTTTTTTTATACTTGTTCTTAATGCATTAAAGTGTTATTATGAGGGTAAGATTTGGGAGTTGAGAGAAATTAATAAATGCTAAGTTTTTTTTTTAAATCAAAATATTAGGAAATTTAGATTGGGAGATTGGAGCTCCCACAAGGTTTGGAGTTAAAAACCCCCTTTTGCTTAATATATAGTATAGATATAGATAGATAGTGAAACAAACTTTACTTTTTCTTCTTCTCCCGATGTGGGATTATAAAATAAATCATAAACTAATTAGAGTTTTATTTTTATATGGTTAAATGGAAGTTAGCCAATGAATTTTTTTTTAATTGTTTAAAATTAATAAAATCAGTATGAGAAATAGCTATTAAACCAACGAATCGATCAAACCCAAAATGGTTCAGCCTAATCAGTTAGGTCAAATGACCAACCAACTTATGCAAAAATTAATTAATTAAAACTATATTGAATTGAAGTATACACAATACTACATTATTAAGGTTCACTTTATATCAGTGAAACAACTCGCTTTTCTTTTTTCTTTTTTCTTTTTTTTTTTTCCGATGTAAGATTATAAAATAAAAGTTAGTAATTATTTGGACGGAAAATTTATTTCTAATCAAGCAATCTCAGTTTTTCAATCTTTAATCAGATCAATCTTTAGTTTATTTTGAATCAAACAAATCTAATCAATATATTTTGATAAAACCGCTAAAATCACGGTTAAACCAATAAATCAATCAAAACAAAAATGGTAGGTCATAATTAATTAATTAAAACTTTTAAAATTTTAACTATATCGAATTAAAATATGCACAACACTACAATATTAAATGAAATGGGAGTATAAGATTAACTTTATATGAGTAAAATAACTCTTTTTTTTTTTCCCCGATGTGGTATTATCAAATAAAAACTAACCAATGGAGATTTCTTAATTGTTTAAAATTAAGAAAATCAAGAAAATTAGTATGATATATTGAAACTCTCACAAGACTCTTCACTAAATAGGATGGGAATATAAAATTCTTTTCATACGTGGAAAACAACTCATTTTTTTTTTCTTATTTTCCTGATATGAGATTATCAAATAAATGCTAGCAAATGGAGATTTTCTTAATTTTTTAAAATTAAGAAGATTATAATGAGATATTAAAACTCTCATAAGGCTTCTCACTAAAAAGTCTCTTTTTCTTATATAATATATATATATATAGATAGATAAATCAGTAATCTTAAGGATAAATATAATTAAAAAATAATAATAATATTTTGTGCAGATGGTGAGTTCCCAAACTTGGAATAAATCTAGGTTAATTAATTAATTTACTTTTTTTGGTATTTGAGTACTTTCTAACATTATTTTTTAGTGTTTGGCATACAATTAAAAAAGTGATATTTTTTTTAACTTTTTTCAAAACTTTAACGATCTATTTTTAAAATTATTTCAATTTTTTAAAAAAACTTTTAGATTGGTCTTATGTAGATGAATTTAAAAAGTAAAAAAATAAAAAATAAAGTGCTAATAAATCAATTAAATTATTTATTAATCTATTTATTTCTTGGGCACTTAGGCCATAAGTTCATCTTTTCGGTTACTAGGCCCAAACTATAATCTCTTTCTGCCAACAAAACACAATTTGTTCAAAAAGACAATTATATGTTGAAATCAACCTATCTTTTGAAATCAACTTATTTGTCTTCCTATTAAAATTCACCAAATTAACTATCTGATGAAATATGACATGTGTTACTAATTCGACAACTTATCTATTGAATATCACACATTTTTGCATCTCACTACCACCACCTGTTGTTGCGGGTCATCGGCAACTTTTCCAGCCAATATACATGCATCGACAATTTTTTCGACATTTTTTTCGACATGCCCTTATCACTAAATAGATTTTATCTTAAATCTAATGTTTTATACTCCTTTGAGATGGACAATTCACTAATTTCCTCTTTTTGTCTTTGGGTTTGTAAAACCGCAATAAGCTACGCAATGTAGAGTATCATTTCCCTCGGTCATCACCTAGTAATCAGGGAGATTATTTGATAATTTGACTTAGTTGTATGCCAACTGTATAGCAAAAAGACACATAATTATTTATTTAAAATATGAGAGAAAAAGTAAAAAAAAAAAATAATTACATAACCATACAAAAAAAAAATAATAGTAATTAATAAATAAATAAGGATAGAATATAAACTGATCTAACGCGGATGAAAGGAGAATTCGAGAAAGAAAAATGTTTTGGAAGCTCTAATTGAGCACCTTCAATTCATTGTTAATGACATGAAATGAATCATATGAAGAGAGGACTCACATTCCTCTCTCTATTCTCTCTCTCTTCTGCCTCATTAGAAGTCAAAATGAGGTGATGTATTACCGCTCTTCGACAAAAAAGCTTTGGGAGCATTTAGCGAGACTTTTCCAAGTCTTTTCGTTTCAAAAAAGTTATGGATGCTGAAAATTTTTAGAAAGATCTAATTTATCATTTTTAGAAATCACCTTTAATGATGTGTCTTACAAGTATTAAATTTTAATTTGTCAAATATTTCATCATGTGGAATTTAATCTTAATGTCACATCATTAGAAGTCATTAAGAGCGATAAATTAGAAGTATGTAACATTATTGTTGGAATTGACACCTCACCAACTTTGACTAAGTTTTGTCATGTTTGGTTGGAATTTTTTAAATTATTTTTAGAATTTTTTTAAAATGTAAAAATTAATTTGTTAAAAATAAATATTAAAAAAATATGGGATTTTTAGATTATAGTTTTTGATATTAAGACTTTATAAGATAAATGACATATAATATTTTTATAGTACACTACAACAAAAATACATTTTAGTGACACTATACTAGTGTCATGCTCTTAAAAAATGTCACAAAAAGAATATTTGGTGGCATTTTTTAGAAAAATGTCATAGAACCACAAAAATGCAAGGCTCTAGTGGCATTTCAATTAAAAAAAGTGTCACTTCACTACAACAAAAATGTCACTACAACAAATTTATACTTTAGTGACACTACACTAGTGGCATGTTTTTAGAAAATGGTACAAAAATAAAAATTGGCATTAAATATTTTAGAAAAATGCCACAGAACCACAAACATATAAGGCTCTAGTGACATTTCAATAAAGAAATATCACATCAATTTTATGGCATTTTATAAAATAATGACACAAAAAATTATGTTCATAACATTTACCAACAGATACCACTAAACTTTAGTAGCAATGGCATTTTTCAAAAAACGTCAAGACACTAGATAGGTGCAAATTACTTTTTACTTTTTAAAATGTAGTAAATGATTAAAAATAAATAAATTAAACTCAATATACACTACAGGAAAAAGCACATTCGGCGACTAAATTTCCTGACCAAAAAAAATTTGGTCGCTGAAAGTATAACTTTTAGCGACCAAAACAGCATTAATAGCCAAAAGTAAAGCTTTTTGGCGACTAAACAATTTTAGTAGTCAAAAAGTCTACAATTGGTGACTAAAACTAAGTTTGGTCACTGATTATATGGGTTTTGGTGACTAAAAAATTTTTAGTAGCCCAAAGTAAAGCTTTTTGGTGACTAAAAAAATTTAGTAGCCAAAAGTCTACAATTGACGACTGAAAATAAGTTTGGTCACTGATTATATGGGTTTTACCAACTAAAAAAATTTTAGTAGCCAAAAGTAAAGCTTTTTGGTGACTATAAAAATTTTAGTAGCGAAAAGTCTATAATTGGCGACCAAAAAATAAGTTTAGTCGCCAAAAGTGGTCATTTTTAGCGCGGAAGAACTAAAATCCTAAGGCGGGAATTAAATTTTTTGGCGACTAAAGTTTTGGTAGCTGAAAGTGCATCTTCGGCGACCAAATCCGATTTTTGTCGGCAAAAGTTAAGTTTTTTAGCAACTAAAAAACAATTAGTAGCCAAAAATATAGAATTGGCGACTAAAAAATATTTTTAGTCGCCAAAAGTGGTCTTTTTTTTATTTTGCTAGTAAATAGTTTATTTTACATAAATTATGTTCAATAAAATAATTATGTTTATAGATATACTTTTATATTAATATGGATGTATGTACTATATAAATAATATATGTTGCATATATAATCATGTGGTGATATAGAGGTTTAGTGGGAAGAGTGTGGTGCATAAGGTTTATGGTGCGGGAGGTTGGCGGTTCGAGTCTCCGCAAGAGCGGATCAAATTGTTCTGCAATGAATTATCGTCACGAATGGCACTTGATAGCGTCACGAATAGTGCCTACCATAACATTAAAGTGTTACTGAAAGGCTTTAATCTTCATGGTGTAATGACACTTATAAGTGTCAATAACTCTTTTTTTAATGGCGCTTGATAGTGCCACAAATAATATCTACCATGACATCAAAATGTCATTGAAAGTTTTTAATCATGATTGTGTAGTGGCACTTGCAGGATGATGGTGTAGTGGCACTTGCAGGTATCTACCGTGGCATGGTTACAAATGGCACTTGTTCAAAATGCCACAAGATTAAAAAATGTCATTAAACCAATAGTTTTGTGGCACTTTCAAATGTCACTAAACTAAGAAAATGTTGTAGTGATAGTTGGGGTCCCTCAACATTTTCGCAGAGAAATTTCGGCACTGAATGGAGAAATTTCAGCTCTTCAAAGAGAAATTTTATAGAGAAATTTCAACTCGTCATACAAAAAAAATTTCTCAGTAACGAGCTGAAATTTCTCTAACAATATTATTGAAAGACCTTAATTAATAAAAAAATCATATTAGACCTCTCCTACTACCAAAAATTGGAGAGTGATGTTCGCTAATTTTCCCAAAAAATATTTTAAAATTTTAAAAATTATTTTTATCTTTTCAAAAAATAAAATTATATAAAAATAATAAATATTTTTTATTTTTTCATTTTTTTCATCAATTTAATTTAATATTGTGTTAAAACAAATTTTTTAAAACCAAATCAAGCGGAGTGTTTCAAAGATGTTACAATTGCCTTCATGTTTACCTTCTAAAATGCCTTTTTAAATTGACTTCTCACCAACTTTTATGGACAATTATTATTATTTTTTTCAGGTCCGGACGGTCTCCTCTTAAGATCTGGGACAATTCGGTCCAGTTCGTCCATTGGACTCACTTTTGGGTTCCTTTCCAATAATCAAAACCTTTCATATTTTAGGGTTTATTGAGTATATTATTCCTGTAAAAAATCACGTCGATCGGATAACGGATACTATATATTCGAATCACTTTTGTCTAGAAAAAATAAACGGTCAAAAAATTAAAGATTCATAAAAAAATGATCTAAATACATAGTATCCATTATCCGATCGACGTGATTTTTTATAAGGATAATATACTCAACAAACCTTAAAATGTAAACGGTTCAGATTATTAAAAAGAGACCCAAAAATAAGCCCAATAGACCGGATTGGACCTTCCTGAAGGCAAGCCATAGCCTTTTTTTCAACTCTTTATTTATGTGATATTTTTTTATAATATTTAATTTCCTATGTTCTCCCCATTTTTTTTTTAACAAACTAACCGTAATAGGTCATTTGATATTTTCAAAGTCCTCCCCTTTAGAAAAAGTTAGGACGCAGCTTCTAAAATGCCTTTCCATTGGTATTTGATAATTTAATTTAGCATTTAAAATTAAATATATTAAGTAAAAATTAATTAAATCAATTTGATAATTATAATTGATATCACTTAAAATTTAAGTGATTCTAAAAATGTAACATAAAAAGAAAAAAAAATTAAGTAATATGAAACTTATTTAATTTTGACTGAATTTATAAATATAAAACATAACTATCAACATATATTATTATAAGGTTTTGGTTATGTTTGTTGGAAAGGATTAGAGAGGGATTAGACTGAGGGCCCGTTTGTTTCGAGTGATATAGATGAGGGGATTGAACTAGGATAGATGTGGAACCCACTATAATTGCGTTTGTTTGCAAAATAGGGAAGGCAATTCATATTCCCTTAGGACTATGATAGGCCTTGGAAGAGGGGATTAACAAAGGCCTCTAAGAAAAAATTTTTGTATACCAATAGGATATGAAGTGGCATTATCCTTCCAAGGGTTAGGTTTCAAAACTAGTGATGGAATTAGCTTGGAAAAAGACTGTTTTGCCTATGTTGTGTGTTGTGTGTGTGTGTTTTTTTTTTTTTTTGGTATTATGTCATTATATATATATATATATTAAAATAATATAATACAAAAAAATATTTATAAAAAATAATTTTTAATATTAAAATATATCAAAAACACTAAAGGGTATTTGTGGTATTTCATATAGTTAATCCCCTTACTAAAATATATCACAAATAAACACAATTTTTCTTAATCCCTTTAATGACAATCCCCACACTAATAATCTTTTTACAGAGTTCCCACACTAACAACCTCGCCCAACCTAACTCTAAAAATAACGGGGCACGCGGTTTAGATTTTATCTACTCTAGTATGAGATTTGCTTGGCCAAATTGCTAGTGTGGATCAAACTGCTAATAAAGGTCTATCCAATTCTACCCTTGGGACAATTATTCCTCCTCCAGATTATCTTTTCCTCAAGGTAAAAAAAAAATAAAAATAAAAATTCAAAGCTTCTGCCATTTTTTTTCGTTATCTAACAATTTCACAGTATTGAAACAAAAATATGTGAAACCTATAGTTTTACTTCTTCGCATATTTCCTAATCCTATTTCCAAAA
Source organism: Camellia lanceoleosa (assembly GCA_025200525.1). Taxonomy (NCBI): domain Eukaryota; kingdom Viridiplantae; phylum Streptophyta; class Magnoliopsida; order Ericales; family Theaceae; genus Camellia; species Camellia lanceoleosa. The sequence goes on along the minus strand of CM045769.1, from coordinate 120,036,120 downwards.
CAAACATGCCCTTTAGACAGGACATAATCCTAAGATGTCATCCTAAGATTATTTCAGATATTAAACAATAGCGTTGATAGGGAAATTGGTTGTTATGCATCCCTAATGCTTCCACATCCCAAGTTCTTATGGAAATCTTACTTATGCATCAGAGTATGCTTAACATCTGCTCCTATAAACAACATTTAAAAAAAAATTAGTAATTTATTATTTGTATCACAGTTTTGTTCAACAGAGTTTATATGATTTGTCAGGTTGTTGGGCTACCATTGTCCTCAAAACTAGTTTTGGGCAGTTGTTAAGAGCAGGATGACCACTCACAAATGCTTTGCTCTTTCAGTTTTGATTTCTTTTTTTAAAATAATTTTCTTATTATGAAAATGTTGTAGTATACTAACAAAATTTTCACACAAAAAATTTATTCAGAAAAATATGTGAGTGGTTTTGTAACGCCCTCAAAATAATACATAAAACCCATCTATTAAACATGCATTGATATAAGATAAATCAACCATTTCTATTCATCAGAGTAGTTCTTACAACAGTATTACATGTTAACAACAAAAGCAAATGCCCTATGGGCTTACAGCTTTCCAAGTTAACACTTGGTTTCACAAAAGAAGAGTACTAACTCTATACAGAATAAGCCATTGGCTTGATATACATGCAATACAAACAAAATAAACAAAAAGAGTCTTCAACCCTCATCATCATCCAAGCTATGTCCTTGGAGGTGGCATGCTACCTGTACCTGAAAATAATGTCCCATATAGGGTGAGGTAACGCCCAGAAGAGATATGCTAAACACAGTATGGGCAACAACTAAGACTTTAGGGGTTGATAAATATTCAATTCCCATAATTCAATTCATAACCACTGGGTTCATGTTTCATTTCTTTTCCATTTCTCATCTTACAATAGATAAATATACTAGTTGTATCAGCATCTCGACAGATAAGCATACAGGCTGTGTCCACATTTCAACAGATAAGCATATTAGCTATATCAACACTTCCAAAGATAAGCATATGAGCTGTATCAACACTTCCGTAGATAAGCATATAAGCTATGTCAACACGTTAACTGACAAGCATATGAGCTGTATCAGTGGAGTCCATCCCCTATTTCCTCCCAAGCAACATCCGGTTTAGAGGTCCATCCCCTATCTTCCCCTAAACCGTGGAGTACATCCCCTATCTCCTCCTCCCACACACACAATGTATATACACATAGGTCATATACTCAGTCAATCAATAAATAACGTTAATGTATCCTATCAACCGTCATACTTTATGACACATCCAAGTGATTAGTTTTAGTTTGCCTAATCGTCATGCATTGTCTACAACAATCAAAACTACCCTCCACCGGTAGCCTAAGCAATTATTTCTAAACAGATAATAAAAGCTCCAACAGATAAAATATCAATGTTTTCAAAAGTGAGCGATTAATAAATCAAACTCTACCGTTTCACAATACAATGAACCAATTTCATTATTCCCAACTTAATTCCAAATACCAACGCATTACCCAGATTAATTATACCAATTAATCTATACAACAAATTAAGGTTTTCTACCCATTTTTTTTCAATATTAACCAAATGGTCCAAATATCAACAACCAACAACAATATTATCATTTTGAAACCAAAATACACGTTTTTAGAATCAAAATAACAAAACCCTATTTTACTATTTTGAAACCCTAAGTCCAAAAATTACCCAACTTCAACACTTTATCAAAACAACCAAAAATCTATGTCAAAGACCATAAGAGTGAGTAGGAATCCCTACCTCAAAAGATGAAACCCAATGAAGGAGATGACGAAAATGAAAATGCTCCAAATCCCGAGATTCTTGGATCACAAAATAGCCCACGACGATCAACAACTTTTTTTGTAAAGATTAGAGGTTTGGAAAACACTCTAGCTAGATCAACACTTAGAGAGAAGTGAAGACTTTAGAGAGAGAAGCTCTCAAATGGCATTTTTGAAAAGTAAGAGAGAGAGAGTGTGAATGTAAAAAGTGATTTGAAAAGGCCTATCTGCCTTCAGTTATACGACATTCCTGCTTGAGCGGAAAACACAACGCTCGAGCGTAAAGAACAAATAACTAGGTCCGCTCGAGCGCAAGAAGTACCGCTCGAGCGCCAAGACACAAGAATAAAGTATATCCGCTCGAGCGCGAAAACCAGTCCGCTCGAGCGTAGATTTTTCCCTCCCAGAACATGCACTAGAAATGTACTACCCGCTCGAGCGCCAATAAGACCGCTCGAGCGCAACCCGCTCAAGCGCAGGAAATCCGCTCGAACGTAGAAAAGACACCTGCAGAAGTTTTGCAGGGACACAAAATACTGGAAGAGTGTAAACCCCGCTCGAGCGCAATAAGACCCGCTCGAGCGGACCATCCAAGACTGTGCATCAACAAAGGGAGCCAAAACTCTACCAACCTGAATCAACCAAGCCCAACAAATCCTAAAACCCAAACGGATCGATTTAAAGGATGACGACAAGACATCACAACTAACAACTTCACGGAACCGAGTCCGGAATACAATTGAACAGTAAAGGGACAACCGGGATCGCTATAACCTCCCTTCCTTAAAGAATTTCGTCCCCGAAATTAAACACAAGTTTTTCAAAAACAAGTTTTCTCCATTTCCAACAATATTACAGCATAATATTAAACATTCCGACCCATTACCGGTCAATTCTATCTTTTTTCAAGAGGCATTTCACATTATACATAACAACCTGCATTATCAACATGCATTCCTTTGAAATTTACCAATTTCAACTCATTTTCTACAATTCCTTAACACATGCAACATTAATATCACGCTTGCATTTTCACAATATAATTAACATGCATAAGGTTAACATAACTTCCATTTACCAAAACATTTACAATGTTTTACAACTTAAGACACACATGATGTTCTTAAAGTTCAATATTATTACAGAATTTCATTACATGATTACACATCAACAAACATGTCCGGATACTTCTCACGGACTTCCAACTCACGTTCCCAAGTGGCCTCCTCCACTCCGTGATGCTTCCACAAAACCTTTACCAAGGGAATGGTCTTGCCTCACAAGATTTGATCCCGCCTATCCAAGACCCGAACCGGCCTCTCCTCATATGAGGCATCCTCATCTACCTCCAAATCGGTCCAATCCAACACATGGAACGGATCCGATTCGTACTTCCGAAGCATACTAACATGAAACACGTTATGCACCCCGGACAAGTGCGGTGGCAAAGCCGAACGATAAGCAACTTCCCCAATCCTCTCAAGGATCTCAAAGGGACCAATAAATCGAGGGGATAGCTTCCCACTCTTCCCGAATCTCATCAAACCTCGCCTCGGTGATATTTTCAAGAAAACATGATCACTTACCTCAAACGCCAAAGGCCTCCTTCTACGGTCGGCATAACTCTTTTGACGACTTTGGGCTGTAACAAGCCTCTTACGGATAAGCTCAACTTTTTCCGTCGTCTCCCTAACCAACTCCGGACCCAACAAAGGTGCATCACCCACCTCGGCCCAACACACTGGAGATCTACATGGTCGGCCATACAAGGCCTCGAACGGTGCCATACCAATACTAGACTAAAAACTGTTGTTGTAGGAAAACTCTACCAAGGGCAAGTGCCTCTCCCACGTTCCACTAAAGTCAAGGACACAACCTCGAAGCATATCCTCAAGGATCTGAATAGTACGCTCAGATTGCCTGTCAGTCTGAGGATGATAAGCTGTACTAAAGGTCAACTTAGTGCCCAAGGTACTCTGCAAACTCTGCCACAACTTAGCAGTAAAACGAGGATCTCTATCTGAGACGATCGTCACTGGGACCCCGTGCAACCTCACTATGTCCCGAACATACAAGTCGGCAAGATGATCCACCGAATCTCTCACGCGCATAGGGATAAAGTGCGCCGACTTAGTCAACCGGTCTACAACCACCCAAATCGCATCACTACCCCGCTGAGTCCTCGGAAGACCTACAACGAAGTCCATAGTGACATGCTCCTACTTCCATTCGGCAATAGGCAAGGGTTGCAGCAAACCCGCTGGCCTCTGATGCTCGGCCTTCACTTGCTGACAAGTAAGGCACTTCGATACAAAAACAGCCACATCTCTCTTCATACCCCGCCACCAGAACTGGCGATCCAAATCCCGATACATCTTAGTGCCTCCCGGGTGCACCGCAAGACGTGAATGGTGAAACTCTCGGAGTACTTCCTCTCGGCAAGACTCCGGCACAAACAAACGGTCTCGGTATCTCATACTCTGGTCGGGATACACCGTCAACAACCTTCCCACTGGAGATCTTCTCTCAGAGGGATTCTACCTCAAGGTCACCTCTCTGTGCCTCTAACACTTGAGTCACAAGTGTAGGCTGTGCAACAACGGAAAACAAGGCCGCAGCCTCAACGGATTCGCCTAAAAGCAAATCAAACTCACAAAGTGCACCCAACATCTCCCACTCTCGGATGGCTATACAAGCTACATCACTAATGGATTTCCTACTAAGGGCATCGGCCACAACATTGGCCTTTCCCGGGTGATAGTGCAACTCGAAATCATAGTCCTCAATGAACTCCATCCACCTTCTCTGCCTCAAATTCAAGTCCCTCTGTGTAAACAGATACTTCGAACTCTTGTGATCCGAGAACACCTCGAATCTCTCACCATAAAGGTAGTGCCTCCAGATTTTCAAGGCAAAGATCACTGCTGCTAACTCTAGGTCGTGCGTAGGGTAATTCTTCTCGTGTATTTTTAACTGACGTGAACCGTAAGCTACCACTTTCCCCTCTTGCATCAACACACAACCCAAACCCTCTCGTGAGGCATCACAATAAACCGCATAACCCAAACCTTTCTCTGGAATAATCAACACCGGAGCGGTGGTCAATCTAACTTTAAACTCTTGGAACGACTTTTCACAAGTTTCACTCCACACAAACTTGACCCCTTTCCATGTCAATCTAGTCAACGGCGATGCTAGCCTGGAGAAATCTTTCACAAACCGACGGTAATACCCAGCTAATCCCAGAAAACTGCGGATCTCAAACACACTCTTAGGCTGTGCCCAATTTTGCACTGCCTCGATCTTGGATGTATCAACAGACACCCCTTCCCCGGATACCACGTGGCCTAAGAATTTGACCTCTCCTAGCCAGAACTCGCACTTCTCAAATTTAGTATAAAGCTTATGGACTCTAAGCAATTCAAGCACCACTCTCAAGTGTTCTTCGTGTTCCTCCTCAGAAGGCGAATAGATAAGAATGTCGTCCACGAAAACGACCACAAATCGATCTAAGAATTCCTGAAAGATCCGGTTCATTAAGTCCATAAAGACTGCCGGTGCATTGGTAAGCCCAAATGGCATCACCAGAAACTCATAATAGCCATACCGCGTACGGAATGCCGTCTTCGGAATATCCTCCTCTCTGACCCTCAACTGGTGGTAACCCGATCTCAAGTCTATCTTAGAGAAACAACGGGAACCCTTCAACTGGTCAAACAGATCATCTATACGGGGCATAGGGTACTTATTCTTAACCGTAGCCCGATTTAACTTCCGATAGTCGATACAAAGTCTCAAGGCACCATCTTTCTTTTTAGCAAAGAGGGCCGGTGCTCCCCACGGTGAAACACTAGGGCGAACAAATCCCTTATCTAGCAATTCTTAGAGCTGAATCTTCAACTCACTCAACTCGGCTGGGGCAAAACGATAAGGTGCCATAGAAATCGGCGCCGTGCCGGGCACTAGATCAATAGAGAACTCTATCTCCCGGTGAGGCGGCAAACTAACGAGATCCTCGGGAAAAACATCTGAATACTCACAAACCACCCTCGGTAATACAACCTGGGTCTCATCACACTTACCACTCATGAAGCTAGCAAGTAGACCACTAAGCTCACCCCGCCCTTGCGGATCATACATCAGTGGCAACACACTACCAACCCGATCCCCCAAGAAATGGAAACACTCCCCGCTCAAGGTACAAACTGTAACCCTCTGGCGGTAGTAATCAATAACAGCCCGGTATGACGATAGCTAATCCATACCCAAAATGACATCAAAACCCTTCATGGGCATAACAACAAATGGAAAAGGAAGCCTACGGTCGGCGACCTCTATATCACAACTTCTACACCCACGTTTCAAAATCAATTCACCCCCAACAGGCAATACAACACATATAGGAGATGTTAATAATGCCAAATCCAACTCCAACACAGATGTAAATGCAGCAAACACAAAAGAATGGGACGCACCCGTATCAATCAAAGGTCACTTCGTGAGCACCCCCGCTCGCCCGGTCAAAGACCGGCCTCTACTAACTATGATATCTTATTTTGAAAACACTATGCGTTCTTATTCCGGTTATTAGCCTAGATTTACTATGTGATGTGCACATCATACAAGTATAGACTGGATCGCATGAATTGGAACAAAACACTTCATGTTTGTTTGTTTGAAAAATGGTTTGATGGTACTACCCACAGGTAGGCTAAGACGTGGATTTGCCACCCTCGGGTGGGCTTAGAAAAACATGATTTTGCCACTATCTAGTGGGCTTAAAACAAACATTTGATGAATTGCTCCAATCCAAGTAACCCAACCTCCACCCACAGGCATTCAAGCAGTTATATCACATAAGCAGTTAGCCTCATGGTAAGCATGCTATTCATGGCAGTCACTCACACGCATGCAAGGATGCTAAAGCATAAAAACTCACCGAGTACTCCAAGCCAAAATAGAAGCTCATTAGAAATCCATGCATGATCCTAGATACACAGAATTGCCTAATGCAACACATGCAAAGATGCAAACTATAGCAGGCTCGGCTATTCTAAACATGGCATATGGAATGCTACAGCTAACATGTATTCAACTTGAAATTGAAATACAAATGCAGTTAGCATGATGTGCCGAGCCCGGTGCATGCAAAACAGATGAATGAATGCAAACATGCTATCATACTGTATGCTAATTGAAACGTGCCCTAATCTAACCATCATAAGCGGGTAAATAAAAGGGAAGAAAGACGTGGGGTTGGAAGACATACATCACACTCACGCACACTTATTACAATTATGCCCTCGCGCAGAGGGTCCGAATAAATATACAGTCCCGAATAAAAGAATAGTACAGTCCAAATAATACAGTCCAAATATGTACAAATTCCTAATTAATTAACAAATTAATTAAGAAAATAATAAACTGGCATGCATGCCAGGGACTGCCTTGATTCTGATAAATGATGTATGTTTAGGCCGCCTTGCGCGAAAATCCACTAGGATGCCCCAATTAGCCTCTGTTTTGCAATTGTTCTTGGAAAGCGCGCCAAGCCTCGGAAGACTGCTGATTCTTGATTTTGCTGCAACAGAGAGCAGGAAAGGGGCATAGCAATGTATTTTCACAAATGTATACATGCCTCGATCGTCGTGCCACCAATCACGCATCTCGATGCATGATGGCCGAAGAGTCGAATTGCACAACTCGATATGGAATGAATGCACATGAAAACTTAACAAAACCTAACTCCATCATAGATGATCCGGAGTGTCGGTGACTAGGGAATTGAGACTCGTTCCGTCACTCAGAGTACGGAATGTACCTCGTTTCCCGTGCTCGGGCTAACTCCTATCCCGAACACAATGCAATATGCATGACATGCATGAATGCAACTAAGATACAACCTAACATGCACAATGTTATGAAATGGCATACACGGTGCACGATGCAACATGGCATACACAATGCTCTAATATACAACCTAGCATACACAATGCTCTAATATACAACCTAGCATACACAATGCTATGGAATGAGATGGCATACGCAATGCATAATGGACTTACACTAACATGAGTGGACCTCAGCCACACTCACACAAGAGGCCATAAGATGGAAATGAGACACTCGAAATGCGTGCACACGTGCACGCAAACCGAGGACTGAACCTACGGCACGGAATGCCACTCTAACAAGACATGGCAAGACATGGAATATGGCATACTATCATGCAAATTTCAGAGGCAAAATGAGATGCAAAACAGCCCCAAAACATGAAAACATGGCACCCGATGCATGGAATGATCCCGAAATACAAAACTAGGTACACGGAATGGCCTACAGCTATACAAGCCATGCATTATTTGAACATGAGACCTAAAGACAGAATCAAGGAAATCCCAAAATAAGCACATTTACAGTTTTAAGAAAGGCCAAACAGTGAGCACAAATAGGCCTAAATTAGCATGTAAAAATGGGCAAAATGGGGGGTAATTAAGCAAGTAGCAGCTGCTGACTTCAAACACAAGAGGGCCCTTCAACAATGTTGAAGAGGGCCCAAAATATGGCATTTTACAGTTGATGATCAGAGCCAAAACAGTGTACAAGTAGGCCTAAAATGCTATGAAAAATAAGGCCAAAAAGAGGCTTAAACACAAAGTATACAAAGGGTGCCTCAAATAGCCAAAGACCCTAAATGAAACATGAAGAGGGGATCAAAATAAAGCCATTTACAGTTCGGACCACAATCCAAAAACAGAAGCATAGGGGGCTAATAAATCATGCAAAAATGAAGCCAAGAGAGGGGTAAAGAGACAAGTGACATATGGAGGCCCAAACAGTGATGAGCCCTTCAAAAATATTGAAGAAGGACTCAAAATAAACTACATTACAGTTTACAACAGAGCCCAAAACAGTTTACATATGTCCAAAAATACTATTCAAGAAAGGGGGATACAAGAGGGGTAATGAAGCAAGTGCAAGAAGGAAGCCTCAAACAGTGAGAGGCCCTTAATGAAACATGAAGAGTGGCTCAAAATAAGCCTAGTTCCAGTTAGGGTCGGAGCCCAACTATGCAATCGTAAGGAGCTAAAATATAGACCAAGAAAAGAGCAAAAAGAGGGAAAATGAGACTCACCCTTGAAGACTAGTCTTTCATCAACTCTTGGATTGAGAAAAGATGCTCCTTGCCTCTGGAAATAGCCTCCGAACTGCTGGCATGGAGTATGGGTTGGTTGGCTTGGAGATGGAGTAGAAAATGGATCCAAGAATAAAAGGTTTTGGTGCTTGGAATATAGAGAGAGAGGGATTGAATGTGGGAGGCTCCAAACAAATTTTTCTAACCCTTTTTCCAGAGCTGGAGGGTCTGTTATATAGACACAAGAGGGTGGAAAAGAGGGGGAAAAATGGGGGGGAAATGAAATTCAAATTTCCCCCCAAAATTGGCCTAAAGGGAGATAAAGGGGGAAGTGATAGCTTCTGGTCCCAAACGGCCGAGAGCCCCTCAAAAAAGTTGAAGAGGGGCTCAAAACAAGACACTTTGTAGTTTATGACAAGCCACGAAAATAAATACAAGTAGGCCTAAACTATCATGCAAGAAAAGGGCTAAAAGAAGGGTGAAGAAGCAAGTGGCAGTAGGAGATCTCAAACAGCAAAAGGTCCTTAATCAAACATGAAAAGGACCTCAAAATATGACTATCTCAAGTTCGGGTCGGAGCCCAAAAATGTAGAATGAAGGTTCGGGAGCCAAAACACGCAGTTCGGGGCCCCGAAAGTGGGCTGTTAGGCACCGAAAGTGGTGTCCGACCACGAAGTTGGTCTCTCGGACCACAGTGTCCCTCAAAAGAGAGGAAATAAGATGCATTCCAAAAACCGGGACAAATGGAGGTGGTTAGGCGGTCCCGAACCGAGGCATACGGTCTGACGGCTCCGAAAACCGGGAACCGGGCTCCGAAATGGGAAAAGTGGCCTACGACCACGAAAAGTAGCCCACGGCCACTGAGAGATGATCTACGAAACCTCTCTCTCCCTTCAGGAAGAGAAACAGAGAAAACTGAGCCTGGTTCGCAAACCGAGGCAAGGTACAGAAAGAGCCCGGAAGTCCGGAGGCAAGGCTTGCAGCCGGGACTCTGAAACCTCTGGACGAGCACGGTATGCAACATCACCAAGCGCTCAATCGGTGATGTCTGAGTCTTAAGGTCGGTCAAAAATGGGGTGTCTACAGGTACCTCTCACTACTGATGGAGCCGGTACTAGGTCCTGCGTGGTAACAGTATACACGCGCCCTGTAGGCCCCTAATCCACCTGCTCATCTCTAGGAGCATAAGATCGCTTTGCCTGATCGATGACGAGCTCTGATTGGCCTCGAGGCTGCATGCATCGAGCTGGTGATAACTCTGCGTCTGCCTAGAACCAGACGCTCTCCGGTGGCACTCACCAGGGCAAAACCTCTTCAGTGCCCAGTGACACCGATAAGAAGACAAAGGCCGCCTCGCCTGATCGCCCCGAGGTCTAGCTGAAGAAGAAGTAGCTCGCTGACCCCCTCCCTTCTACGAGAACACCGAAGATTTGTGACCTAGCTGGCCACATGCAAAACAAGTCAAGCCTCCCTGACTACCTCTTCCAGAACCTACACTCGGCACTGGAAAGGTCGATCTAGGCAAACCCCCTTGAGACTGCTGAGGGTTGAAACCCCTTTGTCTCCTGCCATCACCCTGGCCCTCTTGGCTCCTCTTGGAGCCGCCATGCTTCTCCTCATCCTCCTCCTGCATCATAATTTCCATATGAGCTGCAGCATCAACCAAACGTCTGTACTCCCAGATGAACAACCCTCCAACCCTCAACTTGAGTCCACGCCTCAACTTCCGCTCAAATTCAAAGCAACGGCGTTCTTCGGACGCCACACGTTCAGGTGCAAACCTGGACAGACTAGTAAAAGTAGCCTCAAACTCGGCCACTGACGAACCCTGCTGTTTAAGCCGACAAAACTGATCCCTCAGCTTCTTCCTAGCAGCTGAAGACAAGAACTTCTCCTGGAAGGCAATCACAAAAGCCTCCCATGCACCACCCACATTGCCCTTCTCGTACTTCCACCATTGACCTGCATCTCCCTTCAATTGAAAGGATGCCAAGGTCACCTTTAAACCCCCGTCCTCGATGCCAAGCATCTCGAACGTCTTCTCCATCTGTTCCAGCCACTCATCAGCCTTAAGTGGCTCTTTCGGATCTCTAACAAATTCGTCCGGGTTAGACCGAAAAAATTCCCTCTTCAAGAAAGAAGGCCCGCCAAGAACTCGATACTCACCGAGAATACCCAAAGCTCACTATCTCTCGGGCCAAGGCACTCATAGCTGTTGACCCATGGCTCGGCCACATTGGCTGACCAACTCCCTCTGCATTCTTAACGTCATCCGGTAAAGGCACCTCCGCCTCCTAGGCCTACCACGCCTACCACCTCGTCGACATCCTATTAAAGGTAATAAAGATGTTAGCACATTCATAAATGTGTCAAACTAAACACCAGCCCCTAATGCATGGACAATCAGAATTCACTCTCGAAGCACATAAACACATAAGCACTTACGAATTTCATTCCCGGATAATGACAGTCCCAAGGCGTTACTAGAGTTCCAGTTAGAAACAGCATTGATCAAGTGCTTTTCCAACAAGACTCACAGAAACCCAAGGATCCAATCGATATCCCAGAAATCAAATCCCATACCCAAGTAGTCACATAAGCATGTTATCATATAAGCATATAATCATTACATCTGAGTCTCTAACAAGCGAGACAAACCCATTGTGATACTAATCACTTCCCACGTACCCAAAGTATTCAAACCCGGTACGCTCTGATACCAAGTTGTAATACCCTCAAAATAATACATAAAACCCATCTATTAAACATGCATTGATATAAGATAAATCAACCATTTCTATTCATCAGAGTAGTTCTTACAACAGTATTACATGTTAACAACAAAAGCAAATGCCCTATGGGCTTACAGCTTTCCAAGTCAACACTTGGTTTCACAAAAGAAGAGTACTAACTCTATACAGAATAAGCCCTTGGCTTGATATACATGCAATACAAACAAAATAAACAAAAAGAGTCTTTAACCCTCATCATCATCCAAGCTATGTCCTTGGAGGTGGCATGCTACCTGTACCTGAAAATAATGTCCCATATAGGGTGAGTCAACGCCTAGTAGAGATATGCTAAACACAGTATGGGCAATAACTAAGACTTTAGGGGTTGATAAATATTCAATTCCCATAATTCAATTCATAACCACTGGGTTCATGTTTCATTTCTTTTCCATTTCTCATCTTACAATAGATAAACATACTAGTTGTATCAACATCTTGACAGATAAGCATACAGGCTGTGTCCACATTTCAACAGATAAGCATATTAGCTATATCAACACTTCCAAAGATAAGCATATGAGCTGTATCAACACTTCCGTAGATAAGCATATAAGCTATGTCAACACGTTAACTGACAAGCATATGAGCTGTATCAGTGGAGTCCATCCTCTATCTCCTCCCAAGCAACATCCGGTTTAGAGGTCCATCCCCTATCTTCCTCTAAACCGTGGAGTACATCCCCTATCTCCTCCCACACACACACAACGTATATACACATAGGTCATATACTCAGTCAATCAATACATAACGTTAATGTATCCTATCAACCGTCATACTTTATGACACATCCAATTGATTAGTTTTAGTTTGCCTAATCGTCATGCATTGTCTACAACAATCAAAACTACCCTCCACCGGTAGCCCAAGCAATTATTTCTAAACAGATAATAAAAGCTCCAACAGATAAAATATCAATGTTTTCAAAAGTGAGCGATTAATAAATCAAATTCTACCGTTTCACAATACAATGAACCAATTTCATTATTCCCAACTTAATTCCAAATACCAACGCATTACCCAGATTAATTATACCAATTAATCTATACAACAAATTAGGGTTTTTTACCCATTTTTTTTCAATATTAACCCAATGGTCCAAATATCAACAACTAACAACAATATCATCATTTTGAAACCAAAATACACGTTTTTAGAATCAAAATAACAAAACCCTCTTTTACCATTTTCAAACCCTAAGTCCAAAAATTACCCAGCTTCAACACTTTATCAAAACAACCAAAAATCTATGTCAAAGACCATAAGAGTGAGTAGGAATTCCTACCTCAAAAGATGAAACCCAACGAAGGAGATGATGAAAATGAAAATGCTCCAAATCCCGAGATTCTTGGATCACAAGATAGCCCACGACGATCAACAACTTTTTTTGTAAAGACCAAAGGTTTGGAAAACACTCTAGCTAGATCAACACTTAGAGAGAAGTGAAGACTTTAGAGAGAGAAGCTCTCAAATGGTGTTTTTAAAAAGTAAGAGAGAGTGTGTGAATGTAAAAAGTGATTTGAAAAGGCCTATCTGCCTTCAGTTATACGACATTCCTGCTCGAGCGGAAAACACAACGCTCGAGCGTAAAGAACAAATAACTAGGTCCGCTCGAGCGCAAGAAGTACCGCTCGAGCGCGAAAACCAGTCCGCTCAAGCGTAGATTTTCCCCTCCCAGAACATGCATTAGAAATGTTCTACCCACTCGAGCGCCAATAAGACCGCTCGAGCGCAACCCGCTCAAGCGTAGGAAATCTGCTCAAGCGTAGAAAACACACCTGCAGAAGTTTTGCAGGGACACAAAATACTGGAAGAGTGTAAACCCCGCTCGAGCGCAATAAGACCCGCTCGAGCGGACCATCCAAGACTGTGCATCAACAAAGGGAGCCAAAACTCTACCAACCTGAATCAACCAAGCCCAACACATCCTAAAACCCAAACGGATCGATTTAAAGGATGACGACAAGACATCACAACTAACAACTTCACGGAACCGAGTCCGGAATACAATTGAACAGTAAAGGGACAACCGGGATCGCTATAGGTTTATTATTATTATTATTATTATTATTATTCCAAATGATGAGTCTTTTATTTTGAAATTATGGAATCATAATTAACCATATCATTCTATGTCAAAAAAAGTATACATATTTCTTTTGGAAATATTATTAGAGATTCCAGAGTATCAATGTGACATTGTTTATGTGGTACTCTCATGCAATAAGAAACCACAAAGCATACTAAGATTGTCTTTGGATTATGGATTTGGATAAGAATTTGAAAGGGAAAGCAAAAAGCGATGGAAATATCAATTTATATTTGATTCACATTTAACTCGCCTTTTCTTTTTATTTTCCAAATCCATGATCCAAACACATCATAAGTAGGTCATCATTTGTCTCTAAGTAGTTAACAAATATGGGAACATGTTCTATCCATAAAATTTTTAACTATATGAGACTGGTTTTGGAGTATTACATAAGTAAAGTCTCATGATGCTCAGGACTATTGAATAATTATTCATTGCATTTATAACCTTACTGACATTCAAGAGTTGGCAAGCAAGCTAAAATTAATGATATAGACAGTTAATAAAGGAGGAATTTTATTTACATAAAACATTTGAAACCAAGTCTGAGCATCCACAAAAACAACAGTTACATGTGGTGACGGAGAGAATTTAACAAAAAAATGAAAAGAAAAGAAAAAGAGATACAACACATTGCAAGTACATAACAATCATAACTACGCATCCATCACTTATTGCAAGATACTAGAGAACATAGTGATTGTATGAACGTGAGTCCAAGGAGAATAGCAGCCACAATAATAGATAAGACCCGCCAGGGAGTATTGCAATAGTCCTGCCTCAAGGTTGCCTTCCACTTGTGGCTAGGAATTTCGCAGAAATCATTTAATTCTTTATGAAGTTTAGTAAAATAATATTCCTCAGAGAAGATAATAACTTCTTTGTTAAGCCTGTTGAAGAGATTTGACACATCATTGTTATCACTTAGGCAGTTCTCAATAATTTTGGCTTGCACAAGTAACTCAACATCTTTGGAAGTGTTGATGAGGGAATCCATAATCATGGTATAATCACCAAAAAAGTGAACATCACAATGACATTGCTCGTAGGCAATAATGTTCCGTAGCAAACGTTCTGTCGAATCATTTATTTTTGTATGTGGGATTTCCAAAACATTGCCTCTGAATTTTATGTCAAATAAGTTTTTGCTTGAACTTACCTCAAACTTCACTCTAGCCTCATAAAGCTCTATTGCACTTGGTATGTCAAATTTCCTTTCAGTTTGTTGCAAACTTTGCCTTGGTATGAACCTTCTTAGGAAAGCAATGAACTGATTTACTTTTGAAGGAATTTTCTCCTCTGGAGGCTGCGAACTTTGCTTTGGTATGAGACAAATTCTTAATAAATCAAGGACATGTTTTATTTCTGAAGGGTTAATATGCTCTGGAACTAGAAGTTCTTGTATTTGCAGGAAAGACATAAAAAAATTAAGGGTGAGGATAAAGGGGTTGGGTAAGGTTTCATTTTGGCTAAATTGAAAGCCCGCCTGTATGTTGGTCATTTTGAAAAGATCTTGGAGAACAAAAAACGGAATTTGATTTTCAAGCAGTAATAAGTCATACTTTATATCATAAATCATCCATGGTTTGCTAAATATACGATCATTTGGAGTTCTTAGATCATCAAACCAGTGCCTTAATAGGACTTCAATGATGAAGGCAGCATCCACAAGAATAATTTCCAAAAATTTATATCTGTCGAAGTCAATTGTTTCGGCATAACATTCGCGAATTCCTTTTTCCATTTCCTCCATAATCTTGACCAATTCCTCCAAACTCTTTCCACTTCGCTGCATAAAATCATTGAAGTACCTCAACTTGTGCTCTTCCATGTCTTCTAGGTCTTCTTTGCCATGGTGAAGAGGCCCAATTGAGACTCTGAGAGGAGTATAGGCCTCTTCATTGATTTTTTTAAATTTCTTGGGAACTTTATATATACAACATTTAGAGGATGGGCAAGACAACTTACCTAACTTCTTCCTAATAGATTTCACTAGTCCCTCCATATCAATTGAAGCATCGCCATTTCCGCTACTAGTTCCCTGTCTTGATGTGCCAACAACTTCCATTCTTGTGATTTAAATTTATGGGTTTGTGCGGTTATCTGGCAACAAGATAGACATCCTTTTGGATTTAGCTCCAAATAATAAATTTAGAAAACAATTTTAACTGTTATTATATCAAATCTATTAGCCTCTCAAATGCACAATGTCTTTTTAAGCTCACTGTCATGTTTGGATTGGGGTCAATGATCAAGATCAATTGTACTCCGTAATTCATGATAAGTTATTTAATGGTCCTGCCCATATTTGATTCACAGGATTAATAATAAAAGTATTAATAATTCCATCAAATTAGTGTGGTATTTACTATTCAATTGGATTAGTAAGATAAATTATCTCCTTCTCCATTGTTTGTTTTGTATTGGATAAGAAAACATATCAATGGGTGTCTCTATTTACACACCACATTTCATCTCAAGGCACACCACTACTTAAGGCACATCTTTAGTAAATTGATAAATAAAAAATTTGCTCAATACACACCACAATCTTCCATCTTTACCTTTACTCACTCACATACCTCACCCCCAATCTTCCATCTTTACCCTTACTCACTCACACACCCCACCTACAATCTTCAATCTTCCATTGAGTTGGGTAAGAAAAAATAGAAGAAATAATTATAAAAAAATCCATCCTTTTTAGTTGGTTACCAAAGAAAAAAAAAAGAACCAAAAAATAAAAAATAAAAATGAAATATGAATACGAATATTTTAACTAACTTATTTCCATCTCAATTTTCTATTCCCTTGACCAATCAAAGATCCAAAGATAGTGTAAAAGAAACAAGAAGATAAATGACCATGAAGTTGATAAAAAAGTAAAAGTGACCATGAAGGCAGTTGTGACCATCCATAAGAACAAGAAAAGCAGTAGTGACCAACCGAAAGAACATTCTTACAACAAGAGTAAAAATAAACAAAAATACAAGACTGGTTATACTCACTAAAACAACTTTAAAAAGAAGATCAAAATAAAAACTATAAGCCAATTAGGCCATGTTTGATCATTAGGATCTGTGTTGGGAAGGCGACAGCAATGGCGATGGCGATGGCGATGGCGACGGCGGTGGAGTAATGAGGGGATGGTGTCGGTTGGAGAGTAGCGACAGCAAAAAGAGGTAGGATGGCTAACGGTAATGGTTGATGGCGGCGGCGGGGTAGAGTTAGGGTTAGGGTTATGGTTATGGTTAGAGAAGATGAGGATATTTTGGAAATATTTAAAAATTGATAGTGTGTATTGAGTGAAAAATAAAAAATCAAAATTGGGTGTGGTGTGCAATGAATAATTGGTATGTATTACGTAAGGTGTGTATTATAACCCTTTGTCCTTTGTGGTCATTTTACATTAAATTAATATTGTAATAAAAAATAAACTAATTAATGGTGTGTCTGAGATGAAAGGTGATGTGTAAATAAAAGCACCCCATATCAATGTAGGATTATAACTATATTTATCTTCTTTTCCAATCTTACCCTCCATTAATATTTCTTCACAATCTTTACTTTATCAAAATTTATTCATAAACGTGGTTTTGAAAAAAATTATAAATAAATAAATAAAAGCAAAACAAAAATACAAAATACAAAGGCCATGTTTGGTTTGTTTTTTTTTTTTTTTGAAAATTATAAACTAATTTGATAAAATAAATATCAAAAAATATTTTTAAATTTTAAAAAATTATTTTTAGCCTTCTAAAATATAAAATTATATAAAAATAATAAGTGTTTTAATTTTTAGTTAATGGTAAAAGAGTTTTTTTATTTTATTTCCCAACTCAAGATATATAACCCCACCCCTACCCAATTATTAATAATCCTACAAATTTGTTGGATTAATTATCCATTGGATTAATAATCCAGAAACAAAATTTTAAAACAAACACAAGATTATTTGGCCCATGGATTGATAATTTCAATCTCATACTCTAATCCTGTCAATCAAACATGCCTGTAGAGTATTGTCTCACTATTTCGAATATCACTTAATTACGTAGGGCTCATTCCTAAATGTAGGAAATTATGTGATTGTGTGACTTCTGAGGATACTGAACAATATCCCGAAGTCACCAAATAATTTTTGATGAGTGATAGGTTTTGAAAGGGTTAATGAACGAACCTGATTTCATGCCTTCTTTGTGCCAACACTCTAGGCCGAACACCCCGCACCATCGCCGGAGACTCTGAGGCTCCATTGTCGCCAAGACCCACCCATTTCCGCAGCACCTTCAACACCCACCCATGGCCGAAATTCACACTTCTCCCACGGATTTTCCTCACCCAAACAGCTCCGTTGGTTGAACCTCACCAACCTGTCGAGAAATCCCCTTTTTGTTGACCCAGCACGCGTCTTCTCTTTGTTCACCCCTCAAACTCCCACTCGCAGAGGAGCAACATGTCGACACGAATTTTTATGTGAATCAAACGTGTTCATTTTGAATTTTGCGTATTCAATCCAAACATTACCCATTTAATTTTTGTTTGTTTTCAGATAGTGTTTGAAAGGGAATAAAAATAGCGACAGGAATTATGTAGGTCCCGACACTATCACGTGGCGTAATTATAAATTATTGTGTATGATAGTTATCAAATTCTTATCAAACACTGCATTAATATTTTATGTTGTGCAAAACTCATCAGGATATGAAATCTTATTGATATAGAAGTCCTCAACACTACTTGCTATTATAAATAGGCAACACCCTCATGGGTTGAGGTACACAATTTCTCTCTATGAATTAGTCCATTAAATATTTTGATAATATTGGAGAAATGACTTGGGCATCAAAGGACTCCCGGCTACGGCTGGGAGTGTTTTGGCTTGCAGATAGCGATAGGGTGGTGGTGCTGATTCATCTTCTTCGTTGGGTACATGATTTTTCTTTGCCCGTACTGTGTTATATTCGAGTTTGAGTAAAAAAAATAATTAATCTTAACCCTCTAATTACATGTGTGATTCCAATCATGTTAATAGATTAAATGCCAAATTACCACCCATAACACTTCTAGGGTCCCGTTTGTTTTCAGAGGTAGAATGGAGGAGATTCATAATGAAGGGATTAATAGCGAGAGGATTGATAGTGAAGAGATTAAGTAAAATTGTGTTTGCTTTGATGATAGTTATTAGTGTAGGAATTATTAAATTATTTTTATATAAAATAATAAAACATACAAAAAAATACAAAAAATTAAACATTAATGTTTAAAAAAAAAATGCCCAACATGTAAAAAATAAAAAAAAAATTCTAGTCTTCTCACTACTTTTCTAATACTACCTCCACCTCTTCCATCCCAGTCCCCCTTCCAACCTCCATCTTAATCCCCTCCTCCATCTTAATCATTTCCCCAACTCTACAAACAAATACAACATTAAATGAGTCTCACCTCCATCATAATCTCATCCCACCCTCTACACCCCAAAACAAATAGGGCCTAAATGTCAAATGATTACACAAGACTGGTCCCTAAATGTAGGAAATTATGTGATGGCGTGACTTTGAGGGTATTGGACACTGTCCTAATAAGATTACCAAATAATTTTTGATAAGTGATAGGTCTTGAAAGTGTTAATGATCGAACTTGATTTCAACTTGATTTCATGAGTTGATGCAATTTTTTTAATTATAAAAACAAGGAAATTGGCTTTGATGTGAGTATATATCAATGCTACATTCACACAATTTTATTCCTAAATCCTTCCGAATAAAACTCTTACCGATAAGAGTTTACATTAAATGTATAATGAAAATTTGATTAATGCCTAATCAAGTTTAATTGGAGTAGGAAAAATAAAAAGATCGATAAGTGTATAATGAAAGTAGAGGTGGCTATTTATTCGTACTAATCACATTATGACACCAAATGAGTCAAACTAGTGTCAAATTTGCGTAACTTGAAATTAATATGAATAAAATATTTAATGAAGTACTAGTTATACATTTTAATATTATTTAAGACATTTAAATCCTATATGCAATCCTCTAGCTAGTTGAAAAAATATATATGTAAAATAAGAATCTAATTTTAGTTTTCATTTCAGATAATATGATATTTTAATTTATTATTTTGGAATCAATGTAGTAAACAAAAAATAAATAAATAATTGAGTTTTAGTTTTTTGAAATTGGATAAATAAAATTGAGTCAAAATTAAACACTTTGATGAACGATTAAGATTAATTTCATGAAATTTAATTATGAGAAAAACAAAAGTTAATGCACTTGATATTTTTTGACTATGAGTTAAAATTTTAACATGACACATTAACATGATAAAAATCCAAAATGAAACAACATGGGTTGAATTAGTATTGAGAGAATCTTAGCACAAATTTGAAATAACATGACACAAACACAATTAACACGATATAATTCCCATTTATAATAAAAGGTAAGAAAAGTCGTTAATCATGATGCTTAGAATATTCTATTTCTTGGGAAATAGTTACTGAAGGAAGCCTTGCAGTTACTATTTTGGTGACATGAGCTTAAGTCACAGAAATAGTTTCTCTTAGAATTAAAGACTCCACGTATCTTATCCTTCTTAGACCCTACTTTACTGGGAGTTTTGTGCATTGAACTACCTTTTAATCACTCAAGCATGGAAAAGAAATTTGGTACATAGGTGCAACTATATGTTTGGTGTCTCTTGAGACAATAAAGCTGAGGCCATCTAAACCATTAATCAACCTCAAACCCAAAGGCCTTGTGTTCATCTCCAGTAAACAACAATTTACTTACACAATTCTGTCATTTCACTTCGTTTGAGAAATCTGATGATATGACCACATTGTGTTGCACAAACGGGAAAGAAGGGATTGGTGGTCTGAGAACAACATGAAGTTAGATGGAGCATCAGTGGATGGGGTTGGATAAAAAATTCCCATCAAGTCGGATCACTTTGAGGTAGAATTACTTTACATCCAATTATTGTAAGGTACACCCTACATATATGTGCAGGTGCAATTATATGTTTGACATTTATGAACATATTTAACTACACGAGCTAGCAAATGACTCTTTGATTTTTTTTTATTTATTTAAATATATATATATATATAAACTCATAAACAAAAACAAAATAAGAAAGAAATGGAGATACTATAAAGAAGCCCAATAAAATTAAATGGTAAATGATTTAGTTTATAACGACACCTAAAAGAAGAACTTAGATCATATCTAGCTAATTGAAGAGGATAAATGTAGAGGTGTAACTTGGGCGGGCTCAACCCGAATAACCGGAATCCAGTCCGAATTTTTTTAGGACTTGGATAAGATATTTTCAAATTCGGTATGAGTTTAAGCAAAAATTCATAAGTCCGAATTAAATTTGGACGGGTTTAGGCAAAGACGTCAAATAACCCGAGCAATCTAAAGCTCGAATTATACATATATTAATATATAAAAATATTAAATATACATATAAATTATTAGTCATTACATGATATTAAAGTAATTTAGATTATTAAATCATGTTGAATATATATTATATATACAAATAACATAAAATCTTACTTTTTTATTTTCACTCATAAATTGTAAGGACTACTATAGCGGCATCTCTCTTACATTAAATAAATTATTTGTTTGGTATTAATGGTTTTCTATTAAAAAAATGCAAATAGAGTCAAATTTTAATAATTTAATAATGTAGTAGCAAAAAAAAAAAACTGAAATTCATTTACAATTCAGGCAATTTAGGCAATTCGGACAATTCGGGTCAAGCTTGGGCATGCAACCTCGGGTTACAATTCAAGCCTGGGTGTGCTTGGGTAAGTCTCAGTACAACTTGGGTTGGGCTTGGACAACCTCCCAACCCGACCGAGTTGCACTCGTAGATAAATGTCTGACCTTTTTACTTTTTTTCAAAAGAGTATTGTTATTCAAGTCTAAAGTTAGACCTAATTTTTAAATTTAATGATATGAAAATCGATTAGAATATTTAAGATAACTTTCTCTCTCATAGTTTCTTTAATTATTAACAAATCATTTTTTTTACACATCATTGAATTTAGAAAATAAATTTAAAAAGTAAACTTAAGGTTATATATCATTTTCCTTTTCAAAAATTAGATTTTAGTCCTTAAACCGCCAAGTAACTTCTTTCTTTCCTCTTCTCTCTGGACGTTGATCAAGACCATTGCCAAATTTGTAACCATATTCGTTGTTTTTGTGGCAAATGAACATTTGTTGTTTTTTTAAATTTCTAAGATAAATTACACTAATCTCCTTTGAGATTTACCTTAGTTACAGATATCTCCCATGTAGTTTTAAAAATTACACTGACCTCCCATATTTTTGAAAATAATACACAAATTCCTCTTTCCCGTTAAAATAACATAAACGACATTAACTTGACAGCCGAATTGATCATAATGCCCTTAACCACATTGTGAAAAGACACAACTGACCCTTCTCCATCTTCATCTTCTCCATCTTCACAAACCCTTCTCCCAACACTTTAATGGCAGAAACCATCTCTGCAATTTCACCCAACGAAAACCCATTCCCATTCACAAACTTCGAATCAAGATTAGGGCAAGAATTCCCATTAGTCTTGCATGAACTCTTTGATCTAATTCCAATAGTAATTGAATATCTATCATTGAATTTCTTTGCCGTAAACCCAGGAGGTACCAAATCTTGATCAATTGGGGTTTTTATGTAAAACCCACCCCTTAAGGTAAAAAAAAAAAACCCCTCTCATTCATTCCTATATCTATATATATATAGAGAGAGAGAGGGTCTTTTCGGCTTGGTGTGAGACTCCGGAGTAGAGAGCTTCAGTGAAGCAAATACCCACTTTCTCAATTGGATCTCCATCTTCGCTCACCTATTCTTGAACTTGTATCAGCTATTTCACAACCTTTTCTGGTTCAAACTATGCAAATTGAGAACAATCAAGCAGAGCTTTTAGAAGCAGTTTTGACTAATCGTGTTCCGACGATTTCGAAGGTCCAACAACGACATCGTTGTTCTTCAACAAAGGATTAGTCTCTGATTGTGGAACTGGAGACGATGGAACCCATGGAAGAGAGCTATGAGGTTGATGAAGACTAGCATTTTTCTAGATATTGGAGAAAATTACTCAATTGAGATCAAACGGTGGAGACGAAGCTACACTGAGTCGGTGGTGAAAACTAGATAGAGAGAGAGAGAGAGAGAGATGGAAAAAGGATAGTGAGAGGGAGAGAAACAGAGCAGAGAGAGAGTGAGTGAGAGGAAAGAGAGATGGAATGTATGTGTTTATATATATATGTGGGTAAATTACACTTACCTCCTCTGAAGGGTGGTATTGGAATTTGGAGAATAATTATGGATGACATCAGCATAATCTATTTGAATTTGAACGGATGGTAACAGAAGGGGATCTTTGTATATTAGTTTCAAAAGTAAAGGAGATCTGTGTTATTTTTTAAACAACAAGAAATGTACCTGTAATTAAGACAAACCTCACGGGAGGTCGGTGTAATTTACCTAATTTCTAAAGCACAGTACTTTTTAGTGACCATATTTTGAAATAAATTTGGATGACCGCATTTTTATTGTGGTAGAGGGAGATAATTGAAAGGAGGATGTTATTTATTTATTTATTTTAAAGTAAATTACACTTACTTCTTCTTGAGGTTTGAGAAAATTATAAATAGCACTTTTATTTTATCGTGTTTGTCTCAAAAAAAAAAGAAAAAGAAAAAGGAATAATCTATTTTCAAATTCAGTCTTGTTGTCTAATTTTTAGGAAACAAGTGTAATAAAATAAAAAGATTACAAGCATTTGATTGACCCAATCATAATATTATAGAGTACCATGTGGCTGTACTTCGAGAATACCCAATAATCACCCTACATTAGGAATTTTAGAAAATAAACGATTCGAAATGGAACTCATGGTGGGCTCCACGGTCCCCTCAAATTTTTTCAAGTTTATATTTAAACTTTTTTTTTTATCAACAAAAAAAATTTATTGATGTAAAATAAAGTACGGAGTACAAATAAATTAAATCAATAAAAAGTGGACAAAAAAATAACATCAAAGGTTTAGAAACATATATCAAGAAGTTGACACATGTACCAAGCTTATCATGAACTATACTAAAGCCTAACACTTGACAGAACAATAAAATATGATAGCCTCGCCACAAACAATCAACATGAAAGTCACCTAAAAGAAACAAAACCAATGACGAGCAACGAACTGAAAGCCACGCCAAAAGGAATTACAAAGCAAAAAGCCACTATCAGAAATCCCATATCAAATGGAATTTCAAACCAACTGCAATTCCAGAACATCCTACAATGAACATACTAAACTCATACTAAAGCAACCTCCAAGTAAAATTTTACCCTCAAAGAAAAGCAACGAGCGCCATGGCTCTGAAATTCCTTTATCAAGAAATCGAAGCAACATCATTGCTAACGATACTTATCATGTGAATTCTTGCCTTGACAATCTGGTCCAACTCTGCAAAATTCTTCCTTTCCTTCGAAATCTATTCCAGATACTTTAAAACCATCACTTCAACTCAATTTGGATAGGCTTGATAATCTCATCAGAGCTACTTTAGCAGAGTTGGACATTCAAGCCTTGGATCTTTCTTTGTTAATATGATTTAGGTTCTGTATTTGAACCTTACTATCCATCTGATAATTAAAATGCTTTCACGTGTTTGCTCATTGTGAAAAATAAATAAATAAATAAATTCCACCACATGAGGGTGGGTTGAGAATATAATATAAATAACAAAACTACCCCTCTTTTTAACAACTTAAACATTTAGAGGAATTGGCATAAAAAATTCAACAAGAATTAGAGGATAGTGTGAAGAAAACTTACAGGATATGCAGTAAATCAATATGTTGACTTCAGGAAGACCTCTCCTTAGTCTCGTTCTTCTTCAACAGAGACTTTCAAAAAGAAACAAATCTGTTTACTATTATTTAGTAGCTCACTTATTTGTAATAAGGACTAATTTCATTGTGCTGTACCATCTGTGCTTATGCATGTCTCAATTTATATAGAATAAATAATTCTTAAACCTTATTTCAAGAAAAGTATGTTTTCTTTCTCTACGCCAACAACAGTACAAATATGTGATTCTTTGCTTATTTGTGGAAGCAATTTATGGGATGCTTAATCCGGTGGTGACTTCAAGAATTTTTATAAATGAGATCACTCTACAAATCTAAATTTTATAAATTCTATAAGGACTGAACAATATTCACTTTGTTTAGTTTTGAGTTTTCAAAATAATTTAATTTCTTGTTTTACGTGCTTACCTTTAAAAAATTTTAAAAAAAATCAATTTTGTTATGTATCTAACTTAGATATATTTAAAAAATAAAATATTTATAAAAAATAATAAAATAAATAAAAATTCAATGAATTTTTATATTTTTTTTAAGACACTTGATACATAAGTCCAATTATAAATTTTTTGGATTTAAGAGTCCACGCTCTAAATTATTATATCCATAAAGACATACTTCTCCAACACATTGGGATCCACGTGGGTCTCTTCAATCAAAATCCTCTCTCTTTCTCTCTCAATCACCGACTCCCTTCTCTCTCTCTCTCTAAATCACCTACTTTCCTTTCCTCTCTATCTCTCTCAAGTGCATTCCTCTCTCTGGATTTCTCTTCGGCCTTGTTTGGATTGTGTTTCTCAAAAATTTTTGGAAAAAATTCTCTATAAATAAGTTTTCAAAAGTAATCAAACCAAACAAATTTTCTCAAAATTTTTTTTCAAAACTTGTTTAGTTTACAAGTTTTCCAAACAAATCTCTCTCTCATACACATCAAATCAATCACTTTTTCTAAAACTCTCTTTCAAAATAATTTTCTAAAACATTTTTTGAAAAAAACCAAACCAAACAACTTTTCGTACTTTTTATCTCTAAAACTCATCTCCCAAACTCAAACCAAACATACCTTTAGTCTCTCTCTCTCTCTCTCTCTCTCTCTCTCTCTATGGGGTGTTTGGAAAGAAATTTTTTTGGTCTTTTGACTAAAATAACATGAAAAGATAAAATAGGCTTAGACAAAATATCAAATCAAACTTATAATCATTTTATTTTTTTCTCTTAAAAACATCACATCTAATTACAAAAAAATCGAACCCTCTCTCCAAACACAACTATTTTTTTTTTTTTGGTGAATAAACACAACTATTTTAGGCTACTAAAATAACCAAAAATTAAAGCATAGTCAAATAGCCAACTTCCCAAACACCCCCAAAGCCTTAAACAGATAAAAATAAAAAATTAAATAGATAGGAAAAATATATATATATATATATGTGTGTGTGTGTGTGTGTGTGTGTGTGTGTGTGAAATCAATTTGTATAGATAGTGTTGGCTACATATTTTGTAAAAGCCAATAGCAAATCAACACGTGGCAGAGGAAGGGCATTACGAGAAAAGGATTTAAGTCTTCAATCCTGATCGTACACGTGGCAATGAATATTGGTTCTCACGTGATCTGAGCAGCACTAGATCAGTAAGGTGCAAGGTGACATGGCTCCAACGGTTACTCATATTCAAATTTAAATATAGGAGGGAAGTTCAACTGCAAGTAATGGCATAGTGGAACTACTTTTAAGGCAGCATGATTAGCGATCATGGAGGAGCAGTTCGACGGTTTGAAGTACAGTTCGAAGGTCATCCTTGGCAAGTATAAATAGCAAGGAAGCCCCCAGAAAAAAGGCCCCAGACTCAGATCATAAAAAACCAGTCTTTATTTCATATATTTTTCCTTTCCAGTTTTATATTTCCTGCACTTTAAATATTTGCACTGCACTTCGATTCTTAGGAGTAGTTTAAAGTAAATTCCAGTAAACTGTTGCTGTGAACCTCTCAGAGGCTGAGTTTGGACTATTGTAAGTGTTCATTTTAATGAAATACTTCGATTTGTTCTTCATATCAACTGTTATTTCTCTTAATTTCTCCTGAGTCAAGCCACTAGTAAAAGTCCTCTTCATTGAGGCTGAAAGAACTAAAACACAATCGTCTGATAATTGGTTGGCAATTATAATTTCTGTAAGGACTGATTGATTCTTGCTGGCACGCTCGTATTTACAATAGTAACCTTCGAAAAGCCAAAAAGCCAACATATATTTTTGGCACGCCCAGTGGGACCTGTTAAAATGGCTAGACGAAGACGACAAGGAGAAAATGAACGCTTGGAAGAAGGCGTAGAAGGAGAGGTAGAGATACCTAATCCAGAGGAGAATGTGGTAATACATCCTGTGGAGACTCCTATGTTGTCAGAACCTTTGGTCGAACAGACCAGTACTTCTAGACAAGAACCACATGCTCATAGTATTGGACGAAACCAAGGAATTGGACCATCCACCGTCCCATCTACTCAGCCACCAAATCCATGGAATGGCTTGGTAGATGCTATGGGACAACAACTAATGAACACAATGGAAAGGTGGGCAACATCCTTTTTGGATCGAATGAATAACCACTAACCAACAAATACAAGACATACAGAGGAAATTTTAAATGTCTCTCAGCAAAGATTGGCTAAAGAAAAACAGCCTATGCAAGTTAATGGACACTCTAATGGTCAAACTAATAACCAGAACTACGAAAGACCATCACCTCAGTCTTGGTATGAACCCATTTCAAGGCCTATAGCGGGCCAAAATGCCTCAGTACTTAACAATGAAACCATACAAGTTGGTGGATCTGGTCAAGTACAAGAAACTGGCATAAGAATGGTGGCAAACCCTATGTTTGAAGCCATACCTGGCACTAGAGGGTATAATAATCCCTTGTTCGAATTTATACCCGGGGGGTCGGAAGGTTTTCCCACAAATGGAAGGGACACAATACCTGTTCCAGCACCCTTCACAGGTCCCTTCGCAGGACAGGCTCAAAGGGGTTACCCATACCCCCAGCAGCAACCTGCACCACAAGGGCAACCAGTCCCAAATGTACCACCTTATGGACCAAGAGGACCACAGGCACAAGGTTGTCCACCAAACCCTGTGTTTGTTCCTCCAGTAGTGGTTCAGCAAACACAAAATATGGTCCCTAGGGATCAAATTGCTGATATTGTCAGGGAGATGTGTGGACCTATAGCTCGGGGGGTCCAGACTCCTGTATATAGAAAACCATACCCAGAATGGATAGATAGGGTACATGAGTACCCAAGAGGATTCAGAATACCAGACTTCACCCTATTTTATGGAACTGGGAATCAGTCAACAGTGGAGCATATCGCTAGATTCGCTGCTCAATGCGGTGAACTCACTAATCATGACTATATGAAACTGAGATTATTTCCAAATTCTCTAACTGGGGGGGCCTTTGTATGGTATATCAACCTTACACCTGGTTCCATTCAAAATTGGCAACAAATGGAAGAGGCATTTCATGCCCAATTCTTCCAATCAGAGCCAGAGGTTTCTATGGCAGACTTTGCAAGATTGAGTCAACGACCTAAAGAAAAGGCTACTCAGTTTATTGCCAGATTTAAAAGGGCTCGAAATAAATGCAGAGTCATCCTTCCAGAGCCAGAATTCGTAAGATTGGCTCAAAATGGCTTGGAATTCAGGCTTCGAAAGAAGTTTGACTCAAACGAATTCAGAGATTTGGTCGAATTAACTTATAAAGTGTCTCGATATGAAGCATTATTAGAGGAGGAACAAGATCGAAATAATGCCTCGTACAAGACATACTATAGAGATCCAAATTATGAGATTGATGCAGCAGAGATTGTGGGCAAAGAACCTGTAATCTGTGAAGCATTAATTCATAAGGATACAACCATCGACCAGCAGTTTAAAAAGAAAGACTTTCACAGAAAATACTCTTTCGATTTAACAAAAGCAGATGACATTTTTAATCATTTGCTTACAGCCAATTTCCTTAAGTTACCAAAAGGAGTAAAACTGCCATCTCCTGATGAACTTAAAGGAAAAGTATACTGTAAATGGCATAATTCTTGGTCTCACTCGACTAAAAACTGCATTGTTTTTCGAGACAGGATCCAAGAGCAAATTCGGAAAGGAAGTTTGAAGTTCCCAACCAAAACTGAAAAAGCCATGGGGATTGACAGTAACCCGTTTCCAGAAGTTGGAGAAGGCGCAGCTAATGTGGTTGTACCAAACTTTCAGAATCTATCTCTGCAGGAATTGGAAGAGGTCAATGTGCAAATGCATATTACCAACCAGACAACTGCCAAAAAAGATACTAGAAACCCGCCAGCTATTGGAAAAGGTTTCTCACATCAGGAGGAACACTCTGATGAAGAAGCACTAGATGATGATTCCTTGGAAGCAGCTGTAGTACAAAGGATGTGTCCCAGGTGCAGACTGAGTTACAAATGGTTGAAGGGACTTCCAATCGATGGAAAGCAATACTACAAGGATGTTCAGAGACGTCCTAAATCAACCAATGCTCACAACAAAAGGCCGTATCCGGCTAGTGATAGGCAGCGACCATTGATGGTTGAGCCTGCAGAAGGCAGAATGCATGCTAAAGGCAAGAGGCCTTTGTATGAGTCTAGGCCACCCAACTACCACAGAGTAGAGAGCAGCCATTCTGAAAGAAGGTTGGAAAGGAGTTCGGGTTATGGGATTAAAGCCAGAGATTGGCCCCCTAGACCCACCTCGCGCAGAACAGAGAATGGCCACTTCCAGCAAAGGCCAGAATCAGGCTCGAAGCATGAGACCAGAACCAAGCACTTACCTCCACGGCCAGTTTCGAAGATGGCTTCGAAGGTAGGAAAAGGTGATTCAACATCTGAGTTAGTAAGCTCTTTGGTACCTGGGGTTCCGGATTGGTTTGTAATGCAAAACAAACCTAGGGAAGTGTCCACCAGGAGAGATGTTGGAATCACAGGCAGGATGGTCAAGCCTCCTTTGGTAGCTCCGAATAATTGGGTATTGCTGAAACACCCAAAGACAAAGGAACCAAATATGGTTCCAGTTATTTCCAGATCACAAAGGAGGAAGATTCAGCGCAGGTACACCCAGTACTAGCAAGATTTGAAAGAAAGTGGAGAGAGTTCTTCACAAGTCAAGGCAGAAGGAAAGAAAACTTCGAAGTCAGACAATACTCCAAAACCAACTCTACAAAGCAAATTGGTTTGTAGCAGAGAACAATTGGCTCAGGTTCATTCTGAACTAAAGGCCAGAGAGAAGTCTAGTTTGGCAGGACTGGAGAAGGCTCTGATGGAAAGTGATAGCGAAACGGGAGAAGAGATTGGCATGAGCCAAAAGAAGGAAATGGCAGAAGAAGAAATGTTCGAAGCCTTCATGGCTGAACAAACATTTCTGATTGAAGAACCAGTTGAGAAGGATCCTTCGAAGGGATCAGTTATCAATGAAGTACCAGAGTGCAGCATGGAGGATGCTGCAGGAGATACTGAGCAAGGTAGCCACGAGGGGAAGAAGGTACAGCCAGCCATCCAGTTTGGCTCATTTCCCCCTGTATCAGTCAATATGGTACACATACTACTGCATGAATTCCAGGCTGAAAATGAGGGTCAGGATGACCAAGACATGGATCCGATCCTCGTTTCTAGCGAAGAGTCACAAGTGAGTATGGTACAGGATGCTCCTGAGATGGCTACTCCAATGGAAACTGGGTATGAAAGCGAGGAAGTGGTGAGCATCAACCTCTCATATCCTTTTGAATATCCCTCAAATTCCATGACCCAACATGTCAAGCTTTTGTACATCAAGGCTTTCTTTGATGGGATACAACTGAATCGAGTCCTAGTAGATAATGGGGCAGCGGTAAACTTGTTACCGAAATCTTCGCTGAAGAAACTAAGGAAAAAGAATCCCAGGTTGATCCCAACCAGCACAACCATCGCTGGCTTTGCTGGAGATAAACAGATGGCTCAAGGGATTTTACCCATTAACTTGAGCGTTGGAACCAGGGACTATACGACAGCATTCTTTGTAATTGACAGTAATGCTAAGTACAATGCCTTACTTGGGAGAGACTGGATCTACACTAACAAATGTGTGCCTTCCTCTTTGCATCAGAAACCCATGATGGCTTTGGGCAATGGAGAGACAGAGGAGATTGATGCAGATCCTCAACCTTTCATAGCCTGTGCAGACTTTGCAGAGGCCAAGTTGTATATTGAGGGAGTAGCACCGCTCAGTATACTAGGAAAAGCTGATGGCTCAGCCGAAGTGACGGCTGATGAGAAAGTGACACACCTGAAGCACTTGGTTCAAGAAAGTGCTGATGAAGAAATTGTCATTAAGGATGACAGTGATGCCTGGTTGTAAGCAAAAGGATGAAGAACAAGAAGCCAAGTCTTTGGCTTTGATTAAATTCACACCATTGGATGTAAAAGCAATAGTCCAGAAGATACAAGAACAAGAAAGAGAAGCCATAGTAATTGGCTGCAAACAGGAGCAACGACAGGTCAGAATTTTGACCCTTGGTAAATACTGTGCATTGGACATTGAAACAAAAGTCCAGGAAATACAGGAGGAGGATGCTTTATGGACAAATTTTGTCTATGAGGAGGAGGGCAAAGATGTTGAACTAAAGAACTTGGGAGCAAGACAAAGCAAGGAGTTCGCTTCGAAGATCGAAGAAACCGGGGAAGAAGCTTCGATCAGTCCTCAAACACAAGATTCCTTAGAAGAAGTAAATCTAGGGGAAGGTTCTGCGCAACAGCCCACTTATATAAGTGCTTGTTTGAAAGATCTGGACAGAGACCAGTTATTGGTTGTTTTAAAGAAATATAAAGACTGCTTTGCATGGTCTTATAATGAGCTACCAGGATTGGATAGATCATTAGTGGAACATAGGCTCCCCATGAAGCCTAATTTCAAGCCATACAAGCAGAAACCAAGAAGAATGAGTCCAGAGGTAATTCAGAAAGTCAAGGAGGAGATCCTTAGATTACTCAAGGCAGGTTTTATTCGGACAGCCAGATATGTGGAATGGCTATCCAATATTGTGCCTGTGGTTAAAAAGAATGGTAAAATGAGGGTATGCATTGATTTCAGAAACTTAAATTTGGCAACTCCAAAAGATGAATACCCTATGCCTATAGTGGATCTGTTGGTAGACAGTTCAGTAGGGCATCAAGTTTTATTAATGATGGATGGGCATTCTGGTTATAACCGGATTTACATTGCAGAGGAGGATATCCACAAGACAGCATTCAGGTGTCCTGGGAATATTGGCACCTTCGAATGGGTTAAAATGCCATTTGGACTGAAGAATGCTGGAGCTACATATCAGAGGGCTATGAACACCATCTTTCATGATCTCATTGGAGGGTATCTAGAGTGTTATATTGATGACATTGTAGTAAAATCCCAGTCCATGGAGGAGCATTTGTTTCATTTAGAAGCAGCTTTTGAAAGAATGGGGAAGTTCAACTTGAAGCTCAATCCTCTAAAGTGTGCTTTTGGAGTATCATCTGGAAATTTCTTGGGTTATGTGGTGCACAAGAAAGGAATACAGATTGATCAGAATAAAGCTAGAGCCATCATTGAAGCTAAGCCTCCATCAAGTAAGAAAGAATTACAAAGGTTTCTTGGGCAGGTTAACTTTCTTCGAAGGTTTATTTCTAATTCTGCAGGTAAAACTAAAGTATTTTCTTCCTTGTTAAGGCTAAAAGATGAAGAGGAATTTGTGTGGACAGCAGAGCATCAAAATGCTTTCGAAGGTATCAAAGCCTACTTGGCTAACCCTCCAATGCTGATGCCACCAAAAGGAGATAAACCTTTGAAGTTGTACATAGCTGCAGCAGAAGATTCATTGGGAGCTTTCTTGGCTCAAGATAATGAAGAAGGCAAAGAGCAAGCTGTTTATTACCTCAGTAGATTTTTAAATTCTTGCGAATGTAAATATTCAGCTGTAGAAAAACTGTGCCTTACTTTGTATTTTGCTGCAACGAAGTTAAGATATTATCTCTTACCTACAACTGTCTTGGTAATTGCAACCACAGATTTGGTTAAGTATATGCTATCTAGACCTATGTTGAGAGGAAGAATTGGCAAGTGGATACTAGCCTTGTCAGAATTTCATTTAGAATATATCCCTCAAAGAGCAGTAAAAGGACAAGTTCTAGCTAATTTTTTGGCAGACCATCCATCTCAAGCAGAAGGTCAAGAGGTTATGGAACTTGGCATGGCCAGTGTTGAGCCGTGGCAAATGTGGTTTGATGGATCGAGAGCCAATGGTTTAATTGGAATTGGTATTGTGATTAAATCTCCACAAGGGGTAGAAACCACGCATGGTTTCAGAGTGGATGAAGCTAGCTGTTCCAATAACCAGGCTGAATATGAAGCCTTAATAGTAGGGCTAGAAATCCTTATTGGGTTACAAGTACATGCAGTTGACATATTTGGAGATTCTCAATTGGTGGTTAACCAAGTGAAAGGGATTTTCAAGTGTCAAAGCATAAATATATTGCCATATTATGTTGTTGCATTACATCTGCTGTCTCAATTTCAAGTAGCAAATGTAACTCATGTTCCAAGATTCTTGAATAATAGAGCTAATGATATGGCTTAAAAGGCTTCGAACTTCAAGAGGAGGGATAATGCCCAAAGGGACATAAGTCAAACAACATATCAAAAATTAATACCACCTCTGAATAAAAGGGATGTGGTCTTGGAAGTTAACCATAATG
Source organism: Camellia lanceoleosa (assembly GCA_025200525.1). NCBI lineage: Eukaryota > Viridiplantae > Streptophyta > Magnoliopsida > Ericales > Theaceae > Camellia > Camellia lanceoleosa. The sequence continues at coordinate 120,002,600 of CM045769.1, read as the reverse complement.
ACTTACAAGAACAAGATTGGAGGTATCCAATAATGCAATACTTAACTGGTCCATCTTCGAAGGCCAGCAGGAGGATCAAATTACAGTCCATGCAATATATAGTATATGGTAATGCTCTCTACAAGAGAGGAGGAGATGGCTTGTTACTGGAATGTTTAGGTCCTAAAGAAGCATTAATAGCTATGGCTGAGATTCATGAAGGCATCTGTGGGGCTCATCAGCCTGGTGTAAAGATGAGATGGATGCTCCGAAGGCATTCCTACTATTGGCCAACTATCCTTAAAGATTGCATAGAATACGCAAAGGGTTGCCAGGCATGCCAAAAACATGGCGCAATAAGGCATGTGCCCATAACTAACCTACATGCAGTGGTGAAGCCTTGGCCGTTCAGAGGATGGGCAATGGACATGATGGGAAAAATACACCCACCTTCTTCGAAACACCACTGTTTCATTCTAGTGGCTACTGATTACTTCACTAAGTGGGTCGAAGCCAAGCCATACAAATCTGTAGACCAAACAGAAGTCATTGGGTTCATTAAAGATTTGATCCATAGATTTGGCATCCCACAAACCATAACTGTGGATAATGGGACTGTGTTCGATGGGAAAATGGTGAAATCTTTTGTGGTAGAGTTTGGAATTAGCCTTGTTAATTCCACACCTTATTATGCACAAGCCAATGGTCAAGCTGAATCATCCAACAAGTCCTTGAAAAAAGGAATACAAAAGGTTGTGGAGGATAATTCCAGGGATTGGCATAACCTTTTGTTGGATGTTCTATGGGCTTATAGAACCTCCCCAAGATCAAGCACAGGAGTCACTCCTTATGCCTTAGTATATGGGCATGATGCAGTCTTACCAGTAGAAATTAATATTAAATCTTTGAGGGTAAGATGTCAAGATCAGTTAGACCCTAGACAATACCATCAGAGTATGTGTTTGGAGTTAGAAGGCATAGATGAGGCTAGAATTTTGGCATTAAATAGCATTCTTTTTCAAAAGAAGAAAGCAGCCAAGAATTATAACAAGAAAGTCAAACACATTGGCTTTGATGAAGGTGATTTGGTATGGAAAACAATACTCCCAATAGGAATTAAAAGCCATAAATTTGGCAAGTGGTCACCTAACTGGGAAGGACCATATCAAATTCATAGAGTTCTGCCTTTTGGAGCTTACCATTTGAGAAATTTGAATGGGTATGTACATCCCAAAAAGATTAATGGCAGATATTTGAAGCCTTATTTTCCAACCATTTGGGAAACACAAGGAATAAAATAAACATTAATTACAAAAAACACAAGACTGCTCAAATGATGGACAAGATTTGTTCTTTCATAAAGAATCAAATACATTATGCCACAAGTTGGCCCAAAAATCATTACAGTGTTTCAATTGTTTTTGTACAACAGATTTTCTATTACTAAGTGATGGAAATAAGTGAATAGCTGCAGCCATATCTTCTTTTCGATCAGCCAATCCTTGGTTGGTGATGTGTAATTTGGTATCAGTTCTAACCAAAGCTTGGTTTACTGTAGCTAATTCCTCTTCAAGCTGAGCTTTCTTCTCTAGCAGTTGGACTCGAAAGTGGGAGGCAGAAGAGTGTTGTTCTTTAAGTGTTGATACCTCGGTATGCACTTGAGTAACAAAACTTTGGTCTTTAGTTAGTCTCTCATTCGCAGTCTTAGCAGTATGACAAATGTTGAGATAAAAATCAACAGTAGCTGCAGCCTGGGATAGATGACTTGAACAAATCATGCCAGACTGCTCAGCAATGTTACAGCATTGAAGGAACCCATTCCTGATGATAGGCCTTTGTAAAGCCTCGAAGGGGATCCTTGAAAAAGAGATTAGCAGTTCCAGGCATACGTCCAGGTCCATTGAAGGAGTAGAAGGCTTGCTGCTGGAAGAAGGAAGACTCTCGAAGATTTCCAGTAAGGAGTCAGCCAAAACTAATGGCTCAGCTTCAGCACTAAATGTTGGAGAGGTAGAAGATACGTCGAAGAGACTAGCTAGTCTTCCTTCGAAGATATCTATCTCATCTCTGGGCATGAAGGGTGTAGAGAGTGTTGTGATGGAAGACACAGAGAACTGCATGGGGATGGGAGAAACAGATGGAGCATCTTTGGCAGCCTCTATAGTCTTGGCCACCAACGAATCGAGTGAAGAGGGGCTGGAAGTAAGCATAGGTGATGAACCATGAACTGGAGAAACACTAGCACCCTCTGTGTAAGAATCAACTGCCATTGGGAATGGAGTAGTAGTTGGAGTTTCTACGAAGGTCGGAGGAAGAGCAAGGCTCGAAGGAGAAGTGGACTGAGGTAGGTCAAGGGTCAAAAAAGAGAGATATGGCTCTAAGCCAAGGAAAAGAGACGCAGGAATGCTTGGACTCAAAGAAGGGATATCAAATATAGGCTTGGAGAACGGGAGCATGATTTGGATGGTTTTTACATGTTGCATCTGGTCAACTTCAACTGAAATCGAGGGAGGCCTCGTTGGAAAGATGAGTGCAGTAGCTGTTGCTGCAAGAGGAAGAAATACAGAGGAATGTCAAAATTCAGTATTAAGAGTTGACAAAGGGAAAAACAATGGAAGTATAGAAGAAGTCACCTGTTCCAAAAGCACTGACAGTGATGGGAGAGCTGTGAAGAAAGTGGTGTGTGGCAGTCTGTTGCCCTCTCACTACTTCTCTTTGTAACATATCGGCAGCAGCGGCTTCCTCTCTTAAAATCTGTTGCCCTCCTACTACTTCTCTTTGTAGCACATCGGCAGCAGCGGCTTCCTCTCTTAAAATTTGTTGCTGCCGTCTCTTCTCAGCCCTTTCGAAGACAATTATGGCCTTGGAAGGTTCTTGATCTACGGCCTCGGCAGCTGTTTCACAAGGAGGATCTTCAACCAAGACAATAGTTGGAACAGTTATCTTCTTTCTCTTTTCTATTGCTTGGGCGAGTGTCTCGGAATCAGAATCCTCAGTAAAGTCAAAAGGGGAGACAGTAGTCTTTCTTCTCCTCTTTCGTTGGAGTGGCATTGTTTGTTCCTCAGGGTTTTTCGCAACTTCCTCGTACTGAGATTCAGAACTAAATTCCCTCTCTACCTCCCTAATGGTTGTCTCCTCTTGAAATAAGTCAGTCACTTTCTTCCTTTTATTCAAGGGCAACTCATGTTCTGGGTTTGCTTCTCTTTCTCCTTCTTTTCTTTCCGGCACCTCGGTCGTTTCCTTTTCAAAATCAAGCAGCCTTCTCTTCCTTTGCTGCTGATCGCTTTCACAAAAGATATAGAAATAAAAATAAGAATAACATAATCAGCATTATATAGGAAGACGAAGGAGAGGAAACAAAGGCATGTACCTTTCTTTGAAATAGCCCGAGTGGCTTTCGAAGGAGATGAAGTAGCAGGAATAGACTGAGTTGTAGGAGGCACAGTGGAGGAAGGGACAGTTTCAGCTCCTTTGGACTTGGACACACCTAACACCTCCAGTAGGTTTTGAGGTGGAATGGCTAAGTAAAGTCCCATATTATTGTCCCACCAATTTTGGTATCTCTTCAATACAGTTCCTTCAGGAATGAAAGGAGTATATTCGAAGTTGGCCAAATCATCTATGAATTTAAAGGTTGCCTCCTCTAGGCTTGATTTCCTAACCTTCAGATCTCTCCTGGTGAGGCTCAGATTGGTGTTGCTGCAGAGAGGTATTGGGACCCCTTGTGTGAAACCAAATTGTCTAGCAAATTGAGCAGGACAATAAGGCTCAGCTATACATTTATAAGCTCTGGGGTTCGTGGTCCCAATAAACAGTTCCCTAGGAAGCAAAAGGGAGGCCCATATGTCCTTGTGAATTGGTGAAGCACAGAGCCTGTCACTTAAGAAGTGACTCAACCAAGTTGGACCTATATTGGTCTCGAAGGGACGGAAACGGTAAATAGGAAGGGATGTTGGTAGTTGATGAAAGAAAGAGAAATAAAAGGCAAAAGTAGAAGGATAAAGGGAAGCATTGGCTAGTCTTATGCCATGGGTAAGAGAGTGTAACCCAGAAAATTTAAGGCATTTGGATTGTAATTCAGTAAAATAGGCAAAGAGCCAAAGCTGAAGGATCCAGAATGGCCCCCCTTGATTAGCATCTAAGGGTTTCTCGCAAAAAAGGGAACAAACTCTGTATACATGACCAAGAATATATGGAGCTAAGGCTACCCTTTTTTGCAAAACAAAAGCTTTGGCAAGAGGAGCAAATTCAGGCATAATTCTTTGAGAAGAGGTGCAGAAGAGAAATTTGCAAAGCCAGTATAACAAGAAGGAAAAGAATTCCCTATCAGTCACTGGACCCTCCTTTTTATTTTCAGCCTTAACAAAATTGCTGTAAGATAAGTTAAGAGAGGGAAGAGAGAAGGAGACTGTTGGATCAGGGAAATCTGGTGTAATAAGGGTACCAATAGGGGATACCCCTAGTAGATGGCAAATATCAAGAACAGTGGGAGCCATCATCCCATATCTAAATTGAAAGAAATTGAAAATAGGGTTCCAAAAACATAAAGCGGCATGAATCAAGAAAGGGTCCTCTGAAATAGTTACCCTAGATAGTTGGAGAGCATCAAGAAGGCAGAGCTCCTGAAGGTCCAGTGCCCTCGCAGGGATGACCCGATCATACCACTCTTGCCATTCCGGTCTCATTGTGGGCCAACATCGGTGGGGGCGATTGACTCTCCAGTTTCCCCAGTCGAGACCACCTTCATAAAGGAGACATTGGTTTTCCAGACGAGGGTATAGAGCTGGTAGCTCAATAGGGATTTCTCTGAAGATTGGCCCAAGCACGTAGTCTTGTCACTCATGACGACGAGGGACAAAGATACGCCCGTCGATAGAGCTTTTTTCCCCAGTCTTGTACTTCTCACATTCCACGTCAATAAGCCTTTTCAAAGCCACGGATGAGCTCACACGTTCTATGACTGGCACTTCTGGTGAAGAGGAAGCCATTGATGGTACGATTTTCGAAAAAGAGTAGAGGAAATAAAGAGAAGTGAAAGAGATGAGGGCTTGAACGTTAAAAGAGCAAGTGATTTCAGAAACACGAAGCTGGAGGGTTTTAAGGAAAAGTTCTTTATGTCTGGAAATATATTGCATAAGTCGTTAAGTACTAAAGGTACGAATACGAGGAGTCCCTTCTAAGTATTGATAGTCTTGGAGGGAAAAAGCACATTCCGGATGTTGACGCCAGCTTCGAAGCAAGATACTTGGCTTCGAAATGAGATTTTGGCGCCAAAAAATCAAATAACAACAGCTTCGAAATACATGAGTCGGCTTCGAAACGCCCCACATGCCTAAAAATGCTAGAACGCTCGAATATTGGTCAACTTCAAATATCAAAGTAACGACATTCGAAGCAAATCCTCGGATCCTTTTAAGGATGAGAAGCACTGTTCGAAGTATTGAAACCAATCATTGGTTTTATTTCATATAAAACGGAATTGCTTTTGAACCAAAACAGTGTGGATTACTCTTCGAAGTAAAATAGTCAATTTGGAATTGATTGGTTATATTAACCATAATAATATATTGGTTATAGTTAGCTTTGGAGGGTGGTGTTATTAAGATTCAAAGCATTAATTCCAGATAATGTCAGCTAGAACTGTCAACTATATTCCATAAATTGGAAAAAGACATGATTGGTTCTTTTTGCACTTCATTAAACAATTAAGTCCAGATTCGAAGGATGAGATTGTTCAATTCGAAGCTGTGAGATTGGCTTTCAAAAGCAAAAGGAAACAGAAACGAACAATGTCAAATATAAGAGGACTTTGTTTGTATTAAAGCCAAAACAATTACATCAAGTAACCCTATCTGGGTACAAATTCGAGCTCATAAAAATAAGGAATAGAATAAATAACAAGATCATGGAACTTCGTCCAACAATGATCAATGAATTTTTGTTCTTTCTTTATTATTTCTTCTATCTTCTCCAATGTTGGTTGCATGAGCTGGTGTGCGCTCACTTCGTAATAAAGCTCCTCAGCCTTTATTTCGAAAGCCTCCTCCCTCAATTTTTGTTCCGACTCATCTATAACCAAATCATCCCAATACGCGGAGTCTTTATTTTTGAAGTTATCGAACTCTTCGACAAAGTTCTCTGCTTCGTATTGGGTATGAATTCGGGAAGATGAGAGTTGGTCCAAAGATTGAATGGTGACCTTAGAATTTCGGTGCCAATAGAGAAGCACTGGAAGTTGGTCCAGGAACAGGTGAAGTTCTGCTTGGGCAATGGGGTTAAGGACATGGCCCCTGGTCAGAATATCACAAGCCCATTGAAAATTCTTGAGGGGGGTGTCATCTTCAAGAACATTGAAGGGCAAGTGAGAGAAAGCCGCAAGCAGAAGCTGAGCTTGTTTCCGCTCAGCTGGAGAAGGGGATGATGGAGGCTGGTAAGGTGGAAAAACTTTGTCCATTGGAAGGGCAAGCCTTAGTTTCTTTATCCAGGTAAGAGTGGGAGGAGAAGAAGGAGTAGATGGCCCTGTTTCAGAAGGTGGAGAAGAAGGTGTGGATGCTTCTATTTTGGGAGATGGAGAAGATGGAGAAGAAGGTGTGGATGCTTCTGTTATAGGAGATGGCACGGGAGGGGAAGGAACAAAGGCATTAATAAAATCAAGCCAGTCAGAAGAACAAATCTTCGCCTTTTTGGCTAAAAATGATGGGTTATACCTTTGTGCCTCTTCTGGACGTCGGGCAACGAGCACTGTCGTTGTAGGCATAGAGGATGTGTACCAGGCCACGAGCAAATTCTCCTCCAAACTACGTCGAAGGTCAATGGGCACATAAGGATACACCACTGAACTTCGAGCGTAAGGAGGAAAATCTAAAGGGTCAGTGAATTTAACAAAATGGTGGTTAATTCGTTCCCTCAAATCCCAAGACTCAGGTGCTGACCAGCTTGTCCAGCCGGAAGCCCCAGAAGATGAAGAAGTGGTAGCTTCATCCCAGGCAGAGGTGTGTGAAGAAGAACTTCCCAAATCCATATTTGTGACTTGTCAAAGCAAAGACTTGAAGGTAGTTTGTTCAAAGTACAAGGGGAGGCTAGAGGAAGAACTTCTTATATCTACAGAGTTGTGAATTAAAGGATTAATGGCAATGTGCTCGTAATCCAAATATTGATAATTTGCAAAAGCCTCCATGACCTGAATATAGAAAGGCAGGTAAAGGTGGCTAATGAATGCGTGGAGATTTTTTCAAGGAGAAACAGCATTACTCAATGGCTCTTCGTATGCTTGATTAATAGATTGAGAAGTTAATTGAGCCATAGTCCGTTCGAATGGTAAAGGTATTGGGATGTTCAAACAAGTTGAGAGTTAATGCGAATGATCACCAAATAGGTGACGGTTATGTTTCCTGAAAATGGATTCCATGCACGTTTTAAAAACGCGGGAGAAGTTTTTTGATCCACTAATATCACCAAGCATTGGGTATATTAGTGCGGGGGGTAATGTTGGCTACATATTTTGTAAAAGCCAATAGCAAATCAACACGTGGCAGAGGAAGGGCATTACGAGAAAAGGATTTAAGTCTTCAATCCTGATCGTACACGTGGCAATAAATATTGGTTCTCACGTGATCTGAGCAGCACTAGATCAGTAAGGTGCAAGGTGACATGGCTCCAACGGTTACTCATATTTGAATTCAAATATAGGAGGGAAGTTCAACTGCAAGTAATGGCATAGTGGAACTATTTCTAAGGCAGCATGATTAGCGATCATGGAGGAGCAGTTCGACGGTTTGAAGTACAGTTCGAAGGTCATCCTTGGCAAGTATAAATAGCAAGGAAGCCCCCAGAAAAAAGGCCCCAAACTCAGATCATAAAAAACCAGTCTTTATTTCATATATTTTTCCTTTCCAGATTTATATTTCCTGCACTTTAAATATTCGCACTGCACTTCGATTGTTAGGAGTAGTTTAAAGTAAATTCCAGTAAACAGTTGCTGTGAACCTCTCAGAGGCTGAGTTTGGACTATTGTAAGTGTTCATTTTAATGAAATACTTCGATTTGTTCTTCATATCAACTGTTATTTCTCTTAATTTCTCCTGAGTCAAGCCACCAGTAAAAGTCCTCTTCATTGAGGCTGAAAGAACTAAAACACAATCGTCTGATAATTGGTTGGCAATTATAATTTCTGTAAGGACTGATTGATCCTTGCTGGCACGCTCGTATTTACAATAGTAACCTTCGAAAAGCCAAAAAGCCAACAGATAGAAAGAAAAAAATTCAAGAAATAAGGAAATTGATCTGAGTAGGCCGGAGATATTCAACAGATAATTTATTTGGTAAAATTTCAATAGATAGGGAAAAAATAGGCTTGGTGAATTTCATATGGGAAATATGCTTGATAAATTTCAATAGATAGATTAAAAAAATTGAACAGGTAGGTTCAAAAAAATTGAACAAATAAAAAATATTTCAACAAATAGGTTCATAAAAATTGAACAAATAAAACATATTTCAACAAACAGGTTCATAAAAATTGAACAAATAAAAAAATTTCAACAAATAGGTTCAAAAAAAATGAACTTTCAATAGATATGTTAAATGGTAAAATTAAAAACAAAATGTTCTCCAAAATAATAAAATATACTTCTCACCACAATATTTGACAAAGATTGTACTTCTTACCAAAGAAAAATACTCATGGGACTTAATGCCCTGCACCTTTTTTAAAATAGACTTTTCACCAATTTTCTCTTTTTCTTATTTAGTGATTTTTTTAAATATTTTTTCACAATTTTTTTTTAAATGTACTAGATTAAGTGGATCTAAAACATTTATTAAAAGAAAATTCTTAAAATATTTAAAAAGTTGACTAAAGATAAAAATAAATCAATAATGAAAAATAAAAAATAAAAACTCAAACAGAGTAATTTAAAACTTCTGAAACAATAGGCGGATAATGAATATTGATCCCTATTTGATGAGATCACTTAACTTTTTAATTGAATTAAGCTATATTAAATAAAATATTAACAATATAAATATTTTTTTCAAATAATTTTTGATAGCTTGATGGGTCAGCTCCCATGTGGAGTCCCCTGGCTTAATCCAATCCTCCCTCACTTGCAAGTCTTTACAATCAAATTTCTACCAATAACATTGCTTTGCATACCTGATTTATTTTTATTTTTTTTTTCTTTCTTTCCAATAGATAGGAGATTAATTACATTCTGAAAAATATTTATATAATCAAATAGGCCACTAACTCCAAATAGTTAAAAGTCAATAAAATTTAACAACTAATCCACTAAACCCATTAAGTCAAGCCTAACAACTTCTAGTTTTCACATACAACTCTCATAATAGGAAGAGAATAAATCAATCATCATAAAAGATATCAAACGCTTCTTTATAAGAGAAGAACCTAAGATCTCATACCACAAAAAGTACTACACAACCACAATGTCAAATTAGAATTACTACAATTCAAAATCTCTGCTACATTGTAGTAATGCTACAGTTTCTTATAGGACAAAATTTCAAAGCAATGTAAAGGGTTGGCACCCCTAAATTAATTATTGGACAAATTTTTGAACATAATTTTCTAATGAGTAATGTTAGAGACCTACATTTTAAATCTATAAATTCACTCACAATGATATAATAAGAAAGGTAAGCCTTATATCATTGAGTGTGTAACTAACCAAAAGTTGACACTGATTATACTATCTTTGTGCGGGTCAAATAGTAAGAATTTTTTATGAGTCTCAAACATTTTATTTTTCTAATTGAGTTTTATTAATATAAAAAAAAATTTGCCAAGTTAGTTAATATATAGAAGATCTATTTTTTAATTTAATTTTTTCTTTACCAACTTCTCAATAAAGTTCAAAAAAATTATATTTATCAAATATTGCTCATTTAGGACTAGAGTGGATCATGCATTGGCTAGCACAAGGGGGTTAACAAAGGTTGTGAGTGGCTATACAGTCTGATTCTTGGTTTCTACTATTGTTTTATTTTGTCATTTGTGAGTTATTTTTATGAGATATCAGTTTTGAGTTTTATTTTTCATGTGTTGTGTTTGGTTGTCCTTTTTTTTTTATTTTTTTGAACAAAGTTTGGTTGTCCTCTTTTCTTTATTTTTTTTGGGAACAAAGTTTTTGGTTGTCCTCTTTCTCTGTTTTTGTATGCTTTTTCCTTAGGGCATACCAGTGTTTTCTATGTGTGCTATTAATTATATAGCATTTATTATTCTAATGCGCTTGTTTGTTATCATTTTCTTTGGGGAATTATGTAAGTAGTCTCCATATTGTATTATTTTGATCTCTATAATTTTAATTGACTCGATTTTAAACCTGAATTTATGACTTTGTTTCAATTTAATTCAATTGATTATAATTGTTAATATTTTTGAATGAAAAATACACACATACGTTGCATGTGTCATACTTTTAGAGAAAAGATTGGGTATGTTTGCTAAACTCGGTTTGCATCAATTTTGGTCCAATTGATAATACCGTTTCTATTTTTGACAAAAAATGATTACTGAATTGGTTGAGTGAGTAAATTTAAAATGTAATAATCAAAATGACATAAGGGGCAAAATATAAGGAGTACCAATATAATTTAGTGTTCTTCATTTTTGCCCTGTGTGGTGTCATTTACTTTTTCTTATACATCAAACCTAATTTGTTGATTCTCCTTGTTTCATCATCCATCCTTGTTTGTCTATCTGCCAAAGAAAAATTGACTGTGTTTGACATTATATTTTGGAAAATAATTCATCAAATTTGATAGTGATTATTGAAACGAGTTATACATGTTATTATTATTGATAAATTAATTTGTCTTCTATTAATTTTACATGTTTCAAGTAAACATTGGCATGTGTATTTTTAGCGATGAAATTCGCTAAAACCCAACTGCGTAATCGAATTAAAAATGATTTTTAGCTAGTTCCGTGATCATATGTATTAAAAAATAAATAAAAACATCACACTTGACATTTTAATGTTGAGTTTATCATAAATGTTATTTTATATCATGTGGAAGTATCAAGCAAAATTTCAAATGTTTAACTTCAGTAGATAGAGGAAATTCCTATTTTTGGAAAATTAATTCAGACATGATAGTATGCTTAATCATATTTCATATTTAACTATGTTGATAGAGAATATTTAGTTAGGCCAAGTTTGGGTACTCCCAAATAATTCAAAAAGTCAAAAAGTTACTCAAAAAGTTAAAAAGTTAACACTATTCACCAAAAGTCAACAATTACGGCTGCACAACTCCCAATTCAAATTTTCCTCTAAAAACTAATTTTCACAAGTTTTTATTACACATTTTTTTATAAAAAGTCAAAAAGTTAACCCAAACATCCATATTTTTAACCTCAATTTTTTTGTCCAAAAAGACAAAAAGTACACTTATTTAGTCTTCCCAAACAAGGCCTTAATAATAATAGTATTGTGTTGGTATAAAAGGATCCAAAATGCCTCCGACCCCCAGCTGGGGGTGCTGGGGGTCATGCCTGTCAAGCCTCAATTGGCCAAAAAAAAAAAACAGTTTTTTTTTTTTTTTTTTTTTTTTTGTGTTTTCGACGAATCAGAGGCCGCCACCTCACTGGGGGTCGACCCCCAGTGGGGGTCTGAAGCAAAGTCCTAAAAGGATATTGTTTTTAAATTTTTTCCATAAATTTTCTTGATTTAGAGTTGCATGTGTTTTGACCACAAAATTAAAATGCCAAATCTAAACATGTGCCCTCCCAAAGAAAGCATATAATGATCTTGCATTTTTCTTTTTTTCTTTTTTCTTTTTTTAATTTCTTTCTCTCTTTTTTTCTCGTGTTTTTTACTGATTGGCTTGGTTTGGGAACAGACTATTTTAGTAACTTTTTGACTTTTTACGAAAATGTGTGCAGAAAAGTAGAGAGGTGATGTGATGTGTTTTAGTTGACTTTTTGACTATTTTAGCCACTTCCCAAACATGTAAGTGAGATCAATGTTGAGGAAAGATGCCAAAATGGTATAGAGAAACTTAATCGGTTTGCAATTCGAATAACTAGAAAAGTTGGTTCTTTGCTTCTTTGTAAGTTTGGTACTTGCTTCTTTATGGAAATGGGATCCTTAAATTCAAAGAAAGGGATAATGAAAGAAAAGGCAAAATTACACATACAGATTCATTTGGATGGACAACCAAAACAAAAATAATAATAAGTGAAGGCATGTTTTTTCTTCCCTAGTGCTTCCGATGTTTCATTTGATTTCTCACATTCTAACCTTTTGATTCATTAATAAATTTTTCTGTACTGATCAAAACATAAATTAAGGCCTTGGTGTACCAGCAATCCTTGATTCATGAACGACTCCCTTAAATATAAAGGATCATCTAAGCTTTAAAATTGATAAAACTATTCACCCTTCTAATAACAAAAGTCATCATATAAGCTAGATATTTTACTTATTACAAAAAGCGATGTACAAAAATAGAGAGGTACTGAGACTCAAAATAAGCTAATAATTCAATAAGTTGACTTTTTTAGATGTTGTCAAAAGAGGCCGACTGATTTCCTCATTATTATGACTACTATGTTATGGCACATATCACATATTTTGAAATATCCAAGAACTCAAACTATATGAAATCCAATTTCTGGTTTGAAGAAAAACAAACCGGCGACATGGCTTCATTTCAATTCATGGATGATGAGTTCACTGATATGTCATATTACTTTAAAAACCTTGACATTATCTTAAAGGAGAGCATCTTAACAGTAGTGGGTCCAAATCCATGATTTTAATGTTATTCAGGGGATTTTTTTTTTTTTTTTTTTTCCATGATTTTTGAAACAAAATAATTAAAAAGTTGAGAAAGTCATATTTTCATATTTTTAACATTTTGATTTGAAAATTTAGAAACAAGCAAGCCCAATCAAATAGGTTAGTAAATGAGCGATTTTAAATGTTTCATAAAAAAATAGAAAAATACTTGGACCCCCACAATTTTTGACTCTCACAATCTCCAATTGATTTGTAACCACACATTATGTTTTTTTTTTTTTCCCTCTCTCTCCTGCCTCTCACAAATGTCTGGGGGTGTGGAGGTGCTGAGAGTCTTAATCACAGCTGAAAAAAATAACTACCTTCAATGTATTACCAACACAAGATAGCATGTGTGAATATGGTTCTTTTCTTTTTAGATTGAGCCCGATGAAATTTAAAATTGGATGGCCCTATTGCCCGGAATCCTTACTGCTGTCAATGGGGGGGGGGGGGGAAATGTGAATGAAGAAATATGTCTTCCTAAGTCCAATTTCTTCATGCCCTTGGCTTCTTTTCTTTTTTCAATCATTTCAGTAGTAAGCATAATTGTTGCTGGTAATTTTTTAGGATGAACTAGAAGTCGATGACAGTTGTTAATCAGCCTTGTAATGTACATCATCCTATTGGCAAGTGACAAAAGATAAATTAAAAAAGACATATATATAAGAAGTTGGTAAAACCTTAACACTTGTTAGATATATATATTATTAATTAATATTTATCTATCTGTATTGTAGATGTATCTCATCTCTTTTTCTATACCTATCTCTGATGTATCTCTATCTTCTTTTCTACACTTATCTAGGTTTTTTCTCAGCCTATAAATACAGGCTTCTTGTATTTGATTATAGCATTCAATATAGAGTTTCTCCTTTCTCTTCTCTCACTACTTTCATAACATGGTATCAGAGCCTAGGATTCTCTCCTAGATTTTTTTTCCCTCACGTTTTTTTGGCAGATTGCTTCTGTCCCCTGGTTGTTTCTGCTGGCTTGTGTGTATCTAGTCCATCCGTATTTCCACGTTTGGACTATACCAACCTCTTCGTCTCTTCAAGATGAAGGCAACGTCACCAAACTCGCCTCCATAGGAATTTCCACACGCCCTCATGCTCCTCCAAACGAATGGCGCATCGGTCGACCTTGTTCCCACTCTCACCACACTCTGCACGCGTCGTTTTAGCCAGTCTCCGTCGGCTTCAGCCCCTCGGCTTCCACTTCAGCCGATTAGCCCTCGGCTCGCCATTAGCTTCCGCTTCAACCGACTCACCTTCGGCTTCCACCCGACTTCTCTTAGCCGCATGCTGCTTCTGCCCGGCTTGCCCAGCCGTTTATTTTCTTTCTCAGCTGCTAACGTTAGCTCTCATCAGCCACTGACGTCAACCCTAATCAACCACTGCCTAGCTACTAACATCATCCAGCCACAGGGCTAACATCAGCCCTACTTGTCCCTAAGGTTTTCCAGCCTTCTAAATCTGTTGGTGACCTCCGTTTTGGCAATTATGGATTGTACAGAGAACATTCAATCTGTTTCTGTTATCCTTGATGGGTCCAATTATGTTAGTTGGGCTCAAGCTCTCTCTAATTTCATCAAAGGCAAACGCCTTTGGCGGATCATTACTGGTACTCTTCCCAAACCCAACCAGAAGAAGGATAAGACGAACTCTGCATTCGATGACCGTCTTGACGAATGAGAAAGTAAGAATTATCAAATTATCACATGGTTCCGGGCTACCTCAGTTCCTTCCATACACCTTTAATTTGGAGGCTTTCAGGATGATGACTCCCTTGCCTCTCCTACCAAAGCACTTTGGAATTTCTTGAAGGAATGTTATCAAACCACTAGATATGCTCATCAGTATCAACTGTTGTAGACTCTTCATCACATGCGCCAGGCACCCGGTCAGTCTCTCAATGACTTCATCTCCCAAATGTCGTCTATTTAGGACCAGCTCACTCTTTTTGAACCTCCATGGGCTCATTCTGATGATGCACAGCTATTTATTACTTATCGGAATCATCAGCGACTATTACAGTTTCTTATGGCTCTTCACAACACTTTTGAGCCCGTACATGCTTCTTTGCTCCATCGTTTGCCCTTATCCATTTTAGAGCAAGCCATTACTGAGCTCCTATCAGAGGAGACTAGTTTTGGAAGTCTTAGATCTCAAGACATGGATTCTGTTCTTGCTACGCCGTCTTCTCAGAGTTCCTTATCTTCACAGCCAATCATATGTAGTTATTGTCACAATCGAGGCCTGCCAGCCAATCATTCTCTTGTTCACTGCCAGGTTTGCGACTGCTTGACTTGTCACAAGACTACTCCGGGCCATCTCCAAAGCAATTGTCCTCGAGCTCCCTCCACTACTTCATCTAAGAAAGGGATTTCCCATTCTGGGTCTCAATCCAAATCTGGCCACGGTTCTTGCTCTGCTGCTGTTGCCTCTGAGGGTTCTTCTACTCCCTCTTTCTCTATGGATGATGTTGAGTCCATTATCCACCAGGTGCTCAACAAATCTGGTACTCTTCTCTCTACTGCTCTTTTAGTAACCTCAAGTAACTCTTCCTGGTATTTTGATTCTGCATGCTGTAATCACATGACTTCTGACTCCACTCTTTTTTCTTCTTTGTCATCATCCTCTTCTGCTTCCACTATACACACTACTGATGCTTCTCATATGCCTATTAGTTATATTGGCCAAATCTCTACTTCCACTGTATTTCTTTCTGATGCTTACTATATTCCTTCTCAGAGTCCTCTCTTCACAGAGTCTTCTCAGAGTTCCTCATCTTTACAGCCAATCATATGTAGTTATTGTCACAACCGAGGCCTGCCAGCCAATCATTTTCTTGTTCACTGCCCGGTTCGCGACTGCTTGACTTGTCACAAGACTACTCCAGGCCATCTCCAAAGCAGTTGTCCTCGAGCTCCCTCCACTACTTCATCTAAGAAGGGGGCTTCTCGTTCTGGGTCTCAATCCAAATCTGGCCACGATTCTCGCTCTGCTGCTGTTGCCTCTGAAGGTTCTTCTACTCCCTCCTTTTCTATGGATGATGTTGAGTCCATTATCCACCAAGTGCTCAACAAATCTGGTACTCTTCCCTCTACTGCACTTTTAGTAACCTCAAGTAACTCTTCATAGTATTTTGATTCCGCATGTTGCAATCACATGACTTCTGACTCCACTATTTTTTCTTCTTTGTCATCATCCTCTTCTGCTCCCACTATACACACTGCTGATGGTTCTCATATGCCTGTTAGTCATATTGGCCAAATCTCTACTTTCACTGTATCTCTTTCTGATGCTTACTATATTCCTTCTCTTAAAATGAACCTTATCTCTGTTGGTCAGTTATGTGAACTTGGTCTAACTATTACCTTCTCTACTAATGGTTGTTTGGTGCAGGACCCTCAGACGAGACAGATCCTTAGGATAGGTCGTAAGCATGGACGTCTGTTCGAGCTTATCCATCTTCGCAGTCCGCACAAATCATCTACTGTTGCTACTGCATCTACTATGTCTTCTTTTTATCTTTGGCATTGTCGCTTAGGACATGTCTCTTTTAGTCGTTTGAAATTTTTAGTTTCTAGTGGTCAGTTAGGTCGTGTCCGTCTTGAAGATGTCGATTGTTTATCTTGTCAAATTGCTAAACAACCTGCCTTACCTTTTAATAACAATAAATCTATTTCTGCTGCTCCTTTTGATCTTGGGCATTCAGATATTTAGGGACCTTCCCCCACACCTACCATAAGGGGGTCCAGATATTTTGTGATTTTTGTTGATGATTTTTCTCGCTATACTTGGCTTTTTCTTCTCAAAAATTGCTCTGAACTTAAACAGATTTACTATGACTTCTCTGCTATGATCCACACTCAGTTTTCTCGTACTATTAAGCTTTTTCATTCTGATAATGCTAAGGAGTACTTAGATTCTGATTTTCTTTCTTTTCTTTGGGCTCATGGCACTCTCTCTCATCGATCTTATGCAGGCACTTCCCAACAAAATGGACAAGCTGACAGAAGGCATCGTCGTATTCTAGACACTACTTGTGCTCTTCTCCTCTCTTCTTCTTGTCCTGAAAAATTTTGAAGGGAAGCTACCTTCACTGCCATCCACACCATCAATCGAGTCCCTATCCCTGTAATAGCTAACACTTCTCCTTACGAGTGCTTGTATGGTTCTCCTCCTGATTATACCACTCTTAAAGTTTTTGGTTCTGCTTGTTTTGTTTTCCTTCAGCCTTATGAACACACTAAACTAGAACCTCGTTCTCGTCTTTGTTGCTTTCTGGGGTATGGTATAGAACATAAAGGGTATCGTTGTTGGGATCCTATCTCCAAGTGTCTTCGTATTTCCCGTTATGTGGTCTTCTGGGAACACAAAATGTTCTCTACTCTTTCCAAATTTCACCTACCACAGTCCATCCACTCACCGGTCTTCACTGATATTTCTATAGATCTATTTTCTGATGACTTTTATGCAGATTCTGGACCCATGCTTCCACAGCCGCCTACGCCTATCGTCCATCCTGAGGATCTTGTGTCTGCTGATGGCCCTACACCTTCTCCAGATCTGGTGGAGGCACCTACTTCTATTGAGGTTCCTCCTTCACCTGAGCGTCATTCTACACAGGTAAGGCAACCTTCTGCTCTTTTCCGTGATTATATTGTTGGTTCCACTGCCTTTTGCTCTCATGAACCTACTTCTTATCAAGAAGCTTATTCTAACCCTCTTTGGCAACAAGCTATGACTAATGAACTGCAAGTTTTCGATCAAACACATACCTGGGATGTAGTTGATCTTCCTCTTGGAAAGCGTACTGTTAGTTGCAAATGGGTTTACAAGATCAAAACTCATTCTGATGGATCCATTGAGCGTTACAAAGCTCGCCTTGTCGCTCGAGGATTTAGTCAAGAATATGGGATTGACTATGAAGAAACATTTGCTCCTGTTACCCATCTTACTTCAGTTCGCAGCTTACTTGCCATTGCTGCTGCTCGCCACTGGAGTCTTTATCATATGGACATCAAGAATGCATTTCTCAATGGTGATCTCACTGAGGAAGTTTATATGCAACCCCCTCCTGGTTCTTCTGTTTCATCAAATAAGGTTTGCAAACTCTGTCGTGCTTTGTATGGTTTGAATCAAGCTCCGCGTGCCTGGTTTGCCAAGTTCAGCTCTACCATTCGTGACTTTGGTTTTTTTTCCAGTGCCCATGATTCTGCCTTGTTTATCCGTAAGACGGAGCGCAGTACTATTCTTCTTCTCCTCTATGTGGATGATATGATTATCACTGGAGATGACATAGTGATTATTTTTAGTCTCAAACAGTTTCTCCATCGCCAGTTTGAGATGAAAGATTTGGGTTCACTTGGCTACTTTCTTGGCTTGGAAATTTCTCAAGATTTCTTCGGTTATTTTCTTACCCAGGCCAAGTATACTTCTGATCTCTTGGCTTGTGATAGCCTTACCGATTGCAAGACTGTCACTACTTCCATTGATCCTCAGACTCGTCTTACACCTCTTGACGGCCCCCTATTGTCTGATGCCACTTTATATCGTCATCTAGTTGGTAGTCTTGTCTATCTCACAGTTATTCGTCCAGATATTACTTATGTTGTTCACATTGTCAATCAATTTATGACTGCTCCTCACTCTCCACACTATGCTGCTCTAATTCGCATTTTGCGCTATCTCAAAGGAACTCTGTTTCATGGTCTTCACTACTCCCCTCACCCTTCTCTACAGCTGCATGCCTTTTCTGATGCCGATTGGGCAGCGGATCCTACTGATCGTCATTCCACTATTGGGTTCTACTTCTTCTTGGGCAACTCTCTCATTTCCTAGCGTAGCAAGAAGCAAACCCTTGTTGCTCGTTCTAGTACCGAGGCTGAGTATCATGCTCTTGCTGACACTACTCAAGAGCTTGTGTGGCTTCGTTGGCTTCTCTCTGACATGGGTGTTTCTCATTCTGCTGCCACCAATCTTTATTGTGACAATCAAAGTACTATTCAGATTGCACATAATGATGTCTTCCATGATCACACCAAGCATATTGAGATCGATTGCCACTTCATACGATAGCATGTTACTAGTGGCCTTGTGCGTCTTCTTTTTGTTACCTCTGCTGATCAGACTGTCGACCTCTTCACCAAAGCTCATCTTCCAGGATGCTTCTCTGATCTCCTCTCCAAGCTCAAGTTGATATCTGACTTACCACCTTGAGCTTGAGGGGGGGGTGTTAGATATATATATTATTAATTAATATTTATCTATTTGTATTGTAGATGTATCTCATCTCTTTTTCTATACCTATCTCTGATGTATCTTTATCTTCTTTTCTACACTTATCTAGGTTTCTTCTCAGTCTATGAATAGACATCAAGTAAAACAATAGTTACATATGTATATATAAAAGAGTCCTCTGATTTGTTTTATTGTGTCATTTTGGTATATATATATAGTTTGAATCTTATCAATTTGTCATTTATTTTTTAAAATTATATCAATTTAGTTCTATAGATATCATGTGTTAAGAAGTCAGACAAAAATTATTGACAAAATGGTTTATCCTCAAGGGAATAAACAATTTCAAGTTGGATTTAACCTCTTAATCATTTTGAGAAGAGTGAATGGACTACTCTGCCATTTGATTTGAATTTAATTTTTAAATGAACGTATGAATTGGACTAAATTTAGCAATATGACAAGTTCAAGGTATGACAAATTTGTGAGTAAATTGATGCAATCAAAATTATAGAAAATAACATAAAAGAAATGGAATGGCTTCTCCAAAGTATAGAAGTCCCTTCCAGTTCGGCTTATGGAGTGGTTCACCGCTAGTCTCATTTTAGGAATCCTAGTCATTCATTTTCTAGGTCTGTATGTGTAAATCAGACATAAGAAAACTTCATTCATATGATAATTATAGTCCCACACTTTATTTGAAATTTTAGAACAGATTATTAATTTTTTTGATAATGTTTGTACCTTATTTGGCATAGCCAATTAGAGGCCGCCACGCGATATTAAATTTTAAAGGACAAGAAGCGAGCACGTGTCAACCTGCACCTTCCAAATAATGGATGGGTCGACCCGTGAGCCGCATGCCTCAATCCAGCTATGGGTTACGACGAAGGAGTAGACTTGGTCAACTCAACGATTACAGGTTCTTAACTTTCAAGAAGTGGTTGTGGAGCAGTCCCTAATTTCTCTTAGCCATAACCACCAGGCAGTTTTAAAATAGTAAGGAGGATCTACCCATAATGTGTGACATGTCCAACTTCCAGAATTTCTTGATACTCAAACCCATTATATCAGCTAATGTGCTAGTGAGGTGATCTCTAAAAGCATGGGAAATAGACACGTGGCAAATTGTTATGAAAACACAACATATCAATTAAGGACGAATTAACTGGAATTATGGAATCATGACGAAATAAATGTAGAATCTGAATGTGGAGTAAGAATATAGCACCAATAATCAACAAAGGAAGAGAATGGGCAGCATCAAGAAGATAATCATGGGATACGTGCCATAGAAGATTATCAGCTTATTTAATCATGTAACTACTTCCAGTCATTAATGGAATAGTTTATTTTATCATCTTTTTATATGACTCTCATATACTAACAACCATATAAAAAATAGTGAAATTCTCTTTATTGAGACAAAGAAAGAACTTTGATGGTGTTCCTTTTAATCACCAACTTTTGTTTGAAGTTAGAAGTTAGATTTTTTTTTTTTTTTTTTTTTTTTAGATTGAACACATTGCTCACATTGGATCGCAATATGATACTAGCACACTCACATTATTTTTTACGTCATCATTTGTGCAATTATTTTTCTTTATAACAAGCAGATGACAAAACTAACAAAATTATGTGATTATGATAATCAAATCAATATGTAAGTGATTTACACAAAAATTTATAAAATAAACATCTCAAATCATTAAAATAAAACTTATGATAAACTAAATAAAGGTGGGTGATATCAACAACGGCTATACAAAGATGTGTCAGGGACATGATGATCAGGTGTGCACGCCTGGTTTTGTAAGGAGTTTAAGTGAATCAAGTATCAGTCGACCTGGGCTTAACCTGGAGGTGGTGTTGGGCCTGAACCAAGGAAGCAATGAAATGCGAGGACTAAATACAACTCAGGTTAGGCCCAATGTAATTAATTGGGTACAGGCTAATGGGCCTCTCAATTCAACTTCTAGCTCATCTCAAGTGAAAGATAATGATATGGTCTGTAACTCTGCTCTGCAGAGGAAGAAAGAAAAAAGGAAAGTTATAAAGATAGTTAAAAATAGGAATCATTCCCAAGGAAAAGGTTATTTGACCTTGTGAAAAGATTTGGCCACAAAGGAGCATCATCAAGCAAAGAATGTAAAAAAAGAGCAGTATTACGGGTAGCTATAGTTGAAGCATCCATTTCAGCTTCGATGGAGAATGGTGATGATGGAGGCAGATTACTGCTCAATGAAGCTCAAGCTACGCTGCAGATTGGGGAAACTTTTGGGCGTGAGTTTCAATGGGAAAGAAGATGAAGCCCTAAACAAAATTATGGAACTAGAGGTAAAGGATAAAGAAACAGTTGGGAGGGGTATTGGAGTATTGGCATAGGATGTCTCTATCTTGGGGCTCAAGAGGTGATTTTCAAGTTCTTATAAAGATAATCTCATGGAACATTAGGGGTGTGGGTAGGTACCAGAAGAAAGGAAAGATAAGACAACTTTTAAAGGAAAGAAAAGTAGATGTAGCCCTATTTCAAGAAACCAAAAAATCTGCACTTACAGAAAAGGATGTCAGAACAATGTAGGCAAGAGACAAAATGTACTTTATGGCCGTAGACTCTATAGGCTTGTCTGCAGGACTTTTATGCGTTTGGGATCCTGAAGTGTTCCAATTACAAGCTTGTTGTAGCAGTAGAAGATTTATACTGCTGTCAGGTACTCTGTTTAATTCTTTTAGTTGTGCTATTCTCAATATATATGCTCCAAATTCAGTTGGTGATAGAAAGAAATTATAGGATAGTTTGTTAAAACTAAAGATGAATTTCCAAAATCCCTGGTGTCTATGTGGAGATTTAAATGAAATTAAGACTATAAGTGAGAGAAAAGGCTGCTGTAGGAGAGATAGGGGCATAAAGGATTTGATTGATTTTATTGACAAGTTTGAATTAAATGATATGCCATTACTTGGAAGGAAGTTCGCATGGTGCAACACAGCAGAAGGCGAGAAATGGAGTAGAATTGATAGAGTTTTAGTTGACCCAAAATGGTTAGAGGGGTTTAAATTAAAACTCTGGGGACTGCCAAGACTTCTTTCTGACCATTGTCCTATACTGTTGATGGAGGATGAGAGAGATTGGGGCCCCAAACCTTTTAGATTTCTTAATGCCTGGACCTTTCATTCCAATTTCCCAGCTTTTCTAGAGAAGATTTGGAAGGATTCATTGGTTTAGGGTTGGGCTGGTTTTGCTCTTCAAATCAAACTGAAGACTTTGAAGTTTGCTTTAAAAAATTGGAGCAAGAAGGTATTTGAGAATGTCACTTTCAAGTTAAAATCAGCAGAAGATGATCTCCACTCACTAGATCTTATTGCTGAATCTAGAGATCTAATGGATGATGAAAAATTAAGAAGAAGGGTAGCAAGAGAACAAGTATGGAAGCTAAGCGGGATGGTGGAATGGTTATGGCTACAAAAGTCAAGGCTTAATTGGAACTTAAAAGGGGACAGAAATACCAGATTTTTTCATGTGATGGCAAGGAGTAAACAAAGTAGAAATGAAATTCCTTCTATTTCAGTGGATAATGTTCTGTTTGAAGACCCTAATCAAATGAAAATGAAGGTTTATAAGCACTTCAGGAAGCATTTCTCTGAGGAGTGGGCTTCTAGACCTACTCTAGGAGGGACATTCAAATCAGTGCAGTGTAGCTCTTACTATGGGGTGCTAGAAGCAGAGTTTCAAAGGCAGAAATTAGAGTTGCAGATAAGGATTGTGATGGTAACAAGGCTCCTGGTCCTGATGGTTTTAATTTGCTTTGTTTTCAAAAATTTTGGAAGTTAATGAAGGGTGATGTGTGCAACTTTATTAAGGAATTTCACATGCATAGTAAACTGGTGAAAGGATTGAATAGCTCCTTTATTTCACTCATTCCTAAAAAAGAAAATCCAATGGGTCTTGGAGATTATAGACCCATAAGTCTTATCGATTCAGTGTACAAAATTTTGGCAAAGGTGTTGGCTAGAAGATTGAAAGCTGTGTTGCCCCATATAATTAGTGAATCTCAAACAGCATTTATAGGGGGGGAGGAATATTGTAGATGGTGTTCTAATTGCTAATGAGGTGGTAGATGGTTGGAAGAAATCAAAAAAGAAGGGTGTACTTATTAAGCTTGACTTTGAGAAAGCCTTTGACATTGTGAATTGGCTTTATCTCAAATCTATGCTTTTGAATTTTGGTTTTGGGGAAAAATGGATCAGCTGGATTGAAGAGTGTGTATCCTCTGCTAGGCTATCAGTCCTTGTCAATGGATCCCTAACTCAAGAGTTCAGTCCACAAAGAGACCTAAGGCAATGGGACCCATTATCTCCTTTTCTATTCAATTTGGCAGCAGAAGGCCTTAGCATTTTATTGTCTAGAGCACAGCAATTGGGTCTCATTAAAGGAGTTATGATAGGAGCTAATGGGGTGGTGTTGTCCCATTTACAGTTTGAGGACGATTCATTATTATTTTGTGAAGCTCAGGAGGTTGAAATTTGTAATTTGAAAAGGATTTTAAGATGCTTTGAACTGATCTTAGGTTTGAGAATTAATTATCACAAAAGTTTGTTGTGTGGAGTTGGTGTGCACGAGGATGTCATTGCTTCCTTTGCTAAAACACTAAATTGTAGGACCAAGTCCTTGCCTTTTCACTACCTGGGACTGCCTCTAGGTGCTAATCCAAACAGGAAAGCAACCTGGAAACCTATTCTGGACAAACTTAAGAGCAGGTTAGCTGGATGGAAGAGAAGGTTACTTTCTTTTGCTGGTAGGCTCACTCCAATTAAAGCTATAACTTCCTTTTTACCTGTGTTCTATCTATCTCTGTTTAAGATGCCAAAAGGGGTAGCTAGTGAATTTGAGAAGCTTCAGGCCAGATTTCTATGGAGTAGAACTGAATTGAAGAAAAAACTTCATATGGTGAAATGGGAGGAAATTACAAAAAGTGTGGATCAAAGTGGGCTTGGCATTGGAAGAGTGAGAGAGGTTAATGATAGTTTATTAATCAAGTCGTGGTGGAGATTTGGGCTTGAAAAATAAGCTTTGTAAAGAAGGGTAATCTGTAACAAATACAACTTGGAATTGGATAACTGGGTTCCATTATTTAGACCAAGTAGTAAACACTCTTGTGTCTGGAAAGGCATCTTATCAATAGCAGATCGTAGAAGCAGTTTATTGGAATTTTTTATGAACACTCTGATTATAAAGGCTGGGGATGGATCTAGAATCAAGTTTTGGAAAGACAAATGGTGTCTGAATGTGTGTTTGGAAGAAAATTTTCCTACTATTTTTAGATTAGTAGTTGACAAAGAAGAATCACTGAAATCAATGTATGAGAAAAAAGATGGTTCAACCAACTGGATATTTAATTTCAGAAGGAGGCTGTTTGACTGGGAGTATAGGGAGGTTTCCAGACTCACTAATTTCCTTTTGGCTGCTCCTAGCATCAATCATAATCAAACTGATATGCTGTCTTGGGCTGATACAAACTCAAGTGTGTTCTCTATTTCTTCTGTTGACAAATTTATTGAACACTATTTTGGTATAACTCTATCAACCAACAAGCTTGTTTGGATCAAGTATGTCCCTCCTAAAGTCCAATTTTTTAGTTGGTTATCATGGAAAAATAAAGTCAAGACCTTTGTCTTTCTTCATAGAATTGGTGTTTTACCTGGTAATGCGTCAACACTCTGTATTTTTTGTAAGAAGGAGAAGAATCTGTGAACCATTTATTATTGTATTGCTCATTTGCTTAGAGAGTATGGTCCCATATATTGAGTTGGTGGGATTTCCAAGGGGCCTTTCCAGAAACAATTGATGGCTTATTACTATGGTGGAATGGTATTAGACTAAACAAGAGAGAGAAAAAGATTTAGAAAGCTATTCTTCCTACTGTGTTATGGTCCTTATGGAAACATAAAAATGATTGTGTATTCAATGATACTTCACCAAATCTACCGAAACTGTGTGAACTAATCAAGATTAGAATTGCAATTTGGCTAAAACCAGTCCTCAAGGAATATCATTTACTAGTTCAGGATTTCATTTCTAATCTCAAAGACATCAGGCATTGTTTGGAAGGAAGAAGGCTGCAAAGTCTTGGTGGGTGATAATAGGAAGAGTCAAAGTCCTGAGATGTTGGTCTGTTCTACTCAACAGTGGAGGGCTGAACTGCCGTACTGAACTACCATGCTATCTGTTTTTTGGTATGTAGTAGCTGGTTAAGAGCTGATATAGTGACTGTCAAACTGTGCTATTATTGTAGAGGAGTTTATCTGTTATGTTGGTCTGCTATGCTCAGCTGTTATGCTAATCTGTGGAATGCTGAATTGGTAGGTGATAATAGGAATAGTCAAAGTCCTGCTATGTTGGTTTGCTATGTTATTCTGATATGTAGGGCTGCTTTGTGGAATGATGAACTGTATGGTGACTGCCAGACTCTGTTAATATTGTAGAGGTCACTTTCTGCAATGCTATGCTCTAAATGATTTGGTGACTGCCATTGGTGGCTGCCAGTGCTATTGTTGTAGTGGAGAGGAGATTCATGGAGGATTGATGTTTATGAAGATCAGAGAAGATTCATGGTGGATTATTGTTTATCTGTGGGTATGCTATTGTGTATAGTTGGGAGTCATCCTAGCAGCTGCTGTAGATATGGAGTGTGGCATTGAGTTTGAGGCTGCATAGTCTTGGTGATTGTTGAAGGTGTGGATCTGCTATGCCCAACTGCACTAATGGTGGCTTCTCCAACCCATTCTGGCAGCTGCTATGAGGGTTGATGGAGTTGGTAAAGGATGTTGCTGGTTTTTGGGCCACTATTGATGTCTCTACTACTGGTTTTCTACAGTTGGTGAAAAGGTAATGGGGCAGATACTGGTATATTGGCTGTCACAATTCTATGCTGCTACTGAACTGGTTTTATGTTATAAAGTTCTTCAGCAGGTGATGCTCAAGTTGTGGAGGCTTCGCAAATAGAGGGGAGTTTGTACTTTGTATGAGTGTTTGATTGTGCTGTTATTCTGATGCTGTTATGCACTACTGAGTGCACTAAGCTGCTGCTGCTGATTCTGTGGTCAATTTAAGCCAGACCAGCCAGATTTGGTGTTGTTTACAGGTGATTTTGGAAATGAGAACGTTGAGGTTGTTAGAAGTATTGTGGAGCTAAAAGCTACATGATGCCTAGAGTACTCATCAATTTGCTGAAAGGTGAAGCTTGGCTAGGCTGCTTGAGGTTGGGAGCTTCTATCTATGGATGGAGATTATGCTAGCATAATGAGCTCAAGGACTTCAAAATGAGGTTGATTCTGGGCTGTGTTTCAGTTCTGCATTTTGATCTGAATTGGTGCTCTCTGGTGTGTCCGCATTAGATGCTGTAGTATGTTGGTCTACTATGCTTAGGTGCTAGCATTGGTTGGTTGGTTGTTTTACCTCAGATGTTTGGTTGATTGTCTGAATTGGGTGGCTGTTTTGATGTTGCTCTAGTCTGTACTTTTTTCGTTGGTCTCTCACCAACTTTAGGGTGCTAGCAAATGATAGGATGAGTTTTGTGGTGCCAACCTAGTTGGGATCATTTAGTTCATTGTGATGTTTTTGCACTTTTGTTTCCTTTATTGATGTAATTTATCTTATACCTTGTACTTGTTTATTCCATCAATAAAGTTTCTTTTTTGCTGATCAAAAAAAAAATAAAAATAAACTTAACTAGACAAGAGTAGAGTAAATGTAAGAGAAGTCAATCTCTAAGGAATAAAATTCTCTTCAATAATCAAGATTTTTGTAAAGATAATTGTGTTTTTTTACTTAAACTCTCTACTTAAGTCACCATTAATTGTAATTTTTCTTTAAACTATCTATTTAAATCATTGTAAGATTATTATAAATATGATTATTATAGATAATAAAAAAGTTAGGGTCCCATATTTGCAAGGTCTGAATTTACTTAGAATGAGTATGTGTAGTGAAGATTAAATTGATGAAGTGTGGGATTCATGAGTGAAATGAATTTTAATCATTGAACTTTTTTTCTGAATAAATTTTCAATAAATAATTCTGAATTTGTAATCTTATTATATAGATAATCTTAGTCAAACCTGTAAAGAAATAAGCAATATGTATTGCTTTGTTTTCTTGGTAAGCAAAGAGGGCTAAAGAATATGAATAATAATATAAATTGCGCTGCCAAAAATAATGAACAAGTTATATGACAGAGGATATGAGTTGCTATCAAATGGGGCCAAGACTTCATCATCTCATACCATTAAAAAAGAGCTGTCCACCCAGGACTTAGCCCCTCCTGTTGTCTCAATGTTAATCTAATCATTAAAGATTGTATTCGAATAAAAATTTTAAAATAAGAAATAACAGATAAAATTTGAACGAAATATAATTATGTTGCACTTGTATTTCACATATTTTTTTATTTTTTTCTTTTCAAATCTCTACAAAAATCCATCCTCGAAACACAAGCGAAAGTGTTTTTCACATGATTCATTATTCTAACCTTTAAATGTTGTGAATGTGTGATATTATTTGATATTGAAGAATAAGGCCACATTTTGGGTTAAATTTTTTTGGTATTCAATCTTGCATGTACATCATCTTTAATTATGACAGAACATAAATTAAAAACATATATATATATATATATGAGGTTGGTCAAACCTCAACACTAATTAATAATCCTATATATTGACATCAAGTAAAACAATATCCTTTGTATATATAAGAACAAAGTAAGAAGACAAGTACGGGAATTTCGTCAAACCTTAACACTAATAAATAATCCTATGTATAGACATCAAGTAAAACAATAGTTACATTTCTATATACACCAAGTCAATGTAATTTGTTTTGTTGCATGACTTTGATTATCATGTAGTTTTAATTATAAAAAGTTTGCTATTTATTTTTTAAAATTGTATCAATTTAATTCAATTATTGATATATATGTTGAGAAAGTAGACAAGTTTCAAGGGTAAAATAATTCATCGATAAGGAAATAAACAATTTCAAATTGAATTTCAACCCTTTAATCATTTTTTAGAAGAGTAAATGACTTTTATCCATTAATTTCAATTTAATTTTTAAATAGATATTATCAATTGTACTAAACTAATACTATGACAAATTTAAAGGTAAAATTAATGCAATTAGAATTATAATGATGAAATTGTTTTCCTTTTTCTTTTTTGTTAATTGATAAGAGATTATTTAATGGTAAAATTAATGCAAATAGAATTATAATGATGAAATTGTTTTCTTTTTCTGTTTTGTTAATTGATAAGAGATTATTTACATCTGAACAATTATAATCTAACTATTATAAAAAGCCTAATAACTAGCCCCATAATAGGGTTATGAATAATCAACCCAACAAACCAATCAACCTAAGAAAGAACTTATTATGAAGAAATGAACAATACAATAAAGAGTTTCATACAAAGAAAAAAATGTACACGAGTGACCAATGAACTAACCCAATTAAATGCAAGAATTTACCCCCTAACCACTTATATAAAATGTACACGAGTGACCAATGAACTAACCCAATTAATTTATAATGATAAAATTGATTTAAGAGATAAATTACATTGATTTTGGCTGTAATTCGCCCTAGAATAAATAAATGCAAGTAATAACATATTCCATCAAGATGCCGTTTTTGACCTCCTTTTCTTATTCTTCAATTTATACTTATCTCTCTCCTCTCTCCATATTAAAGTCAAAGGAAGAACTAGCATTTATTCATATATATATATATATATATATCTCCGAAAGAGTTGGAGAATTATCACTCTCCATGGCTGCATTACAGAGGTCCACAAAGTCATTTAGGAGAGAAGGTTCATCGGGATTGGTATGGGATGATAAGCTTTTGATAGAGAATATGAGTGAAAACCCACAAAAAGAAGTAGATCAACTAATGCATTGTCAAAGCACCAACAGATCAGGCATGGCGATGAAGGAGCATGGTGGATCAAATGGAGCTTCTTCTTCATTTTTTGCTCGCAGTTTCTCAACACCGGTGAAGAATTTGCGTGGATCCAGAAAACCTCCCATGGCGAAGAACTCCCAGTCAAAAGTTCATGCCTAAAATAACTTTTAACTTTTCTCCATGAGTCAGGAAAAGAAAAGAATTATTTTATTTCTCCAGTTTAATATTATAGACTGAACCGTACAGTTTAGTTTTGTAGATTCATTGCGAGGCCTATTTTTATATTTTAAATGTTCATTTTAATCTTGTACCATTTAAAATTTATTCACTTTATCTGGTTTTCATTTCAAATTATGTTTATGAAAAAATCTAAAATAACCAAAATCTAATATCCTTATCTATCTATCTACTATTATAAAAGTGCAAAGGCTTTAAAAGTGTTTTCTACATTTTTAAGCGCTAATGCTATATTACATGTAAATTGTAATTGAAAAGACACTCTATTGGAATGTATTTTGGATTTTTTTGGAAAGTATGTATAATTACAATCTCATCTTAAAGCCTTGTTTGGCATCTACTATATAATCCATCTTTTTATCTTTTTATCTTTTTTCCATCACATCACCTCTCTACTTTTTTGCACATCTTTTCGTAAAAAGACAAAAAGTGCACTTTTTTAGGACACCCCAAACCAACCCTTAATGTTCAGAAAGCTACACTTCGATCCGAAGTGATAAAACTATTTGTAAGAGGGGCTAATTTGAGCCCACTAAATTATTTAGGCCCAATAGTCCAAGATTAGTGGGCCTGAATTTATCACAAGTCCAAGACTGGTAGGCCCGGATTTATCGCCATCAAACGGGCTAAATGGCTCTAAGCCTCGAAAGGATTCGGATCCACGAACCTAGAGACTTACTCACCGGACTCGAAGGGTATTAAGCAAGTTTAGAGATCCGAGGCACTCCGGACTCGAAGGGTTCGGATCCACGAACCTAGAGGTCAAACACTTGGCTTAATGGATTCAAATGCAATCTAGAAGTCGCTCGTTAATGAGTCCCAGAACACTTATGCTCGAGCTTTCGATCTACGCACGTAACCATGGGCGTAATGGAGTTCGAACAAAGGACTCGATCCCAAGGACGGTGAGTGGAGATAAATTCACTCTTCGGTTAAATTGGCCTATACCCGGGTCGAGGTGGCACGATCTAGGGGGTCTCTGAGACTCGGCAATATTTTGCGGCAGGGCATTCTCTTGAACTACCTGACCTCGACAAGCAGACGCCCTCTGGGACTACCCCTGACCCTGTGGGATGATTGGGGATCATTGGTTATGTGTGGCTAAGGAGAAGGGTTCGCCAAGGGGTTGATCTCCTCTTCGGGGTTTTTCTCATCCTCGGAGAAGTCACTTCCTCGGAGAAGTCACCTCCTCGGAGAAATCACCTCCTCGGAGAAGTCACCTCCTCGGAGAGGTCACCTCCTCGGAGAAATCACCTCCTCGGAGAGTTCACCTCCTCGGAGAGGTCACCTCCTCGGAGAAATCACCTCCTCGGAGAGTTCACCTCCTCGGAGAGGTCACCTCCTCGGACAAAGTGGTTAGAGAGAATACCTCCCATGTGCCTTGCACATGGGCTCGGTCCTATATCATGAGGTGCCTATAAATAGCACCCACCCATAGCTTTACAGGAGATGGATTTTGGAGACAATGGGAAAGAACTAATTTCCTATCTCCATTATCAACCTTGAGAGTGAAAGTGGGAGATCCATGGGAGAGCCTTGCCATTATTCTCTCTCTAGCCATTTTGCCTTCTTCTTCACCCAATCTCTTATCTCTATCATCCCCTTTATTTTTGTGTTCTTGAGTTGAGACTATTGAAGAATCTAAGCCTCTCATAATATTCTAGAGAATTCGAAGAATCTTCGAAGATTCGCGAATTTCTAATTACTTTCTTGAACCCTTTCTTACATTTTGGCGACTCTGCTGGGGAGGCGGATTGGTTAATGGTTTCGACAAGATCTGGAACTCATACAACACTAGTAAAAATGGCAGATAATGAGACTCATCAACAAGGCTCTTCCAATGGTGGTGATGAAAGGACTCAAGTGCGAGACTCACCTCTCATCTTTGAAGCCATTCAAGAATTCCAACGCACTCAACAAGAGATTCTCACAACCTTTCAAAATCTCACCCACACCATGCTGGTGATGGGTTCGAATTTCGCACCACCAGCAACAAATGGAGGTCAAGTCAGCGCTGGCAATCATCAACAACTTCAGGGTGATGTTGGAAATGGTCAAAACCATCAAGATCCACCCCAAATTCTCCCTGAAATTGTACAAAATGGTGTGCAGAATCAAGTGCTAGGAGGAACAAGTCATGACCAACCTGCGGCTCGTGGAGCGCAAAATCACGCACCTGGAGGATCAAGCCATGGTCCAGCGGTGGTTGGAGGAGTTTCCGGCGCGAGAAATGATTTGCAAGCACAACCCGGTGTAGCGGCCCCGTGCGGTGGACTTTACGGGCCTCAATTCAATGTCCCATTACCAAATGGCGTGTCCATAGCGCCGATGGCCGCCATCATGTGTCTTCACCGATGGTGAATTCTCAACACCCAATGGCCAAGTCGCCTAGCACAATCTTCTGTCTACAAGTCAAGTTCCAGAATACCACTATCAAGTTCTCTCCTCAACAATTTCTCACTCGCCGATTTGCAAGCCATGTTCGATCTTGAACGGCAAGAGGACTTACCCTCTTTGCCGATCCGATGTCAAGCCACCATACCCTATTGAGATATCGAGTTATCCATACCCGGAGGGGTACATGGTACCGAAGTTCATCAAATTCAATGGCAAGCAAGGAAATGCTCGAGAACATGTTGTTCGGTTCATCGAGACTTTAGGGATTCATGGTTCAAATCATGTCCTCCGACTAAGAGAATTCTCCAAGTCCTCACCGATCGAAAGCATATAGTTGGTACGTTAACTTAGCCCCAAACTCGCTCAAGTTGGGAGGAGATGGTTAACAAATTCCATGCCAAATTCTTTCAAGTGGCCGAGAAGGTGACCACACTTACCCTATGTAAGGAAAAGCAAGGAGAGAGTGAAGACATTCTCGAATATGTGAAGAGATTCCAAGACAAAGCCGTGGGATCATGAGGTCATGAGGAAAGCTACTTGGTCCAAATCAGGTTGAAGGGCATTGAACGCATAAGATGCTTCTTGTTAATCACAAGCTACCCACATTCTCGGATTAATTGAAGCATCTCGGAACATCAACGCATTCAATCTCGGAGATCGGGTTCGACACTAGGTATAAAACCATTCAAGACATCCCGAGGACCTTCATATCTGCGGCTTCTACCCGAAAGTCGCAGGGAGGACTTCAGAGGTCAAGAGGAAACACTTCAAGATGACACTCCTTTTCCGTAGTGTTGAGGAGGTGAAGACCTTAGTTAAAGAATGGGTGGCGACGGAGAACCGAAGTTGCCTTATGTCAAGAGCTTTTGTCAAGAAGGACCGTGAGGGTCCTAATTATTGTATTTTCCACCAATCACTAGGACATCCTACAGAAAAGTGTCGGGCACTTAAGAAGATCTTTAGAAAGAAAGTCGAAGCAGATGAGCTAAAGTTCAACGAACAAGGGCCCCAGGATATCTTAGAAGATGTGGCTATGATGGTGTATGACTACCACAAATGAAAGCAGCTGGTGAAAGCTTTCCAAATGACCTTGCAACTCTAGGGGCAAATGTCAACATTCCGCAGAAGGAGTCTATCTATGACATTTACAGTTTGCATTTACTGCATTGTCCATGAAGTTTTATCTTTCTTATGCTATGAAGAAATTTATTTCTTCTCTACTATGTATCTCCATTAGAAGTTATTTTCTCTACATTGTATATCTTCATTATGTTATGTTGCTTGAAACAGTTTTCAATTTTGATTGCCCCTCAAAGAAGAAAAATGAATAGTAGACTCAGTTACCAACCTGAAGGGAGTTTTCTTGACACAGTAGAAGTGTACTTCCATTCGGACCTCCGAAGAGCAGCCATTGCTTCCATCAATGCAAGCTTCGAGGGTCTTTCTTGCTGAAGTAGCATGTGTGCTCCCACTTCAGAAGAATAGCCCTTACTCACAATGCAAGCCGATCTTTCTCATGAAGTAGAATGTGTATTACTATTCAGACTCTGGATGACGACCTGACTTCGAGGAGAGCTTTGCTTCGCTTCGGACTTCCGAGGGACGATCTTGTTTGCTTCGGACTCCGAGGAGAGCCTTATGTTCATTGACATTACTATTCAGATTCTCGGGGACGCTCGGACTTGAGGAGAGCTTTACTTTTGCTCCTGACCGAGGACGATCTTGTTTCGCCGGACTTCCGAGGAAGAGCCTTATGTTCGCTCAAACTCTCGAGGGACAACCTCGGACTTCTGAGGGACAGCCTTGTTTCTGCTCGGAGCTTCTGCTCGGACTTCTGAGAGACAATCTTTACTTCTGTTGGTGCAAGCTTGGTAGACTCGGTTATCTTCTAAAGGAAACTTTCTTGCCAAAGTAGGGTGTGTGCTACTTTTGCACTGCCGAGGGACAGTCTTACTTCTGTTCGGACTTCCGAGGAACAGCCCTTGCTCTCATTAGTGAAGATTCTGAAGGCCTCGGGGTCGTGGATTTCGCACAAAAAAATTTATTTTCCTGAAATAGCAAAGCCAACAACTGAGATAAGCAATATCAATTTCATATCCTGATTCAGGCATTATCGGAATGGGGCAACATCGACAACATAATAATGATCTATTTAAGCTACAACAATTTTATTACTCCAAGCAAGTTCATGAAAATGCAACAATCAAGGTGTTGTCTCCCCAGGCCAGTTCCTTTCAAGCTAATATAAAGCAACAAGCTGGATGGTGTTAGGCAAAACCACACATCGCGTTGAGTGGGCGACGTGTGGTTCGCGTTGAACAGCCGAAGACGAAGGCAAAGCAACAAGTTGGATGGTGTTAGGCAAAACCACACATCGCGTTGAGAGGGCGACGTGTGGTTCGCATTGAACAGCCGAAGACGAAGGCAAAGGCAAAACCACACATCGCGTTGAGAGGGCGACGTGTGGTTCGCGTTGAACAGCCGAAGACGAAGGCAAAGCGCTGAAACAACTAGGCAGACCGACACCACGTTGAAGCGGTGGTGTGATCGGCGTCGGACAAGTTGAAACCGGAAGCAACGATGGTGCCACAGAAGAGTCGGCAACCACACACGTCACGTTGAGAGGGCAACGTGTGTGGTCTGTGTTGAAGCCGTTGAAGCCAACAGTGATTGAAGCCAGGGAGCATCCACGAGCCATGTTTGTGACAGTAAGGTAAGCTGCCCTCACCACAGAACTGGTTTTGATGGAGAAACTCCTAAATCAATGGATGGGATCAGAACAACCCATTGCAGAGATATTGTCTCTGTCAAAAAAAAAAAAATTTAAAGCAGCTGCGGTTTATAGAGAAGAGGGTGATCATGGCCTGGTTGGTAGCTGTGGTCAGGCAACTTGTTGAAGAGACTGAAAGAGCTGCTGCCAATGTTGGTCAGTATGGTAGGCCTTTTCCTTCCGTTGATGACAAGAGCTTTGGACGGTGGAAGCTTGGTGAAGATGAATTATCTGCTATACTTTACTTGATGGACATTTCTAATGATTTAGTTTCAGCAGCCAGATTTCTGCTTTGGTTATTGCCAAAAGCTCTCATTGGCCCTGTTTCTGCATTTCATGGTGGGAGGAATGTTCTCATGCTGCCAAGAAATGTGGGAAGCCACGCATGTGCAATAGGGGAGGCATTTATTTTGTCATCAATTCGGAGTATCGGAAGCCGGTGGTCTATTATTGCTGCGCAATTGCCGGAACGAATTGATAATGATATCAAGAACTATTGGAACACGAAACTGAAGAAAAAGCTAATGGGCAAGCAACGCAAAGAACAACAGGCTCGCTCCAGCAGCCTCCAGCAAGAGATGAAGAGAGAAATCAGTTGTAGTGAGGCTTTCATGGTTTCTTCAGAGGTCATCAACTCAGTTCCTTACTGGCCTGAGCTACCTGTAAACATGCTGGCGATGAACAACGTACAACCTGAAAATTTTCGATAGTGAAGTAAGGAAGATGAAGCACAAAAAGAAAAATAATAAAAAATAAATAAATAAATAAATGGAAATGATGTTTGAGGAGGGGGTGATTGTGGGATCGAATTCAGAATCAACTACTCTTGTTTCCCATCTCAATTATTATTCTCCCAACTCTGTCGCTAGTCCCGGTGGCAGAAATTCAAGCACTCGACAACAACCACAATCAGAACCGAATCGGCGGCTGTTTGTTACAGAGGAGGAGGAGAAGAAGGATAATCGTAAGGGTAGTTGCTTCTTGTGTGAGAAAGAAGGTCACTGGATGAAGGATTGCCCCATGAAGAGTCCAAAGACTCCATTTTCATCTCAATCTCCATCACCATCATCACCATCACCTATTGGAGGCCATGGTGTACCCAATCTCATTTGCCGTTGTGGTACCGGAACTTGCTTCGTCCGCTGCTCCAAGACTACCAGGAATCCCGATCGCCTCTTCTACTGTTGCCCCCCTTACGGATAAAAGTTGTAATTTCTTTGTGTGGTACGACGAAGTGTGGAATGATAAGATCACCGTTCCTGTGTGCCGCTGTGTCGCCGGACCCTGTAGTATTTACAAGGAACCCACTTTCACTAGGTCCAAATATCGGCTTCAGAGCAGGTCGGCGGCAGCATGTGTAGCTCGCATGAGCAATGAGAAGAAAGAGAACCAGTGACGGCAACGGGGCTTGGAGCTGTGATTAAGGCAGTATACAAGCAGCAACAACCTCTGTCTTGTTGAAAAAAAAAGGAGAGCCCTCAAAGACACTCTCAATTGGGCCGTTCATCGTCATCGCTTCTACCAAGATGCATCGGAGCTCCGCGAGAGGTTTGAGGCCAACAAAAACGTGGAAAATCTTGAGGCAATTGATAGATTGATAGCTGATGGTGAAGCAAGCCATAACAAGTGGAGGCACCCTGATCCTTACATTGTTCCATGGGCTCTTGGTGGCTCCAAGTTCACCCGAAATCCAACACCGCCTGCTGGGATTGAGATAATATATAACTATATCGAATGATCCCTCTTCTTCCAAGACAATAAAAAAGGTAAAGCATCAACTGTCCATTTTGCATCTGTAAGAGGGGTATAATTCTTGGAATATGCTTTCAAAAAAAAAAAAAAAAAAAATCAATATATATATGTATATATGGGCTGCTGTCATTCATCAAAGAAAAAAAAAAAAAACAAAAAAACAAAAAAAGTTTCACTATAAAATATAAAAAAAAAAACGTGGGCTTTACTTTATAATTATCTGGAGCAAATAAAAAAAAAAGAGGCGTGATTCTTGCCATATTCTTTCACCTATCCTGAATATATATATATATATATATAAATAAATGGAGGCATTGATTACGATTCTATCTTTTTCTTTAAATAAAAAAAAAAAGTAGTGTGCTGCCGAAATGGCTGTCGGCCAAAAATAAAAGGTGAGGCTATATTGATTAGGTTCCTTTCTTTTATTAATAAAAAAAAAGGTGTGATGCTCATAATAGTCTTTCATATTATACATATTTACATATATAAGAGCCTGCCGTTTGTTTCTTCCGAATTAAAAAAAAAAACAGTGCATCAGCTTTACTTTTTTATAATACAAAGTGTACAGCCGAAAGGGGTTGCCAAAAAAGAGAGAGAGCGCCGCTGTCGGCAACAAATAAAAAAAAAGGAATGAGCTATTGAAAAAGAGAGGCTACAGCTGTGCAATAAACAAAAAAAAAATAAAAAAAAAAAAAGAAATTAAAGTTGTTATCATTTTCTTTAAATAAAAAAAAATAAAATAAAATAAAAGTTAGTGGTTGCTTTAAACATCTTTTCGAAAGTCTGATGGAAGCATTGATCAGAGAAAATAAAGATGACATTAATTTATTTCATAAACGCTACTATTAATAAAAAAATAAAAGTTAGTGGGTTTACACAGAAAAAAAACTTGCACCAAGTTTTAAATATATTTATATATATATTCTTCGTATGCAAAAAAAAAAAAAAAAAAAAAAAATTCGAAAGGATTCGGATTCACGAACCTAGAGGTCCGAAGCACTTGGCTTCGAACGGATTCAGACGCAATCTAGAAGCCAGTGATGAGCAAAACCAAAAAAGAAACTGATTTCATTACAGTCAGGGGAGGACATCCCCAATTACAGGACTCAAAAAAAAATAAAAAAATAAAAAATAAAAAAAAAACCCAAAAAAAATAAATAAAATAAAATAAAATAAAAAAATACAAAGTCCCGAAAAGGAAATAAAAAAAAAAAAGATCTTGTTCTTCTTCTTCTTCGCCGGTGCCGGTCACATGCCAACTTCACTTACTCGGCTCTTCCGTCGCCGAGCTCTTTCGTTTTTTGTCGCTCTTCGAAGGCCCTTCTCCAGTACTTCCACCAAGAACGACCACAGTGTTTCCGCCAACAGAGTCGGCTCCCCGCCGACCATCAAAGGCGAGGTACGAAGATTGCCCAAATCGGGCCATAGAGGTGGAGTGCCTTTTCAGCTCCTTGTTTTTTGATTTCCTTATTTTCGCCTTCAAGGCACAAATCGCCTGCTGCATCTCTGAACATGCACCGGAGTAGGGAGAGTTGGGCATTGAGTATACCTCACACGCCTTCCTCTGCAGACGGTGAGAGTTGGTGACCACGCCATCGCTCCATACAGGACCTCAACGTGTAGTGATTGGCCTCGATATCATTTTGAGCAGCCATCACTTGCTCGACTGATAGTGTGGGAAGACTAGATTGAGTCAGAGCAGGGGCACTTGGCCCAGAGGAGCTCGATGGACCAGAAGAGCTCGATGGACCAGTAAGATCCGGAAAGAGAGAGAAGGGGCGAGACGAAGCCATGTATAAGAGAAGGCAGAAATGGCAGAAAATAGAAGAGGAAAAGAAGAAGGAGGAGGACGATGGAAGAGCGATGGAGAAGAAGAAGAAGAGAGTGGTTAAGAAGAAGATGGAGAAGATGGAAGATCTTTGAAGAAAGAAAAGAAGAGAGAGAAGAACAAAAGAGTGAGAGGCGAAGGCGTCGATCGAGGGGTCGCTTTTTGTCGGCCACCGACACAAAAGCAAAGCCAGGCCAAACGCCAAGAAGAGACGCGGAGAGTTGTGTGCATATATGTATATATTTTGCATAGCTATGTAATATAGATATTTGTTTGAACATTTGAGTCACAGGTGTGGCTTGGGTTCAATGGTTTGGTTCAGTGGTTAAGGACTCGGAAGCTGAGCTTGAAGTCAGGGGTTCGAAACCCCGCATTCCACATTCATACATTTTTTGCGTGTTTTGCGTATGCTGACGTTAGCAAACGGAATATGCCTTCTCAGTAACAGCATATTCCCACTGACGATTGCAAACGGAATATTCCCCACGAGTGTATATCTCCGTATATGTCTGTGTCGTATATACCTGTATATAATGTGAAGCATGGCTGACGAGGTGAAATTATGCATGTCCGAGAAAATTACAATTTCTCATACACGCAAGGGGCAAATGTAAGAGGGGCTAATTTGAGCCCACTAAATTATTTAGGCCCAATAGCCCAAGATTAGTGGGCCTGAATTTATCACAAGTCCAAGACTGGTGGGCCCGGATTTATCGCCATCAAACGGGCTAAATGGCTCTAAGCCTCGAAAGGATTCGGATCCACGAACCCAGAGACTTACTCGCGCCCGGACTCGAAAGGGTATTAAGCAAGCCTAGAGATCCGAGGCACTCGGACTCGAAAGGGTTCGGATCCACGAACCTAGAGGTCCGAAACACTTGGCTTCGAACGGATTCAAATGCAATCTAGAAGTCGCTCCGTTAATGAGTCCCAGAACACTTGCGGGCTCGGAGCTTTCCGGGATCTACGCACCAGAACCATGGGCGTAATGGAGTTCGAACAAAGGACTCGATCCCAAGGACGGTGAGTGGAGATAAATTCACTCTTCGGTTAAATTGGCCTATACCCGGGTCGAGGTGGCACGATCTAGGGGGTCTCTGAGACTCGGCAATATTTTTGCAGTATGCGTTCTCTTGAACTACCCCTGACCCTGATGCGGCAGGACGTCCTCTGGGACTACCCCTGACCCTGTGGGATGATTGGGGATCATTGGTTAGGTGTGGCTAAGAAGAAGGGTTCGCCAAGGGGTTGATCTCCTCTTCGGGGTTTTTCTCATCCTCGGAGAAGTCACTTCCTCGGAGAAGTCACCTCCTCGGAGAAATCACCTCCTCGGAGAAGTCACTTCCTCGGAGAAGTCACCTCCTCGGAGAAATCACCTCCTCGGAGAGGTCAACTCCTGAGAAATCACCTCCTGAGAGTTCACTTCCTGAGAGGCCACCTCCCCGGAGAGTTCACCTCCTCGGAGAGGTCACCTCCTCGGACAAAGTGGTTAGAGAGAATACCTCCCATGTGCCTTGCACATGGGCTCGGTCCTATATCATGAGGTGCCTATAAATAGCACCCACCCATAGCTTTACAGGAGATGGATTTTGGAGACAATGGGAAAGAACTAATTTCCTATCTCCATTATCAACCTTGAGAGTGAAAGTGGGAGATCCATGGGAGAGCCTTGCCATTATTCTCTCTCTAGCCATTTTGCCTTCTTCTTCACCCAATCTCTTATCTCCATCATCCCCTTTATTTTTGTGTTCTTGAGTTGAGACTATTGAGAAATCTAAGCCTCTCATAATATTCTAGAGAATTCGAAGAATCTTCGAAGATTCGCGAATTTCTAATTACTTTCTTGAACCCTTTCTTACACTATTTAAAATAACTGCATATATATTGATTCATGAAAATGTTTATATTTATCTATCTATTTACTAGTAAAGTTGATGCTCCCATCCTAATGCGACTCAAACACTCTCTTTGTAACTCAAAATAGGATTCCTTCTTAGATTACAACAATCGAATTGGCATGATCTCATCCCATAGATTGCATGAAATTTGAAAGCATGCATTTTCTATTCACTGAGAGTAACACTTGAAAGATAAACTATTTTTACTCTGATCGAGATAATCTCTCAATCATTACACTTCTTTTGGGTGTACTCACAAACTTCTCTTCTTTAACTACTCCATATTATTCTCACAAATGATCAGTGCATTAGATTTATATTAATCGCTCAATCATTACACTTCTTATGGGTCTACTAACAAACTTCTCTTCTTTAAGTATTCCATATTATTCTCACAAATAATCCATGCATTAGATCAATATAAAGTCACAAAAGTATAATAAAAATACAAATGCTAATAATTTTTTTTCTTTAATAAAAAATAAAAAAAAATAAAAAAAAACAGTTAAGCATATATTTACAATAATAGGACAAAAATATGTGCAAAAATAAAAATAAAAATAAGTAGTACAAAAAAATCAAGTTCTAACAAAAAGTGAGTGAAGGGAGTTGGGTTTAGTTTGGTGTGTTTGGTTACAAAAAGATGAAAAATATATAAGATTAAACAAAACGTGTTAGGTTTCTATTCAAGGGTATTATAGTGATTTAGCAGTGATTGGTAGCTCTAAATTTGGAGTACTAAATCAGTTTTAATGAGCTAGAAAATCAAAAAAAAAAAAAAAAAAAACACAAGGCCAATACATCCCATCATGTGAGACCTACACCCACTTTAGAGCTATTAAAGCTCTTGGATTAGAGGTCTGAAACATTTCTGTATAGTTATTTACTTAATCAAAAATGTTCCATGCCCCCTTTTCCCCCATCTCCTTTGACCCCCTCTCTCTCTCATTGGTTACATTTTCTTTTTCTTTTTTCTTTTTTTCCTGCTCCTCCAATCACCACCCGCCATGTGTGTATGGGGGTTGTGGGGTGGTAATTGGGGGGGTCTCTATCATAACTCTTACTTAATAAATTTAGCATCTTTATTTGGGCTAAGTTAACTGGTAAGGAGAATTTTGATGATAGTTTAAAAAAGTAAAGGTGGTTAGTGTAATTATTAAAACTATAGAAGAGGTACTTGCAATCATGTAAAACTTTAGGAAAAATCAATATAATTTGTTCTTAAAAAATTATTCCAAAATACTAACTTTTTTTATCTAATAAAAACGCCAAAAATTACTAAAATAAGCAAGTTACCAAATGAGCAATTTTGACCTTCACCCTTTTTTTTGGCATTTATTCATAAATCCCTCTTAACCTATTTACAGCTCATTTAATTCAAATTATTTTCTTATGTACCAATAAATCCTATGGACAAGAAAGAAATCAAAATTTCATCATCGGAGGGCTAAAGACATAATTTTTTTCACTATATATACAAATACACATATATGTACAATGTGATATATAAATTATATATATACATATAAAAAAAATTCAAATACTATATAAGTAATCTCTGATAGGATAAAAAAAAAATAGATGGATAGAAAATAAAATAAAAAAAATGTAAGATGGAAGAAGAATGTGATACATACATTTTATACTGAGGGGCTATTTATTTATAAAATAAGATATATCCATATATATATATATATTTTAAAGTGTTAATGGTAATAGAATTTTTCACAGAAATAGAAAGGCCATGATCTTCCATAATCTTCTCCTATTCATCCCTGCCCATGGGTGACATAGTCACCAAAATACCCTAATAATAATATTCATATTAGCAGAATTCATACGTCAACGAATGTTCACATCACTAAATTTCTAAACGTTCAAAAAATATTTGTAAGGGTAAAATTGTTTATAAAATACCCTAAATATGAGAATCAGAATTTGATATATCAAATGTCTAAATAATAGAATTTATTGAAATACATGAATATGTTATGCATGAACTAATTGGAATACAA
Organism: Camellia lanceoleosa; assembly: GCA_025200525.1. Lineage (NCBI taxonomy): Eukaryota > Viridiplantae > Streptophyta > Magnoliopsida > Ericales > Theaceae > Camellia > Camellia lanceoleosa. Next base: position 119,960,711 of record CM045769.1, on the reverse strand, counting down.
GGACTTGAAAAATAATTTCCTAATAAATTCCTTTTTTTTTTTCTTCTTTTTTTTTTTTTTGGGTACATCGGAAATTAAAGACAGAAGAAAGGACTACATCCTACCACTCTCCTGAGAGAGATGAACAATATCCGCAACAAGTAAGGACTTGAAATTTTTTTTTTCTTCTAATTCAATAACAAAGCAGTGTAAACGTTTGAAATTTTACCCACATTACAAGAATGCTAATTATCATGAAAAAAATATCATGAATAATTTCATAAAGATTCTCTACTCTACTCTTAAATTATATTCAATAACACACCACACACTAATTAAAAGATAAAAAAAATTCATAAATATTTCTTTCAAATACCTAACATTGCTCTCACGAGAATGATTAATTTTGATTAAAAAAAATGTTAGGAATTGATTAATATTAACACTCTACATGTTACTTCTCATCATTCATATTGTGTTTTAGAAAACGGCAAAATCTGAAGCGGAGAGAACCAAATTTGGAGAGTCAACATAAGAGTTCCTTTTAAGTTCCCAAAAAACAGAGAGTTTTGTTTCCATCATTTTCTTTCTTTTCTTTTCTCTTTCTTTCTTTCTTTCTTTCTTTTTTTGTTTTCATTTTTTCTTTTTTTTTAATCTGAGCAATTTTACATATAGAAAAAACAACTATAAAATCAATATCTTTGGCCAAGTAATTGTGTAGTATCACTTTGTGATATGAGATTGAGGGTTCAATTCCTATAGAGAGGAATTTGATATTTATAGTGTTTATTTCTCCTCTATTACGACAGAAGTATGTAAATTATTTCTTCTCAAATTTGGATTGTTGTTGGTTGTTGGGCTCTGTTGCCTCTCTAGCTATTGTTGGTCTGCTAGTTTGATATAATATTTTTTATATTTGTATTATTTCTCTTACGGATTGACCAAAAAAATGCACAGAACATTTTAATGGATGTAAGCCCCACATGAATGTTTTGTATATTTTTTTGTGATTGGTTTCTATGCATTTTTCTTTTTTTTATTAATATTATTAACTTGAAGGTGCTACAACTAACCTCACAATTATAGCCATTTAACAAGTATATCACGATACCAATCCAATTAGGTTGAATTTAAGCCAAGATAGGGGGAAATGAGGATGTTTTATGGGAAAGTTCTTAACTAATTAAAAGACAAATTTAAATTTTTTAAGAAAAAAAAGAAGTTTTTCAATGAATTTTTTTGTCAATTTTTTTTTTTTTCTTTTTTCAATGTACCTAATCTAGCTATTTCTAAAAGGGTTTTAAAATTGAGTAAAATATGAAGGAAAAACAAAATCACTAAAAATGAAAGAAAATTCATCTAAAAATATACACATATTTTTGTTTGGATTTTCTTTTATTTTTAGCAAAATTGTTTTCATATATTTAAGACATTCCTTTTTTTTTTAAAGCATCTAAATTAGATGCATCTAAAACTTAAAAATATATAAGTAAATGAAAAATTTGACTAAAATATAAAATAAAAAGATCAGTAAAAACGGTTTAACAACAATTTTAAAAAAATCAAACTAAACAAAAACAATTCTTGCAGGTCTGAAACAGAAGTTAGAAACCTCTAGTGGACCTTTTCCAAGTTAAAGTTTGGCCACAGTGAAACCCAAAGGGCCAGCCCGGCCACTTTATACTTAAAACCCAGCCCCTTCTGGTTGTGTAAAAAATTCACTTCGGCCGACAATAAATGAGATCATTTAACTCGTAAAAACGTACTGCCGAGGCATCTTGAATAAAGGAGGCACATGTAATCAAAAGGAAAAGTTATTGGATATTGTTATAGTACGGCAACGCGGTGTTTATGTTTTAAGATATTATGATTGGTGAATAATATAAAATTTATGATTTTATATTGAATAATTGAGAAATATAAGAGAATATAGTGAATGGTGATTAGTGAAAGAAAATAGATATATGGTGCTCTTGAAATACTCAATAATTTTTCAATCATAAGTAACTAAAGACATAACAAAGAGAAAAAAAAATATGAGTTTTTTTTTTTATTTTTTTTGTAATTGGACACAATTTTAATGAAATAAAATTAAATTATTTGATGATACAAATATTTTCTTCTTTTTTTATAATAAAAGTAACAGAAGAAGAAATATGTAATAAAAAAACTAAACGTCAAGGGAGGTTTTTGTTATTTCAAAAGTTTCTACAATTACATTAATTGAAAACTAATTTTAAGAAATATTTTTGTTATTTCAGACACCTCAAGATAGATTTTTGTAATTTCATTAAATTTTAAGGGAGATCAATATAATTTACCCATAAATTTAGAGTTTTGGTTTTTATAGAAATCTTTTATCATAGATGGTATTTGCAGTTTTTGGTTTTTGGTTGAATTTAGAAAATAAAAATTAAATTGAAGAAAAAATTATAATGGTAAATAACAGATTTTTATTTATTTATTTATTTTAGCTAGCCATGGTAAATAACAGATGAATATTTATGAAACCACAATTGTGATACAAAGTCATTATTTATTTGTGTTTTTTTTTTTTTTTTTTTTTGGGATTTGTAATTGTAAATTGTTAAATTTAAATTTTATTGTTATTGTATTTTCTTTTTTTTTTTTTTTTTTTTTTTTTTTTTTTTTTTTTTTGGTTACATCGGAAAGAAAGAAATAGAGGGAAGGCTAAGCCCTTCCCTTGAGACCCCTATTATGTCTGCCACAAGGTAGCTTCTCAGTTCCTGGTGGTTCATTTACCACCAGTATGTCCTCCGATTGGTCTACACCCAGTTTGGCTAAAACATCCGCACACAAATTTCCTTGTTTCTAGATATGTTGAATGGTGCACTCACAACCTCTGAAGAGTATTTTGATATCCTCCACCAAGTTTCTGAAAAGGCAATTGCTCTCAATTGGCTCCTCCATGAGCTTCACCACCTGGGCCGCATTAATTTTGATGAGCACATTGTTTATGCCTTTTTGAAGGATAACAGTCAGTCCTTTATATAAGGCCTACAACTCAGCTTCTAAACAAGTTCCTATCTGCAATTTGCTGTAGAATCTACACACCCAAGCTCATTTATCATCTCTAAGCAGTCCACCAAAACCTCTTTCTCCTCCAACTCTCTTGCAACCATCAATATTCATCTTGGTTCTCCCTTAAGTGAACACCATCATAGGTGAATGGTTTGAATAGGTGCGAGGGAGATTCCTCACAGTGCATGTCTTGTCTTGAGTGGTGTCATTGAGATAAAGGTCATGTCTTGTCTCGTTTCTATTTGCCTCCATGGCATTATTCTCAGCTTTACTTCCTCGTTCCACCATTCGAAGGTAATGAGGTGAAATATTTCTTTCCCTGGGGACAAGCCCACCAATACTCTGTTCTAGTCGAGTTTGTGTATCTCTGTTAGGTAGTTTTCTCATTCCTCCTCCATTTTTATCTGATGGGACTCTAGATTTGGGTTTTGAATTCTCCATCGTTTGTCCTTGTACTTAACAACTTGCTGCTAGAGTTGGCTGGTTGAATAGTGGATTGATGAAAAATAATAGTTGGTTGTTTGGTGGTTCTCTGATAATTAGATATTTCACCTTTCCCTATTTCTACTCTTTTGTCTCTCTGTTGAAATTTACTAAATTCATTATCTATTGAAATATGACATGTGTTACTAATTCAACAACCTATCTGTTGAATATCACACATTTTTGCATCTCACTACCACCACCTGTTGCTGCTGGTCACCGATAACTTTTCCGACCAATTTTTTGGCGCCAACAACTTTTCCGACGTATCTTTATCACCAAATAAAATTTTATTTCTAATGTTCTATACTCCTTTGAGATGGACTATTAACTAATTTTCTCATTTTTCTTTGGGTTTGTAAAACCACAATGAGCTATGCAATGTAGAGTATCATTTCCCTCTATCATCACCCTGTAATTCGGGAGATTATTTGATAAGTTTGATAGTTGTATGCCAATTGTATAGCAAAAGGACACGTAATTATTTTATTTAAATATGAGAGAAAAAGTAATAAAAATTAATTACATAACCACACAAGAAACAAAAACAAAAAAAATTAATATATAAATAAGGATAAAATATAAACTGAACTATATAATCTCTGCTCTAACAATGGCAGGATTCAAGGGAGAAAAATATTTGAAAATTCTAATTGAGCACTTTCAATTTAACCTTAATGATATGGAATGAATTATGTGAGGGGGACTTACACTCTTCTCTTTATTCTCTCTCTCCTATCTCATTAGAGGTCAAAATGAGAGTAATGTATTACCGCTCTTTTACGAAAAGGCTTTGGGAGTATTTAGCGAGACTTTTTAAGTCTTTTCCTTTAAAAAAAAAGTTATGGATGCCGAAAAATGTTAGAAAGACCTAATTTATCATTTTTAGAAATTACCTCCAATGATGTGTCTTAGAAGCATTAAATTTTAATTTGTCAAATATTCTATCATATGGAGTCTAATCTCATTACCACATCATTAGGAGTCATTTAGAAGTGATAAATTAAAATGATGTATAACATTGTTGGAATTGACTTCTCACCAACTTTGATGAAGCACTCATGGGGCATACTTCTTTTGGGTTAAAATAGCCATAAAAAGATAAAATATGATAAAAAAAAATCAATAAGACAAATGTCACATCCAAATCATAATTATTTTATTTTTTCTCTCATAAAAGTCAAAAAGCCAAAAAGCCTATCTCAAACGAGGCTTTTTAGCCCAGGCTAAAATAGCCAAAAAGCCAACTCACATTCCAAACGAAACCTCTTGTCATATTTGGTTTGAATTTTTTAAATTATTTTTAGAATTTTTTTAAAAATTAAAAATTAATTTGATAAAAATAAATATGAAAAAAATATGAGATTTTTAGTTTATAATCCCTAATATTAAGATTTTATAAGATAAATGATATGTAATATTTTTATACTAGTTCTCTCAATATTTTCATAGAGAAATTTCAACACAAAATAGAAAAATTCCAGCTCTTCAAAGAGAAATTTTACAGAAAAATTTAAGTTCGTCACAGAAAAAAAATTCTCAGTGATGAGCAGAAATTTTTCTAATAATATTATTGAGGGACATTAACTAATGACAAAAACATATTAGACCTCTCCTACTACTAAAAGTTGGATAGTGATGTTCACTAATTTCCCCAAAAAATATTTTAAAACTTTAAAAAATTATTTCTATCTTTTCAAATGACAAAATTATATAAAAATAATGAATATTTTTTATTCTTTCATTTTTTTCATCAATTTAATTTAATTTAATTTTAAAACAAAATTTTAAAACCCAATCAATTAGTGTTTCAAAGATGCTACAATTGCTCACGTTTAGCTTCTGAAATGCCTTTTTAAATTGACACCTCCCCAACTTTGGTGGACAATTATTATTATTTTTTTCAACTCTTTATTTATGTTATACTTTTTTTTATAATTTATAATTTTCTATGTTCTCCCATTTTTTTTAACAAATTACCCACAATAGGCCATTTGATATTTTTAAAGTCCTTCCCTTAAGAAAAAGTTAGGATGCAGCTTCTAATATGCCTTTCTAAATGACTTTGCCTTTCAAATGACTTTTCACTGATATTTGATAACTTAATTTAGCACATAAAATTAATAGTGAATTACACTAACAGTTCCTATATTTTGGAACTCGTGTCATTTTATTTCTTAACTTTTCAATTGTATCACATTTGACATATTCTAAATAAAGACAATTGAAGATACCATTACTTAATTTCAAGGATAAAATCGTCAATTTGATAAAATATAAACTAATTTGAAAAAAAAATAAATGTCAAAAAAATAATTTTAAATTATTAAAAATTATTTCTACCCACCAAAGATAAAATTATGTAAAATTGATAAATTTTTTAGATATTAATTATTTATTTATTTTACCAAATTAATTTTTATTATGTGATTGGACGATAATCATATAATGTGTTTAGAGAATTACATGCATAATGTCCCATGTTGCTCCATGACTATTGAATAATTCCTCATTGTTTTTGTAGCATTACTAACATTCAAGAGTTGTCAAGCTAAAATTAATGGTATAGACAATTAATAAAGGTGGAATTTTATTTACACAAAATATTTGAAACCAAGTCTGAGCATCCACAAAAACAACAGTTAAATGTGATGACAAATATAATTTTTTTTTAAAAAGATGAAAGGAAAAGAAAAAGGGTTACAATGCATTGCAAGTAAATTACAATCATAACTAACCATCTATCACTTGTTACAAAGATACTAGAGAATATAATGATTGTATGAAGGTGAGTCCAAGGAGAATAGCAGCCACAATAATACATAAGACCCGCCAGGGAGTATTGCAATAGTCCTGTCTCAAGGTTGCCTTCCACTTGTGGATAGGAATTTCGATGAGTCGTTTAACTGTTTATGAAGTTCAGTAAAATAATAGACATCACTGTAGATGGTAACTTCTTTGCCAAGCCTGTTAAAGAGTTTTGACACATCATTGTTGTCACATAGCCAGTTCTCAATAATTTTGGCTCGCACAAGTAACTCGACATCTTTGGAAGTGTTGATGAGGTAATCCATAATCGTGGTATAATCAGTGAGAGGGAGATTTGTAAACCGGGCAGGATGAAGGCTGAGCATATTTGGGCCGAGCTAACTTGGGCCTGACCAGAGTCGATTTTGCTTGGTCGAGGCCCAAGCCCCATGTTGAGCCGAGCTAATTTGGCCGAGATGATCGCCTGCTAACCCAGGTTCCGTGGTTCGCACATTTAGCTCGACGGGGAAAGTCTTCTGAGTACCTGCAACTTGCGGAACTCTCGATCCTCTAGGAATGATATTGAGCTCGGTTGTGATGGAGCATGAGTGGCGCCCTCGGGCTCGTCAGTAGCGATGCGTATGAGGCCGAGGTGATGCTGCCGAGTTACCTTGTTCCCGCTGATGCTGTCTGGCAGTTTGATTAGGTGGTGTTAGCTGAATTTGTGCTGACAAATGAGAGAGCAGCTCCACGTGTCAATAGGCTAATGGATGCAAAGTTGGGAGCATAAAGTATATAAGCATGACTGCACCCCCCACGCTGGGGATGGAACATCATTTGGTGAGATACAATTTGACATTGATTGAATTTCTCTCTCTCTCTCTCTCTCTCTCTCTCTCTCTGAGTATGTGCTAACTTGACTGTCGGGGGGATTTTCTAGCAACACACCACCGGGTAGCTCACCGCCGTTGTATTCTCAGGTTGATCGGATAGACACGGAGCTTGAACGAAAGGAGTAAGGACAGCGACGGATATTTCCTCCCCGTACAATTAGCGCCGTTTGTGGGAAAGCTTTATAGACACAACCTTGTCCTCCGAGCTCATCCGATCACCTTCCATGGCGAACAACGATGAAATACCGTTGTCCGCCATTGATGGTGTTACCACGGAGTCAGCCAGACGGAGAGATGGACTCCCCGCCGTTCAGAACATGGCGGACTTGGAGACTTCCTCAAGAGGACTTCCAAGAGATGCGCGAGATAAGTGCGCTAGAAGCTTTGGTCACTCACGGAGCCCAGACGGACACCGGCGGCGAAGAGAATCGCACGCTAGACGTCTGGAGCATAAGTTAAGGGACCAAGACACCGTCATCCGGAGAATGGCGGCAGAGATGGAAGCTCTCAAATGGCAAGTCAAAGGGAAGGGTGTTGGTGGGGTGGGAGACCACAGTGAGCGCACCCAACCATGCCGTTCAGGCAGCCAGAGCCAGTGGCACACACCCTCCCTTTTTATCACCAGAAGTAACAGGGTTGGAGATTCAGATGCGCCTGTAGAGAAGTCTAGCGCGCAAGATCGTACCTACCATCCCTCGTGTCCAGCGACGACGTCGAGATATTCCTACTCTGTTCGCTCAGAGGACTTGCGGGTTGTCTTGAAGGAATGGGCTCATCGACGAGAGGCTCAAAGGGTGCCGGTGCTCCAACGGCTGTCTTACGGGGGTCACGCCAGTGAGGAGGTCATAATGCCACTGCCCTGCTCAGCCGTGCTTGTCCCTTTGGACACAGATTTGGCGAGACTGAACGCCACCCATTTCTCCCATGAGATAGAAACCACACCGCTCCCAGCGGGCTTTCACCAACCCAAGTTTACGCTTTATGACGGAAAAACCGATCCGTACATGCATGTAAGCCACTTCCGGCAGGTCATGGCCGGACACAGGCGTAATGACACTCTCATGTGCCTTATTTTCCCATCGAGTTTGGGCGAGTTAGGCTTGAAATGGTTTGAGAAACTGCCGGAGGAAAGCATCGAAAGATGGCAGTAGTTGGCGGAAGCATTCGTGACTCGTTTCAAAACCAAAACGCCAAAGGAAGTGGACCACCTTCTTAGTGTCAAGATGAAGTCGAGTGACACCCTCAAGGCATACAACTCCAGGTACTGGGAAACCTTCAACGAGATCCTAGATTGCCCGATCAACCTAACAATCACCCAATATAAGCACGGCCTCCCGGTTGGACATAGGCTGAGGGACTTGTTTACAATGAACTAACCAACGTCCATGGGGCAACTAATGCAACACATCAAGGAGCATCTCCAAGTAGAGGATGATGCGGCGGCGTCCACAGCGAAGACAACTCCGGTGACAACAGACAAAAGGGCGACTGGGGCCAAAATCGGGAAAAACCGGTGACCCAGTGGTCGAACCGGCAAAACCGATGACCCGAACCGAGTCGGGAGGCTCATATTGGTTTTTTTTTTTTCGATTTTACTTTTTTTTTCTTTTTTCCTTTCTTTTCTTTCTTTCTTATATATTTATATATATATATATATATTTTAAAATTTTGACTAAAAATTCTTATTTCAAGAGTCTTCTCTCATAAGGAAGAGTCTCATTGAAAACTTGAGAAGATTATGAAAGTCTATTCCTATTATAGGAAAAGATTTTTCAAAGAGAACCTACAAAATTCTATGTGGGATTCAATCAAATTACTTGAAACATATTGATTGGAGGGAGAGTTGAAAATTTTATTTCCCTCCAAAATTAAATCTAACATTCAATCAATTATTTGGAGGGAATGTTTAAAAAAATTAATTTCTTTAAAATAAGTGACTTTTTTTTATCAATTATGACTTTATTAAATATTATTAATAAATACTATGCAACAATTTTTATTTTTATTTGATTATTTATATATATTTTTATTTATTTATAATTTATAGTTATATTTTTTAATTATATAATATTAATTATGACGTCACAGTTCGACCGCTTTGACCCGACAGTTAAACCGGTGACCCGTCCACCCGGTCCCTTTTCCGGTTCGCTCACTGATCCGATTTTGAAAACATTGCCAAGCAGTTATAAAATAGCAAGGAGGATCTGCCCATAATGTGTGACATGTCCAACTTCCAGAATTTCTTGATACTCAAACCCATTATATCAGCTAATGTGCTAGTGGGGTGATCTCTAAAAGCATGGGAAATAGACACGTGGCAAATTGTTATAAAGACACAACATATCAGTTAAGGAGGAATTAACTGGAATTATAGAATCATGACGAAATAAAGGTAGAATCTGAATGTGGAGTAAGAATATAGCACCAATAATCAACAAAGGAAGAGAATGGGCAGGATCAAGAAGATGATCATGGGATACTTGCCATAGAAGATTATCAGCTTATTTAATCATGTAACTGATAAGGAGTTGATCATAGGGTCCATAAGCTGCAGCAGTAGGACTCATCCAATATGTCCAGATTATGCTGAGAAGGATCATGTAACTATTAGTCCAGATGTGCAGGAGAGGTTATTAGAGTGTGTTCGTTAGTTAGACTAGTTTGTTAGAAGGCACGTGTATAATAGATATAGTTGAGAGTGTGTATAAAGTTTCATATATAAATACTGCGTAAATCTTGAGATTTAATTATAATGAAAAATATCTTTCAGTATATCATCTTCTTTATGGTATCAGAGCCTCTATAAGCTCCAACGAGCAACAATGGTGGTCTCTTCATCATCATCATCTCTTTCACCAAATCTAACCTTACTCATCACAAATCCGAACTCGTTAGTCAATGTAAAGCTTGATTTATGCAATTATATCATTTAGAAGAATCAGATTCAGAATTTATTTCAAGCAACAAAGTTACTTGGTTATATTGATGGATCAGTTCCATGTCGTTTAGCCTCAATTCTTGATTCAAGTAACAAATCAATTGAGAATCCTGATTTTTGTCAGTGGAAGATTATAGATGCACATCTCCTCAGTTGTTTAACATCAACACTTTCTCCTTCTATTTTTTCATCTGTTCTGCATTTGAAACAAAGTGCAGAGGTATGGCTTGCTCTTGAAAAACGATTTACTACTTTGTCAAGATCTCATGTTCATCAGCTTAAGAACAAGCTTCAAGCAATCAAAAAGAAATCACAGTCCATGGAGGCTTATCTGCATCAGTTTAAAGAAATTTTCAGATCAAATTGCCTTAGTTTCTCATCCTCTTGATGATGAGGATCTGGTTCTTATGATTTTGAATGGTTTGCCTGATGAATATAATTCTTTTAAAACTTCAATTAGAACTCGATCGGCTGGTATTACTCTTGAAGAATTATCTTCATTACTGAGTTCTGAAGCAATTTATATTGAACAGAAATCTCATTCACCTTCTTCAATTGATTCAACTATTGCTTTTGCAACCACAAAGGAATCAGTTTCTTCTTCTCATCCTCATACTTCTCCGACTACGTTTGGTTCTGGATCTGGTAATCGTGGTTATCAATCCAATTATTGAGGTTGTTCTTAAAACTTTGGTTTTAGAGGTGGTGGAAGATTTTCTGGAAATAGAGGTCACAGAGGAGGCAGATTTCATATTTTTTGTCAGATTTATGGAAAAGGCAATCATACAACTTTGGAATGTCACAATAGAATGAATCCTGCCTATCAGCCATCAATGTCTGGTTATTCATCTGGTGCTGGTGCTCCTTATTTTGGTTCATCTACTCTGTCAACCAGTAGTTGTGATTACTCTACTCCTTATCCTGCTTACTCTGCTGTCACTCAGGCATCTTCACCTAGGCCATGGTATCTTGATTCGGCTGCTACCACACATATCACCAATGATCTTGACAATCTTCATCTTTATCAACCTTATCATGGCACTAATCAGGTTGTTGTTGGTAATGGTAGTACTCTTCCAATTCATAATTCTAGGACTAGTATTCTTCCTACTCCTTTTAAATTTCAATTGACAAATCTACTTCATGTTGCTCACATGTCTTCTAATCTTGTTTCTATTCATCAGTTAACCAAGGATAATCATTGTAGTGTGTTGTTTGATAGTGATTCCTTTGTTGTTCAGGACAAAGTTTCGAAAGCCATCCTGTGTAAAGGCTATTATCTGAATGGTCTTTATCAGGTTCCTTCCAGTTTTTATCCACATTGTAATGACCCGGAACTGTATGATTTGAGTTTCGGTAATTAATTATGTGTTAATATAATTTATTGAAGAATATCTGGTTGATTTAGAAAATATCTGTTGATGCTACAACTTCGGGACTGAAATGGATGACTGTAATGGGTTCAGAAAATGAAATTGAACACGCCTATGTGATACCGGGAATTTTTAGAGGCTTTTGAGAAAATAAATTGAAGACTGAATTTTGTCTGATTCGCTAGGTCCCGTTTGGCTCAAGTGTTATGGCACAATTCTATTTATAAGAACAAGGGCCTTGTTTGGCTCAAGTGTTGTGGGCAATATGGGTTATTTGATGTATATATATATTAATAGATAAGGATGCTTTGCTTTTTGACTCATTTGACTCAAACTAAAAAGAAAAATCGAGAGAGAGAGAGAGAGAGAGAGTTCGGGGAAAGAGAAGAAAAAGGGAGAACAAGAGAAAGGAAAATGGGGAAAATCAAGCTTCTTAAGTGATTAAGGTAAGGATTCTCGTTAAATTCTTGAAGTAGATTATTGATTCTTGCATGTTGAACTTAAGATCATGGTTTAGGATGGTTTGGTTCATGTTTATTTGGCTTAAAGGAGGTTCTTCCTCAAAATCTCCATGGAAGTTGAAAATGAAGCTTTTATATACATGTTCATGGGTTTGATCTTGTAAAACATGCATGTGGGTTTTGAATTGAAGTTTTTGATGTTGATTTAAGATGAATTCAAGTATTTTGGGTTATGGAATTCTTGTAATGGAAATTGATTTTGTAAAGTAGAGAATGGAAGCTTGAAGAAGAACCAGAGTTTCGGATTTTTGCATGGTCCCCTCGGCGGAGGAATCCTTCGGCGTGAGATATCGACCTCCCAGCAGTTTTGGACATTGTACAGTCCGCTCGAGCGGACAAAGTGGCGCTCGAGCGGTAAGGCTTATTTCAGGAACTTTTTAGAGAAGTTGTATACTTGATTTTATCATGTTAATTGTATCATTTAGCATCTTATGAGCATGAAATGAACATGAAATGAAGTAAAGAATGAATGTTATGGCATGAATTAAAGTGAAGGAAAGAAAGAGAGGCAAGAATGATTTAATGTATGATGGTAATGAATGTTAAGAAATGTTTTATAATGCTAATTGCAGGACAAATCTCGAAGACCGTGCAACCGGTTTTGGAAACCCACTGTAAGTAACATTACTGTAAAGTTATGTTGATAAGCAATATATTTGAAATGTTATACGAGATGTTATATGATATGATATGTTTTGAAATGTGATTTTAAACTATGAACGAATGTCCTATTTGCAAATCTAGTATGGCATCCATAGATAGTTAGGTCATGGGTGCGACATGAACATGCAGGCCCATGATGTGATCAGTCATGGGTTAGGGCATGAAGATGAAGGCCCATGGCCAGTTACGAGATCTCGTTAGACTGCAGACTGTTATGAAAAGGTTATGAAAGGTTATGAAAGGTTCTGTGGATTATGCCATTAATGACTGTTGACTATTTATAACTGTATATATGAAATGTTGGAATTCGTTCACTAACCCTTTACTTTAGTGTTACTCGCTGAGCTTTAGCTCATTGTTTGTAGTTATGTATTTATAGGTGAGCATTCAGGAAGCCAAGCCTATGCGGAGTCTCGAGCCGAGCCGCCGTTTGAAAGCCTAACCAGGAGTTTTGAGTGCCTCCGAGCTGGGGCCAGGCCTGGAAGGCCGTGAGAGAGTTTTGTCTTTTTGTTATTTGTAGCAGTTACTTATGTGATGTTCCTGATCATGTTATGTGAAATAGTGTGCAATTATCATTTTTGGCATGTATATAAAACTTGTTCATATAAATGCACAGCTCTTGGACTCTTTATATTTTGTATGTGCTTCCACGAGCCCCGTTTTCTTTATGTTTTGTCCCGTAAGGCCTGTGGTAATCTAGGATTACTGGCCGGTCTCGTTACCAAACTTTTCGAGGCGAGTTTGGGGCGTGACACACATGCTCACCTCAGTCAGTCTATTTCTTCTCAAACATAGCATCAAAGGCTAGGGCATCCCTCTGCTGCCAAGTTTGCACCTATTGCTAAAGACTTGTCTCTAATTGTTAAACGTTTTCTTTCTTCTTTGTGTAAAGACTGTTATACTGCTAAGAGTCATCGTCTGCCTTTCTCTGTTTCTAATTCAACTGTTAATAAGCCCTTATCATTAGTTCATAGTGATGTATGGGGTCCATTTACTCATGTTTCTTCTCCATTTAAGTACTATGTTTTGTTTGTGGATGATTTTAGTGGTTTTACCTGGCTATATCCACTGCATTATAAAAGTGAAGTCTATGATAAAATTCTTGTTTTTAAAGCATTTGTTGAAAAGCAATTCAGTTCTACACGTCAAGTTTTTCGTAGTGATGGTGGTGGTGAGTTTTCATCTCATAAGTTGTTTCATTTCTTTCAAACTCATGACATCTTACATCGGACTAGTTGCCCTCACACTCCCTCTCAGAATGGTGTTGCTAAGAGGAAGCCTAGGCATATAGTAGATACTACTATTGCACTGTTTCAACAGTCTGGTTTGTCTCTTCAATACTGGTTTGATACAGTTGCCATAGCCACCTATCTTATTAATAGACTTCCTGGCAATTGGGCCTTTCCTCTTATTCCTTATGAAATTCTCCTTCATACTCCACCTGATTATTATTTTCTCAAAGCCTTTGGTTGTCGATGCTATCCCTAGCTCAAGCCCTACACTGTTCACAAGTTTCAGCCTAAATCTCTTCCTTGTATTTTCATAGATTATCATTCTACTGTAAAAGGCTATCGATGCCTTGATCTTGTTACTCACAAGATATATCTTTCTCGGTATGTTGTCTTTGATGAGACTCTTTTTCCTTTGGTTGCTACTCCATATTCTACTTCTTCTCCTACTTCTATGCCTGATTTGACTTCTTTCTTTTGCTCTTCTTCTATACCTCATTCTTCCTCTCCTTCTACAGCTTCATCTCCTGTTCTCTCTCATTCTGTCATTTTATCTTCTTCCCCTTTTGAAGCTCTTCCTTCTCCTGTTTCTCCTTCTCCAATTCCTATCTCTTCCATTTCTATTCATCTTCCTTCTCTTCCTTCTACTTCCAATACACATCCTATGATTACTAGGTCTAAGTCTTCCTTACCTGCTACTGAGCCTCCTTCTTATAAAGTTGCTCTTCTTTCTAAAGACTGGTTTCATGCTATGACAGAGGTGTTTTCAGCTTTGCAAGGGCAGCATACCTGGACTTTGGTCCCTCCTTCTTCTTCTCAGCATGTTATTGCCTGTAAATGGGTCTTTCGTATTAAAAAGCATGCTGATGGTTCCATTGCTCGATTTAAGGCTCGTCTTGTAGCCAAAGGATATCTTCAAGAAGAAAGTGTTGACTTTCATGATACATTTAGTCTCGTGGCAAAACAGCCCACTGTTCATATTTTGTTGTGTCTTGCTCTTTATTTTTAGTGGCCTATTCGTCAATTGGATGTGTCCAATGCCTTTCTTCATGGCCATTTATCTGAGGAAGTCTATATGACTCAACCTCCTGGGTTTGAGGATCCCATTCATCCTTCCTATGTTTGCAAGCTTAATAAAGCTCTTTATGGTCTAAAACAGGTGCATCGCGCTTGGTATAACACTTTCTCTTCTCATCTTCTTTCTCTTGGCTTTCATAATAGTGCTTCTGATACTTCTTTGTTCATTCAACATACTTCCACTTCTCTTACTTTTCTTTTAGTTTATGTTGATGACATTTTAATCACAGGTAATAATTCTTCTCATATTACCTATTTGATTAATCAACTTAATTTTGTGTTTGCTCTAAAAGATCTTGGTCATATTTCCTACTTTCTTGGCATTCAGATTACTCATACTCCTTCTGGGTTGTTTCTTTCTCAGCAAAAATATGCTACTGATATTCTTACTAAAGCTGGCATGCTTGACTGCAAACCTTATTCCTCTCCCAAGTCTCTGAAAACCTTTATTACTGCTGATTCTTCTCTGCCCTTTTCTAATCCTTCTCTTTATAGGAGTTTAGTTGGTGCTTTGCAATACTTAACCATTACTCGACCTAATCTTGCTATTTCTGTTAATCAAGCCTGTCAATTTATGCATAATCCAACTAATGGTCACTTTTGTGCTATTAAGAGGCTTCTTCGGTATCTTAAAGGCACTCTTTCTCATGGCTTATGCTTTACTCCTGGTTTTTTTGATCTTCAAGTTTTCTCCGATGCTGATTGGGCTGGTGATTCCTCTGATCGCCAGTCTGTTTCTGGGTATTGTGTGTTTCTTGGTCCCAATCTTATTTCTTGGGTTGCCAAGAAACAACCTACACTTGCTCACTCCTCCACTGAAGCTGAATATCGGTCTTTAGCTCGAATGACTAAAGTTTCTTGGCTCAAAATGCTTCTTGCTGACATGCATGTTCCTTTGTCTATTCCTATTGTCTGGTGTGATAATATCTCTACAATCTCCCTTGCTTCGAACCCTGTTTTTCATGCTCGGACAAAGCATATCGAGGTCAATTATCATTTCATTCGGGAGAAGGTGGCTCAGCGTTTGATTCACATTCAATACATTCCATCCTCTGATCAAATTGTTGACATCCTCACTTAAGCCTCTCTCTCCTGCTCATTAATGGAATAGTTTATTTTATCATCTTTTTATATGACTCTCATACACTAACAATCATATAAAAAATAGTGAAATTCTCTTTATTGAGATAAAGAAAGAACTTCGATGGTGTTCCTTTTAATCACCAACTTTTGTTTGAAGTTAGAAGTTAGATTTTTTTTTTTTTTTTAAGATTGCTCACGTTGGATCGCAATCTGATACTAGCACACTCACAATATTTTTTACGTCATCATTTGTGCAATTATTTTTCTTTAGAACAAATAGATGATAAAACTAACAGAATTATGCGATTACGATGATCATATCAATATGTAAATGATTTACACAAAAATTTATAAAATAAACCTCTCAAATCATTAAAATAAAACTTATGATAAACTAAATAAACTTAACTAGACTAGAGTAAATGGAAGAGAAGTCAATCTCTAAGGAATAAAATTCTCTTGAATAATCAAGATTTTTGTAAGGATAATTGTGTTTTTGACTTAAACTCTCTACTTAAGTCACCATTAATTGTAATTTGACTTCAAACTATCTATTTGAATCATTGTAAGACTATTATAAATATGATTATTATAGATAATAAAAAAGTTAGGATCCCATACTTGCAGGGTTTGAATTTATCTAGAATGAATATGTGTAGTGAAAATTAAATTGATGAATTGTGAGATTCAGGAGTAAAATGAATTTTAATCATTGAACTTTTTTTATGAATAAATGTTGAATAGATAACTCTGAATTTATAATCTTATTATATAGATAATCTTAGTCAATCCTCTAAAGAAATAAGCAATATGTATTGCTTTGTTTTCTTGGTAAGCAAAGAGGGCTAAAGAATATGAATAATAATATAAATTGAGGTAGGCAAGGCAAAAAGGCTGCCAAAAATAATGAACAAGTTATGACTGAGGATAGGAGTCGCTATCAAATGGAAACAAGACTTCATCATCTCATACCATTAAAAAAGAGCTGTCCACCCTGGACTTAGCCCCTCCTGTTGTCTCAATGTTAATCTAATCATTGAAGATTGTGTTTGAATTATACATTTGAATAAAAAAATTAAAATAAGAAAAAATAGATAAAGTTTGAATGAAATATAGTTATATTTCACATATTTTTTATCTTTTTCTTTTCAAATCTCTACCAAAATCCATACTCTAAACACAAGCGAAGGTATTTTTCACATGATTCATTATTCTAACCTTCAAATGTTGTGAATATGTGATATTATTTGATATTGAAGAATAAGGCCACATTTTGGGTGAAATTTTTTTGGTATTCAATTTTGCATGTACATCGTCTTTAATTATCGATGAGTGAAAGAAGATAAATTAAAAACATATATATATATATATATAAGAGGTTGGTCAAACCTTAACACCAATTAATAATCCTATATATTGACATCAAGTGAAACAATATCCTTTGTATATATAAACAATATCCTTTGTATCCTTTGTAAACAAGTACAGGAACTTTGTCAAACCTTAACACTAATAAATAATCCTATGTGACAGGGATAGGCCCACAAGGACCACGGCCCACCATGAGTAAACCCAAGCCCACCATTTAGACTTCATTACACAACCCGGTCAGTAAAACCCGACACAGCTGGAGGCCAACTGAACAGGAAAAGCCAATGATGCTCGGACACGTGGCGGATGCAGAACAGCCCATGTCAGCAGACAAAGATCTGCAAAGTTATTGCCACAGCACATCACCATTAATGCAACCCATCACCGCATTTATTGCGACAACACCCCTCAGCCGGAATGACGCCTCCTCACCCTGAACAAGACGAACCACGGCGCAATCTTTCGGCGGGGGGAAGGTCAGAACGACTGAGACAGCGAAATGATTACCAAAGGATATAAGCAAAGCTCGAAGACAAGAAGAAGGTTAAGTTTTTCCATCCCACCTCTTTCTCTCTCTCTCTCTCTACATTTTGTCCATCACCTCTTCTAATTCACACACCGGAGGGTTCGCCGGGGGACTACCCCGTTCCCCGATTGGACTTGCTTGCAGGTTATCCAGTGGGCTTGAGGAGCTTGGATCGGTCCAACCCATTCACGAGGACTCACAGTATCATCAGTTGGCGCCGTCTGTGGGAATCGGTTTGTCTGTGCGCCAGTTGTGTTCATTGCCGCCGGAGACCCCTTTCCCAGCAACCTTTTTCACCTCATCCGTCACGTGCATGGTAACGACCAGATCCATGGCTTCCCACCATAATGCTGCCAATCACCAGACCGACCCTCCCAATCCAAACAACCCACCACAGTACTTCATCGAGCTCACCAATAGCATCAACCGTATGGCCGAACAAAACCAGGCCTTAATCAACGCTCTGCTCTAACGGAACCTCCCTATTCCTCCACCACCTCCAGATATCCCACCCCATCCAGAACAAGTTCCAGGCCATACTGTCCCACAACCCAATCCTCCCAACTCGGGGGGCTTGCAACCCCCTCACCCACATATACATCCTCCTCCTCCACCCCCACGTCCATCAGTCATAGCCCCAGCTCCCGAGGGAGAAGCTAGCAGCGTCCAACATCTATCTCCCTCTGGTGGTGACAACATTCCCCTTTGGGACGCTGACCTCCGAGCCATGAAACTCCAACTCCAAGGGGTCATGCAAAACATCCAACATAAGCCCTCCACTACAGCAAACTCCCCTTTTGTCGCCTCCATCAGAGACAAACCCCTACCCCCCAAGTTCAAAATGCCTACCATCGACCCCTTCGACGGAACGACCGACCCCGTCGACCACCTGGAGACCTACCGTACCCTCATGATCCTCCATGCTTTCCCTGACGAAATCATGTGCCGAGCCTTTCCGTGACCTTTGAAGGGTCGGCTCGGCTATGGTTCACCGATTGCCACCAGTTCGGTCTCCACATTCCAACACCTCGGTGACTCCTTCTGAGCCACTTCGCCGGGGCCCCAACGACGTCCGTGACCCAACTCCTCAACATCCGTCGGGCCAGGAGTCATTTGCGGCTTTGTCACTCGCTTCAACACCGAAGCCTTACAAGTTGCTTAAAATGACGATAAAGTCATCCTCACAGCCTTCATGGCCGGTCTGCGATCATCTGATTTCCTCTTCTCCTCTCCAAGAACCCCCGACATCCATGGCGACCTTGCTCTCCAAAGCCCAGTACATGAGCCGAAGATTCTCTAGCCTCGGCAAGACTCCACAACTAAATATCTGGCCCCCAGAGAAAAGAGGAAAGACCAAGAACCCAGCAACACCCGGCATCATAACCAAACATCCCGCTATGCCGACCGACCCTCGCGGCCGACGGTGGCGTAACCCCGGTCGGTTCGAGCAATATACCCCCCTCAATACTCCCATGGAACAAGTTCTTAACCAGATCCAACGGGACTACCCCCTCAAGTGGCCTCTTCCTCCACGGAACCCTTCCAACCGCAAAGACCAGTCCAAATTTTGCCGTTTCCACCAGGATCGTGGCCATAACACCGACGACTGCATCAGCCTCAAAGATCAAGTAGAGACCCTCATTCGCCAGGCGCTGGTGATTCACGAATACCGCCCTCGGCGAAGGCAAAGGACCGAGCCCCGTAGAGACAATCACAGCATACCCCTCGCCACCCCTCAACGGACCGGGGACATGATCGACCCCACCAACAACCTCGGCCTCAAGGTAATCCGCCTCGCCCGATTGGTGAAATCGAGTTATTCAGTGGCCTTGCTTGTGGTGGACCATCTCGCTTCGGCTCGAGGCGAGCTTAGAAAGATCTGACAGAGCTCGAGACAAAGGCGGTTGTCACGGTCGACCAACCCCCAAGCAACCCAAGCGATGGGACAGAGCCCATTACCTTCACTTGACGCCCGTGCGGGCATCCGTTATCCTCACGACGATCCCTTGTCATCTCCATTGTCCTCTCAATTATAAGGTCGACGAGTCCTCATTGACAATGGCTCGTCGGACATCATTTTCCTCAAGCTGCTTCCAACTGAAAATCGGGGAAAAGCACATCCACTCCAAACTCCTCGGTTGGTTTCACGGTGTGGACCGGTGACCTCTATCGGCTCCATTGATCTTCCCATCACCATTGGAAGTACCCACGCGGACCACGAAGTTGCTTACTTTCCTTGTTGTCGATTGCCCTCGACACAACATCATCCTCGGCCGCACCGCCCTCAATGCCTTCCAAGCCATCACATCCACCTACCACCTTGCCCTCAAGTTCCCTACTGATTTTGGGGTCGGAACGGTGAGAGGAGAACAGACCGTCGCCAGAGAATGTTACGTGGCCTCACTTAAAGAGGTCAAACTGAAAGAGGCAATGATCATTGAAGGACTTGACGTCCGAGATGAGGACGAACTGATCAGAGGCGAACCTGTGGAGGAACTCGTCGAAGTTAATATCGATCCCACCAACCCACTCAAAACTGCTAAAATCGGCAGCCAACTGCCTTCCCAAGCCAAGGCCGACCTCACCGCTCTCCTGACCGAACACAGAGACGTCTTCGCCTGGACCCATGCAGACATGCCAGGCATCGACCCCTCTTTCATTACCCACCACCTCAGCATCGAGCCTCACTTCCGACCTTAACGACAACGGCAGCGCATTTTCCATCCAGAGCGCAACAATCTCATAGCTGCAGAGGTTGACAAACTTCTCGCGGCCCAGTTTATCCGAAACGTGGATTATCCTAAGTGGCTGTCCAACGTGGTCCTGGTCCACAAAAACAATGGCAAGTGGCGTCTATGCGTCGACTACTCCGACTTGAACCGAGCTTGTCCCAAAGATAGCTATCCTCTCCCCCGCATTGATCTACTGGTCGACGCCACGGCCGGTCATCAAATGCTCAGCTTCATGGATGCTTTTTCAGGGTACAACCAAATCGTGATGCACTCATCCGACCAGGAACACACATCTTTCATCACCGATCGGGGCACCTACTACTACCGTGTCATGCCGTTCGGACTAAAGAATGCAGGGGCCACCTACCAACGTTTGGTCAACACAGTCTTCCACCATCAGATCGGACGGAACATGGAAGTGTATGTGGATGACATGCTAGTTAAGAGCAAACTCTCCGCTGACCACCTCACCGACCTGCGAGAGACTTTTGCCACACTTCGTAAATATCAGATGAAACTCAACCTAGAGAAGTGCGCCTTTGGCGTGGGATCCGCAAGTTCACAGGTTTCATGGTCACCAACATGCATCGAGGCCAACCCTGAGAAAATCAAGGCCTTGATTGAGATGCAGTCACCTAAAACCGTTAAAGAGGTCCAAAGGCTCACCGGCAGAGTGGCAGCCCTTAACCGTTTCATCTCCCGGGCAACGGATAAGTGCCTCCCATTCTTCAAAGTCCTGCGGCAAACTTTTGAATGGACAACTGAATCAGAAGAAGCCTTTCAACAGCTTGAAGCAGGTGCATAGCCAACCCTCCTTCTCTCACAGTAATCACCGCGAGCCCTCTTCCTCTACCTAGCGATATCAAGCACCGCAATCGGCAAAGACTCATCGAGAGAGGACGGCTCGACCAACGGCCGGTCTACTACATCACCGACTCTCGGGGAGCGGCGAACTACCCTCTATTAGAAAAGCCGTCCACGGCCTTGGTCATCGCCTCCAGACGACTCCGCCCTACTTCCAAGCCCACTCCATAGTGGTTCTCACCGACCACTGAAGAAGGTCATGCAAAGAACCCGAGCTCTCAGAAGACTAATGCAAGGGTCAAGAGAACTAAGCGATTCGACATCTCTTATCGCCGGACAAGAATCAAGGGCAAGCCGTAGCAAACTTCATCTTGGAATTTACCAATCCAAATTTCAACCACTAACTCTCCACCCACCAACTCCACCAGAGCCCAAGATCCTCATTGTTGGACACTCAATGTTGACGGCTCGTCTCAAGAAGGAGGAAGGGCTAGCCTAATCCTCACATCCCAAGGGGTTATTTCAAATGTGCCCTCCGCTTCTTGTTTGCGCCAAAGAACAATGAGGCGAATCTGGCATTGATAGCAGGACTTCGTCTAGCCAAAGACATTGGTGTTAGCCACATCCGAGTGTTCAGTGACTCCCAACTTATCGTCGGCCAGATCACGGGTGAATTCGATGCCAAGGATACCACAATGCGGACTTACAGGAACATGGCGCTCACCCTCGTTCGTCTCTTCAACACCTTCCAGATCAGACACATACCTAGGGCGGAAAACTCCAAAGCAGATGAGATGGCTCAGCTGGCTTCCGCCGACCAATCCGACCTCAGCCATGGGGTTCGCCTCGAATACCTGACTCACCCGGCCATCTCACCCGACCTGCTGGAAGTGCAATTCCTTCAGACGGAACCCATCCCTTGGGCATCCGACATCTTCCTCTTCTTGACCACTGGAGAACTCCCAGATGAACAACAGCAGGCTGCCAAGGTCAGAGCTCGGTCGGCCAACTACATTCTGGTCGACGGCGTCCTTTACAAGCGCGGTTTCTCACGACCATACCTGCGATGTCTCAGCCCCGCCCAAGCAACCTATGTAATGCAAGAAATCCATGAAGGAATCTGTGGCAATCATTCGGGTGGCAGGTCTCTTGCACACAAAGTACTCCGTACAGGCTACTTCTGGCCGACCCTCAACAAAGATGCCTCTGATTTCGTGCTGAAATACGACAAGTGTCAGCGCTTCGCCAACATCCCTCATGCTCCTCCCACTGAGCTGATCACCCTCTGCAGCCCTTACCCGTTTGCCAAATAGGGTATCGACCTGATTGGTCCACTTCCCACTGGTCGAGGCCAGACCAAGTTCGCAATTGTCGCCATTGATTACTTCACCAAGTGGGTCGAGGCAGAACCTCTCGCCACAATCACCGAGCGGAACACCACCAAGTTTATCTGGCAATCGATTGTCTGCAGATTTGGCATCCCTCAGGCCATCGTCTCCGACAACGGCAAATAGTTCGACAATGCTAAATACCGAAAATTTTGTGCAGATCTCCAAATTCAACCATGCTTCTCTTCCCCCGGTCACCCCCAAGCAAACGGCCAAGTTGAGGTCACCAACCGATCTCTCCTGAAGATCATCAAAACTAAGCTCGAAGCTGCTAAAGGCCTCTGGGCTGAGGAACTACCGCATGTACTCTAGGCTTACCGAACCCTTTGGGACTCCTCTTGGAAAACCCTTTTAACAACATATGGCGAGGCGGTCATTCCTGTAGAAGTCGGTCTGCCCACCCCCAGGGTCTTACATCCAGATCTCGCCTCAGCCGAAGAACTCCGTCGAGCAGACCTGGATCTCATCGAGGAGCTCAGAGAGACTGCTGCTGTCAGATTGACTTCGTACCAGCAGAAAATGAGAACACACTACAACCCTTGAGTCGACCACGGAGTTCTCTCTGGCGACCTTGTCTTGAGAAGCAACTCTTGCAACAAAGAATCCAACCGAGGGCAAATTGGCGCCAAATGGGAGGGGCCCTCGTGGTGAAGGCAGCCACGGCCAGCACTTCTGACTTCAAGACATGGATAGCCGAGACCTTCCCCATCCCTGGAATGCTGAACATCTGAAGCGTTACTATCAATGAATCCTTACTTTTGTATTGTCAAAATTATTGTATTTTCCTTTTTCAGTACATAATACAAATATCGACTGGAGTTCTCACTTTCTATAACTCAATTGTCTGAATGTAGCTTCCATGAAACTCTTATTTGCAGCGCCACTTTCAAAAGCCTCAGTCCGACCTGAGCGCCTACAAAAGCCTCGGCTAGACCTGAGCACTCTCAAAAGCCTCAGCCAGACCTGAGCACCTTCAAAAGCCTCGGCCAGACCGAGCACTCAAAGCCTCAGCCAGACCTGAGCACTTTCAAAAGCCTCAGCCAGACCTGAGCACCTACAAAAGCCTCGGCCAGACCGAGCACTCAAAGCCTCGGCCAAACCGAGCACTTTCAAAAGCCTCAGCCAGACCTGAGCACTTTCCAAAGCCTCAGTCAGAGCCAGACCTGAGCACCTACAAAAGCCTCGGCCAGACCGAGCACTCAAAGCCTCGGCCAAACCGAGCACTTTCAAAAGCCTCAGCCAGACCTGAGCACTTTCCAAAGCCTTAGTCAGAGCCAGACCTGAGCACTTGCAAAAGCCTCGGCCTGACCAAGCACTCAAAGCCTCAGCCAGACCTGAGCACTTTCAAAAGCCCCAGCCAGACCTGAGCACTTTCCAAAGCCCCAGTCAGAACCAGACCCGAGCATTTTCACAAGCCCCAGTCAGACCTACGAAGGAAAGCTCATAAAGCAAAACACTCAGTCACGATCTGACGCTTAACCACAATTTCAAAATAATTTGACACTTAGTCGATATTTTAAAGATGTTCTCCCATATTTCATTTGCCAATCACATCTTCAACATCACATTTCAGTCTACTTTTTCAAGATAATTTGACACTTAGTCAATATTTTAAAGATGTTCTCCCATATTTCATTTGCCAATCACATCTTCAACATCACATTTCAGTCTACTTTTTCAAGATAATTTCACACTTAGTCATATATTAAAGATGCCCTCCCACATTTCAAGTCTACTTTTTCAAGTTTCACCTCGCTCTACTGCCTGACACAAGCATTTGCTGAAAACATCAGTGCACAAAATAATCACAAGAAAAACAAACCAAGACCAAACCAACACAAGGAGAAATATACTGGAATCATCAACTAGAACCATAAGTGCATGTTATTCATTCAAAAATGTGTGTACAAATTACTTACATCCCTTCTTAAAAAAAAAACAAAAAAAAAACAAAAAACAAAAAACAAAACAATAAACCAAAACTCCTAAGTCTATTCATCATGCAGATCACCCCTCCTCCTCACTCGAAATGAGGTCAGCTTCTTCAATCCCCTCGTCGGGAAGTGCAGGCCACATCATCTTCCCAATTGTTACACCACTAAAATCAAGTTAAGAACGGCTCCCGACCCTCCGTTTGAACATTTTCCACCCTTGTCGATGCAAGATTCGACATTTCATGTTTATAGAAGTCCATTCTTTGAAACTTGCAATAACATCGACTCGAGTCTTCCTCGTGATGCGTCTTCGATGGGCGACCCTCCAAATTTCTCTTTCTAGCTAAATGGCGGCAACCGCAGCATCAACCGCTACCTGAAATTCAGGCGACCCCTTGAACTGAGCAACTGCTGCAATGCACAGATCGGGATAGACAACCCTTTCAGAGGCTGCCTTCGCCCTTTCTTCATCCAGCTCCTTCTGAAGGATAACCTTCTCACTAGCAGCTTTGACCCTCTCAGTTTCCAACTCTTTTTGCAGAGCCTCCCTCTCAACGGTCCCCCTGCTCCTCTCTTCCTCCACCTCTTTCTGTAGCTTCTCTTTTTCCTCCTCCGCTCTGGCGTACACGGTTTCTAACTCTTTTTGCAAGGCCTCAACCTTGGCATCTGCCTCATCCTTTTGCCTAACGAGCTCTTCGTTGTTGCTCATGGCCTCCTCATGCCGATCGACCGCAACGGCGCACGCTCTTTGGGCCTCCTCCACCTTCTTTTGCTCTCCAGAAAGTTGGAATTCAGCGACACCACCGGTGGCGTGTGTCCTCTAGATCGCTTTGGTGCTTGCGGCTTCGGCATGGCGATTTCCACTCTGCACTATCCTTTTCAATTTGGCGGCTCTGCCTTGAGCATTCGGCCTTCACCTTGGCTGCCCCAGCCTTCCTCAGCAGAGTCCCTACTAGGGTAGTTACCTCCATTTGGGCGGAGCATAACCCCCTGAACAGGTCGGCCTCGTTGAATCCAGAGGCTGATCGCAGAGCCGTTTCTTCCACAATCTTGACTAGACGGTCTGCCCAGCCCTGGCTGGGATCTCTTCCCCCTCCAGCCTCCCCGCCACAGCGCGCGCATGATAAATGGCCGCTCCCAGACCAACTCCTCCTTCCAGGGGTGCGACCCCCTTTTGGATCTGCTCTCTCCCATTTGGCTCCGTCGCAGTCGGCCCAACTCCTACTTGCATCGTTGGGGCGACCTTCACAGCCTCCAGTGTGGGAGCGACCCCAACTGCTTCTGGGGTATCTTTGACTGCAGGAGTCTCCACCACAATTGGGGTCTCCTTCAACTTCTTGGGCCCAGACTGCTCTGCCGCTCCTTCTGAGGCATTCCTCTTCTTTTTCTTCCTCTTCAGAGCTTCTCCCTCTTTCCTGGCCTTCTCCTTTAAAGGATCCACAGGGGCCCTCCGCGGCTCAAAAGTACTCAAGTCCTTTCCTCCCAACGGCTTTGGCCGAGGCCTGATCCTCTCCTTCGCAATTAGCTGGGCACGTCGGTCGTCCTGAGCTTTCTTGAACCTACTAGCTCTGGCAAGAAGGGCTTGATCCTCAGCCTCCTGCGCCTCCCTCCTCGCTTCCAACTCTCCTCGGTCCAGATCTCCTCCGGTCGGCTGAGGACCCAGCCCTGCCTCAAACAGTGCAGACGGCTGTACGAGCTCGTCCCACCTAACCTTCTCCTTTTCCCTCCATTCTTTTACCCTTTTCACCCTCTCCTCTGCCTCAGCTTCCAACCTTGCCTCCACCGTCTTGATTGGCACCTTCCAAATGGTGCGCACCCCAACCCCTCCGTTGCCAGAAACATAGAACCACCGTGCACGTCAACCCTTAATCGACGTAGGTAGACCAGCCACCAGCCCCTTCCCCACCACCGCCTGAAGTATGACCCACGTTTCTTGCTGACCAGAGGCCTTGTAGCAAGCGAAGAACTCCTCCACTGCCATTCCCCTCCCCTCATTCGCCTTCCCCCACGCTTTTCGCAAAGCGGCCAGGATTTTCCAAGCGTTGGGCATCAATTGGCCCGGCGCTACTTCCAGGTGGTTGAGCACGTCCACCACTATTTGAGGCAGCGGCAGCCTCAATCCCCCCTTCAAAGCCTCCTCGTACAGGGAGAACTCCCCTGGCCTGCTGTCCGATGGCCTCTCCGTTGATGTTGGCAACAGCAACTCCACCGCTGCTAGAATCTGGTACTTCTCGCGGATAGCTTCCAACTCCGCCTCTGTTACCGTCGATTTGTCCGCCTTTGTATGCCAATGATCTGGCCCCACCTCACTAATCGGCGTCGGAGCGGCCACCAAGGTGGAACCATGGAAACTCATCGTCGATTCCCCCACCCTCTCCGCCCTGTATTGTGCAGCTAATTCCTCCGCATCGTCATCCCCCAGTGGATCTACCCTGACAATTGCGGTCTCTTCGTGAGCCATTTCTATGTAGTGTTTGCGAATAGCTTCTGATACAGGTGCTAAAAAAATTGAAGAAATGCCTCAATGGAGTATCGTGAGCAACGAAGGCGATACTTGGGCGTTTTCGCTTTTGTAAAAAGTAGGTGAATCGTATGATACCAAAAGCCCACGGTTTGCCGTATTCCAAGGATCCAAATTAATGTTCGCGGTTTGAAAACTCTTTCAAATCATCCGCCAAATCAGATCATCAATGCCCATAATAATGCCACGACGTTTCACTCGATCTAACGCTTGACCCTTCCTCCCCGAAATTCAGCACGTGTATGGTCCAGATGCATCGCCGCCTCACCTTGTCTTTTTCCACTTTACCTCTCACGTGACACGCCGCCTCTTGAGCCCGCGCCCTCCCTCTCTTCCGCCTCACACCTCGGCCTCTCGCTCCCGGCTCCTCCCTCCGGTCGACCTCTCTTCAGTCGGCCTCTCCCGCTCGGCCACCCTTGCGGTCGGCCTCTCCCCCTCGGCCTCCCTCACGCTCGGCCTCTCCCGCTCGGTCACTCTCGCAGTCGGCCTCACCCCGCTCGGCTGCCCTCACGCTCGGCCTCACCACGCCTGGCCTCACCCGCCTCGGGCCTCCTCACGCTCGACCTCTCACGGTCACCCTCACGGCCTCACCCGCCCGGCCTCACGCTCGACCTCTCCGCTCGGTCACCCTCACGGTCGGCCTCACCCGCCGGCCTCCTCACGCCGGCCTCACGGTCGGTCTCCCCCTACAGGTCGAATTCATCTCCACTATTATTATTCCCTTCGTTGGACTAAAGCTGCACTCGGGAATGGGGGACTACTGACAGGGATAGGCCCACAAGGACCACGGCCCACCATGAGTAAACCCAAGCCCACCATTTAGACCTCATTACACAACCCGGTCAGTAAAACCCGACACAGCTGGAGGCCAACTGAACAGGAAAGGCCAATGATGCTCGGACACGTGGCGGATGCAGAACAGCCCATGTCAGCAGACAAAGATCTGCAAAGTTATTGCCACAGCACATCACCATTAATGCAACCCATCACCACATTTATTGCGACAACACCCCTCAGCCGGAATGACGCCTCCTCACCCTGAACAAGACGAACCACGGCGCAAACTTTCAGCGGGGGGAAGGTCAGAATGACTGAGACAGCGAAATGATTACCAAAGGATATAAGCAAAGCTCGAAGACAAGAAGAAGGTTAAGTTTTTCCATCCCACCTCTCTCTCTCTCTCTCTCTCTACATTTTGTCCATCACCTCTTCTAATTCACACACCGGAGGGTTCGCCGGGGGACTACCCCGTTCCCCGATTGGACTTGCTTGCAGGTTATCCAGTGGGCTTGAGGAGCTTGGATCGGTCCAACCCATTCACGAGGACTCACAGTATCATCACTATGTATAGACATCAAGTAAAACAATAGTTACATTTGTATATATATACCAAGTCGATGTAATTAGTTTTGTTGTATTACTTTGATTATCATGTAGTTTTAATTATATAAAATTTGCTATTTATTTTTGTAAATTGTATCAATTGAATTCAATTGATATATATGTTGAGAAAGTAGACAAGTTTCAAGGGTAAAATAATTCATCCATAAGGAAAAAAACAATTTCAATTTGAATTCCAACCCTTTAATCGTTTTTAAGAAGAGTAAATGACTTTTATCCATTAATTTCAATTTAATTTTTAAATAGACGTTATCAATTGTACTAAACTAATACTATGACAAATTTAAAGGTAAAATTAATGCAATTAGAATTATAATGATGAAATTGTTTTTCTTTTTCTTTTTTGTTAATTGATAAGAGATTATTTAAAGGTAAAATTAATGCAATTAGAATTATAATGATGAAATTGTTTTCTTTTTCTGTTTTGTTAATTGATAAGAGATTATTTACATCTGAACAATTACAATCCAACTATTATAGAAAGCCTAATAACTAACCCCATAATAGGGTTATGAATAATCAACCCAACAAACCAATCAATCTAAGAAAGAACTTATTATGAAGAAATGAACAATACAACAAAGGGGTTTCATACAAAGGAAAAAATTATCAACCCTTAAATGCAAGAATTTACCCCCTAACCTCTTATATAAAATGTACACGAGTGACCAATGAACTAACCCAATTAATTTATAATGATAAAATTGATTTAAGAGATAAATTACATAGATTTTGGCTGTAATTCGCCCTAGAATAAATAAATGCAAGTAATAACATATTCCATCAAGATGCCGTTTTTAACCTCCTTTTCTTATTCTTCAATTTATACTTATCTCTCTCCTCTCTCCATATTAAAGTTAAAGGAAGAACTAGCATTTATTCATATATATATATATATATATCTCCGAAAGAGTTGGAGAATTATCACTCTCCATGGCTGCATTGCAGAGGTCCACAAAGTCATTTAGGAGAGAAGGTTCATCAGGATTGGTATGGGATGATAAGCTTTTGATAGAGAATATGAGTGAAAACCCACAAAAAGAAGTAGATCAACTAATGCATTGTCAAAGCACCAACAGATCAGGCATGGCGATGAAGGAGCATGGTGGATCAAATGGAGCTTCTTCTTCATTTTTTGCTCGCAGTTTCTCAACACCGGTGAAGAATTTGCGTGGATCCAGAAAACCTCCCATGGCGAAGAAATCCCAGTCAAAAGTTCATGCCTAAAATAACTTTTAGCTTTTCTCCATGAGTCAGGAAAAGAAAAGAATTATTTTATTTCTCCAGTTTAATATTATAGACTGAACCGTACAGTTTAGTTTTGTAGATTCATTGCAAGGCCTATTTTTATATTTTAAATGTTCATTTGAATCTTGTACCATTTAAAATTTATTCACTTTATCTGGTTTTCATTTCAAATTATGTTTATGAAAAAATCTAAAATAACCAAAATCTAATATCCTTATTGTGCGTACCGGATTCCGCACTAGATGAAAGTGGATCGGGGCTCTGCTCTCAGTTGGACCATCTAGGGATTGGGGCTCCTGCAACAAGAAGCACCGTTAGAGCTGCCCGGCCGGGATTGGCTGGATAACCCCTCCGGCGTGGTAATCAGTGATCGGTGCAGGAGTATAAAGTCGAATGGTATCTATGTGTGGTGTAGATTGGGGTTGTTCAGTTACCTTCAATGTGAAGTTCCTGTTATACATATAGTGTTTCTTACTTGCTTCTCAAGGTGAGTTCATGGAGTATAGGTGCTGCCAGGTGTCCTCCCAGCAATGCTCCACGTGGTGGACCACTTGATAGTTGCCATTCATTGTATATTCTCATTGTAAGCATGCTGATAACAAACCACATTCCCTTGGCTTAACAACTTCTGTGATTTTAGGCGTGGGGGACCAACTGAGGTGGCATCCTGCACATGCTTGCATTCACAGATCCCACGTTTCTTTGCGAGGCTTCTCCGATTCGTACTTACGTTCTTCTTGATCGCTTGGTGTACCTTGGCTCGGCCTTTTCGTGCTCGTTCTGAGAGATGGGCCAGTACTTATCTGTTCGCCCACACCCCGTCTGCCTGACTCGGCCCACTACTGGTGACCTTTCCATGAAGTTGGGCCCAAGTGCTAGAGGACTTGGGCGTACTATTGATCACGAAGTTGGGCTCAATTGATCAGTCCATATACTCATCTGACCCACTTGGATTTGGGCTTTGTCAGATTGGGCCGTCCCAAGGCTTGGACCTGACTCATTTTACATTCGGCCCCTTCATTTGCCCCCTAGCTCGCGCCAAGGTTCCCTTGGGGGGAGTTATTGTTCTGCCTTCGAAGCGTTGCGTCGTTTCGGCTTCTCCCCAGTTCGGCCTTGGTGACGGTTCAATCCTGACACACGGTTCCTGCATGCGTCCTTTCGTGTGACACGTGGCAACGCGTGATAGGTGTGCAGAGGTTATGCGTCGATTCCATACTGAAGATCGTGCTTTGTGTGCCTGCACGCCGACTAGTGCAATAAATGCTCAGGCTATCGATTCAAACCCCTTGATTTGATCTTCTCGTCCCTCTTGTGAGTTCCAAAGAAAGAGAAAGAAAGAGAGAGAGAGAGCCTCTTCCCATTCCGCTGGATCGATCTCGTCGGTGCTCCGCTTGGGCTTTTTTTTTTTTTCACCGCTGATTCTTGCTTCGTGGTCACTGCTGTGATTTCTGTAAGTTTTCTTACGATTCTTCCTCTCTTTCTGTCTCAATTGTCTGGTCTGGTGTCTCGTTTCTGTCCCACTAGTTTAAGCAAATGGGGAAATTCCGTTCTCTGGTCCATACTCCGGAAGCCATGGCCGTGTTCCGTTTAGATTACAACATTCCTCATGATGTTACCTTGTCGCTGGCGAAGGTGGATGCCAAATGCATGGGCACGAGGAACACCGTTGCCTTTCCCGTCGCTGCTGTCGTCGAGGGAGGGGTGCGGTTTCCTCTTGACCCGTTGTTGTGCCGCTTTTGCATCAGTCGATTGACCCGTCGCGGTGTCTGTAAATCTTTTCCGCGTTGTCTGTGGAGTGTCTGCCCTTAATAGACGATTAGGTTTGAACCTTGATATTTGGGATATTCTGGGATGTTACACCCTTTCTCACAATAAAGACCATAGTACATACTACCTTCGTGTTCGTTCCGCTGATTGTCATCTAGTCACCGGATCACGGACTCGAGATAAACATAATGATGATTTCTTGCAAGTTGGTGGAACTGGAGTTTCTGCTTTGGGACCGAATTTCAGTCTGAGAGGATGCCACAGAAAGATGGCTATCCAGGTCTGGGCCTCCTTTTTTAATGCCTTCTGCGTTTCTTACTTCGTTCTGAATATTGTTCTGATGGTTTGCCTTCTTTTTTACAGAACCTTCCCGTTTCCAGCGAAGACCGAATCGGGAGAATGCTGAAGCCATCAAGGCTGCCTTGAGGTACAAGAGAAGATCTGCTCCTGAGTTGTTGGATTATCAGTCAAGTTACCGCTCTGTTATGCCGAAGAAGGCGAGACTCGCTGCTGCTCTTTTGGATTCCGATACCGAGACCGAGGTGTCTCTTACCCCACTGGTTCCGAGACGCCGC
Organism: Camellia lanceoleosa; assembly: GCA_025200525.1. NCBI lineage: Eukaryota > Viridiplantae > Streptophyta > Magnoliopsida > Ericales > Theaceae > Camellia > Camellia lanceoleosa. The sequence continues at coordinate 119,928,412 of CM045769.1, read as the reverse complement.
ACTGTTCAAGATGCACCTGAGGGAGCGCCCTCCCCTGCCTGAGGCGGATCGATGTGAAGGAGGTCTTTGGTGGACTTAGAGGCCTTGAGGCCCTAAGCTTTGCAAGTCCCCGTGGAGAAAACCGAGACGAAGAGCCTTATGGAGGTGAAGAAGGAGGTTGGGGCACTTGGGACCCCAGTGACTACCGCCGAGCCCTCCGCCTCAGTTGTCGCCCGAGCAAAAAAGAGAAGGAGGGAAACTGGCAAGGCCGTGGTGGGGGAGACTTCTCAGGATCCCGCTGAAGATGAAACTTTTGAGAGATGGGAGCCACCGATATCATATGATGGCAGGCCCGTCTCTACCTCTGATTCTGTTGTTGCTTCACAGGATTTTGCCTTTAGTTTAACCAAGTTTATGTTGATGCCGGTTGATATGGCTGGACATAATGGGCCTCGTGACATTCCCATCATGAAGGGGACCCTTCAAATGTTGACTGCTGTAGGTTCTTTTTTCTTCGCTTTCCTTGACCTTACTGTCGTATTGCCATCTTCCTTTTTTTTTTTAAGTTCTTTGTCGTTTTTTGCAGTGTATCCAGAGAATGCACCTGTCCATTACCCGCACTGAGGAGCTGGAAAGGGCCGTGTTGGAGGCTGCGATGGATGCGGAGAGACTGACAATAAGCTTGGAGTCGGAGAAGGAGGGACGCCGAACCGCTGAGAGGGAGGCCTTCCGTTTGAACAAAATTGTCGTTTCCGCTGAACAATCGAAGGAGGCTGCCATTGAGACCCAGGCCCGGATGAGGGAAAGTGGCGGTGGAGGCCGTTATTCTTTGTGATGGTCAGCTGAAAGCATCTTGCCGGAGGCCAAGCACTGCAATGGCTGATGAAGCCGAGCCGCCTACAAGGAGGAAGTTCGTGTCTTTGAGACAAGCTCTTTGTGAAGGATTGGACAAGTGCCTTAGCTGCTGCGATGGTTCCTGAAGGCTCTTCTCTGTATCGTGATGTCTCTGTTCCCTCGAAGTCCTCTGGTTTAAAGACTACTCCTATCCCTGCTATTCTACCGGACGATGTTTCCCCTGAAGATGACCCTGCGAATGAGACCCAGAGCATGGATGTTGCCACTGAAACGATGGACATTGAAGGGGTTGCCACCCTGGAAACCGAAGCCACGGAGGGTGTGGTTAAGGTGGCTCCTACTCCTCAGGAAGTTGGAGCTCCCTCTCTTCTCCTCCGCGGATGATCTTGACAAAGTTGTTGATCTTTGCTCTGAATCGCCTTGTTGATGAAAGTTGATTGTTGAAGTGATGAAAGTTGAAAGTTGAACCTTTTGTATTTCTGTTTTGATGAAGACAATTTCTTTTTCTTTTTTTTTTTTTTACTGCTGGTTATGAGGCCTTCTGTGCCCTTTGCTTGGATGATATGATTTCCTTTTTGAACTCTGCAATTTGATGTTGTTTAGCTTCTATGTTTGAACATTTCTTATACTTGCTTGCCCCTGAAAGCATTGTTGGGACCTCGGGGCGAATAGATGCTCGATGCAGTTCTCAGGTTGCCTTTTAATGGATGTTCTGTGCGATTCTCAGATCGCTTGCCCTACCGTGGCGTTGTTGGGACCTCGGGGAACCGATGTTCTCAGGTAGCATTGCACTCATTTGCCCCTACGAAATCGTTAGGACCTCGGGGCCGAACTAGTGATCGGCATGGTTAACGGATATATGGTATGGCTGTGCTTTAAGTTCATAAGTGGGTCTTACTTAGGTCCAGGTTGGTTTTGTAAGAAAACAATTGTTTGCCCCCACCTGGAGCTAAGTAAGATCGAAGTTGTTTTGCAAGAATTGATTGAGTCTGTTTCAATTTTGATAGTATAAGTATGTATGAGGGAAATGCAAGGAGAGATGTCTTACTCAGGTCTAGGTAGGCTTTTTGAAAACGATTGTTTGCCCCCAGCTGAAGCTGAGTAAGGCTGATGCTAGAAGTTTGCTCTTGGCGTAGCTCGGTTGAATTTGAGTCAATACTGAAGTGTTGTTGTGCTGATACTTAAGAAGTTCTGTAGGTGCACAGGTGTGTGCTTAGGAAATGTCAGTGCAACTTCCACCAAGTAATGCCACTTAGCTAAAATAAGGGTGTTTACTTAAGACATGTTAGTATGGTTTCCACCAAGCAATTCCACTCGGCTAAATAGAAATGTGTACTTAAGATGCATTAGTGCGGTTTCCACCAAGCAATTCCACTTGGCTAAATTCCAATCCAGTTGCCAAACATTTTCCACCAAGCTATACCACTTAGCATGTTTGAGTGCTAACTGAATTTACATTCCGTTCAGTCATTCTGAAACTGAGCCATTTGGGTTAAACACCAAAGTTGATTCCGTTTGATAAACATCAAAGCTAATTCCGTTTGGTAAAAACCAAAGCTAGTTCCGTTTGGTATAGACCAAAGCTAATTCCGTTTGGTAAGAACCAAAGCTAGTTCCGTTTGGTATGGACCAAAGCTAGTTTCGTTTGGTATGGACCAAGGCTAATTCCATTTGGTGAGAACCAAAGCTAGTTTTGCTTGACAAACATCAAATTTAACTACAAGAATTGAATAAATCTAAGTGGAATGGGGAAAACATTTGTATTGGTCAACAAATAAGTGCCTTTACATTCTGATAAAGGGGTTGGGAAATGACTTTACTGGTAGTATTTCTTGAGGTTTGCTATGTTCCAGGGCCGAGGTATTGCTTTGCCATTCAGATCCTCTAAGTAGTAAGCTCCGTTTCCAACTACGGCTGTGATTTTGTAGGACCCTCGATTCGCCCAAGTTTGCCCTCACCAGCACCGTTTATGATCCATGACCTTTCTCAAAACCAATTCTCCTGGTATAAATTGCCTTGGAAAAACTTTTTGGTTGAAACTTGATGAGTCATTCGATATGCTTCAAGCTTCGATCGTCTTTGCCTCTCTTGACCCTCTGCCATATCCGATTAACTTGCGATGGCTTCCTCAAGCATCGAACTTTCAAATAATTCAGACCGAAGAGTTGGGAGACCTACTTCAAGTGGGATGATGGCCTCCATTCCATAGGTTAAAGAGTAAGGTGTTTCTCCTGTGGGGCGCCGTGCTGTAGTTCGGTAGGCCCATAATACATGTGGTAACTCCTCAACCCACTTGCCTTTGGCGTGCTCAAGCCGCTTCTTCACTCCATTGATGATGGTTTTGTTCGACGCTTCTGCCTGACCGTTGCTCTGTGGGTACCCTGGAGAAGAGTTCCTATACTCGATTCTGAGGTCGGCACAAAATTTCCTGAAGATCTTTCCATCAAACTGAGTTCCGTTGTCTGCGATTAGTACCCGCGGAATGCCGAAACGCACTACCACATTTCTCAAAACAAACCGTTTTGTATCTGCCTCCTTGATATTTGCCAGTGCCTCAACTTCAACCCACTTGGTGAAATAGTCAGTTGCAGCAATGAAGAATCGCCTGTTCGAAGCCTCGCGCCAATGGTCCAACAATATCCGCACCCCATTGCGCAAGGGCCACATTGGTGAGTGGAGTGAGAGTTTTTGGTCGGTGATGAATGAGTGGAGCAAACCTCTGACATTTGTGGCACCTTTGCACGTACTGCTGTGCATCTTGCTGCATTCGTGGCCACCAGTACCCGTGCGTTAGGGCTCGGTGCGCCAGTGACCTCCCGCCAACGTGGCACCCACAAATCCCATCATGAATTTCATAGAGAGCATTCTCAACGAGATTCGGATGCACACATAAGAGGTAGGGGCCGAGGTAGGAACGTCTGTAAAGCTTCCCAGACGGTAAGATCCAAAATCGAGCTGATTTATGCCTGATCTTGTTGGCTTCCTTTCTGTCCTCGAGGAGTTTACCAGATTTCAAAAAGACCAATATTGGATCCATCCAGCTCGGCTCTAAGTTGTTGCAGAGGATCGGAGATGCAATACTTGGTTCTGGTACGAACTCAACCCAAACTCTCCTAGCATCCTTTGTGTCTACTGATGAACCTAGACACGCCAGAGCATCTGCGTGGCTGTTCTTGTCCCGACTGATGCGCTCCACTCGTATGGATTGAAATTTTCTGAGCAGGTCTCTGGCCTTGCCTGCATACATAGTCATTCTTTCATCCCGAGTTTCATAGATCCCGGAAAGCTGGTTTACTACTAGTTGTGAATCGCTAAAAACAAGAAGCTGTTCTGTACTGAAATGTTCGGCGCTCCGCAAGCCGGCTAATAACGCTTTGTATTCGGCCTCGTTGTTCGAAGCTTTCCAGCCAAGCCTAAGAGCCTGTTCCCATATAAATCCTTCTGGAGAAATAAGGACTACTCCTGCCCCCGAGCCTCAGTTATTGGACGAACCATTGACGTAGAGTTGCCAGATGTTTCCAATAAAGAGTTTCCATGCTTCCGGTTACTGGTTTTTCTGTTCGGCGGTGCATGGCACTTTGTCGAGCTCAGTTCCTGATTCGGTACTCAGTACGAGTCAATTTCTGCGACAAAGTCCGCCAAGACCTGGGCCTTGATTGCTGTTCGGGGTTGATACCTAATGTCAAACTCACCAAGCTCTACTGCCCACTTCATTGTTGCCGGAGAAATCACTCGGTGAATCTGATCTGAGGGGGAATTCAGTGAGGACATTAATGGTATGCCCCTGGAAGTAGTGCTGCAACTTTCTCGAGGCAATAAGCAGCGCGTAAGCCAACTTTTCCAGAGGTAGATACCGTGTCTCGGCGTCTACTAAAGTCTTGCTGACGTAGTATATTGGTCTCTGATCCTTACCAACTTCTCGAATCAATACCGCGCTCACGGCATGATCTGACACTACTAGATAGAGATACAGCTCCTCTCCTGGTTCCGGAGTGGATAATAGAGGGGGTGTACTGAGGTATCTTTTGAGGTTCTGCAGTGCTTCAGTACATTCGTTATTCCATTCAAATGCTGCCTTTTTTCTCAAGAGCTGGAAGAAGGGCTTCATCCGATCTGAGGATTTGCTGATAAACCGGTTCAGTGCGGCTGCCATTCCAGCTAGTTTCTGCAGTTCCTTAGACTTGGTTGGCACTTCGAGGTTCTGTATAGCCTTGATTTGATCCGGATTCGCTTCAATTCCTCTACGAGTGACCATGTATCCCAAGAACTTCCCTGTTCCCACCCCGAAGGCGCATTTCGAGGCGTTGAGGCGAAGCTGGTGGGCTTTCAGGATGCTAAATACTTCTCTCAAGTCTGTGAGGTGGCTTGTAGCGAACTTGCTTTTCACTACCATATCGTCTATATAGGCTTCCATGGTTTTCCCCAGTTGATCTCTGAACATCCGAGTGATCATTCGCTGGTAGGTCGCTCCGGCGTTCTTGAGGCCGAACGGCATTACCCTATAGCAGTAAGTCCCTCTCGGAGTAATGAATGCTGTCTTTTCTTGATCCGGGCCGAATAATCGTATTTGGTGATAACCGCTATAGGCATCCAGAAAACTCATGCGCTCATGCCCTGCTGTTGAGTCTACTAGTTGATTAATGCGAGGCAGTGGAAAACTATCCTTCAAGCAAGTGAAATCGACACAAACTCTCCATTTTCCGTTCTTTTTCTTGACTACAACTGTGTTGGACAACCACTGCGGGTATTGTACTTCTCTGATTGCTCCTGAGGCCAGAAGTTTTTCGACTTCGGCGATCACTGCTTCGGTGTGCTCAACTGAGGATCTCCGACTTTTCTGTACGATGGGCCGAGCTGAAGGATTGATGTTGAGCTTGTGGCAGGCAAATTCTGGGTCCAACCCTGGAGTATCATATGCTGACCACGCGAATACCTCCATATTTTCCCTCAGCAGTTCCAGCAGCTGAAGTTTCTCATCAGCGCTTAGCGAGGTACCGATAAGGAAGTACTTTTCCGGGTCGGCTTCTTCTATTAGGACTTTCTCCAAATCCTCCACCATCTTTTCCTCTGGAGTTCCTCCCACATCTTCCAAGACTGGCTGTCCGGCCACTTCCACTGTCTGTACCCGGTTGCAGAGTTGCTTTGTTTTTAACGCTGCCATGAAGCAATGTTTGGACGCAACTTGGTCCCCTGAAATCTGCTCCACTCCGTGTTCCGTAGGAAAACGAATGAGCTGGTGATAGGTTGAGGGGACCGCTTCCATTCGATGAATCCACGGGCGGCCGAGTATGGCGTTATAAGGGGATGGTGTATTAATAACCAAGAACTCTATCTGGAGGGTTTTGGTTCCCGCTACGACTGGCAACACTATTCGGCCGAGCGGCCACTCCGGCTGTGAATTGAAACCGACCAACGGGGCTGTCGCTGGGGTGAGATGCTGCTCGGAGAGGCCAAGCTTTCTGAACAAATCATAATACAGTATGTCTGCTGCACTGCCCTGATCTACTAGGACTCGTTTCACATCAAATCGTTTCCCAATCCCAACAGTTATGATCAATGCATCGATTGCGGTGTCAGTATGCTTTCTAAATCTTTGCTAGTAAATGAGACAAGACATAGGGGGATTTTGGTACTAAGACGTACCTTTTTTCGATGCTCCATCGACATGATTTCTTTGAATTTGGGTGGCCTTAGCGATCTCTTCTTTCAGTGTTTCCTCAGATTCCAGAGCTGCTGTCCCATGCATCACATTTATTATCGGTAGGTGGATGCTCTACGTTCACTTCTGGAAGTGGGTTCCCCAACTCAGCCACTTCCTTGCCCTGATCTATGTATTCCCTCAAGTGCCCGGCTGCCACCAGGTCCTCCAAATGTTGCTTTAGTGCCCTGCAGTTCTGAGTCATGTGTCCTCTGTCTTGATGGTAGGTGCACCTGAGCTTCTGATTGCGCCGAGCTGGATCTCCCATCATTTTCGGCGGCCAAACAAAGAAGGGCTCTCTCTTGATCTTCTCTAGGATTCGGTAGATTGGCTCTTTGAACACGGTCACAACAGCTTCATGCGATTTAGCCTTATCCACATCATTTACTACAATCGCTCGGTGTTCTCCTCGATCCGTTTTCTTCTTCTGCCGGGCTGCTTGCTCCGCCGATACTACCTCAATGGGAATCTGATCGTCCTCCAGGCGGGCATACTGCTCAATCCTGGCACGCAAGTCTTTCAGAGCCGTGGCCGGGCGCTTAGTGAGTGATTGTCTTAACTTACTTTCCGGACGCAAACCATGTTTGAAGGACATGACGGCCATTTGCTCGCTGCACACATTTTCTTCCAGATCGTTATACTCTTCCCAATATCTCCTAGCATAACTGCGTAGCGTTTTCTCTTGCTCTTTCCTGAGGCCGAACAGTGTGTCCGGCTCTTTCGGGATCTTAGTATTGGAAACGAACCTGGCCAGGCACTCTTCGGAGAGCTGCTTCCAGCCATGAATTGATCCAGCGGGAAGTCGATCGAACCATCGGAGTCCGGTTTCTCCCAAGCTGGATGGGAAGACTTTGCACATCAGTGCCTCATCTCGGCTCTAGAGGGACATCATCTGTCTGAAATGACTGATATGCGTCAGAGGGTCCGACTTCCCGTCGTAGGAAGTGAACTTTGGTGGAGTAAACTTCTTTGGAGGCCTCATGGTCTCTATCTCAGGAGAAAATGGCGAAGAGACAAGTCTGTCCAATACCGATGTTCTCTCCGTGAAGCAGACGGTCCAAATGATCTCGATGTTGCTCGTTCTGTCTATTGCCAATCAGCCAAGTACGAAGGTCCTGAGGAGGGTATTCAGTTTGTTGACTTCCCGTCTTCTGCCTCTTGGCCCTCCTCCGGCGTGACCCACGGGTGTGACTACTCGCCGCTTCGCTCTGAGTTGGGATTGGTTGGCTTTGTTGCCCGGAATCATTCATGGGGAGTTTCTTTACTGGTAATTCCCTAGATAAACTCCTTCGTTGCAAACGAGAAGGCTCTGCTTCTGTCCTCTTCTCCGTCGGATCACCCAACACCCTCTTTAGTTGAGCCTTCAATTCCTGTATCTCCATTCCCATGGAATCTATAATTCGATCTCTATAATCTTTCTCTAAGAGGAAATGATGAGAAGAACCTCCGGCGAAGGGCAATCGATGTTCGACAGACTCGGGGGTTCGATTATTGTTTCCAGTTTGCTCCTCCATAACTGTCGGGAGTGCCAAACCTTTTTCCTTCGTCTTTTCCGTCTGCGGAGTATGTGATGAAGGCGGAATGTCCTCAATCCCTATCGCCGAAACTGAATGCAGAGCTCAGAGATGAAAATGATCCACGTTCACCACACCAATTGTGCGTACCGGATTCCGCACTAGATGAAAGTGGATCGGGGCTCTGCTCTCAGTTGGACCATCCAGGGATTGGAGCTCCTGCAACAAGAAGCACCGTTAGAGCTGCCCGGCCGGGATTGGCCGGATAACCCCTCCGACGTGGTAATCAGTGATCGGTGCAGGAGTATAGAGTCGAATGGGTATCTATGTGTGGTGTAGATTGGGGTTGTTCAGTTACCTTCAATGTGAAGTTCCTGTTATACATATAGTGTTTCTTACTTGCTTCTCAAGGTGAGTTCATGGAGTATAGGTGCTGCCAGGTGTCCTTCCAGCAATGCTCTACGTGGTGGACCACTTGATAGTTGCCATTCATTGTATATTCTCATTGTAAGCATGCTGATAACAAACCACATTCCCTTGGCTTAACAACTTCTGTGATTTTAGGCGTGGGGGACCAGCTGAGGTGGCATCCTGCACATGCTTGCATTCACAGATCCCACGTTTCTTTGCGAGGCTTCTCCAGTTCGGTACTTACGTTCTTCAATTCGGTACTGGTGTACCTTGGCTCAGCCTTTTCCAGGCTCGTTTACAGAGATGGGCTGGGTACTTATCTGTTCGGCCCACACACCCCGTCCTGCATCAATGGTCAACCATGCTTCTATTTGCACTCACAAGGCGATGGGCCGATTTCAAGTTGGGCCCAAGTGCTAGAGGACTTGGGCGTACTATTGATCACGAAGTTGGGCTCAATTGATCAGTCCATATACTCATCTGACCCACTTGGATTTGGGCTTTGTCAGATTGGGCCGTCCCAAGGCTTGGACCTGACCCATTTTACATTCGGCCCCTTCACTTATCAATCTATCTACTATTATAAAAGAGCAAAGGCTTTAAAAGTGTTTTTTACATTTTTAAGCGCTACTGCTATATTCACTACAAGAAAATGCACAATTGGCGACTAAAAAAAGCATTTTCGTCGACGAAATGGCGACTAAAATCAGTTTTGTCGCCAAACCTAAGCACTTTTGCCGACTAAAGCACTTTAGTCGCCGAATGTAGGCCTTTTGGCGACTAAAAGTCGGTTTAGTCGCCGAATATAGTAGTTGTAGCGACTGAAAAAATTTTAGTAGCTAAAGGAACGGTTTTTGGCGACTAAAGTGAATTTAGTCGCGAAATCTATAGGTTTTGGCGACTAAAAAAAACTTTAGTCACCGAATATGGGTCTTTTACCGACAAAAAAATTTTTAGTAGCTAAAACCTGGACAAGTGGCGACTAAAATTGATTTTAGTCGGCAAAATTCGAGCTTTTGGCGACAAAAAATGAGTTTAGTCACGATTGTAGTTTTTTTGAAATTCAAGTTTTTAGCGACAAAACAATTTAGTAGCCAAATGGCCGAATTGGCGACTAAAATTCACATTTAGTCGCCAAAAGTCCTCTCATATTTTTTTTTAATAAATACTTTATTTTTTTACATAAAATACATTAAATAAAAATAATTATTTATATATATAGTTTGCATTAATACCGGTATAAATAGTATATAAATAATATATGTTGCATTAATATTCGCGTGAGGTTGTAGTGGCATAGTGGGGGAGAGAGTGTTGCTAAAGGTTGACAAAGTTGGGACTTGGTGGTCACGGGTTCGAATCGGCAGAAGAAAGGAAAAATTTTTGGTGAAAATACTTTCAGCGACTAAATCCTTTAGTCGCCAAAGGTGTTTGTAATTAAATTAATAATATAAAAAATTAACTATTGGCGACAAAAGGTTTAGTCGGCAAAGGTTAAATTCTCAAAAATGAAATTGACAATTGGCGACGAAATCTTTAGTCGCTGAAGACCACAGAAATGGCGACTAACAGATTTTTAGTCGCCAAAGGCAATTGGCGACCAGGTTTTGGCGACAAGATGGGCGACTAAACCTTTTAGTCGGGGAAAGTCGAATTTTGACATTTGGCAACTAAAATGGGACCTTTGGCGACTAAAAATTTAGTCGCCAAAGGTGTGTTTTTTTGTAGTGATTACATGTAAATTGTAATCGAAAAGACACTCTATTGGAATGCATTTTGGATTTTTTTGGAAAGTATGTATAATTACAATCTCATCTTAATGTTCAGAAAGCTACACTTCGATCCGAAGTGATAAAACTATTTAAAATAACTGCATATATATTGATTCATGAAAATGTTTATATTTATCTATCTATTTACTAGTAAAGTTGATGCTCCCATCCTAATGCGACTCAAACACTCTCTTTGTAACTCAAAATAGGATTCCTTCTTAGATTACAACAATCGAATTGGCATGATCTCATCCCATAGATTGCATGAAATTTGAAAGCATGCATTTTCTATTCACTGAGTGTAACAATTGAAAGATAAACTATTTTTACTCTGATCGAGATAATCTCTCAATCATTACACTTCTTTTGGGTGTACTCACAAACTTCTCTTCTTTAACTACTCCATATTATCCTCACAAATGATCAGTGCATTAGATTTATATTAATCTCTCAATCATTACACTTCTTATGGGTCTACTAACAAACTTCTCTTCTTTAACTATTCCATATTATTCTCACAAATAATCAATGCATTAGATCAATATAAAGTCACAAAAGTATAATAAAAATACAAATGCTAATAATTTTTTTTCTTTAATAAAAAAAATAAAAAAAAAACAGTTAAGCATATATTTACAATAATAGGACAAAAATATGTGCAAAAATAAAAATAAAAATAAGTAGTACAAAAAAATCAAGTTCTAACAAAAAGTGAGTGAAGGGAGTTGGGTTTAGTTTGGTGTGTTTGGTTACAAAAAGATGAAAAATATATAAGATTAAACAAAACGTGTTAGGTTTCTATTCAAGGGTATTATAGTGATTTAGCAGTGATTGGTAGCTCTAAATTTGGAGCACTAAATCAGTTTTAATGAGCTAGAAAATCAAAAAAAAAAAAAAAAAACACAAGGCCAATACATCCCATCATGTGAGACCTACACCCACTTTAGAGCTATTAAAGCTCTTGGATTAGAGGTCTGAAACATTTCTGTATAGTTATTTACTTAATCAAAAATGTTTCATGCCCCCTTTGACCCCATCCCCTTTGACCCCCTCTCTCTCTCATTGGTTACATTTTCTTTTTCTTTTTTCTTTTTTTCCTGCTCCTCCAATCACCACCCGCCACGTGTGTGTGGGGGTTGTGGGGGTGGTAATTGGAGGGGGTCTCTATCATAACTCGGTAAGGAGAATTTTGATGATAGTTTAAAAAAGTAAAGGTGGTTAGTGTAATTATTGAAACTATAGGAGAGGTACTCGCAATCATGTAAAACTTTAGGAAAAATCAATATAATTTGTTCTTAAAAAATTATTCCAAAATACTAACTTTTTTTATCTAATAAAAACGCCAAAAATTACTAAAATAAGCAAGTTACCAAATGAGCAATTTTGACCTTCACCCTTTTTTTTGGCATTTATTCATAAATCCCTCTTAACCTATTTACATCTCATTTAATTCAAATTATTTTCTTATGTACCACTAAATCCTATGGACAAGGAAGAAATCAAAGTTTCATCATCGGAGGGGCTAAAGACATAATTTTTTTCACTATATATACAAATACACATATATGTACAATATGATATATAAATTATATATATACATATAAAAAAAATTCAAATACTATATAAGTAATCTCTGATAGGATAAAAAAAAAATAGATAGATAGAAAATAAAATAAAAAAAATGTAAGATGGAAGAAGAATGTGATACATACATTTTATACTGAGGGGCTATTTATTTATAAAATAAGATATATCCATATATATATATATACATATATTTTAAAGTGTTAATGGTAATAGAATTTTTCACAGAAACAGTAAGGCCATGATCTTCCATAATCTTCTCCTATTCATCCCTGCCCATGGGTGACATAGTCACCAAAATACCCTAATAATAATATTCATATTAGCAGAATTCATACGTCAATGAATGTTCACATCACTAAATTTCTAAACGTTTAAAAAATATTTGTAAGGGTAAAATTGTTTATAAAATACCCTAAATATGAGAATCAGAATTTGATATATCAAATGTCTAAATAATAGAATTTATTGAAATACATGAATATGTTATGCATGAACTAATTGGAATACAAGGACTTGAAAAATAATTTCCTAATAAATTCCTTTTTTTTTTCTTCTAATTCAATAACAAAGCAGTGTAAACGTTTGAAATTTTACCCACATTACAAGAATGCTAATTATCATGAAAAAAATATCATGAATAATTTCATAAAGATTCTCTACTCTACTCTTAAATTATATTCAATAACACACCACACACTAATTAAAAGATAAAAAAATTTCATAAATATTTCTTTCAAATGCCTAACATTGCTCTTACGAGAATGATTAATTTTGATTAAAAAAAATGTTAGGAATTGATTAATATTAACACTCTACATGTTACTTCTCATAATTCATATTGTGTTTTAGAAAACGGCAAAATCTGAAGCGTAGAGAACCAAATTTGGAGAGTCAACATAAGAGTTCCTTTTAAGTTCCCAAAAAAAAGAGAGTTTTGTTTCCATCATTTTCTTTCTTTTCTTTTCTCTTTCTTTCTTTCTTTCTTTTTTTGTTTTCATTTTTTTTTTTTAATCTGAGCAATTTTACATATAGAAAAAACAACTATAAAATCAATATCTTTGGCCAAGTAATTGTGTAGTATCACTTTGTGATATGAGATTGAGGGTTCAATTCCTATAGAGAGGAATTTGATATTTATAGTGTTTATTTCTCCTCTATTACGACAGGAGTATGTAAATTATTTCTTCTCAAATTTGGATTGTTGTTGGTTGTTGGTTGTTGGGCTCTGTTGCCTCTCTAGCTATTGTTGGTCTGCTAGTTTGATATAATATTTTTTATATTTGTATTATTTCTCTTACGGATTGACCAAAAAAATGCACAGAACATTTTAATGGATGTAAACCCCACATGAATGTTTTGTATATTTTTTTGTGATTGGTTTCTATGCATTTTTCTTTTTTTTATTAATATTATTAACTTGAAGGTGCTACAACTAACCTCACAATTATAGTCATTTAGCAAGTATATCACCATACCAATCCAATTAGGTTGAATTTAAGCCAAGATAGGGGGAAATGAGGATGTTTTATGGGAAAGTTCTTAACTAATTAAAAGACAAATTTAAATTTTTTAAGAAAAAAAAGAAGTTTTTCAATGAATTTTTTTGTCAATTTTTTTTTTTTCTTTTTTCAATGTACCTAATCTAGCTATTTCTAAAAGGGTTTTAAAATTGAGTAAAATATGAAGGAAAAACAAAATCACTAAAAATGAAAGAAAATTCATCTAAAAATATACACATATTTTTGTTCGGATTTTCTTTTATTTTTAGCAAAATTGTTTTCATATATTTAAGATATTCCTTTTTTTTTTTTAAAGCATCTAAATTAGATGCATCTAAAACTTAAAAATATATAAGTAAATGAAAAATATGACTAAAATATAAAATAAAAAGATCAGTAAAAACGGTTTAACAACAATTTTAAAAAAATCAAACTAAACAAAAACAATTCTTGCAGGTCTGAAACAGAAGTTAGAAACCTCTAGTGGACCTTTTCCAAATTAAAGTTTGGCCACAGTGAAACCCAAAGGGCCAGCCCGGCCACTTTATACTTAAAACCCAGCCCCTTCTGGTTGTGTAAAAAATTCACTTCGGCCGACAATAAATGAGATCATTTAACTCGTAAAAACGTACTCCCGAGGCATCTTGAATAAAGGAGGCACATGTAATCAAAAGGAAAAGTTATTGGATATTGTTATAGTACGGCAACGCGGTGTTTATGTTTTAAGATATTATGATTGGTAAATAATATAAAATTTATGATTTTGTATTGAATAATTGAGAAATATAAGAGAATATAGTGAATGATGATTAGTGAAAGAAAATAGATATATGGTGCTCTTGAAATACTCAATAATTTTCCAATCGTAAGTAACTAAAGACATAACAGAGAGAAAAAAAATATGAGTTTTTTTTTTATTTTTTTTGTAATTGGACACAATTTTAATGAAATAAAATTAAATTATTTGATGATACAAATATTTTCTTCTTTTTTTATAATAAAAGTAACAGAAGAAGAAATATGTAATAAAAAAACTAAACGTCAAGGGAGGTTTTTGTTATTTCAAAAGTTTCTACAATTACATTAATTGAAAACTAATTTTAAGAAATATTTTTGTTATTTCAGACACCTCAAGATAGATTTTTGTAATTTCATTAAATTTTAAGGGAGATCAATATAATTTACCCATAAATTTAGAGTTTTGGTTTTTATAGGAATCTTTTATCATAGATGGTATTTGCAGTTTTTGGTTTTTGGTTGAATTTAGAAAATAAAAATTAAATTGAAGAAAAAATTATAATGGTAAATAACAGATTTTTATTTATTTATTTATTTTAGCTAGCCATGGTAAATAACAGATGAATATTTATGAAACCACAATTGTGATACAAAGTCATTATTTATGTGTCTTTTTTTTTTTTTTTTTTTTTGGGATTTGTAATTGTAAATTGTTAAATTTAAATTTTATTGTTATTGTATTTTTTTTTTTTTTTTTTTTGTTGGTTACATCGGAAAGAAAGAAATAGAGGGAAGGCTAAGCCCTTCCCTTGAGACCCCTATTATGTCTGCCACAAGGTAGCTTCTCAGTTCCTGGTGGTTCATTTACCACCAGTATGTCCTCCGATTGGTCTACACCCAGTTTGGCTAAAACATCCGCACACAAATTTCCTTGTTTCTAGATATGTTGAATGGTGCACTCACAACCTCTGAAGAGTATTTTGATATCCTCCACCAAGTTTCTGAAAAGGCAATTGCTCTCAATTGGCTCCTCCATGAGCTTCACCACCTGGGCTGCATTAATTTTGATGAGCACATTGTTTATGCCTTTTTGAAGGATAACAGTCAGTCCTTTATATAAGGCCTACAACTCAGCTTCTAAACAAGTTCCCATCTGCAATTTGCTGTAGAATCTACACACCCAAGCTCCTTTATCATCTCTAAGCAGTCCACCAAAACCTCCTTCTCCTCCAACTCTCTTGCAACCATCAATATTCATCTTGGTTCTCCCTTAAGTGAACACCATCATAGGTGAATGGTTTGAATAGGTGCGAGGGAGATTCCTCAGAGTGCATGTCTTGTCTTGAGTGGTGTCATTGAGATAAAGGTCATGTCTTGTCTCGTTTCTATTTGCCTCCATGGCATTATTCTCAGCTTTACTTCCTCGTTCCACCATTCGAAGGTAATGAGGTGAAATATTTCTTTCCCTGGGGACAAGCCCACCAATACTCTGTTCTAGTCGAGTTTGTGTATCTCTGTCATGTAGTTTTCTCATTCCTCCTCCATTTTTATCTGATGGGACTCTAGATTTGGGTTTTGAATTCTCCATCGTTTGTCCTTGTACTTAACAACTTGCTGCTAGAGTTGGCTGGTTGAATAGTGGATTGATGAAAAATAACAGTTGGTTGCTTGGTGGTTCTCTGATAATTAGATATTTCACCTTTCCCTATTTCTACTCTTTTGTCTCTCTGTTGAAATTTACTAAATTCATTATCTGTTGAAATATGACATGTGTTACTAATTCAACAACCTATCTGTTAAATATCACACATTTTTGCATCTCACTACCACCACCTATTGCTGCTGGTCACCGATAACTTTTCCGACCAATTTTTTGGCGCCAACAACTTTTCCGACGTATCTTTATCACCAAATAAAATTTTATTTCTAATGTTCTATACTCCTTTGAGATGGACTATTAACTAATTTTCTCATTTTTCTTTGGGTTTGTAAAACCACAATGAGCTATGCAATGTAGAGTATCATTTCCCTCTATCATCACCCTGTAATCCGGGAGATTATTTGATAAGTTTGATAGTTGTATGCCAATTGTATAGAAAAAGGACACGTAATTATTTTATTTAAATATGAGAGAAAAAGTAATAAAAATTAATTACATAACCACACAAGAAACAAGAACAAAAAAAATTAATATATAAATAAGGATAAAATATAAACTGAACTATATAATCTCTGCTCTAACAATGGCAGGATTCAAGGGAGAAAAATATTTGAAAATTCTAATTGAGCACTTTCAATTTAACCTTAATGATATGGAATGAATTATGTGAGGGGGACTTACACTCTTCTCTTTATTCTCTCTCTTCTATCTCATTAGAGGTCAAAATGAGAGTAATGTATTACCGCTCTTTTACGAAAAGGCTTTGGGAGTATTTAGCGAGACTTTTTAAGTCTTTTCCTTTAAAAAAAAAAAGTTATGGATGCCGAAAAATGTTAGAAAGACCTAATTTATCATTTTTAGAAATTACCTCCAATGATGTGTCTTAGAAGCATTAAATTTTAATTTGTCAAATATTCTATCATATGGAGTCTAATCTCATTGCCACATCATTAGGAGTCATTTAGAAGTGATAAATTAAAATGATGTATAACATTGTTGGAATTGACTTCTCACCAACTTTGATGAAGCACTCATTTGGCATACTTCTTTTGGGTTAAAATAGCCATAAAAAGATAAAATATGATAAATAAAAAAAATCAATAAGACAAATGTCACATTCAAATTATAATTATTTTATTTTTTCTTTCATAAAAGTCAAAAAGTCCATCTCAAACGAGGCTTTTTAGCCCAGGCTAAAACAGCCAAAAAGCCAAATCACATTCCAAACGAAACCTCTTGTCATATTTGGTTTGAATTTTTTAAATTATTTTTAGAATTTTTTAAAAAATTAAAAATTAATTTGATAAAAATAAATATGAAAAAAATATGAGATTTTTAGTTTATAATTCCTAATATTAAGATTTTATAAGATAAATGATATGTAATATTTTTATACTAATTCTCTCAATATTTTCATAGAGAAATTTCAACACAAAACAGAAAAATTCCAACTCTTCAAAGAGAAATTTTACAAAAAAAAAATTCTCAGTGATGAGCAGAAATTTTTCTAATAATATTATTGAGGGACATTAACTAATGACAAAAACATATTAGACCTCTCCTACTACTAAAAGTTGGATAGTGATGTTCACTAATTTCCCCAAAAAATATTTTAAAACTTTAAAAAATTATTTCTATCTTTTCAAATGACAAAATTATATAAAAATAATGAATATTTTTTATTCTTTCATTTTTTTCATCAATTTAATTTAATTTAATTTTAAAACAAAATTTTAAAACCCAATCAATTAGTGTTTCAAAGATGCTACAATTGCTCACGTTTAGCTTCTGAAATGCCTTTTTAAATTGACACCTCCCCAACTTTGGTGGACAATTATTATTATTTTTTTCAACTCTTTATTTATGTTATACTTTTTTTTTTATAATTTACAATTTTCTATGTTCTCCCATTTTTTTTAACAAATTACCCACAATAGGCCATTTGATATTTTTAAAGTCCTTCCCTTAAGAAAAAGTTAGGATGCGGCTTCTAATATGCCTTTCTAAATGACTTTGCCTTTCAAATGACTTTTCACTGATATTTGATAACTTAATTTAGCACATAAAATTAATAGCGAATTACACTAACAGTTCCTATATTTTGGAACTCGTGTCATTTTAGTTCTTAACTTTTCAATTGTATCACATTTGACATATTCTAAATAAAGACAATTGAAAATACCATTACTTAATTTCAAGGATAAAATCGTCAATTTGATAAAATATAAACTAATTTGAAAAAAAATAAATGTCAAAAAAATAATTTTAAATTATTAAAAATTATTTCTACCCACCAAAGATAAAATTATGTAAAATTGATAAATTTTTTAGATATTAATTATTTATTTATTTTACCAAATTAACTTTTATTATGTGATTGGATGATAATCATATAATGTGTTTAGAGAATTACATGCATAATGTCCCATGTTGCTCCAAGACTATTGAATAATTCCTCATTGTTTTTGTAGCATTACTAACATTCAAGAGTTGTCAAGCTAAAATTAATGGTATAGACAATTAATAAAGGTGGAATTTTATTTACACAAAATATTTGAAACCAAGTCTGAGCATCCACAAAAACAACAGTTAAATGTGATGACAAATATAATTTTTTTTTTAAAAGATGAAAGGAAAAGAAAAAGGGTTACAATGCATTGCAAGTAAATTACAATCATAACTAACCATCTATCACTTGTTACAAAGATACTAGAGAATATAATGATTGTATGAAGGTGAGTCCAAGGAGAATAGCAGCCACAATAATACATAAGACCCGCCAGGGAGTATTGCAATAGTCCTGTCTCAAGGTTGCCTTCCACTTGTGGATAGGAATTTCGCAGTAGTCGTTTAACTGTTTATGAAGTTCAGTAAAATAATAGACATCACTGTAGATGGTAACTTCTTTGCCAAGCCTGTTAAAGAGTTTTGACACATCATTGTTGTCACATAGCCAGTTCTCAATAATTTTGGCTCGCACAAGTAACTCGACATCTTTGGAAGTGTTGATGAGGTAATCCATAATCGTGGTATAATCAGTGAGAGGGAGATTTGTAAACCGGGCAGGATGAAGGCCGAGCATATTTGGGCCAAGCTAACTTGGGCCTGACCAGAGTAGATTTTGCTCGGTCGAGGCCCAGGCCCCATGTTGAGCCGAGCTAATTTGGCCGAGATGATCGCCTGCTAACCCAGGTTCCGTGGTTCGCACATTTAGCTCGACGGGGAAAGTCTTCCGAGTACCGGCTTAACTTGTCTGGAACTTAGTCCTACCGGAATGATATTGAGCTCGGTTGTGATGGAGCACGGCGAGTGGCGCCCTCGGGCTCGTCGCGTAGCACGGTCGTATGAGGCCGAGGTGATGCTGCCTAGTTACCTTGTTCCCGCTGATGCTGTCTGGCAATTTGATTAGGTGGTGTTAGCTGAATTTGTGCTGACAAATGAGAGAGCAGCTCCACGTGTCAATAGGCTAATGGATGCAAAGTTGGGAGCATAAAGTATATAAGCATGACTGCGCCCCCCATGCTGGGGATGGAACATCATTTGGTGAGATACAATTTGACATTGATTGAATTTCTCTCTCTCTCTCTCTCTCTCTCTCTCTCTGAGTGTGTGCTAACTTGACTGTCGGGGGAGTTTTCTAGCAACACACCACCGGGTAGCTCACCGCCGTTGTATTCTCAGGTTGATCGGATAGACACGGAGCTTGGATGAAAGGAGTAAGGACAGCGACGGATATTTCCTCCCCGTACAATTAGCGCCGTTTGTGGGAAAGCTTTATAGACACAACCTTGTCCTCCGAGCTCATCCGATCACCTTCCATGGCGAACAATGATGAAATACCGTTGTCCGCCATTGATGGTGTTACCACGGAGTCAGCCAGACGGAGAGATAGACTCCCCGCCGTTCAGAACATGGCGGACTTGGAGACTTCCTTAAGAGGACTTCCAAGAGATGCGCGAGATAAGTGCGCTAGAAGCTTTGGTCACTCACGGAGCCCAGACAGACACCGGCGGCGAAGAGAATCGCACGCTAGACGTCTGGAGCATAAGTTAAGGGACCAAGACACCGTCATCCGGAGAATGGCGGCGGAGATGGAAGCTCTCAAACGGCAAGTCAAAGGGAAGGGTGTTGCTGGGGTGGGAGACCACAGTGAGCGCACCCAATCACGCCGTTCAGGCAGCCAGGGCCAGTGGCACACACCCTCCCTTTTTATCACTAGAAGTAACAGGGTTGGAGATTCAGACGCGCCTGTAGAGAAGTCTAGCGCGCAAGATCGTACCTACCATCCCTTGCGTCCGGCGACGACGTCAAGATATTCCTACTCTGTTCGCTCAGAGGACTTGCGGTTTGTCTTGAAGGAACGAGCTCACCGACGAGAGGCTCAAAGGGTGCCGGTGCTCCAGCGGCTGTCTTACGGGGGTCACGCCAATGAGGAGGTCACAATGTCACCGCCCTGCTCAGCCGTGCCTGTTCCTTTGGACACAGATTTGGCGAGACTAAACGCCACCCCTTTCTCCCATGAGATAGAAACCACCCCACTCCCAGCGGGCTTTCACCAGCCCAAGTTTACGCTTTATGACGAAAAAACTGATCCGTACATGCATGTAAGCCACTTCCGGCAGGTCATGGCCGGACACAGGCGTAATGACACTCTCATGTGCCTTATTTTCCCATCGAGTTTGGGTGAGTTAGGCTTGAAATGGTTTGAGAAACTGCAAGAGGAAAGCATCGAAAGGTGGCAGTAGTTGGCGAAAGCATTCGTGACTCGTTTCAAAACCAACACCAAAACGCCAAAGGAAGTGGACCACCTTCTTAGTGTCAAGATGAAGTCGAGTGACACCCTCAAGGCATGCAACTCCAGGTACTGGGAAATCTTCAACGAGATCCTAGATTGCCTGATCAACCTAACAATCACCCAATATAAGCGCGGCCTCCCGGTTGGACATAGGCTGAGGGACTTGTTTACAATGAACCAGCCAACGTCCATGGGGCAACTAATGCAACGCATCAAGGAGCATCTCCAAGTAGAGGATGATGCGGCGGCGTCCACAGCGAAGACAACTCCGGTGGCAACAGACAAAAGGGCGGCTGGGGCCAAAATCGGGAAAAACCGATGACCCAGTGGTCGAACCAGCAAAACCGATGACCCGGACTGGGTCGGGAGGCTCATATTGGTTTTTTTTTTTTTTCGATTTTACTTTTTTTTTCTTTTTTCCTTTCTTTTCTTTCTTTCTTATATATTTATATATATATTTTTTTTAAAATTTTGACTAAAAATTCTTATTTCAAGAGTCTTCTCTCATAAGGAAGAGTCTCATTGAAAACTTGAGAAGATTATGAAAGTCTATTCCTATTTATAGGAAAAGATTTTTCAAAGAGAACCTACAAAATTCTATGTGGGATTCAATCAAATTATTTGAAACATATTGATTGGAGGGAGAGTTGAAAATTTTATTTCCCTCCAAAATTAAATCTAACATTCAATCAATTATTTGGAGGGAATGTTTAAAAAATTTAATTTCTTTAAAATAAGTGACTTTTTTTTATCAATTATGACTTTATTAAATATTATTAATAAATACTATGCAACAATTTTTATTTTTATTTGATTATTTATATATATTTTTATTTATTTATAATTTATAGTTATATTTTTTAATTATATAATATTAATTATCACGTCACAGTTCGACCGCTTTGACCCGACAGTTAAATCGGTGACCCGTCCACCCGGTCCCTTTTCCGGTTCGCTCACTGATCCGATTTTGAAAACATTGCCAAGCAGTTATAAAATAGCAAGGAGGGTCTGCCCATAATGTGTGACATGTCCAACTTCTAGAATTTCTTGATACTCAAACCCATTATATCAGCTAATGTGCTAGTGAGGTGATCTCTAAAAGCATGGAAAATAGACACGTGGCAAATTGTTATAAAGACACAACATATCAGTTAAGGAGGAATTAACTGGAATTATAGAATCATGACGAAATAAAGGTAGAATCTGAATGTGGAGTAAGAATATAGCACCAATAATCAACAAAGGAAGAGAATGGGCAGCATCAAGAAGATGATCATGGGATACTTGCCATAGAAGATTATCAGCTTATTTAATCATGTAACTGATAAGGAGTTGATCATAGGGTCCATAAGCTGCAGCAGTAGGACTCATCCAATATACAGCAGTAGGACTCATCCAATATGTCCAGATCATGCTGAGAAGGATCATGTAACTGTTAGTCCAGATGTGCAGGAGAGGTTGTTAGAGTGTGTTAGTTAGTTAGACTAGTTTGTTAGAAGGCATGTGTATAATAGATATAGTTTAGAGTGTGTATAAAGTTTCAGATATAAATACTATGTAAATATTGAGATTTAATTATAATGAAAAATATCTTTCAGTATATCATCTTCTTTATGGTATCAGAGCCTCTGTAATCTCCAACGAGCAACAATGGTGGTCTTTTCATCATCATCATCTCTTCCACCAAATCTAACCTTACTCATCACAAATCCGAACTCGTTAGTCAATGTAAAGCTTGATTTATGCAATTATATCATTTAGAAGAATCAGATTCAGAATTTATTTCAAGCAACAAAGTTACTTGGTTATATTGATGGATCAGTTCCATGTCGTTTAGCCTCAATTCTTGATTCAAGTAATAAATCAATTGAGAATCCTGATTTTCGTCAGTGGAAGATTATAGATGCACATCTCCTCAGTTGTTTAACATCAACACTTTCTCCTTCTATTTTTTCATCTGTTCTGCATTTGAAACAAAGTGCAGAGGTATGGCTTGCTCTTGAAAAATGATTTACTGCTTTGTCAAGATCTCATGTTCATCAGCTTAAGAACAAGCTTCAAGCAATCAAAAAGAAATCACAGTCCATGGAGGCTTATCTGCATCAGTTTAAAGAAATTTTCAGATCAAATTGCCTTAGTTTCTCATCCTCTTGATGATGAGGATCTGGTTCTTATGATTTTGAATGGTTTGCCTGATGAATATAATTCTTTTAAAACTTCAATTAGAACTCGATTGGCTGGTATTACTCTTGAAGAATTATCTTCATTACTGAGTTCTGAAGCAATTCATATTGAACAGCAATCTTATTCACCTTCTTCAATTGATTCAACTATTGCTTTTGCAACCACAAAGGAATCAGTTTCTTCTTCTCATCCTCATACTTCTCCGACTACGTTTGGTTCTGGATCTGGTAATCGTGGTTATCAATCCAATTATTGAGGTTGTTCTTAAAACTTTGGTTTTAGAGGTGGTGGAAGATTTTCTGGAAATAGAGGTCACAGAGGAGGCAGATTTCATATTTTTTGTCAGATTTATGGAAAAGGCAATCATACAACTTTGGAATGTCACAATAGAATGAATCCTGCCTATCAGCCATCAATGTCTGGTTATTCATCTGGTGCTGGTGCTCCTTATTTTGGTTCATCTACTCTGTCAACCAGTAGTTGTGATTACTCTACTCCTTATCCTGCTTACTCTGCTGTCACTCAGGCATCTTCACCTAGGCCATGGTATCTTGATTCGGCTGCTACCACACATATCACCAATGATCTTGACAATCTTCATCTTTATCAACCTTATCATGGCACTAATCAGGTTGTTGTTGGTAATGATAGTACTCTTCCAATTCATAATTCTAGGACTAGTATTCTTCCTACTCCTTTTAAATTTCAATTGACAAATCTAGTTCATGTCGCTCACATGTCTTCTAATCTTGTTTCTGTTCATCAGTTAACCAAGGATAATCATTGTAGTGTGTGGTTTGATAGTGATTCCTTTGTTGTTCAGGACAAAGTTTCGAAAGCCATCCTGTGTAAAGGCTATTATCTGAATGGTCTTTATTAGGTTCCTTCCAGTTTTTATCCACATTGTAATGACCCGAAACTGTATGATTTGAGTTTCGGTAATTAATTATGTGTTAATATAATTTATTGAAGAATATCTGGTTGATTTATAAAATATCTGTTGATGCTACAACTTCGGGACTGAAATGGATGACTGTAATGGGTTCAGAAAATGAAATTGAACATGCCTATGTGATACCGGAAATTTTTAGAGGCTTTTGAGAAAATAAATTGAAGACTGAATTTTGTCTGATTCGCTAGGTCCCGTTTGGCTCAAGTGTTATGGCACAATTCTATTTATAAGAACAAGGGCCTTGTTTGGCTCAAGTGTTGTGGGCAATATGGGTTATTTGATGTATATATATATATTAATAGATAAGAATGCTTTGCTTTTTGACTCATCTGACTCAAAATAAAAAGAGAAAAATCTGAGAGAGAGAGAGAGTTCGGGGAAAGAGAAGAAAAAGGGAGAACAAGAGAAAGGAAAAGGGGGAAAATCAAGCTTCTTAAGTGATTAAGGTAAGGATTCTCGTTAAATTCTTGAAGTAGATTATTGATTCTTGCATGTTGAACTTAAGATCATGGTTTAGGATGGTTTGGTTCATGTTTATTTGGCTTAAAGGAGGTTCTTCCTCAAAATCTCCATGGAAGTTGAAAATGAAGCTTTTATATACATGTTCATGGGTTTGATCTTGTAAAAGATGCATGTGGGTTTTGAATTGAAGTTTTGATGTTGATTTAAGATGAATTCAAGTATTTTGGGTTATGGAATTCTTGTAATGGAAATTGATTTTGTAAAGTAGAGAATGGAAGCTTGAAGAAGAACCAGAGTTTCGGATTTTTGCATGGTCCGCTCAAGCGGAGGGAATCCCGCTCGAGCGTAGATATCGACCTCCCAGCAGTTTTGGACATTTTACAGTCCGCTCGAGCGGACAAAGTGGCGCTCGAGCGGTAAGGCTTATTTCAGGAACTTTTTAGAGAAGTTGTATACTTGATTTTATCATGTTAATTGCATCATTTAGCATCTTATGAGCATGAAATGAACATGAAATGAAGTAAAGAATGAATGTTATGGCATGAATTAAAGTGAAGGAAAGAAAGAGAGGCAAGAATGATTTAATGTATGATGGTAATGAATGTTAAGAAATGTTTTATAATGCTAATTGCAGGACAAACCTCGAAGACCGTGCAACCGGTTTTGGAAACCCACTGTAAGTAACATTTCTGTAAAGTTATGTTGATAAGCAATATATTTGAAATGTTATACGAGATGTTATATGATATGATATGTTTTGAAATGTGATTTTAAACTGTGAACGAATGTCCTATTTGCAAATCTAGTATGGCATCCATAGATAGTTAGGTCATGGGTGCAACATAAACATGCAGGCCCATGATGTGATCAGTCATGGGTTAGGGCATGAAAATGAAGGCCCATGGCCAGTTACGAGATCTCGTTAGACTGCAGACTGTTATGAAAAGGTTATGAAAGGTTCTGTGGATTATGCCATTAATGACTGTTGACTATTTATAACTGTATATATGAAATGTTGGAATTCGTTCACTAACCCTTTACTTTAGTGTTACTCGCTGAGCTTTAGCTCATTGTTTGTAGTTATGTATTTATAGGTGAGCATTCAGGAAGCCAAGCCTAGGCGGAGTCTCGAGCCGAGCCGCCGTTTGAAAGCCTAACCAGGAGTTTTGAGTGCCTCCGAGCTGAGGCCAGGCCTGGAAGGCCGTGAGAGAGTTTTATCTTTTTGTTATTTGTAGCAGTTACTTATGTGATGTTCCTGATCATGTTATGTGAAATAGTGTGTAATTATCATTTTTGGCATGTATATAAAACTTGTTCATATAAATGCACAGCTCTTGGACTCTTTATATTTTGTATGTGCTTCCGTGAGCCCCGTTTTATTTATGTTTTGTCCCGTAAGGCCTGTGGTAATCTAGGATTACTGGCCGGTCTCGTTACCAAACTTTTCGGGGCGAGTTTGGGGCGTGACAGAGTGGTATCAGAGCGCATGAGTTAAATGACTCACACACGTGTCCATATGAGCTGTAAGGTGCATTAGAAAAGAAATAGAGCATGGCATGAACATGTATACATGTGTGTGTGTGTTTATGGAAATGAGAATTGAAATTAATGAGGCAACCGAGGCTTTATGTTGAAAATGAAATGTTTTATCTGTTATGGGTTCTAGAGACCAATGGAGAATACTAATGCAAGGAATGTAGATGAGACTGAATCTTCTGATGCTAGAATGGCTCGGTTGGAAAGAATGGTAGAAGCTTTGACTGGATTGGTTAGCCAACAACTAGAGCAAGGCCAACCACCCCCGAGACAACCTTTTTCACCTCCTCCTCCACCACCTGTGCAAATGGAACCGATCCCTAATGATGATATTATCACCCTTACACAGAAGTATAAGAAATTGAAACCACCAGAATTTGCAGGAGGTAATGAGCCATTAACAGCAGAGGCATGGGTACTTGAGACTGAGAAAATTTTTGAGGTGTTTCCGTGTACGAATGCCTATAAAGTTTTACTAGCAACATTTACTCTGAAAGAAGAAGCGAGAAGATGGTGGATGCTAGTTCGAGATGCGAATAGGGATTTGACTTGGGACCGATTCAAAGAAATGTTCTATGAAAAATATTTCCCACAATGCATGCGAGATAGGAAAGTTTCGGAATTCGAACAGCTGAAGCAGGGTACTTTGTCAGTAGCAGAGTATGAGAGTAAATTTACTAAATTAGCTCAGTATGCACCTCACATGGTTGATACAGAATACAAGAAGGCGAGGAAGTTTGAGGGTGGCCTACATGTTGAGATCCTTGACCGGGTAAATGTTTTGAAATTAGAAAAATACATTGATGTACTTGATAGGGCCCTAATGTCCGAAGCAAATATTGCTAGTTTGAAAGTATTCAAATCACCAACAATGACTGAAGCTGACAGTAGAAGATTTAAAAAACAGAAAGCGGACTCAGTTAGTGAATCAGTGACTTCCGTGAATGAGAATTTGAATTCAAGTTTGAGTTATAATACACAAAGGGGAAGTAGTGGAAGTGTTTGTAAACCTATTTGTCAGGAATGTGGGAAGCAGCATTGGGGCATTTGCCGCCTTGGAACAGGAACTTGTTACAAATGTGGACAGAGAGGACATATGGCCAAGACTTGCCCACAAGGTTATCCAAGGAATGAAAGACCCGTTACCAATGGAAGTAATTTAACAATGACACCAATGACAACTACAACAGCTACTCCCGAGGGGAACACGTTAAGGCAAGCAAGAGTTTTCACTTTAGTAGCAGATAAGACACAGAACACTGGAAAAGCGAAGATAGGTAAGACTTTCGTTATCTATTATGAAATTAGCCATGTGACCTATGCGATGAAAATATAGCATATATGACGACGACGGCCCCAAATTTACCTATTTTATTCCCTTTGCTATTATTTGATTAAGGGATGGTTACATCAATGCTTTGAATTGAACATCTATGTAGAAAGATTGGTAATGTATACTTGAGATTCTGATTTGGAGTTAAGTTTGGAGGACCAAACTTTTTAAGTTGGGGAGAGTGTAATGACCTGGAACTGTATGATTTGAGTTTCGGTAATTAATTATGTGTTAATATAATTTATTGAACAATATCTGGTTGATTTAGAAAATATCTGTTGATGCTACAACTTCGGGACTGAAATGGATGACTATAATGGGTTCAGAAAATGAAATTGAACACGCCTATGTGATACCGGAAATTTTTAGAGGCTTTTGAGAAAATAAATTGAAGACTGAATTTTGTCTGATTCGCTAGGTCCCGTTTGGCTCAAGTGTTATGGCACAATTCTATTTATACGAACAAGGGCCTTGTTTGGCTCAAGTGTTGTGGGCAATATGGGTTATTTGATGTATATATATATCAATAGATAAGGATGCTTTGCTTTTTGACTCATTTGACTCAAACTAAAAAGAGAAAAATCTGAGAGAGAGAGAGAGAGTTCGGGGAAAGAGAAGAAAAAGGGAGAACAAGAGAAAGGAAAATGGGGAAAATCAAGCTTCTTAAGTGATTAAGGTAAGGATTCTCGTTAAATTCTTGAAGTAGATTATTGATTCTTGCATGTTGAACTTAAGATCATGGTTTAGGATGGTTTGGTTCATGTTTATTTGGCTTAAAGGAGGTTCTTCCTCAAAATCTCCATGGAAGTTGAAAATGAAGCTTTTATATACATGTTCATGGGTTTGATCTTGTAAAAGATGCATGTGGGTTTTGAATTGAAGTTTTTGATGTTGATTTAAGATGAATTCAAGTATTTTGGGTTATGGAATTCTTGTAATGGAAATTGATTTTGTAAAGTAGAGAATGGAAGCTTGAAGAAGAACCAGAGTTTCGGATTTTTGCATGGTCCGCTCGAGCGGAGGGAATCCCGCTCGAGCGTAGATATCGACCTCCCAGCAGTTTTGGACATTTTACAGTCCACTCGAGCGGACAAAGTGGCGCTCGAGCGGTAAGGCTTATTTCAGGAACTTTTTGGAGAAGTTGTATACTTAATTTTATCATGTTAATTGCATCATTTAGCATCTTATGAGCATGAAATGAACATGAAATGAAGTAAAGAATGAATTTTATGGCATGAATTAAAGTGAAGGAAAGAAAGAGAGGCAAGAATGATTTAATGTATGATGGTAATAAATGTTAAGAAATGTTTTATAATGCTAATTGCAAGACAAACCTCGAAGACCGTGCAACCGATTTTGGAAACCCACTGTAAGTAACATTTCTGTAAAGTTATGTTGATAAGCAATATATTTGAAATGTTATACGAGATGTTATATGATATGATATGTTTTGAAATGTGATTTTAAACTGTGAACGAATGTCCTATTTGCAAATCTAGTATGGCATCCATAGATAGTTAGGTCATGGGTGCGACATGAACATGCAGGCCCATGATGTGATCAGTCATGGGTTAGGGCATGAAAATGAAGGTCCATGGCCAGTTACGAGATCTCGTTAGACTGCAGACTGTTATGAAAAGGTTATGAAAGGTTCTGTGGATTATGCCATTAATGACTGTTGACTATTTATAACTGTATATATGAAATGTTGGAAATCGTTCACTAACCCTTTACTTTAGTGTTACTCGTTGAGCTTTAGCTCATTGTTTGTAGTTATGTATTTATAGGTGAGCATTCAGGAAGCCAAGCCTAGGCGGAGTCTCGAGCCGAGCCGCCGTTTAAAAGCCTAACCAGGAGTTTTGAGTGCCTCCGAGCTGGGGCCAGGCCTGGAAGGCCGTGAGAGAGTTTTGTCTTTTTGTTATTTGTAGCAGTTACTTATGTGATGTTCCTGATCATGTTATGTGAAATAGTGTGTAATTATCATTTTTGGCATGTATATAAAACTTGTTCATATAAATGCACAGCTCTTGGACTCTTTATATTTTGTATGTGCTTCCGCGAGCCCCGTTTTATTTATGTTTTGTCCCGTAAGGCCTGTGGTAATCTAGAATTACTGGCCGGTCTCGTTACCAAACTTTTCGGGACGAGTTTGGGGCGTGACACACATGCTCACCTCAGTCAGTCTATTTCTTCTCAAACATAGCATCAAAGGCTAGGGCATCCCTCTGCTGCCAAGTTTGCACCTATTGCTAAAGACTTGTCTCTAATTGTTGCACGTTTTCTTTCTTCTTTGTGTAAAGACTATTATGCTGCTAAGAGTCATCGTCTGCCTTTCTCTGTTTCTAATTCAACTGTTAATAAGCCCTTATCATTAGTTCATAGTGATGTATGGGGTCCATTTACTCATGTTTCTTCTCCATTTAAGTACTATGTTTTGTTTGTGGATGATTTTAGTGGTTTTACCTGGCTATATCCACTGCATTATAAAAGTGAAGTCTATGATAAAATTCTTGTTTTTAAAGCATTTGTTGAAAAGCAATTCAGTTCTACACTTCAAGTTTTTCGTAGTGATGGTGGTGGTGAGTTTTCATCTCATAAGTTGTTTCATTTCTTTCAAACTCATGGCATCTTACATCGGACTAGTTGCCCTCACACTCCCTCTCAGAATGGTGTTGCTAAGAGGAAGCCTAGGCATATAGTAGATACTACTATTGCACTACTTCAACAGTCTGGTTTGTCTCTTCAATACTGGTTTGATGCAGTTACCACAGTCACCTATCTTATTAATAGACTTCCTGGCAATTGGGCCATTCCTCTTAGTCCTTATGAAATTCTCCTTCATACTCCACCTGATTATTATTTTCTCAAAGCCTTTGGTTGTCGATGCTATCCCTAGCTCAAGCCCTACACTGTTCACAAGTTTCAGCCTAAATCTCTTCCTTGTATTTTCATAGGTTATCATCCTACTGTAAAAGGCTATCGATGCCTTGATCTTGTTACTCATAAGATATATCTTTCTCGGTATGTTGTCTTTGATGAGACTCTTTTTCCTTTGGTTGCTACTCCATCTTCTACTTCTTCTCCTACTTCTATGCCTGATTTGACTTCTTTCTTTTGCTCTTCTTCTATACCTCATTCTTCCTCTTCTTCTACAGCTTCATCTCCTGTTCTCTCTCCTTCTGTCATTTTATCTTCTTCTCCTTTTGAAGCTCTTCCTTCTCCTGTTTCTCCTTCTCCAATTCCTATCTCTTCCGTTTCTATTCATCTTCCTTCTCTTCCTTCTACTTCCAATACACATCCTATGATTACTAGGTCTAAGTCTTCCTTACCTGCTACTGAGCCTCCTTCTTATAAAGTTGCTCTTCTTTCTAAAGACTGGTTTCATGCTATGACAGAGGAGTTCTCAGCTTTGCAGGGGCAGCATACCTGGACTTTGGTTCCTCCTTCTTCTTCTCAACATGTTATTGCTTGTAAATGGGTCTTTCGTATTAAAAAGCATGCTGATGGTTCCATTGCTCGATTTAAGGCTCGTCTTGTAGCCAAAGGATATCTTCAAGAAGAAGGTGTTGACTTTCATGATACATTTAGTCTCGTGGCAAAACAGCCCACTGTTCATATTTTGTTGTGTCTTGCTCTTTATTTTTAGTGGCCTATCCGTCAATTGGATGTGTCTAATGCCTTTCTTCATGGCCATTTATCTGAGGAAGTCTATATGACTCAACCTCCTGGGTTTGAGGATCCCATTCATCCTTCCTATGTTTGCAAGCTTAATAAAGCTCTTTATGGTCTAAAACAGGTGCATCGCGCTTGGTATAACACTTTCTCTTCTCATCTTCTTTCTCTTGGCTTTCATAATAATGCTTCTGATACTTCTTTGTTCATTCAACATACTTCCACTTCTCTTACTTTTCTTTTAGTTTATGTTGATGACATTTTAATCACAGGTAATAATTCTTCTCATATTACCTCTTTGATTAATCAACTTAATTCTGTGTTTGCTCTAAAAGATCTTGGTCATATTTCCTACTTTCTTGGCATTCAGATTACTCATACTCCTTCTGGGTTGTTTCTTTCTCAGCAAAAATATGCTTCTGATATTCTTACTAAAGCTGGCATGCTTGACTGCAAACCTTATTCCTCTCCCATGTCTCTGAAAACCTCTATTACTGCTGATTCTTTTCTTCCCTTTTCTAATCCTTCTCTTTATAGGAGTTTAGTTAGTGCTTTGCAATACTTAACCATTACTCGACCTAATCTTGCTATTTCTGTTAATCAAGCCTGTCAATTTATGCATAATCCAACTAATGGTCACTTTTGTGCTATTAAGAGGCTTCTTCGGTATCTTAAAGGCACTCTTTCTCATGGCTTATGTTTTACTCCTGGTTTTTTTGATCTTCAAGTTTTCTACGATGCTGATTGGGCTGGTGATTCCTCTGATCGCCAGTCTGTTTCTGGGTATTGTGTGTTTCTTGGTCCCAATCTTATTTCTTGGGCTGCCAAGAAACAACCTACATTTGCTCACTCCTCCACTGAAGCTGAATATCGGTCTTTAGCTCAGGCAATAGCTAAAGTTTCTTGGCTCAAAATGCTTCTTGCTGACATGCATGTTCCTTTGTCTATTCCTATTGTCTGGTGTGATAATATCTCTACAATCTCCCTTGCTTCGAACCCTGTTTTTCATGCTCGGAAAAAGCATATCGAGGTCGATTATCATTTCATTCGGGAGAAGGTGGCTCAGCGTTTGATTCACATTCAATACATTCCATCCTCTGATCAAATTGTTGACATCCTCACTAAGCCTCTCTCTCCTACTCATTAATGGAATAGTTTATTTTATCATCTTTTTATATGACTCTCATACACTAACAACCATATAAAAAATAGTGAAATTCTCTTTATTGAGATAAAGAAAGAACTTCGATGGTGTTCCTTTTAATCACCAACTTTTGTTTGAAGTTAGAAGTTAGATTTTTTTTTTTTTTTTAAGATTGCTCACGTTGGATCGCAATCTGATACTAGCACACTCACATTATTTTTTACGTCATCATTTGTGCAATTATTTTTCTTTAGAACAAATAGATGATAAAACTAACAGAATTATGCGATTACGATGATCATATCAATATGTAAATGATTTACACAAAAATTTATAAAATAAACCTCTCAAATCATTAAAATAAAACTTATGATAAACTAAATAAACTTAACTAGACTAGAGTAAATGGAAGAGAAGTCAATCTCTAAGGAATAAAATTCTCTTGAATAATCAAGATTTTTGTAAGGATAATTGTGTTTTTGACTTAAACTCTCTACTTAAGTCACCATTAATTGTAATTTGACTTCAAACTATCTATTTGAATCATTGTAAGACTATTATAAATATGATTATTATAGATAATAAAAAAGTTAGGATCCCATACTTGCAGGGTTTGAATTTATCTAGAATGAGTATGTGTAGTGAAAATTAAATTGATGAATTGTGAGATTCAGGAGTAAAATGAATTTTAATCATTGAACTTTTTTTCTGAATAAATGTTGAATAGATAACTCTGTGTGGGGATATATTTTCTGAGTACCAACACGTGGTAAGGTGACGCCGACATGTCAGCCGAGGTGCCACGTGTCCTGGTCGTGATGCCGAGGTGATCTCGGTTAGGCCGAGGTTATCTCCGAAGATATCGGAATCCGAGATAAGTGGATAAGGGACAAGAGTCCTAGAATGAAAAGGGAACTCAACCTGGATATGGACAAGAGTCCTAGATTGGGAGAAGACTTCAGTTTGGGTAAAGATAAGACTCTTAGAGAGTTTATCCTAATCCCACTGAGAGTCCCAGATTAGCAGTAATCCTAAGTCCATTGGAGTTAGGCTCTCATTGGGACTGGGATTAAATTGGCTATAAATAAGAGACACCCCCATGGGTCTAAGGTATGCTTTTGATACTCAAGCTTGTGAGTTTAGCACTTGATTTATCTTTGAAAGATATACTGACTTGATCGTCGGAGTGCCCCCGGGTGGACGAACCACCGCAGGATTCTTATATTTCTGTTGCAGGTTAGCCAGGTGCCATCTATTTTGCCGGTGCTCTCCAGTTGACTACTAAGCGGGCAGTGTGGTCAGAAAATCACTCACACAATTTGGCGCCGTCTGTGGGAACGAAAGGAGAATAGATGGCCACCTCCGTACAAGATCAACGTGTCGGAAACGACTAGTTTAGTAAGGATGGAAAATATGTCGACATAAACGGAATGAAGACCCTTCCGGAAGGGATACAAAGACAGGGGGCATGAGCGCTCCCAAGGAGATGACATTCAAGTATAGAAGAGCTCAGCCTGAGTGAGCAGATCCCAGATTCCAGATCTCGGACCCTAGAAGACATGATCTCGGCCTAGATGAATAGGCTCAAGAAGACAAGAGCTCAGTCTAAGTGAGCAGGTCCCGGATTTCAGATCCCGGACCCTAGAAGACATGATCTCGGCCTAGATGAGTAAGTCCGAGAAAAGAAGAGCTCAACCCGAGTGAGCAGATCTAAGAAGATAAGATCTCGGCGCTTAAGTCCAAGAAGAGAAGAGCACAAAAAGCAAATCTAAGATCCCAGAGGATAAAAAGAAAACACACGAGATCATACTGAAGTTGGCCGGATTGAAAACCCCGGCTTGAATCGAAAGAAGATGTTTAACCGAAGTTAAGCCGAGAAGACGTTTAACCGAAGTTAAACCGAGACAAAGTTTACCACTTGTTGAAATTTGTAGCAATTTACAAGTTGGTCAAATCGATACAAAGTTTACCACTTGTTGAAATTTGTAGCAATTTACAAGTTGGTCAAATCGATACAAAGTCTACCACTTGTTGAAATTTGTAGCAATTTACAAGTTGGTCAGACCGATACAAAGTCTACCACTTGTTGAAATTTATAGCAATTTACAAGTTGGTCAGACCGATACAAAGTTTACCACTTGTTGAAATTTGTGGCAATTTACAAGTTGAAGTCAAGCCGAGATTACTGTTTTTCTTCGCTTGTTGAAATTTGTAGCAATTTACAAGTCGAAGTGAAGCCGATGTTATTGCTTATAGACTTATAGCAATCTACTGGTTGATTAAACCAAAGAAGATGCTTAACACTTGTTGAAATTTGTAGCAATTTACAAGTTGAAGTTAAGCCGACATGAAATCATCTGTTGAAATTTGCAGCAATTTACAGGTTGAAGTAAAATCTAAGTATATTGTTTAAACCCTTGTTGAAATTTATAGCAATTTACAAGTAGATCATTGTTTAACACTTGTTATAACTTGAGAAAAGTTTACTGTATATGTTAATCCTTGTTGAAATTTGTAGCAATTTACAAGTAGATCCTTGTTTAACACTTGTTATAACTTGAGAAAAGTTTACTGTATATGTTAATCCTTGTTGAAATTTGTAGCAATTTACAAGTAGGATAGACTGAGATTACTGTTTAAACACTCGTTGAAACTTGAGAAAAGTTTGCAAAAGTTAACATTGAATAGTATATGTCTTATGCTTGTTGAAATATATGAAAAGTTTGCAGGTCAGTATCTTGCCGAAGTAAAGTTTGTAGTTATTATACCCAAGGTATGTAACCCCGAGAAGATTGCACAAAGAAGGCAAAGAATGAAAGGCACGCAGAATATTCTAAGTATAGAATCATGCAAAGGCAGTCAAGAAAAGACAAAGGCACAAGCATTCAGAAAAGGAAAGTTAAATTAGACATTCAAGAACAAGGGGACATATCGGCCATATGCAAAGCTTACACTGTCTGAAAAGTAAAAAGGTACAAGAGTACAAGTGACAAAAAAGGAAGAACTTCAAAAAACCAAGATGACGTTTAACCGAAGTTAAACTAAGATGATGCTTAACCGAAGTTAAGCCGAGATGATGTTTAATCGAAGTTAAACTGAGATGATGCTTAACTGAAGTTAAGCCGAGATGATGTTGAAACCCGAGAAAAGTTTACAAGCAGAGTTAAAATCGAGAATGAAGAATGGCTTAAACACTTGTTGAAATTCAGAGAAAATTTACAAGTTAAAGAGCGCACAAAGTTAAGTGTCGGCAAAAGATTCGCCGGAGTCAAACGTCGTTTTGATTAGAACAGAACCACTAAGTACACGCCAGAAGTGGTAACCACAATTGTGAAAGGAATAAATGCTTCAAAGAAACAGCGATGATAGTTTGCAAAGGTCAAGAGAAAGAGGGTCTAAAGGGGAGAAGTTTTAATACACTGACGAAAGAAGAATACATCAGGTCTGTGACTACGGCACGAAGCCAATTTCCCTAACGTGATCCTAAGTGCAACTTATGATCACATTAACGGGCAGGGAGAAGGTGCAAGGGAAGGAATGATAATTAAAAAGCAAGGAATGTTAACACTTGTTGAAATTTTTGAGCAAAATTACAAGATGAGTTAACCGAAGATTGTGAAGTCTACCACTTGTTGAAATTTAAAGCAATTTACAAGTTTGGTATAGCCGAGATAAACTGAAAGACGTTTCCGAGATATGGTCATCCGAGATAACCATGTTGCCAAGACTTGGAAGATAATGGAAGACAGAAGTCTTGAAGCAACACTTGTGAAAATATTTGTTAAAATATTTTCAAGTGTTAAGCCGAGGCTGAAATAAATCAATGGGTACAACCAACGTGACACCCCAAGGAAATTGCAGATTAAGGTATACTTTGGAAAGACATGTACATTTTTTCTAAAGTATAGAATCATACGAGAACCAGAGAAGGCAGAGATCGGACACGAGGACGTGCAAGTCCTCGAGGACGTCGGCAAGGAGCCAGCCGAGAAGAATGAGGAAGCAGCACTTGAAAGCCTCTGAACACACTTGTAGAAATAAAGTACCGAGGTTATGTTGATCCAAGGTGTCTACTTGATGATAATTCCGAAGAGACGCTTATCCGAGGTGTACTACCCCGAAGTGATTTGCAAAATATGTTCAAAAAAAAGTTGAAAAAATTCTAAATATGGGGAAGCATACAAGTAGTAAACAGAAGAAAGTATTCAACACTTAGGAAAGAAACAAACATTTCTTGTTCAGATACAAAGCAATGACGCATCGGCCAACAACAGACATTTTTTCAGAGGCAAAAAATTACATATGCAAAAAAGACAAAAGTACAAAGAATGAAGACCTTAAAGAATTAGGGACTAAAAGCAAGAACGTCGGACTGATCTACTTCGACAAACGATGATGGTTCAGCCTCGGCGATCGGTTGAGGAGCTTTTCACTGCGTTACCTCAGCATCAATTTCAAGAAAAAAGTAAACTACTCGGCATCAGCGGCAGGTTGTGTCTCACCCCCAGAAGACAGTTTGAAAGAACTTCTCAGCAGCCATCTCAGCCACGAGCTCAGCACCAATCTCCTGAAGAGTTTGATCAACGCTCTTCTCGGCAATTGGCACCTCAGAGTTTTGAAGGCTGGATTGAAAGCAAAAACCTGGAAAAAGATACAGAAATACAAACTCAAGAACAATAGCAAGAAAGTAGTGAAACAGTGCAAGTGTTCAAGACAAAAAGATTGCATAGGTGTGTCAAGCCAAGAACAGTGACAGAAATCAACAGATATGTGAACAGTGTGTATTCAAGAAGATGATTTGGAAACAACGGGTAAAACAGTAATGGTGGTTAACAATGAAGCAGAACTTCTTAGAAAGAGCATAGAAGAATTGAGAATGAAAGGAACAGAGGCTTACCAGGAAAAGTAGAGCCGGTATGAAGGTCACCGAGGTCAGGCAACGGTTGCAGACACGATGGAACGGCGAGAGCTTCACCGAATGAGAGGAACGAAAACAATTGCAGAACTTGAAAACTAGGAACAATGACGGATTTAAGCAAAAGAGCTAGAAAGGAAAAAAGCCAGAGGATTGAATGAAAAAAGAGAAAAATCAGAGTCAAGAAGACGACAAAGTTCAAGAATAAAGCTAAGTGCACAGGCACTAAGTGAGTATGTGAAGAACAAGAAAGCAATGACCCAAACACGATGCTAGCAACAGAAAGCGGATATGACAAGAACAATGCTAGGCATTCAAACAATTCAAAACTTAAAAACAGACGAAAATAGAAGGCAACAGAGGGCAAGTAAACGGATTCAGAAGGGTTATGAAAGATTGAGCTTAATAAAAGAGTTTATGAACCTACCAAGATAAGTGAACGCCGATATGAAGATCGCCAAAGTCAGATTAATGACTGGAAATTAAGAACCCACCAAAAAATGTGAATAGAGCGGATGCAAAGCTCTTTGAGTTTATGAAATTAATGAAACCAGAAACCTCGGCTAGAAGGTATGATCTCGAATAGCTTGGAAAGCATGAAGCTTGATACTTGACAGAAGTAGACAGTAGAGTCCAGGAAACTTTGAGGTCGGCGAGTTTGATCTCGAACAGAGGGGCACAGATGAGCGAGCGATGTAGGTTCCATCACCTCGTAATGTCGAGGTAATAGAACCTAGGGGCGTAGGGGATATATTTTACGAGTACCAACACGTGGTAGCAGGACCGACGTGTCAGCCGAGGTGCCACGTGTCCTGGTCGTGATGCCGAGGTGATCTCGGTTAGGCCGAGGTTATCTCCGAAGATATCGAAATCCGAGATAAGTGGATAAGGGACAAGAGTCCTAGAATGAAGAGGGAACTCAACCTGGATATGGACAAGAGTCCTAGATTGGGAGAAGACTTCAGTTTGGGTAAAGATAAGACTCTTAGAGAGTTTATCCTAATCCCACTGGGAGTCCCAGATTAGCAGTAATCCTGAGTCCATTGGAGTTAGGCTCTCATTGGGACTGGGATTGAGTTGGCTATAAATAAGAGGCACCCCCATGGGTCTAAGGTATGCTTTTGATACTCAAGCTTGTGAGTTTAGCACTTGATTTATTTTTGAGAGATATACTGACTTGATCGTCGGAGTGCCCCCGGGTGGACGAACCACCGCGGGATTCTTATATTTCTGTTACAGGTCAGCCAGGTACCATCTATTCTGCCGATGCTCTCCAGTTGACTACTAAGCGGGCAGTGTGGTCAGAAAATCACTCACACACTCTGAATTTATAATCTTATTATATAGATAATCTTAGTCAATCCTCTAAAGAAATAAGCAATATGTATTGCTTTGTTTTCTTGGTAAGCAAAGAGGGCTAAAGAATATGAATAATAATAATATAAATTGAGGTAGGCAAGGCAAAAAGGCTGCCAAAAATAATGAACAAGTTATGACTGAGGATAGGAGTCACTATCAAATGGAAACAAGACTTCATCATCTCATACCATTAAAAAAGAGCTGTCCACCCTGGACTTAGCCCCTCCTGTTGTCTCAATGTTAATCTAATCATTGAAGATTGTGTTTGAATTATACATTTGAATAAAAAAAATTAAAATAAGAAAAAATAGATAAAATTTGAATGAAATATAGTTATATTTCACATATTTTTTATCCTTTTTTTTTCAAATCTCTACTAAAATCCATACTCTAAACACAAGCGAAGGTATTTTTCACACGATTCATTATTCTAACCTTCAAATGCTGTGAATATGTGATATTATTTGATATTGAAGAATAAGGCCACATTTTGGGTGAAATTTTTTTGGTATTCAATTTTGCATGTACAAATTAAAAACATATATATATATATAAGAGGTTGGTCAAACCTTAACACCAATTAATAATCCTATATATTGACATCAAGTGAAACAATATCCTTTGTATATATAAGAACAAATTAAGAAGACAAGTACGGGAACTTTGTCAAACCTTAACACTAATAAATAATCCTATGTATAGACATCAAGTAAAACAATAGTTACATTTGTATATATATACCAAGTCGATGTAATTAGTTTTGTTGTATTACTTTGATTATCATGTAGTTTTAATTATATAAAGTTTGCTATTTATTTTTGTAAATTGTATCAATTGAATTCAATTGATATATATGTTGAGAAAGTAGACAAGTTTCAAGGGTAAAATAATTCATCCATAAGGAAAAAAACAATTTCAATTTGAATTCCAACCCTTTAATCGTTTTTAAGAAGAGTAAATGACTTTTATCCATTAATTTCAATTTAATTTTTAAATAGACGTTATCAATTGTACTAAACTAATACTATGACAAATTTAAAGGTAAAATTAATGCAATTAGAATTATAATGATGAAATTGTTTTCCTTTTTCTTTTTTGTTAATTGATAAGAGATTATTTAAAGGTAAAATTAATGCAATTAGAATTATAATGATGAAATTGTTTTCTTTTTCTGTTTTGTTAATTGATAAGAGATTATTTACATCTGAACAATTACAATCCAACTATTATAGAAAGCCTAATAACTAACCCCATAATAGGGTTATGAATAATCAACCCAACAAACCAATCAATCTAAGAAAGAACTTATTATGAAGAAATGAACAATACAATAAAGGGGTTTCATACAAAGGAAAAAATTATCAACCCTTAAATGCAAGAATTTACCCCCTAACCTCTTATATAAAATGTACACGAGTGACCAATGAACTAACCCAATTAATTTATAATGATAAAATTGATTTAAGAGATAAATTACATAGATTTTGGCTGTAATTCGCCCTAGAATAAATAAATGCAAGTAATAACATATTCCATCAAGATGCCGTTTTTGACCTCCTTTTCTTATTCTTCAATTTATACTTATCTCTCTCCTCTCTCCATATTAAAGTCAAAGGAAGAACTAGCATTTATTCATATATATATATATATATATATCTCCGAAAGAGTTGGAGAATTATCATTCTCCATGGCTGCATTACAGAGGTCCACAAAGTCATTTAGGAGAGAAGGTTCATCAGGATTGGTATGGGATGATAAGCTTTTGATAGAGAATATGAGTGAAAACCCACAAAAAGAAGTAGATCAACTAATGCATTGTCAAAGCACCAACAGATCAGGCATGGCGATGAAGGAGCATGGTGGATCAAATGGAGCTTCTTCTTCATTTTTTGCTCGCAGTTTCTCAACACCGGTGAAGAATTTGAGTGGATCCAGAAAACCTCTCATGGCGAAGAAATCCCAGTCAAAAGTTCATGCCTAAAATAACTTTTAACTTTTCTCCATGAGTCAGGAAAAGAAAAGAATTATTTTATTTCTCCAGTTTAATATTATAGACTGAACCGTACAGTTTAGTTTTGTAGATTCATTGCAAGGCCTATTTTTATATTTTAAATGTTCATTTTAATCTTGTACCATTTAAAATTTATTCACTTTATCTGGTTTTCATTTCAAATTATGTTTATGAAAAAATCTAAAATAACCAAAATCTAATATCCTTATCTATCTATCTACTATTATAAAAGTGCAAAATAATGCAGCGCGAAACGTGAAATAGTAACAATCTTAACTCCGTTGATTCAAACAAGAATTCCGGAAATAAGAATCCTCTTTAGACCCGTTGATTCTCCAAGAATACCGAGTTTAAAGGCTCAACAAAAGTTGATTCACAAAGAATTAACCAAAGTTGGAACAAAGAGTAATAAAACTCAAAATATATTAATGATAAAAAAACTCCAC
This sequence comes from Camellia lanceoleosa, assembly GCA_025200525.1. Taxonomy (NCBI): domain Eukaryota; kingdom Viridiplantae; phylum Streptophyta; class Magnoliopsida; order Ericales; family Theaceae; genus Camellia; species Camellia lanceoleosa. The sequence goes on along the minus strand of CM045769.1, from coordinate 119,887,887 downwards.
TTGTCCTAAGGCTTACATCCATTATTTATAAGCAAATAAGAAACAACCAGATTTGGAAACAACGGCCAAAAAGAGAGGGAAATATAAGGCAGACAATAAAATAAGACACTTTAGGAAAACTGCTACTCTGTTCCGAATAAGAAACTACTACTATGGAAACTACTACTATAGTGGACATAAGCAATAAAATAATAAAATAAGGACTACTACTATGGTGGACATAAGCAATAAAATAATAAAATAAAAATACTTATTTTCTAAAATTCAATCTGCATCATTCTTCCCCGCTTGGGAAAACTCGTCCTCAAGTTTCGATTGCTTGAAATAACTTGGCACATCTGCACTTATCTGCATCAACCTTGTATTTGAGGTTATTTTTTTCAAATCTAAACTTCAAAGAAGAGTCTCCGAAAATTAAAGGAACAAATTTCTTTAACAAATTTAACACATCTTCATCAAAGCCCAAAGTTAAACGGTTCAAACTCAAATTTGTCAAATCTTCATGAAATTTCTCTTCAAACGGATCATAGAAAATATTCTCCATATTGTAAATCAATTTTGAATGCTCATTGAACTCATGCAAACCAAGTATATGATCTTCCACAAAAATAAAATTAACACCAACCCTTCCATAACTCTGATTTATGCTTCCAACAAACAAAATATGATTAAACATATTATTAGTTCCATCAATGAATGGTTCATCATCAAAAATCGGTGGTTTACTCCAATCGACAATCGGATTTGGAATAAATTTTGATGTAAAAGGCCATTTAATCAGATCATCCTATTTAGTGATTTGGTTCACGTGATCTTTATAATTTTTCAATACATGATCTATCATCGGTCTTTCACTATGAAAACTCAGCAGGTTAGAATCATCATCTGTTACCTCCTCCACAGAAACCTCTCGAGCATCATTGCGATTCCTAGGCATGAAGCAAGAACGTAGCAAGCTCTGATACCAACTGATGCAGCGCGAAACGTGAAATAGTAACAATCTTAACTCCGTTGATTCAAACAAGAATTCCGGAAATAAGACTCCTCTCTAGACCCGTTGATTCTCCAAGAATACCGAGTTTAAAAGCTCAACAAAAGTTGATTCACAAAGAATTAACCAAAGTTGGAACAAAGAGTAATAAAATTCAAAATATATTAATGATCAAAAAACTCCACTTGCCCTAAGGCTTACATCCATTATTTATAAGCAAATAAGAAACAACCAGATTTGGAAACAACGACCAAAAAGAGAGGGAAATATAAGGCGGACAATAAAATAAGACACTTTAGAAAAACTGCTACTCTGTTCCGAATAAGAAACTACTACTATGGAAACTACTACTATAGTGGACATAAGCAATAAAATAATAAAATAAGGACTACTACTATGGTGGACATAAGCAATAAAATAATAAAATAAAAATACTTATTTTCTAAAATTCAATCTGCATCACAAAGGCTTTAAAAGTGTTTTCTACATTTTTAAGCGCTAATGCTATATTACATGTAAATTGTAATCGAAAAGACACTCTATTGGAATGCATTTTGGATTTTTTTGGAAAGTATGTATAATTACAATCTCATCTTAATGTTCAGAAAGCTACACTTCGATCCGAAGTGATAAAACTATTTAAAATAACTGCATATGTATTGATTCATGAAAATGTTTATATTTATCTATCTATTTACTAGTAAAGTTGATGCTTCCATCCTAATGCGACTCAAACACTCTCTCTGTAACTCAAAATAGGATTCCTTCTTAGATTACAACAATCGAATTGGCATGATCTCATCCCATAGTGTGACACCCCTGTTCCGTATTATGCTAATTGGTCCTTAATTTAAGTATGATTATGTGTTTAGCATGATTTTATGTGTCATTATGTGAATATATGTGATTTTGAGTTTTTATCTGTTCACCGTAGGAATATCTGTTTGATAACCCGCTTCGGAAATTAAATTGAAGGCCTTATCGGCCACAGAACCCAAAATTGATTGCGCCATTGTGGTTGGCATAATTTTTAAAGCCTACGGTGAAATTTAATTGGAAATTGATTCGGGTTAAAGTAAATTGATTAAATTAGCGAGTTAGTGCTCTATTGTTTGATATTAAAATAATATTAATAAAAGGGCCCTTTAACATGAGCACTACACACCCAATTTCTCTCCCTGGGCTTCATTTGGCTGATGAAAAACTCTTAGACTTGGGAGAGGGTCGGCTAAGAGAGAGTGGGTGAAGGAAATTGTGATTTTGGTCCTAAAGCTTGGTGATCTTGGAGGCTAACTCAAGAAATTACCTTAAATTGTGAGGATTAAGCTTCTAGGTAAGCCTTTGACTCTTGAATTCATGAATTGAACATGTAATCTAGTGAGCTCAAGTATTTTTGTGATTAAGAGCATGAACTAAATGGGTCTTGATGAGATATGACCATGCATGCATAAAATTGCTTTTGAAATGTCATAAGTTGCATAATCTAGCATGTATCATGCCAATCAAGCAAAAATTTAAGTTTGATCATGCATGCAAGCTTGGTTTTGTTGAGCTTTGGCACCATTGGCATCTTTGAAGTGGAAATGAAGTCAAGATGGCCTTGCATGTTTGAATAATTATAGATATGAGCTTGAATGCATGAATTTGTTATATTGGTGATGGGTTTGTCATGTTTTGGGACATGCATGTAGGTAAATCAAGGAATTGAGCCTCATAATGTTATAATCTTGCATTGGTTCCATGTTGGTATGATTATGTGTGAGATTGAGGCCTTAATATGCAAGAAAAATTGGTTGAATGTCGAGTTTGAAGCTCAAGAACAGTTCTAGAAAACCCAGAAAGTTTGGTGTCCGCTCGAGCGGGGAAACCGCCGCTCGAGCGGAGAATTCGAGCTCCCAGAATTTTTTTTCTGCAGACATGGTGCCCGCTCGAGCGGGGAAGTTGACGCTCGAGCGGGGAGCTATATAGACAGGAAGTCCGCTCGAGCGGCCAAGTTCACGCCGGCGGAATGGAAGGCAACCAAGATTTTTAGACCTAAGGGTTCGCTCGGCGAAATCCACGCTCGGCGAGACCCTATTTTCAAATTGCTTTTGCATTACGTATTCTTTTCCGTTCTCTTTCACTTCTAAAAACTCTTAGGCATGCATTGAGCATTGTGATTGAATTAAAGAGATGAGAATAAAGCCTAAAAAGGAATATGTGAATTAAAGAACGGATTGAACTATTTGTGACCCATATGTGTTATGTGATATGTAGGGTCAAGCTCCAGGGCAAATCCACATGCCGACCACTGTGAGTAATAGCTAAATTATGTTATTGTCCCATTTGCTTACTCTTATGTAAGTTTTGTAAAGTTCATTAATTTGAATGGTGGACAGTTTGATATGAAAGGCCTATGTGCCAGTTTGAAATGGAAGGCCTATGAGCCAGATTGATATAAATATGGGCCGAAGGCCGTTTGATGTAAATGTGGGCCTAAGAGCCGTTTTGACACGAAAGTGTATTTGGGCCAAAGGCCGATGGAAATGAATAATTGGGCCGAAGGCCGATAGAAACGAATAATTGGGCCAAAGGCCGATGGAAATGAATGATTGGGCCAAAGGCCGATGGGAATGAATAATTGGGCCAAAGGCCAATGGAAATGAATGATTGGGCCAAAGGCCGATGGAAATGAATAATTGAGCCGAAGGCCGATGGAAATGAATAATTGGGCCAAAGGCCGATGGAAATGGACGATTGGGCCAAAGGCCGATGGAAATGAATGAGTGGGCCAGAGGCCGTTTTGACATAAATGAAAGATAAAGGGGCCAAAAGGCCAGTATGTTTTGAACCACAGTCACTTGACTTACATTGTGTATATATATGCTAATTAGAAATATGAATTGGGCCCGAGGCCGTTCGGATTACGTTGTTCTACATATTGTTGTATCTTTTTATTTGATATTATTCACTGGGCTTTCGCTCACGCTCATTCATGTGCTTGTAGGTGAGCCGAGGGAAACTCAAACCCAGCCTCAGTGAAGTCTGTGTGGAACAACAAAGGTTTTGGAGAGTCAGCCCTTGCGTCTCACGTACGAGACTTGCATTCGCCTTTGTGTCGTGCTGTTCTAGGTTGTCATGTCGGCAAAGTTTCGAGTACATTTGCATATAGTTTGTTGGTTGACTCAGTTTTGAATGATCCTGTCTGTACACAAATTTATGTTGCTATGCTTTCTGTTGTGAGTTATTAACATATGTATGTCTGGAATATTTTGATGTGCATATAAGCACGGCTCTATGGACAAAGTTTTAAATTGCTTCCGTTTGGCCCCCATCAACTCTGTTAAAATACGTTTGGTTTGGTTTGAGGCCGTAAGTAATCTCATGATTACTGGCCGGTTACGCCCTTAATCCATGGGGGCGGGTTCGGGTCGTGACACATAGATTGCATGAAATTTGAAAACATGCATTTTCTATTCATGAGTGTAACAATTGAAAGATAAACTATTATTACTCTGATCGAGATAATCTCTCAATCATTACACTTCTTTTGGGTGTACTCACAAACTTCTCTTCTTTAACTACTCCATATTATTCTCACAAATGATCAGTGCATTAGATTTATATTAATCTCTCAATCATTACACTTCTTATGGGTCTACTAACAAACTTCTCTTCTTTAACTATTCCATATGTGCATTAGATCAATATAAAGTCACAAAAGTATAATAAAAATACAAATGCTAATAATTTTTTTTCTTTAATAGCAAAACCAAATTAAAAAAAAAAAAAACAGTTAAGCATATATTTACAATAATAGGACAAAAATATGTGCAAAAATAAAAATAAAAATAAGTAGTACAAAAAAATCAAGTTCTAACAAAAAGTGAGTGAAGGGAGTTGGGTTTAGTTTGGTGTGTTTGGTTACAAAAAGATGCACTACAACAAAAAACACAAATGGCGACTAAAAAAAAAAATTCGTCGCTGAAAGTGCATGAAATGGCGACTAAAATGGAATTAGTCGCCGAACATAAGGGTTTTAGCGACTAAAAGAGTTTAGTCGCCGAAAAGTAGGGTTTTAGCGACTAAAAGGAAGTTTAGTCGCCGAATATAGGGTTTTTAGCGACTAAAGTCTGTTTAGTAGCCAAAAGTCACGGTTTTTGGCGACTATAATAATTTAGTAGCGAAAAGTTATGGTTTTGGCGACAAAAAACAGGTTTAGTCGCTGATTATAGCAGTTTTGCCGACTAAAAACAATTTAGTCGCTGAAAGTGACGTTTTTTGGCTACAAAAAAAATTAGTAGCTAAAGGTCAAGAATTGCCGACTAAAATGCATTTTAGTCGCCCAAAGTAGAGGTTTTGGCGACCAAAATTGAGTTTAGTCGCCAAATGTGCTAGCCTTAGGCGGTTGTAACTGTTTTAGCGACAGAAAAGAAATTAGTAGCCAAAAAATGGAGTATTGGCGACTAAAATTCAGATTTAGTCGCTAAAAGTGCTTACCCTATTTTTTTTGTAAATATTTTATTTTTTACATAAAATATATTAAATAAAAAAAATTATTTTCATATATACAATTTTGTATTAATACCAGTGAATATAGTATATAAATAATATTTGTTGCAATAATATTCATGTGATCTGGGAGTGGCGTAGTGGGGGAGCAAGTGTTGGTAAAGGCGTAGTGGGGTGCAAGTGTTGGGAACACAAGTTCGAACCTTGGGACATCCAGCAGAGGCAATTTTTTTTTTTTTTTGTGAAATATGGTTTTGGCGACTAAAGGCGTTGGTCGCCGAAAGGTATACCTTTTGGCGTCGAAAAGTTTAGTCGGGAAATGTTTAAATAATAAAAAAAAATCACTATTGGCGACTAAAAATTTAGTCGCTAAATGTATAATTTCAAAAAATGGAATTGCATTTGGCGACAATTTGTTTCGTCGCTGAAGACCTGTGAATTGGCGACTAACAGGCTTTTAGTCGCCAAAGGCATTGGCGACCATGAATTCGCGACAACAGTGGCGACTAAAAGTTTTTGTCGGAAAAAGTGAAAATTCGACCTTTGGCGACTAAAAATTTAGTCGCCAAAGGTGTATTTTCTTGTAGTGATGAAAAATATATAAGATTAAACAAAACATGTTAGGTTTCTATTCAAGGGTATTATAGTGATTTAGCAGTGATTGGTAGCTCTAAATTTGAAACACTAAATCAGTTTTAATGAGCTAGAAAATCAAAAAAAAAACACACACACACACACACACAAGGCCAATACATCCCATCATGTGAAACCCACACCCACTTTAGAGCTATTAAAGCTCTTGAATTAGAGGTCTGAAATATTTCTGTATAGTTATTTACTTAATAAATTTAGCATCTTTATTTAGGCTAAGTTAACTGGTAGGGAGAATTTTGATGATAGTTTAAAAAAGTAAAGGTGGTTAGTGTAATTATTGAAACTATAGGAGAGGTACTCGCAATCATGTAAAACTTTAGGAAAAATCAATATAATTTGTTCTTAAAAAATTATTCCAAAATACTAACTTTTTTTATCTAATAAAAATGCCAAAAATTACTAAAATAAGCAAGTTACCAAATGAGCAATTTTGACCTTCACCCTTTTTTTTGGCATTTATTCATAAACCCCTCTTAACCTATTTGCAGCTCATTTAATTCAAATTATTTTCTTATGTACCAATAAATCCTATGGACAGGGAAGAAATCAGAATTTCATCATCGAAGGGGCTAAAGACATAATTTTTTTCACTATATATACAAATACACATATATGTACAATATGATATATAAATTATATATATACATATAAAAAAAATTCAAATACTATATAAGTAATCTCTGATAGGATAAAAAAAAAAATAGATAGATAGAAAATAAAAAAAAGAATGTAAGATGGAAGAAGAATGTGATACATACATTTTATACTGAGGGGCTATTTATTTATAAAATAAGATATATCCATATATATATATATATTAAAGTGTTAATGGTAATAGAATTTTTCACAGAAACAGAAAGGTCATGGTCTTCCATAATTTTCTCCTATTCATCCCTGCCCATGGGTGACATAGTCACCAAAATATCCTAATAATAATATTCATATTAGCAGAATTCATACGTCAATGAATGTTCACATTACTAAATTTCTAAACGTTCAAAAAATATTTGTAAGGGTAAAATTGTCTATAAAATACCCTAAATATGAGAATTAGAATTTGATATATCAAATGTCTAAATAATAGAATTTATTGAAATACATGAATATGTTATGCATGAACTAATTGGAATATAAGGACTTGAAAAATAATTTCCTAATAAATTCCTTTTTTTTTTCTTCTAATTCAATAACAAAGCAGTGTAAACGTTTGAAATTTTACCCACATTACAAGAATGCTAATTATCATGAAAAAAATATCATGAATAATTTCATAAAGATTCTCTACTCTACTCTTAAATTATATTCAATAACACACCACACACTAATTAAAAGATAAAAAAATTTCATAAATATTTCTTTCATAATACCTAACATTGCTTTTACGAGAATGATTAATTTTGATTAAAAAAAATGTTAGGAATTGATTAATATTAACACTCTACATGTTACTTCTCATAATTCATATTGTGTTTTAGAAAACGGCAAAATCTGAAGCGGAGAGAACCAAATTTGGAGAGTCAACATAAGAGTTCCTCTTAAGTTCCCAAAAACAGAGAGTTTATTTTGTTTCCATCATTTTCTTTCTTTTTCTTTTCTTTCTTTCTTTCTTTTTTTGTTTTCATTTTTTCTTTTTTTTAATCTGAGCAATTTTACATACAGAAAAAACAACTATAAAATCAATATCTTTGGCCAAGTAATTGTGTAGTATCACTTTGTGATATGAGATTGAGAGTTCAATTGATCCTATAGAGAGGAATTTGATATTTATAGTATTTATTTCTCCTCTATTACGACAGAAGTATGTAAATTATTTCTTCTCAAATTTGGGTTATTGTTGGTTGTTGGGCTCTGTTGCCTCTCTAACTATTGTTGGCCTGCTAGTTTGATATAATATTTTTTATATTTGTATTATTTCTCTTACGGATTGACCAAAAAAATGCACAGAACATTTTAATGGATGTAAGCCCCACATGAATGTTTTGTATATTTTTTTGTGATTGGTTTCTATGCATTTTTCTTTTTTTTATTAATATTATTAACTTGAAGGTGCTACAACCAACCTCACAATTATAGTCATTTAGCAAGTATATCACCATACCAATCCAATTAGGTTGAATTTAAGCCAAGATAGGGGGAAATGAGGATGTTTTATGGGAAAGTTCTTAACTAATTAAAAGACAAATTTAAATTTTTTAAGAAAAAAAAAAGTTTTTCAATGAATTTTTTTGTCAATTTTTTTCTTTTCTTTTTTCAATGTACCTAATCTAGCTATTTCTAAAAGGGTTTTAAAATTGAGTAAAATATGAAAAAAAAAAAAAAATCACTAAAAATGAAATAAAATTCATCTAAAAATATACACATATTTTTGTTCGGATTTTCTTTTATTTTTAGCAAAATTGTTTTCATATATTTAAGACATTCCTTTTTTTTTAAAGCATCTAAATTAGATGCATCTAAAACTTAAAAATATATAAGTAAATGAAAAATATGACTAAAATATAAAATAAAAAGATCAGTAAAAACGGTTTAACAACAATTTAAAAAAAATCAAACTAAACAAAAACAATTCTCGGCTTGTTTTTGTCCCTGCAAGTCTGAAACAGAAGTTAGAAACCTCTAGTGGACCTTTTCCAAATTAAAGTTTGGGCACAGTGAAACCCAAAGGGCCAGCCCGGCCACTTTATACTTAAAACCCAGCCCCTTCTGGTAGGGGTAAGCAGCGGATATATTGATCCGTCAAAACCGACTGAACCGAACTGATCCGCCGCATTTTGGACTGATACATGATGACGAGCGGACGGTTGCGGATTGATTTTCTCCAATCCGCCAATCTGGCGAACAGATAGCGGATTTGAGATTCCTTTGACCGCAACCGAACTTTCAAAACCTCAAACACCCCTAGTAATTTATAAGACCTTGTGTTTTTAGTTTGTTTAAATATTCTGTTTAGGTTTTCAATTAAAAAAGAGTTTAAATATTCTCTTGAAAAAAAAATTTCAACTTGAATATCTTTTTTAAATTGAAAAAAATAAACGTATTATTTATCTATATTTTTTGGTTTTTAAATCTATCTCTAAAAATAATAAATAGAAAATATGATATATGCTAGTTGGTTTTTGTTTTCAAAAACAGATATAGATGTAACAATACAAAAATAATCCTACTACTGCTCTGTTTATGATTTTGGTGCTTTGAATTGTTTTTATATTTTAAGAATCACATATTGCAATACTTTATGTGGATGAGGCATACCGGGATTGTAGTTTGTGGATGAGGCATGTAGTGATTATTATATTCTAAAGTTTCAAACTTTCTTTTGGATAAGGCATGCAGTGATTGTAATATTGTTTTAAGTCATTAACTATAATACTTTCTTTCTTTTTTTTTTTCTTTTTTTTTTTTTTTTTGAGGAAATACACAAGTTAAATTATGTTGAAAATTTATAAAATTTTAAACCGCCAAACCGATTCGCATCCATCCGCCAAACCGCCAATCCGCTCAATCCACATCCACTGGATTGGCAGACGGATGCAGATTGATTTTTTCCAATCCGCCAATCTGACAAACGGATGGTGAATTTAAGGTTTTATGGCCGCAATCGACCCGCGCTCACCCCTAGCTTTTAGTTGCGTAAAAAATTCACTTTGGCCGACAATAAATGAGATCATTGAGGAATCTTGAATAAAGGAGGCACATGTAATCAAAAAGGAAAACTTATTGGATATTGTTATAGTACGGCAACGCGGTGTTTATGTTTTAGGATATTATGATTGGTGAAAAAAATAAGATTTATGATTTTCTATTAGATAATTAAGGAATATAAGAGAGTATAGTGAATGATGATTAGTGAAAGAATATATATATGTGGTGCTCTTAAAATACTCAATAATTTTCCAATCATAAGTAACTAAAGACATAACAAAGAGAAAAAAAATATGAGTTTTATTTTTTATTTTTTTTGTAATTGGACACAATTTTAATGAAATAAAATTAAATTATTTAATGATACAAATATTTTCTTCTGTTTTTTTATAATAAAGTAACAGAAGAAGAAATATGTAATAAAAAAACTAAACCTCAAGGGAGTTTTTTGTTATTTCAAAAGTTTCTGCAATTACATTAAACCTCAGTAGAGGTTAGCATAATTGAAAACTAATTTTAAGAAATATTTTTGTTATTTCAGTAACCTCAAGATAGATTTTTGTAATTTCATTAAATTTTAAGGGAGATCAATATAATTTACCCATAAATTTAGAGTTTTGGTTTTTATAGGAATCATTTATCATAGATGGTATTTGCAGTTTTTGGTTTTTGGTTGAATTTAGAAAATAAAAATTAAATCGAAGAAAAAATTATAATGGTAAATAACAGATTTTCATTTATTTATTTTTTTTAGGTAGCCATGGCAAATAACAGATGAATATTTATGAAACCACAATTGTGATACAAAGTCATTATTTATTTGTGTTTTTTTTTTTTTTTTTTTTGGGATTTGTATTTGTAAATTGTTAAATTTAAATTTTATTGTTATTGTATTTTTTTTTTTTTTTTTTTGGGTTACATCGGAAAGAAAGAAATAGAGGAAAGGCAAAGCCCTTCCCTTGAGACCCCTATCATGTCTGCCACAAGGTAGCTTCTCAGTTCCTGGTGGTTCATTTACCACTAGTATGTCCTCCGGTTGGTCTACACCCAATTTGGCTAAGGCATCCGTACACAAATTCCCTTGTTTTCAAATATGTTGAATGGTGCACTCACAACCTCTGAAGAGTATTTTGACATTCTCTACCAAGTTTCTGAAAAGGCAATTGCTCTCAATTGGCTCCTCCATCAGCTTCACCACCTGGGCCGCATTAATTTTGATGAGCACATGTAGACACCCCATTTTTGACCGACCTTAAGACTCAGACATCACCGATTGAGCGCTTGGTGATGTTGCATATTGTGCTCGTTCTGAAGTTTCAGAGTCTTAGCTGCGAGCCTTGCCTCCGGACTTCCGGACTCTTTTGTGCTTTGCCTCGGTTTTCGAACCAGGCCCTATTTTCTCTGTTTTCTCTTCCCGAAGGGAGGGAGAGGTCTCGTAGACCATCTCTCAGTGGCCGTAGGCTACGTTTTGTGGTCGTAGGCCATTTTTTTCCCGTTTGGAGCCAGCTGATTTTGAGCCATCGGCAGGTGTCTCGGTTCGGGACCGCTTAACTACCTCCGTTTGCTCTGGTTTTTGGCGCATACCTTGTTTCCTCCCTTTTGAGGAACACTGTGGCCTGGGAGACCAACTTCGTGGTCGTAGGCCATTTTTCCAGTTTGGAGCCGTCGGCCGTGTGTCTTGGTTCGGGACCGCCTAACTACCTCCGTTTGCTCCGGTTTTTGGCACACACCTTGTTTCCTCCCTTTTGGGGAACACTGTGGCCTGGGAGGCCAACTTTGTGGTCATAGGCCATTTTTCCCATTGGAGCCCGGTTTAGGTTTTGGAGCCGTCGGCGTGTGTCTCGGTTGGGACCGCTTAACCACCTCCGTTTGCTCGATTTTTGGCGACACCTTATTTCCTCCTTTTGAGGAACATCAGGCCCAAGAGACCAACCGTGGGCAAAACGCAACTGCCAAGATTTCCTCCTTTGTTTTGCTCCATTTAAATTGGTTTTTCCTCTTTTCCCCTTTTTGGGTTTCAAAATGAGTTCCTCTATATAATACACCCTTGAGCTCCATTTTTAAGGGTTAGACACTTTTGGCTTAGGCTCATAACCCTCCTCCTCCTCCTCCTCCTCCATAACTCTCCATTTTCAAGTTCAAACATCCATTTTCTTGCACCATTTGCACTACAACCCCTAGCCTATCACCTCCACTACTCATTTCAGTACCTTGGAGGACATTTGAAGAGGTTGAAAGCTCAGATTTTTGGACTAAAAGCTACTGGAAACTTGGTCTTCGAGGGTAAGTCCCTATTTCCCTCAAACTTGTATTTTTTTGGTCCATTTATAAGCCATATTTGCTTACATTTCTGGGCTCCGACCCAAACTGAAAATAGCATTATTTTGAGCTCTTTTTCATGTTTTTTTAAGGACCTCTCACTGTTTGAGGCTTGTTTTTTGCACTTGCTTCTTTACCTCTCTTGTATGACCTACTTATAAACTGTTTTGAGCTCTTTCATAAACTTAAAAGTGGCTTATTTTGAGACCTTATTCAACATTTTTGAAGGGCTCATCACTGTTTGAGGCTTCCATTTGCCACTTGCGTTTATATCCCTCTTTTGGCCTTATTTTTGCATGATTTGTTAGCCTCTTGTGCTTCTATTTTTGGGCTCTGGTCCGAACTATAAATGGCCTTATTTTTACCCCCTATTCATGTTTCATTAAGATTCTTTTACTTTTTGAGGCATACTTTTTGTACTTTGTGTTTAAACCTCTTTTTTAGGCCTTATTTTGCATAGTATTTTAAGCATGCTTGTGCACTGTTTTGGGTCTGGTCATCAACTTTAAAATGCCATATTTTAGGCCCCTATTCAACATTGTTGAAGGGCCCTCATCTGTTTAGGGCCTGTAGCCATCACTTCCTTCTTTGTCTTCCTTTTGGCCCATTTCTTGCATCATAGTTTAGCCATACTTGTGTATATTTTTGTGGCTTGTCATAAACTGTAAAATATCATATTTTGGGTCCCTCTTCAACATTGTAGAAGGGCCCTTCTCTGTTTAGGGCCAGAAGCTGCTACTTGCTTCATTATCTCTCTTTCGGGGCCAATTTTGCATGCTAGCTTAGCCCTATTTGTGTTCACTTTTTGGACTTGCTTGAAACTGGAAATATGCATATTTTGGGACTACCTTGATTCTTTATTTATGCTTCATTTTCAAATAATGCATGCTTTGTATAGCTATAAGTCATTCTATGTGCCTAGTTTCGAGTTTCGGGTCTCATTTCATGCATCGGGTGCCATGTTTACATGTTTCGGGGCTCTTTTGCATCATATTTTGGTACTAAAATTTGCATGTTTGTATATCATGTTCCATGCCTTGCCATGCTTTGTTAGGGCGGCATTCGTGCCTTAGGTTCGGTCTTCGGTTTGCGTGCACATGTGCACGCATCTCGAGTGTCTCATTTTCATCTAATGGCCTCTGATGTGAGTGTAGCTGAGGTCCACTCATATTAGTGTAAGCCCATTATGCATTATGTATGCCACTTCATTTCATAGCATTGTGTATGCTAGGCTGTATGTTAGCGCATTGTGTATGCCATGTTACCTCGTGCATCGTGTATGCCATTTCATAACATTGTGTATGTTAGGTTGTATCTTAGTTGCATTCATGCATGTCATGCATATTGCATTGTGTTTGGGATAAGAGTTAGCCCGAGCACGGGAAACGAGGTACGTTTCGTACTCCGAGTGACGGAACGTGTCTCAATTCCCCAGTCACCGACACTCCGGATCATCCATGATGGAGTTAGGTCTTGTTGTGTTTTCATGTGCATTCATTTCATATCGAGTTGTGCAATTCGACTCCTCGGCCATCATGCATCGAGATGCGTGATTAGTGGCACGAGGATCGAGGCATGCATACATTTGTGAAAATACATTGCCATGCCCCTTTCCTGCTCTCTGTTGCAGCAAATCAAGAATCAGTAGTCTTCCAGGGCTTGGCGCGCTTTCCAAAAATTATTGCAAAACAGAGGCTAATTGGGGCATCACAGTGGATTTCAAGAAAGGCAACTTTGGATATGCATCATTCATCATCCAAGAAGAGTCAAGGCCCTGGATTGCATGCCGCTTTATTGTTTTCTTAGTTAATTTGGTAATTAATTAGGATTTTTGTACATATTTGGATCAGTATTATTTATTAAATCTTGTACTATTCATTTGGGACTGTATATTATTCGGACCCTCTGCGCAAGGGCAATGTTGTAATAAGTGTGCGTGAGTGTGATGTATGTCTTCCAACCCCACGTCTTTTTTCCCTTTTATTTACCAGCTTATGATGGTTAGATTAGGGCATGTTTCAATTAGCATACAGTATGATAGCATGTTTGCATTCATTTATTTGTCTTGCACGCACCGGGCTCGGCGCATCATACTAACTGCATTTGTATTTCAATTCTAAGTTGAATACATGTTAGCTGTAGCATTCCATACACCATGTTTAGAATAATCGAGCTTGCTATAGTTGCATTTTTGCATGTGTTGCATTAGGCATTTCTATATATTTAGGATCATGCATGGATTTCTAATCGGTTTCTGTTTTGGCTTGGAGTACTCGGTGAGTTTTATGCTTTAGCATCCTTGCATGCGTGTGAGTGACTGCCATGAATAGCATGCTTACCATAAGGCTATTTGCTTATGTGATATAACTGTCTGAATGCCTGTGGGTGAAGGTTGGGTTATTTGAATTGGAACAGTTCATCAAATGTGTGTTTTAAGCCCACTAGATAGTGGCAAAATCATGTTTTCTAAGCCCACCCGAGGGTGGCAAATCCACGTCTTAGCCTACTTGCGAGTAACACCATCAAACCATCTTTCAAATAAACAAACATGAAATGTTTTGTTCCAATTCAGGCGACCCGGTCTATATTTGTATGCTGTGTGCATCACATAGTAAATCTAGGCTAATAACTGGAATAAGAGCACACAATGTTTTCAAAACTAGATATCATGATTAGTAGAGGCCGATCTTTGATCGGGCGAGCGGGGGTGCTCACGAAGTGACCTTCCCCAATCGTACCCAAGTTCTCGAGCCGAGGCAACTTTGGTGATGACGGACACGTGGCCTTAAGCAACGAGTCAGGGTTTCCTAAATTTTCCAAAAATAAAATATTTAGGTGGCGACTCTGTATCTGGCAAAGTAGTCCATGTTTGGCACTTCTTTCAAAAATCTATTTTCTCAAAACGATTTGCTGGATTTGGACTCTTTGGTTCAAATTAGGAACCGTGACACAATTCGAGTCTGAGCTGTAGCGAGGTCCCCCGCGGACTTGTTACAGTTTCTGGCGACTCCGCTGGGGATTTAGAGAACTTGACTCGAACTCATGATATCTGGTTTTGACTACACTTGTGTGTTTCTTTGCATTGCATTTGCATTGGTGCGCCTAGGACACCGTGTTTTCCATCTGCTATTCCTGAGCGGTTTGCCGGAGGCTTGTCTTGTCAAGGCATGACCATAAGGCTAACCGGTTACGGGCTCTGCCAGTATGGGAACACAAACCCCGGTTTTATCGGGGCACCCTTTTTGACCATTCGACCTAGTGCATATTCAGATCCATAGTGACCATTCCAAACTAAGACAGGTTGCTTACTCGATATAGGTTGTTTGAAACCGCTGCGTGCATAGTGAAACCCTAGCTCCTGACAAAATAGGACAGGGAAACCCTACCCCAACATAGGGGTGTTTTGGCTCTCACTTATACATTATGTCTTTGTTAGAGTGCGTCTCTCTGAGAATGCATTTATCAGTTTACAAGTTTGGGCATCGAACTGCGGGCAAGATTGATACTTGGGATTGATTCACGAGGGTATCGATTCTGGCAGAATTTTGGGCAGAATTCTGTAGGAGGCACAATCATTCAGCTCTGCTCATATGGGTTATCGTGAAATCGGGCTGAGATGCTGCATGTTTTCTCTTTTGCTAGGTAGTCTGGGAACCATAGCTTCAGAGGGCTCCAATATCCCCCGAGTACACCGAACTTGTGTTGATAGACTTTGTCAGGTCAGAGATTCAGTTCAAGGGTAACCAGTTTTCCTTCGCCAGTGGTAAGGCAAAGAAGGGCCAGAAAGGGTTCATTGGTTCATCTGATCCGACAGTCACCAGTCACATCATCTGTAGACCCATGATGGCACAGGGTTCGGAAGAATTTGTGGCCGGGATAGCAGCGCTAAATCAGGGAATTGCCATGCAGGCTGAGACCAATATTGAAACGCAACGCCCATCTGGGGCGTCTGCCACACATCCAGCTTTGGGACCCCAGCCGAACTTTGACCCACTTTCGCCAGCTGAAGATTTGCAGGGTCCAGATCCTCGAGAAAGGTTAGCTCAAGCCCGAGTTTTCAGACCCCTGGTGCAGCCTAATGAGAGACTTTATCCCCTTGATGCTAGTGACCTCGATCCAACTGCGGTGAAAATCGCCAACCTTGAGAAGCAATTCAAAAAGGCACAGGGCCTTAACTCCATTCCCGACATTGAGGACGGGCACACTAAGTATGCCGTACGGTTCCCAGACAGATTCAAAATGCCACATACTGACTGTTTCGATGGGTCTGGAGATCCAATGGTACATATCCGAATTTTCTTGGATGTCCTGAAGCCAATGGGTCTGACTAAACCACAGAAACTCTCTTTGTATGGAAGAACCCTATCGGGTGTAGCAGCCACTTGGTATTCCAAGTTTGAGGATACAGTGAAGCAAAACTGGGAAGAGCTGGCTGAGGCCTTTGTCGATCAGTATTCCTACAATACCCAAGTTCAAATGACCATCCAAGAGCTTGAAGCAACTCGCCAGAACCCAACAAAGCCTTTTGTGGAATTCGTTGCGATGTGGAGAGCAAAGGCAGCACAAATGATAGACCGTCGCCCTTCTGAGAGGGATCAAGTGCGGATGATGGTGCGAAACCTCGAGCATGATATGTTGCAAAAGTTGATAGTCGCTCCGCTGTTCACTTTCAAAAGTTTGCATGAACTGGGGGTTCAAATCGAGAATGCGTTCAATAGTGGGATCATTCCCAGAACAAGGGAACTGACAAGGAGGGTGATTTCAAGGAGTACCAATGCCGGAAGTAGCACTACTCCCGAACCCACTGAAATCAATACAGTCACCACGGCCAACCCTTTTGCCAAACCAAGCCTACAAACAACCAGCCCAGCCCGAGCTCAAGGTAGAACTTTCACCCCTCTCTATATGAGCCTGACTAGCACGCTAAAAGTCTTGATGAAAAGAGGGTTTCTCAAACCCCTCGATCCTCAACCTCTACCTGACCCTCTCCCAGCTAGACATAACCCTTCCAAGTACTGTATGTACCATCAGCAGCGCGGTCATGGCACCGACCGTTGCTACCGCCTTCGTCATGAGGTCCAAAATCTCATCGACAATCGGACGATAACTCCACCTTCAGACCCCAATGACCAAACATCTCCTGCCTACCTCAATCTTATCCATATACTGCCATCTACCTATGACCCCAGCATATACATCACCCCAGCCCATCTACCTAAGCCTGAGGTGTTTATCCCAGAAAGCATGGACTTATGCATGATGGGTGCACCTGAACCTCAATCATCTCAAACCCGTGAACCCACTACTTCTGAGCTAAAGAGAATGATCGAAGATCTTCAAAGAACTGTGACCGATCTGGCCTCCGGGACATTTGCTCCATCATCGACCACACCACATACTGGGAATTTCATGTCAAAAGGCCCTCCAGTCTTGGCACGGGCTGCATTTGAGGAAGGCCAATCACTTGGCAAAGTGGAGGCGAGTGGAAAGAACAAGGTAGGGGTGGGCATGGATCCCCATGAACATCTTTTGTTCGCTGTTGAGGCTTTGAAAGCCAAGGGACTGGACAAAGAGCAAGTCCTCATAGTTGGTGCAAAAGCTGTGGATGACACTTTTGCCACTCAAGTTGGGGGCAGTCTAAATCAAAGGGAAAACCGGGAGAAGGGCCGTTATACCAGAGGCAATCCTGTTAGCTCTAACCCTACACTCGGAAGAGATCAGCAAGCCAAAGACTGCCAATCCCTTTCCGGGCGTCCAAAGAAAATCCACAAACCCAGATGTACCAACCCCGAGGTCGGTGGGTCTTCCATGCCCTCTACATGCCTTTGTCCAAAGCTCTCCAAATCCTTGTTGGAGAAGGCCATCTCAAAGCCCTTGAGCCTCGGCCTCTCCCGGACCCTCTTCCGCCTACGCATGATGCTACCCAAGATCTTGCGCATACCATCAAGAACCGCCATACTACCGACGACTGCTTCCGTCTTCGCCATGAAGTACAGGATTTATTTGATAACGGGGTCATCCTCCCGCCGAGCTCAGCAAAGTCTATCGGCACTGGGTCAGTGAACTTGGGGGATAATGTTATGTGAACGAGGGATAAACCACCTGCGGGCGGCGCTCGATTAACTCCAAACGTGGGAATGGCACGCACTGTTCTGAGCAATGTGCAAATACCAGTTTTTGTGCTTTATGACTTGGGTGTTGGGTCAGTTTTGTTGATTTGTTTTGAGTCTGTCTTTTGTTTTGAGTCAGTCTCTTTTGTTTTGGGTCTATCTTGTTGTATCGAATCAGTCCTGTTGTATAGGAGTCGGGTGATTCCGGGGGTGTTACCTCGGGCGTCACCATTTTGTTTTGCGTTTGTCTTTTTGTTTTGTTTTGAGTCTGTTTCTGCCAGGGAGCCGGGCCAGCCCAGATTCGAATGAAACAAGAAGTGGTTTTCACGCTTTTGTGCTTATACGCCTTGTGCCGCTTGTGCGGTTGTGCCAGAGAGTTTGAACGAAACAACATTACTTTTTGCCTACTTTTATGTGCCTCGAACTCATTGCATTGACCTAAGTTTTTTTCAAAACCTTTTGAACACTGCGGTGAAAACGAAGAGGAAGGAATTCCTCGGGTTTTGCAAAAATTTGATCAATTGAGAGAAAGAGAGACGTGCTAAGCCCTTAATGAATGAAATCATGCTTGTTAGTGTGAGTACTGGGAAGGATCCTGGCTTGATCCAGATTGGTTCTACACTATCTTCAGCTCGAGCGATTTGTCGCTTTCTTAAAAACTTTCAAAAAATGTTTTGCACGGTCCTGCGAAGACCTGTGTAGAATCGCTCTTGAGATTTTATAGCTCAGGATTGCTCTCAGCCTCGAGACTCGACCCCTCACTTTCAAACCTTGAACTGGGATTCAGAATGTTCAACGGTCAACTACAATGTGAGGCTTGTGTTGCCAGATTTGAAGCAGCCCTCGAACAAGAGGCCAGGAAAGTCAGATCAAGAAGATCAGAAGATCAGAAAAAGCTTGCAAAGCTAGAACAGAAGTACCCTTCGAACTGGGCAAAGATGTCAGATGTGCTCGAAGAGCCGAAGATGAGTCCTCTTGCAAATCAACAGCCACTCTCCTGGATACGGATGGCCTCAAAACCTTACAACCATTTGGCATGGACCAAGCTACACTTTTACTCTTTGAGAGGCTCGCTGGGCCGAAAACCTGGAAGGGCGACCCAGGCAAAAGTTAGAGCAAGAAAAAAAAAAATGCAAAGAATGAAAAAAAAAAAAAAAAAATGAAGAAAATGCAAAGAAAAGAAAGAAAAAAAGAAGAGAATCAGAAAAACAAAGCTCGCAAGGTTGAAAACCCGCAACAGGCACCTTGGCAAAAGTTAGAGCATAAAAAGGAGAGGTTAAATACCTGAGTGTACCTTAATCCCGAACTACGTAAGGCTTGATTCCCATCTTTGGGATCGAGGCAACTTCATTCAAGTCCACCATAAACAATTCAAATTTGATTGTGTCCATGCGATGGTTCTAGTCATCTTTGTCTTCTCTGTATCCGAGGATTTGGTTCATGCTACGCTATTGAGGGTCTACAATGCGCCGCGATACCATTCAAACAAGGGGCAACTTTCGTTTGCCATTCAATGCGCCTTGATTGCCATTCAAACAAGGCAACTTTCCGTTGCCATTCAATGCGCCAAGGTGCCATTCAAACAAGGGGTAACTTTCCATACATTCAATGCGCCATGTGCCGTTTCAAACAAGGGGCAACTTTCCGTTGCCATGCAGCTCTCTTCAAGCACGGGGCAGTTTTCCCTTGGATCCGAGGTTGCGCATCTTAGGAGTAGGTTTCGTGCTCGTTGAGCAATGGCCGTTTGCAAAATAGTTTTTGAGAATTTTTACTGAGGTTGACTATTTTCTCGAAAATCATTCTATCTTTTCCAAAATTGGACCCTTTTCATGGACCCAAAAAAGGGAAATTTTCAGTGCTCATAGCCTAACTTGCATGATTTTAAATCAAAAATCGAACAAGCAAGTTAATCTAACTCTCATTTTGGTCAAAACTGTTTTAGTAGAAAGCAAAGACAAAAAATGATCAAAATGATGAACTAAGGGCACAGTTGAGTCAGGTATTCTGTCTTTTCTCCTTTATCAAAATACTTGCTAGAAAGGGCACCATACTTGCCAAGAAGGGCACTCTACCTGTCGGAAAAGGGCATCACTGAAGGTAACCACAAAAGGATCGAAAAGCTCTTACACCTTCCGAGCAACGAGGTGTCGAGCCAAGTGTGAAGCATGAACTGGAATGGGGCAAGATTTTCCACTCCATCATCTGGACAGATCTTATCACGTCCAAACTCCCCAGCAAAGCATCATCAACCGATGTTAGCTGTAGATTTGCTACACACCCAAATGTAGCCCAACCCTTCTATGGAAGGAATTCACTAGCTGTGAGCGGAAGAAAGAGAATCTGGTGGAATACCAGGGGCAAGAGCCCGCAACTTCATGCTTATCCATCAACCACCCAGGGGAGGGATTAAAAAATGAGAGATTAAAGAATAGAGAGATGTGCGCTGAGAAAAAAGTGAGGAAAAGGGTTTTGTGAGAAAAGCCGAGCCTGAGGGCCGAGTGATGTGAGAATCACCAAATAAGAAAGGGTGGGAAACAATACCCAGAGAAACTGGCTCCTCGCAAACTGAGATGTCTTTCGTCTTTGGAACACGTCTGTGTGTCATGTCTTTTGTTTTGTTTGTCTCGATTCTTGTTTTGAGTCGTTTGAGTGTCAACAGATGTGTTTAGATCATTTTACCTTGTTTTCCCTTTGATTTGTGTTTAGGTTGTTTTACCTTTGTTTTCCATTTTAGCTGTGGTCAGTTGTAGGCTCAATACCCGATTGAGAACCCTTTTCTCATTTCAATTTCAAAAATCGTTTTGTGCTCAGAGTGCCGTGTCGTTCTCCACATTTGTGCAAAAAAAGGATCAGTTCTTTCATAAAGCCGCAGGGTTCAACCCAGGTCATGTCAGAATAGTAAAACAAGGACCTATCTGAAGCTATTTAGGTTCCAGACTGCAGAGCAAAAGAAAAAAGGGAAAAATTGGAGCATCTTAGCATGTTTCAACTTTAGCAAAATCCGAGACTGCATTCCAGGTGCACCTTCTCAGGCCTCGCTGTTTCTCTGGAGTATGAGTGTATCTCGACCCCAAGTGTAAGCCTGCTTCAAGTCAGAATGGCAGTCCAAGCAGTACCCGAGGGTTTCAACTGCTGATGTTATCTCTCGCCAATATAAACAAGGTGTGCCCTTTTTGAGCTGAGTGTGTTGCAAAGTCCTCTAAGAGGTAAATCAGAGGCACCAGAGTACATATTTGATGCTTCTCTCTATTGCATAGAATGTGAACTTTCATATACACTGTTGTTGCATGCGTGCCGCACATCGTTATGATATGCTTGCTTTCGATTCCGGATAGAATATGCTTTGCTTGTTTCATGCATAGAATATGCTTGCTTTCAATATTGCATAAAATGTGCTTCCATACTTGCATAGAAAATGCTCGTATCTCTTGCATGGAAAATGCCCCCATACTTGCATAGAAGATGCATTTTATCGCACTTTCTTGTGCATTTTATCTCGCTCGCACTGTCTTGTGCACTTACACTTTGTATCTCACTTGCACTGTCTTGTGCATCTTGTGGTTGTATCTCACTCGCACTATCTTGTGCATTTCAAACCACTCGCGCTATTTAGCGTATCGTGCTGTTTAGTGCATTTCAAATCAATCGCTATTGTTTAGCGTACGCACTATCTTGTGCATTTCAAATCAATCGCGCTTATTTCACAGCACCTCCATCGCAGACTGCTCGTGCGTTTATCACTCGCTTATTTTGCGCACCTCAATCGCCTGCTTTTGTGCGATTTACATTCGCGTTATTTTGCGATCGCCTTTATTGTCAGATTTATCATTCGCTACTTTTGCGCACCTCAATCGTGACTGCTTTTGTGCGGTTTATCATTCGCTATCTTGCGCACCTCAATCGCGACTGTCTTGTGCATTGCATTTCATCGCGCTTATTTTATGCACCTCAATCGCAGACCGCATCTGCTTTGCATATCACATTGCACTATCTTGTGCATCTCAAATCAATCGCGCTGTTTAGCGTATCGCACTATTTTGTGCATTGTATCATTCACGCTATCTTGCGCGTCCCACCTGCACTTGTTAGTGCATTACATTTCACTCGCGTTATTTTGCGCATCGCACTATTTTGTGCACATTACTTGCATTGTGCATGCATTTTATCGTGCTATCTTGCGCATCTCACCTGCACTTGTTAGTGTGTTGCATCGCGCTATCTTGCACACCTTACTTGTATCACACTGCTTTATGCATTCACCCTACTCGCATTGTGTTGTGCACCTCCAGCTCACACTGTCTTGTGCACTCTCTGGTCTAGGAGACCTTAAATCCTTCGGTCTAAGGAGACCTTAAATCCTGCATCATCATTCGCACTGTTTTGCGCATCGTACTTGCAGTTTACTTGCATTTCATTTGCACTGTCTTGTGCACTTTCCGGTCTAGGAGACCTTAAATCCTCTAAAGGTGCAATTCCTTTGGTGTTTGTCGTGCCCGAACGACTTCCGGTGGTCTGGTATAGCCATCTGCCTGTGTTAGCGGTGAGTTCCTAGGAGACCAACTGAGACGGTGGAAACTAGAGTTCGAATGGCTCATGCCTAGAACACAAAGGTTCGGGATTTCCGAGACTAAAGTCTGGTTTAAATACCCAGGGGTATATCCTCGACTTGAAATCTGTATGGCACCCCCATAGATTGAGATAGCATCTGTATGCACCTCAATTCTGGATACTGATCCAACCTAGTCTGTCACCCTGTTGGAGAATAGGGAAAGCTGCAACCATAGTCAGGGAAAAAAGTAGTACCTGTGGTTCAATCAAGAAGAAACGAGAGATCCCCAGTAGCATGAGGTAAGTCATTGTCAATTACCCCTGTAAGGTACCTTTACCTCTTAGCTATTACATTGTATTTTAGCCACTACATTACAGTGCAATGCATGAATCCCCAATCTTCAAATCGGCTTCGCGTAGCGTATAAGTCCAATTTTCAAACCGGCTTCGCGTAGCGTATAAGTTCAATTTTCAAACCGGCTTCACGTAGCGTATAAGTCCAATCTTCAAACCGGCTTCGCGTAGCGTATAAGTCCAATCTTCAAACCGGCCACAGAAGGCGTATAAGTCCAATCTTCAAACCGGCGTGGCGTATAAGTCTAATCTTCAAACCGGCACAGAGCGTATAAGTCCAATTTCAAACCGGCCACAGCGTATAAGTCCAATCTTCAAACCGCCAGAGCGTATAAGTCCAATCTTCAAACTGCCACAGCGTGGCGTAAGTCCAATCTTCAAACCGGCCACAGAGCGTGTAAGTCCAATTTTCAAACCGGCTTCGCGTAGCGTATAAGTCCAATTATCAAAATCTTCCTGCATATCATTTAGCATCCTGCCCCTGAACTACGCTGGTTTGATTCCTTGCAAAGGGATACGTAGGCATCCTGCGGGCACAACCATTTATTTATCTATATTTTGTTTTTTGTCCGAGTCTTCGGCCTTGTCAAAAATGGGTCGTCTCTGGGCTTTGACATTCACTCCTGTCATTCTTATGACTTTCGAGTTCTGTTAAAGAGGGGCAACTGTGGACACCCCATTTTTGACCGACCTTAAGACTCAGACGTCACCGATTGAGTGCTTGGTGATGTTGCATATTGTGCTCGTTCTGAAGTTTCAGAGTCTTAGCTGCGAGCCTTGCCTCTGGACTTCCAGACTCTTTTGTGCTTTGCCTCGATTTTCGAACCAGGCCATATTTTCTCTGTTTTCTCTTCCCGAAGGGGGGGAGAGGTCTCATAGACCATCTCTTAGTGGCCGTAGGCTACGTTTTGTGGTCGTAGGCCATTTTTTTCCCGTTTGGAGCCCGGTTTGATTTTTGAGCCATCGCCGCAGGTGTCTCTTAGGGACCGCTTAACTACCTCTGTTTGCTCTGGTTTTGGCGATACCTTGTTTCCTCCTTTTGAGGAACAACAGGCACAGGAGACCAACTTCGTGGTCGAGGCCATTTTTCCCGTTGGAGCAGGTTTCGATTTTGGAGCCGTCGGTGTGTCTCGGTTCGGGACCGCTTAACCACCTCCGTTTGCTCATTTTGGACACCTTATTTCCTCCCTTTTGAGGAACATCAGGCCCAAGAGACCAACCGTGGTCAAAATGCCACTCCAAATTTTCCCTTTGTTTTGCTCCATTTAAATTGGTTTTTCCTTTCTTTTTCCCCCTTTTTTCCCCCCTTCCCCTTCTTTGGGTTTCAAAATGAGTTCCTCTATATAATACACCCTTGAGCTCCATTTTTAAGGGTTAGACACTTTTGGCTTAGGCTCATAACCTTCCTCCTCCTCCTCCATGACTCTCCATTTTCAAGTTCAAACATCCATTTTCTTGCACCATTTGCACTACAACCCCTAGCCTATCACCTCCATTACTCATTTCAGTACCTTGGAGGACATTTGAAGAGGTTGAAAGCTCAGATTTTTGGACTAAAAGCTGCTGGAAACTTGGTCTTCAAGGGTAAGTCCCTATTTCCCTCAAACTTGTATTTTTTTGGTCCATTTATAAGCCATATTTTCTTACATTTCTGGGCTCCGACCCAAACTGAAAATAGCATTATTTTGAGCTTTTTTTCATGTTTGTTTAAGGGTCTCTCACTGTTTGAGGCTTCCTTTTTGCACTTGCTTCTTTACCTCTCTTGTATGCCTCTTTCTTTCATGGTATTTTAGACCTACTTATAAACTGTTTTGAGCTCTTTCATAAACTTAAAAGTGGCTTATTTTGAGCCCTTCTTCAACATTATTGAAGGGCTCATCACTGTTTGAGGCTTCCATTTGCCACTTGCCTTTATATCCCTCTTTTGGCCTTATTTTTGCATGATTTGTTAGCCTCTTGTGCTTCTGTTTTTGGGCTCTGGTCCGAACTACAAATGGCCTTATTTTGACCCCCTATTCATGTTTTCTTAAGAGTCTTTTACTTTTTGAGGCATAATTTTTGTACTTTGTGTTTAAACCTCTTTTTTAGGCCTTATTTTGCATAGTATTTTAAGCATGCTTGTGCACTGTTTTGGGTCTGGTCATCAACTGTAAAATGCCATATTTTGGGCCCCTCTTCAACATTGTTGAAGGGCCCTCATCTGTTTGGGGCCGGAAGCCATCACTTCCTTCTTTGTCTCCCTTTTGGCCCATTTCTTGCATCATAGTTTAGCCATACTTGTGTATATTTTTGTGGCTTGTCATAAACTGTAAAATATCATATTTTGGGTCCCTCTTCAACATTGTAGAAGGGCCCTTCTCTATTTTGGGACAGAAGCTGCTGCTTGCTTCGTTATCTCTCTTTCGAGGCCAATTTTGCATGCTAGCTTAGCCCTATTTGTGTTCACTTTTTGGACTTTCTTGAAACTAGAAATATGCATATTTTGGGACTGCCTTGATTCTTTCTTTATGCTTCATGTTCAAATAATGCACGCTTTGTATAGCTATAAGTCATTCCATGTGCCTAGTTTCGAGTTTCGGGTCTCATTTCATGCATCGGGTGCCATGTTTCCATGTTTCGGGACTGTTTTGCATCATATTTTGGTACTGAAATTTTCATGTTTGTATATCATGTTCCATGCCTTGCCATGCTTTGTTAGGGTGGCATTCATGCCTTAGGTTCGATCCTCGGTTTGCGTGCACGTGTGCACGCATCTCGAGTGTCTCATTTTTATCTAATGGCCTCTGATGTGAGTGTGGCTGAGGTCCACTCATATTAGTGTATGCCCATTATGCATTGTGTATGCCACTTCATTTCATAGCATTGTGTATACTAGGCTGTATGTTAGCGCATTGTGTATGCCATGTTACCTCGTGCATCGTGTATGCCATTGCATAACATTGTGTATGTTAGGTTGTATCTTAGTTGCATTCATGCATGTCATGCATATTGCATTGTGTTTGGGATAAGAGTTAGCCCGAGCACGGGAAACGAGGTACGCTTTCAGACCGAGTGTGACGGCGTGTCTTAATTCCCCACCATTAATTCCGGATCATCCATGATGGAGTTAGGTCTTGTTGTGTTTTCATGTGCATTCATTTCATATCGAAGTTGTGCATTCGACTCCTCGGCCATCATGCATCGAGATGCGTGATTGGCACGAGGATCGAGGCATGCATACATTGTGAAAATACATTGCCATGCCCTTTCCGCTTCGCTCTCTGCAAAGAATCAAGAATCGATAGTCTTCCGGCTTGGCGCTTTCCAAAAATTATTGCAAAACAGAGGCTAATTGGGGCATCATAGTGGATTTCAGCGCAAAGGCAACCGGATATGCATCATTCATCATCAAGAAGAGTCAAGGCGCCCCGACTTGCATGCCATTTATTGTTTTCTTAGTTAATTTGGTAATTAATTAGGATTTTTGTACATATTTGGATCAGATTATTTATTTGTACTGCACTATTCATTTGGGATCAGATATTATTCGACCCTCATGGAGGGCAATGTTGTAATAAGTGTGCGTGAGTGTGATGTATGTCTTCCAACCCCACGTCTTTCTTCCCTTTTATTTACCAGCTTATGATGGTTAGATTAGGGCATGTTTCAATTAGCATACAGTATGATAGCATGTTTGCATTCATTTATTTGTCTTGCACGCACTCGGCAAGATCATACTAATCGCATTTGTATTTCAATTCTAAGTTGAATACATGTTAGCTGTAGCATTCCATACACCATGTTTAGAATAATCGAGCCTGCTATAGTTGCATTTTTGCATGTGTTGCATTAGGCATTTCTATATATTTAGGATCATGCATGGATTTCTAATCGGTTTTTGTTTTGGCTTGGAGTACTCGGTGAGTTTTATGCTTTAGCATCCTTGCATGCGTGTGAGTGACTGCCATGAATAGCATGCTTACCATGAGGCTATTTGCTTATGTGATATAACTGCCTGAATGCCTGTGGGTGAAGGTTGGGTTATTTGAATTGGAACAGTTCATCAAATGTGTGTTTTAAGCCCACTAGATAGTGGCAAAATCATGTTTTCTAAGCCCACCCGAGGGTGGCAAATCCACGTCTTAGCCTACTTGCGAGTAACACCATCAAACCATCTTTCAAATAAACAAACATGAAATGTTTTGTTCCAATTCAAAGTAATCTTGTCTATATTTGTATCTTTGTCAGGCATCACATAGTAAATCTAGGCTAATAACGGAATAAGAGCACAATGTTTTCAAAACTAGATATCATGGTTAGTAGAGGCGATCTTTGATCTGATCGGCGAAGTGGTGCTCACGAAGTGACCTTCCCCAATCGTACCCAAGTTTCCGAGCTGAAGAAACTTTGGTGATGACGGACACGTAGCCTTAGGCAATGAGTCAGGGTTTCCTAAATTTCCCAAAAATAAAATATTTAGGTGGCGACTCTTTATCTGGCAAAGTAGTCCATGTTTGGCACTTCTTTCAAAAATCTGTTTTCTCAAAACGATTTACCGGATTTGGACTCTTTGGTTCGGATTAAGAACCATGACACAATTCGAGTCCGAGCTGTAGCGAGGTCCCCCGCGGACTTGTTACAGCACATTGTTTATGCCTTTTTGAAGGATAATAGTTAGTCCTTTATATAAGGCCCATAACTCAGCTTCTAAACTAGTTCCCATCTGCAATTTGCTATAGAATCCACACACTCAAGCTCCTTTCTCATCTCTAAGCAGTCCACCAAAACCTCCTTTTCCTTCAACTTTCTTGTAACCATCAATATTCATCTTGACCATCATAGGTGAATGGTTTGAATAGATGCGAGGGAGATTCCTCACAGTGCATATCTTGTCTTGAGTGGTGTTATTGAGATGTAGTACATGTCTTGTCTCGTTTCTATTTGCCTCCATGGCATTATCCTCAGCTTTACTTCATCGTTCCACCATTCGAAGGTAATGAGGTGAAATACTTCTTTCCCTGGGGACAAGCCCACCAATACTCTGTTCTAGTTGAGTTTGTGTATCTCTGTCAGGTAATTTTCTCATTCCACTTCCATTTTTATCTAGTGGGACTCTAGATTTGGGTTTTGAATTCTCCATCATTTGTCCTTGTACTTAACAACTTGCTGCTAGAGTTGGCTGGTTGAATAATGGATTGATGAAAAATAACAATTGGTTGTTTGGTGGTTCTCTGATAATTAGATGTTTCACCTTTCCCTATTTCTACTCTTTTGTCTCTCTGTTGAAATTTAACAAATTCATTATCTATTGAAATGTGACATGTATTGCTAATTCAACAACCTATCTGTTGAATATCACACATTTTTGCATCTCACTACCACCACCTGTTGCTGCTGGTCACCAATAACTTTTCCGACCAATTTTTTTGGCGCCAATAACTTTTTCGACGTATCTTTATCACCAAATAAAATTTTATATCTAATGTTCTATAGTCCTTTGAGATGGACTATTAACTAATTTTCTCTTTTTTCTTTGGGTTTGTAAAACCACAATGAGCTATGCAATGTAGAGCATCATTTCCCTCCGTCGTCACCTAGTAATCCGAGAGATTATTTGATAAGTTTGACAGTTGTATGCCAACTGTATAGCAAAAGGACACGTAATTATTTTATTTAAATATAAGAGAAAAAGTAATGAAAATTAATTACATAACCACACAAAAAAAAAACAAAAAAAAAAATAATATATAAATAAGGATAAAATATAAACTGAACTATATAATCTCTGCGTGAGGATCCTCTAGAGTTTCTTCTCTAGAGTGATCTCCTAGAGTGAACAATCGAAGGGCTGAGATTCTTCCTTGCCAAAACGACGTCGTTTTGACGTGAAATTTGAAAAAAAAAAAAAACCAAAAAAAAACTCAGATTTGTCTCTGTTCTCTTCTTTTTCTTTCCTCAAGATACTTCTGCTTCCTTATTTCAAAAAATATCTTCATGGAGTATCGATTGTCGTCGACTTTTGTGAAACCAAAGAGGTACTTCTCAACCTCATCCCAGTTTCCATTGTGCACCTCATCCTCAAAATACTTCATGTTAAAGAAAAACCCAGATTCTTGTTCAAGCCTAAGTATTAAGAGGACCCATTTAGGGTAAAAAAAGATCAATAAAAATCACCTACTTGTGAACAGTCTCTTTGAACTTTTCTTCATCTAGAAACTGTAAGATCAAGAACACAAGCTCTCTACTGAGAGATGTCATTGTAAGCACTCCGACTGTGAATCCAGATGAGCAAAAATCAGCTAAAATAAGCAGATCTGCAAACCCCTCTTCCCCAAAAACAAAAAAAACTGGGATATATATATACATATATATACATATAAATATATAACCAAAAAAAACCCAGGTCAGATACCAGAGGCTTTATTAATTTTATAATATAACTTATTTATTTTCCCAACAATGAATTGAAGTAAATATAAATTAAAATAGCAAGAAAAATCAAAATCTAAAAATTTGAAAACTTTACGTACCCAGTACTTAGATCATTAAAGTGATCTTCAATTTAACACACACAACTACATTTAGTTTGAGCATATACACCGACAAAACATGAAACCCAGAACCGGTTGGTAAAAAGTGAAGAAAACAAAAATTATGGGGTTTTTTTTAAAGAGAATCAAAGACACAAAAGCAGCTTTAAAACTGAGGCAATCAGAGATGCAAAAGAAGATTAAATCAACACAAGCATTATTCAGTTTCTTCAAGACATAATCAAAGACGATGGAGATCGGCAAACATGGAGATCGGCGAAGGAGATTGGTTCAGCTCGTCGACGGATCGATGACGAAGGCAACAATAGAAACTCTTCCAGATCTCCACAGCAACTGTGGAGCCATCTCGGCGACGTTCAACTGGGTTTCATTTGATTCAACTGGGTTTTGGGGAAAGAATAATGAAGAAAACATAGACAAATCTGAGTTTTTTTTTTTTTTCAAATTTCACGCCAAAACGATGTCGTTTTGACGAAGAAGAATCTCAGCCCTTCGATTGTTCACTCTAGGAGATCACTCTAGAAAAGAAACTCTAGAGGATCCTCGCGCATAATCTCTGCTCTAGCGATGGCAGGATTCAAGGGAGAAAAATATTTGAAAATTCTAATTGAGCACTTTCAATTTAACCTTAATGATATGGAATGAATTATGTGAGGGGGACTTACACTCTTCTCTTTATTTTCTCTCTCCTACCTCATTAGAGGTCAAAATGAGAATGATGTATTACCACTCTTTAACGAAAAGGCTTTGGGAGTATTTAGCGAGACTTTTTAAGTTTTTTCCTTTGAAAAAGAAAGTTATGGATGCCGAAAAATGTTAGAAAGACCTAATTTATCATTTTTAGAAATTATCTCTAATGATGTGTCTCAGAAGCATTAAATTTTAATTTGTCAAATATTCTATGATATGGAGTCTAATCTTATTGCCACATCATTAGGGGTCATTTAGAAGTGATAAATTAAAAGAATGTATAACATTGTTGGAATTGACTTCTCACCAACTTTGACCAAGCACTCATTTGGCATACTTCATTTGGGTTACAATAGCCATAAAAAAATAAAATATGATAAAAAATCAATAAGACAAAATGTCACATCTAAATCATAATTATTTTATTTTTTCTCTCACAAAAGTCAAAAAGCCAAAAAGTCCATCCCAAACTAAATAGCCAAAAAGCCAACTCACATTCCAAACGAAACCTCTTGTCATGTTTGGTTTGAATTTTTTAAATTATTTTTAGAATTTTTTAAAAAAGTAAAAATTAATTTGATAAAAATAAATATGAAAAAAAATATGAGATTTTTAGTTTATAATCTCTAATATTAAGATTTTATAAGATAAATGATATGTAATATTTTTATACTAGTTCTCTCAATATTTTCATAGAGAAATTTCAACACAAAATAGAAAAATTCCATCTCTTCAAAGAGAAATTTTACAGAAAAATTTTAGCTTGTCACAAAAAAAAAAAAAAAAAAATTCTCAGCAATGAGTAGAAATTTTTTTAATAATATTATTAAGGGACATTAACTAATAACAAAAACATGCTAGACTCTCCTACTACTAAAAGTTGGATAGTGATATTCACTAATTTCCCCAAAAATATTTTAAAACTTTAAAAAATTATTTCTATCTTTTCAAAAGACAAAATTATATAAAAATAATGAATATTTTTTATTCTTTCATTTTTTCATCAATTTAAGTTAATTTAATTTTAAAACAAAATTTTAAAACCAAATCAATTTAACGTGTTTCAAAGATGTTACAATTGCTCACGTTTAGCTTCTGAAATGCCTTTTTAAATTGACACCTCCGTTGATGGACAATTATTATTTTTTTTCAACTCTTTATTTATGTGATACTTTTTTTTATAATTTATAATTTTCTATGTTCTCCCATTTTTTTTAACGAATTACCCATAATAGGCCATTTGATATTTTTGAAGTCCTTCCCTTTAGAAAAAGTTAGGATGCAGCTTCTAAAATGCCTTTCTAAATGACTTTGCCTTTCAAATGACTTTCACTGATATTTGATAACTTAATTTAGCACATAAAATTAAGAGCGAATTATACTAACAGTTCCTATATTTTGAGACTTGTGTCATTTTAGTTCTTAATTTTTTAATTGTGTCACATTTGACATATTCTAAATAAAGACAATTGAAGATACCATTACTTAATTTCAAGGATAAAATCGTCAATTTGATAAAATATAAACTAATTTGAAAAAAAATAAATGCCAAAAAAAAATAATTTTAAATTATTAAAAATTATTTATATCCACCAAAGATAAAATTATGTAAAATTGATAAATCTTTTAGACATTAATTATTTATTTATTTTACCAAATTAATTTTTATTATGTGATTGGATGATCCTGTTGTGTGTTTAGAGAATTACATGCATAATGTCCCATGTTGCTCCAAGACTATTGAATAATTCCTCATTGTTTTTGTAGCATTACTAACATTCAAGAGTTGGCAAGCTAAAATTAATGATATAGACAATTAATAAAGGTGGAATTTTATTTACACAAAATATTTGAAACCAAGTCTGAGCATCCACAAAAACAACAGTTAAATGTGATGACAAATATAATTTAAAAGAAAAAAATGAAAAGAAAAGAAAAAGGGATACAATACATTGCCAGTAAATTACAATCATAACTACCCATCTATCACTTGTTACAAGATACTAGAGAACATAATGATTGTATGAAGGTGAATCCAAGGAGAATAACAGCCACGATAATAGATAAGACCCGCCAGGGAGTATTGCAATAGTCCTGTCTCAAGGTTGCCTTCCACTTGTGGCTAGGAATTTCGCAGTAGTCGTTTAACTGTTTATGAAGTTCAGTAAAATAATATGCATTACTGTAGATGTTAACTTCTTTGCCAAGCCCGTTAAAGAGATTTGACACATCATTGTTGTCACCTAGCCAGTTGTCAATAATTTTGGCTCGCACAAGTAACTCGACATCTTTGGAAGTGTTGATGAGGTAATTCATAAACGCGGTATAATCAGCAAAATACTTAACATCACAATGACATTGCTCGTAGGCAATAATGTTCCGTAGCAAACGTTCTGTCGGATCAGAAATTTCTGTTTGTGGGATTTCCAAAATGTTGCCGCTGAATTTTATATCAAATAAGTTTTTGCTTGAACTTACCTTAAACATTACTCCAGCCTCATGAAGCTCTGTTGCACTTGGTATGCCAAATTTCCTTTCAGTTTGTTGCAAACTTTGCCTTGGTATGAGATGACCTATTAAGCAATCAAAGATTTGTTTTACTTTTGAAGGACTTTTCTCCTCTGGAACTGAAGCATGCGAATCTTTCATTGGTATGAGACAACTTCTTAGCAAATCAAGAAAATGTTTTACTTTTGAAGGATTAATATCCTTTAGGACTGGAAGTTCTTGTATGATGTTTTCTTCCTCAAGCCAATTAAGGCTGAGACGAATGAAGGAGTAGGACATGGTCTCATTCCTGCTAAAGCCCAAGTTTATGTTGGTCCTTTCAAAAAGATCTAGGAGAACAAACAACGGAAGTTGATTTTCAAGCAATAACAAGTCATACCTTACATCATCAATCATCGATGGTTTCCTAAATATACGATCATTTGGAGTTTTTAGCCAAGGAAACCGGTATCTTAGTAGAAATTCAACAATGAAGGCAGCATCCACAAGAATAATTTCCAAAAAAATTGCGCTTTTGAGGTTGATTGTTTCTGCATAACAATCGCGAATTCCTTTTTCCATATCCTTCATAATCTTGACCAATTCCTCCAAACTCTTTCCACTTCGCTTCATAAAATCATTGAAGTACCTCAACTTGTGCTCTTCCACGTCTTCTAGGCCTTCTTTGCCATGGTGATGCGGCCCAATTGGTACTCTGAGAGGAGTATAGGCCTCTTCTTTGATTTTTTTAAGTTTCTTGGGAACTTTATATATACAACATTTATGTTTGTTTGGGCGGACTGGATTAACATTCCCATGACTAATAGTCCTAGGATTACGAATTCGTTGGATTATGTATCCTATCTTAACTAATAATCAAGTTTAAAATAATTAATCCGTACTTTAATTGTTTAACCAAACATCGGATTAACAATTTTATTGGACTATTAGTCCAATCCCAAGCTCATGTCCACCTAAACAAACATGAGTGGATGGATAAGACAACTTATCTAACTTCTCCATAATAGATTTCACTAGTTCCTCTATAGCAATTAAAGCATCGCCATTTCCGCTACTGGTTCCCTGTCTTGATGTTCCATCAACTTCCATTCTTGTGATTTAAATTTATGGATTTTTCCGGTTATCTGGGAACAAGATAGGCATCGTTTTGGAGTAAGCACCAAATTATGAATTTAGAAAACTAATTTAAC
Organism: Camellia lanceoleosa; assembly: GCA_025200525.1. Lineage (NCBI taxonomy): Eukaryota > Viridiplantae > Streptophyta > Magnoliopsida > Ericales > Theaceae > Camellia > Camellia lanceoleosa. The sequence continues at coordinate 119,853,860 of CM045769.1, read as the reverse complement.
TGTTATTATATCAAATCTATTAGCCTCTCAAATGCAAAATGTCTTTTTAAGCTCCCTGTCATGTTCGGATTGGGGCCAATGATCAAGATCAATTGTACTCCATAATTCATGATTAGGTATTGTCTCACCCTTTCGAATATCACATGATTACGTAGGACTCATTCCTAAATGTAGGGAAATTATGTAATTGTGGGACTTCTGAGGGTATTGAACAATATCACAAAATCACCAAATAATTTTTGATGAGTGATATAGGTCTTGAAAGTATTAATGAACAAACCTGATTTCATGAGTTGACACCATTTTTATAATTATAAAAATGAGAAAATCAGAGTTGATGTGAGTATACTAATGCCTAATCAAATTTAGTTGGAATGCCCCTGGGGGTGGGTTCAGTGGTAGGGCTCGGCACTAAAATGTTTCTAACCCCTGTTCGACTCTCCATTGCCTCTCAATGTGGTGCCTTGCGTTCCTCTGTTCCCTTGCGTTCCTCTGTTCTAGCTCGCTGGTTCTAACACTAGGAGAGCTTTGCCCGGGGCTGAGGTCTGACTAAGCCTGAGCCACCCCTTTTTAGTTTACCAAGAAAAATAAATAAAAAAATTTAGTTGGAATAGAAAAATAAAAAGATCGGTAAGTGTACAATGATTATCATTTTGGAATCAATGTAGTAAACAAAAAATAATAAATAACTGAGTTCTAGTTTTCTAAAATTGGATAAACAAAAATTAGAGTCATTAAGAATTTTTATGAATAATTTCATTTAGTAGATATTAATTTCATGAAATTCAATTATGAGATAAACAAAAGTTAATACACTTTATATTTTTAACTAATGGCTGAAATTTTGACATGACACATTAATATGATAGGAATCCAAAATGACACCACACATGTTGAATTAGTATTGAGAAAATTCTAACACAAATTTGAGATAACATGACACGAATACAATTAACACGACATGATTCCCACTCATAATAAAAAGGTAAGAAAGGTTGTTAATAACTAATTTCTTAGAAGATTTTGTTTCTTGTGAAATAGATTTTTTTTTATTGGCAAAGAAAAAATTTTATTAAAAACATAAAATTTAAAGGTCCAAGAAAAAAAAAAAAAACACATTGAGAGAAATTTAAAGAGTAGAGACTCACTCTCCTACTATTGCTATTCGCATCCTTACAACCAACCTTTCAACCTTACAATTTTAAAGTTTGTAAAAAAAAACAATTAAAACTACAAAACTCTTGAACCCCACACCCACAACACCCAAATCAAAACTACAAAACTCTTGAACCCCACACCCACAACACCCAAATCACTGAAACCAAACACAAGCATGTCTCTCACACTTAGGAATGGCAACGGGTCGGGGTGAGGTTGGTACAGGCCGGGGGATTAAACTCCCCGCCCTGATTCCCGAAGGTAAAAAAATCTCCGTCCCCGCCCCCAACAGAGACACCATCACCCCCCACCCCTAACGGGGGATTGGGTTTCCCCGACCCCAAAAAACCCGAATTTATTATTTTTTTTTTTTTAATTTTGTTCACACAAGAACGACAAAAAAAGAATTAATATGTTTTCAGTATGTTTCAATTCATCAGCAACAACAATCATCAACTTTAAATAAATAAAAAATAAAATAAAATAAAAAAAAAGAGAGAGATCTAAGAAAGGAATAAAATGGAGAAATTGAGGCTGTTCAGGTTCCACATCACAATTGCACAAAAAATTTAACCTTTTAATCCTTGAACTGGATAAAAGGGTGAGTTAGTTGGAGTTTTCCACCATAAAAACAAAAAATAAAGAAAATGGACCTCTTTCTTTTTGAGAAAGGAATAAAATGGACCTCTTTTGTCTTTCTTTTTCATCTGATATACAGCAGTGGGTAGATAGAGTGATCTATTCTTTTGCCTTTTACTGAAATCGGATTCAGTGTTCATTTGAACCAAATACACCACGTGTGTGTATATATATATGTATGTATGTATCTATCAGATCTAAGAAAACCCTAACAAAAAATAAATAAATCTTAGAAAGCCTTAACAAAAAAATTTAGATATGAATTGTTCTCACAGATCAAATGTGTGTGAGAGAGAAAGAGAGAGAGTTCGCCCACCGTGGATGATTGGTCAAAGTCATGTATTCTCTCACTAAAACTCTATTCTAATTTGGATCTACATGTCACAGTCAGTGGTAGCGGAGATGACGGAGGAGGCGATCTATTCTGGATTTGGATTTGGATCCAAAGATGAAAGCCGCGAGTGAGATGTGTGAAGGCCATAGAGGATCGACGACGGAGGAGGCGATTTCTGGGCTTGGATGACCGCAGAACCATCAAGATTGAAAACCCTAAACCAGCTATAGAGAGAGAGAGAGAGAGAGAGAGTCTGGGAGGGTTTTAGAGAGAGAGAGAAAGACCGAGAGAGAGGGAGGGCCTGTGTCTGAGTGAGGGTGCGTGGGTTTAGTTTATATGTATATATATAGGGGTATAATAATAATTTCAATTCAGGAAAACAAGGACGAGAACGGGCCGGGGCTCGGAAATCGTATCACAGTCCCCGGCCTAAAAATTGTCGGAGATTTATTTTTAAATACCATTCTTTATCTATGGAGAGTATTTTTCAAAAAAAATCCGTTCTAATTGAAATCGAGGACCAAATCCCCATCGAATCGAATTCAAATTGCCATCTCTACTCACACTGTCCCAAAACACGTTACACTCATAAACCCCATGCATGTTTCCAAGTTGCCTAAAAAAAGCGTGCCGCACATGCCTCATGTAGCTCCTTCATCACACGCGCCTCCCATTGTCCCTGTGATGCATTGTCCCTGTGATGCCTTCTTTGCGCCAGCACTCTAGGCCGAACACCCTGCACCATCGCTGGACACTCTGAGGCTCCTTTGCCGCCGAGACCCACCCATTTCCGCAGCACCTTCAACACCCATCCATGATCGAAAATCACACTTCTCCCATGGATTTTCCTCACCCAAACAGCTCCGTCAGTTGACCCTCGCCAACATGCATGTTGAGAAATCCCCTCTTTGTTGACCCAGCACCGGGCTCCTCTTAGCTGAACAAAACGCCGACCATCATAGATTTGAACGTAATTCACCCCTCAAACTCCCACTCGCACAGGAGCGACATGTCGGCATGAATTTTTACGTGAGTCAAACGTATTCATTTCAAATTTTGCATATTCAATCCAAACACTACCTATTTAATTTTTTTTTTTTTTGTTTTCAAGTTGTGTTATATTCAAGTTTGAGTACAAAAAAAAAAAATGATTAATCCTAATCCTCTAATTACATGTGCGATTCTAGTCTGTTAATAGATTAAATGCCAAATTACCACCCATAGAGTATTGTCTACCACTTCTAAATGTCAAATGATTACATAGGATTGGTCCCTAAATGTAGGAAATTACGTGATGGCGTGACTTTGAGGTCATGTTTGATTTACAAGATTAATAGTGAAGTATTAATAATCTTATTGAATTAGTGTGGTATTCACGATCCAATTGGATTAATAATCTCACCCCTACCCCATTACTAATAATCCTACAAATTTGTTGGATTAATTATCCATTGGATTAATAATCCTAAACCAAAATGTTAAAACAAACATAGAATAATTGGGCCCACGGATTAATAATCTCAATCACATGCTCTAATCCACCCAATCAAACATGCCCTGAGGGTATTGGACAATGTCCTAATAAGATCACCAAATAATTTTTGAGAAGTGATAGGTCTTGAAAGTGTTAATGAACGAACTTGATTTCATGAGTTGATGCAATTTTTATGATTATAAAAATAAGGAAATTGGCGTTGATGTAAGTCTACATCAATGCTACATTCACACAATTTTATCCCCTGAATCCTTCCGATTTACGTTAAATGTATAATGAAATTTTGATTAATGCCTAATCAAATTTAATTGGAGAAGGAAGAATAATCGAAAAGTGTATAATGAAAAGTGGAGATGGCTATTTATTCATACTAATCACATTATGATACTAAATGAGTCCGACTAGTGTCAAATTCATATAACTTGAAATTAATATGAATAAAATATTTAATGAAATACTAGGTATACATTTTAATATTATTTATAAGGTATTTAAATCCTATATGCAATCCTATATTCAGTTGAAAAATATATATATGTAAAATAAGAAGAAAAAATTACTCATAAATCGCATTTGAGGAAATGTTAGTCTATTTAGTCCTACATATTTTTTTATAAACCAAATAGTCTTTTTTATTTGTAGTATGCATTATTGTTTTGATTTAGTAATATTTGAGTTTACTTGTTTACCTCTTATTGTGATTATGTTTTTGATGGTTTTTTGGGGTTGAGTATATATGGATAAGGTATGATTTAACATTTCCATTTTTTTCAAGGATTTCGTGGAGTGATTGTGGGAATTATTGATGTTACCTATTTGGTGTTACATTATTGATGTTAAATTATTTGCGTTTTCTTAGGGAGGCGTGTGGGTTGTAACGTTCACATTTACCTATATAACATCAATCCAGAGTCACATTGTCGTACCATTAAGCCTTCCACTAACATTAGCACCAAATACTAACCACAAAACATAACATCGACACAGTCCAACAATCCCCGACAATTAACAGCCACTACCTACTACCACTAAACCCCATCAACACTTTTAGGCATATATCCTCCCACTAGCCCCCAATATTACAAAATCCACACCCAATCATACAAACATTAGCTACAACACCATACATATGTTACATTGCATACATGCACAGCATCACATTTGCAATCACTGATAACTCCCAAACCCGTGAAAATATTACAACATTAACCAGCAAAACCATGTGTCTGTCACATTACAAATATGCACAACATCACATTTGCAATCAATGGTAAACCCCAAACCTGTGACATCAACAAGATCACCTAAAACCCCACATGACGCACCAATTAAACAAAAACTCATTTCGAGCATTGACCTTGATGTCGTATTATTCCACAAACAACCAAACTAATGTCGAAGACACTCATACTTGTTGTCATCGTACTAACACACGATCAACGATGCTGTCAACGGATTAATTTTAAATCACTGACGTTACGTCCTTAGTGTTAATCGCACTCCAAGATATCCCAGTGTCCACGTCGCTTCGCCTCTGTAAATTTGGTAGAAGGGGTTTCCATGATTTTCTAGGATTTTTTGGGGGTTTTGTAATGTTATTTGGGGAATAACGAATTCTGGGTGTAACGTTCCCAATCCAGCGTTCAACTCAGACAAACTGAGGATCAACACTGCAACATCGTCAAGGAAACGTTGACGTTCCCATTTTTGAGCTTCCGTTTTGTTTGCAATTGAGGGAAAAGGAAAAAAATGCTATAGTATACCTTTGGATTTTTTGGTAACTACAACATCACCTAAACACCCAATATACCCCTCCAAACAGCCAACCCATGCGTTACATTCGTGGCCTCAAATGTAATTAACATTGACATGGGACCAATCAGTTACAAAATAAATTGCAAGACTAAATGGTTCAAACCCTACATATATGTGTGTAGGTGCAATTATATGTTTGATATATACCTACAACTATTTCTGGTCACGTCCCCAACTTACATTAAATTAAAGCATATCACATTTATGAACATATTTAACTACAGGAGCTAGCAAGCGACTCTTTGAATTTTATTTTTTATTTTTTTAAAAAAAAGAACATATATAAAGACTCAAAAACAAAAACAAAAGCAAAATAAGAAAGAAATGGAGATACTATAAAGAGGCCGAATAAAATTAAATGGTAAATGATTTAGTCTATAACGACACCTAAAAGATGAACTTAGACCTTATCTAGCTAAATGAATAGGATAAATGTCTTTGTTCTTTTCACTTTTGTTCAAAAGAGCATTCCTATTCAAGTTCAAAAGTTAGACCTAATTTTCAAATCTAATTATGTGGCAATTCATTAGAATAATTAAGACAATTCTTTCTCTCATATCTTCTCTAATTATTAACCAATTATCTCTCTTACACATCAGTAAATCTAGAAAACAAATTTAGAAAATAAGCTTATGTATCATTTTCCTTTTCGAAAACTAGATTGTAGTCCCTAAACCACCAAGTAACTTCTTTCTTTCTTTCTTTCTTCTTCTCTCTGGACGTTGATCAAGACCATTGCCAAAATTTTGACCATTCATTGTTCTTGTGGCAAATGAACATTTGTTGTTTTTTTAAATTTCTAAAGCACACTACTTTTTAGTGACCATATTTTGAAATAAATTTGGATGACCACATTTTTATTGTGGTAGATGGAGATAGCTGAAAGGAGGATGTTATTTATTTATTTATTTTAAACTAAATTATATTTACTTCTTTTGAGATTTGAGAAAATTATAAATAGTTTTTCATTTTATCGTGTTTGTTTTTTTAAAAAAAATGAATGGTCTATTTTCAAATTCAATCTTATTGTCTAATTTTTAGGAAACAAATATGATAGAATAAAAAGATTACAAGTATTTGATTGATCCATTCATAATACCATGGAGTATCATGTGACCGTACTCTGAGAATACCCAATAATCACCCTACATTGAGAATCCTAAAAAATAAACGGTTTGAAACGGAACCCATGGTGAGCTCCATGATTCCCTCAAATTTTCTCAAGTTTATATTTAAACTTTTTTTTTTTTATCGACCAAAAAAAAAATTATTGGTGTAAAATAAAGTACGGAGTACAAATAAATTCTATCAATAAAAATGTGTACAAGAAAATAGCATCAAAGCATTAGAAACATATATAAGAAGTTGACACATGTACCAAGCTTATCATGAACTATACTAAAACCAAACGCTTGACAGAACAATAAAATATGACAACCTAGCCACAAACAATCAACATGAAAGTCACCTAAAAGAAACAAAACCAATAACGAGCAATGAACTGAAAGCCACGCCAAAAGGAATTACAAAGCAAGAAGCCACTAATCAGAAATCCCATATCAAATGGAATTTCAAACCAACTGCAATTCCAGAACATCCTGCAACGAACATACTAAACTCATACCAATGCAACCTCCAAGTAAAATTTGACCCTCAAGTGTTCCGGCCATAGAGTGGGTGAAGCCTGATGGAGATGTCAAGCCTAGGAGAAGGCTGGTGGAAGGGTCAAGCGCGGAACAGCAAGGAGTTCTTTAGGCATGAGTCTCGGTTTTTGGATTAGTGGGTGTTAAAGCTGTGTTTAATATAAAATAATCAAGAGTGCTGCTTTTGGGTTTTATTTGTTGTAGTGTGGTTGGACTTTGGGGGTTCTTGCTTTTTGTTTTTCTAGTTAAGTGCTTCTTAACTATTTGTTTGTGTTTTGGGGTTGTTTGGTAAAAAAATAGTGAGGCCAAGGGGTTGGTTGTATGAGTGCGAGTAGCAATAATAAAAGTATTTTATACTATCTGAACCTCTCTCGATGCATTACATCTTCTTGTATCTTTAATTTCATGTTTTTAATGAAATTTTTACTTTGCTAATCAAAAAAAAAAAAAGAAAAGGAAAGTAAAGAGCGCCATGGCATGACTCTAAAATTCCTTTATCAAGAAATCGAAGCAGCATGATTGTTTATGATACTTATCATACGAATTCTTGCCTTGATAATCTGGTCCTGCCGGATCAGTGGACCCTGATAAGTACTGTTCACTCAATCCTACTGTTCACTCAAACACTAGGTCCAATAGGGTGTTTGGGGGCCTCCCCATGGGGGAGGCGGTCTAAGGGGATTTACCCTCAACCGAAATTTTTTTGGGTATTTTAGTAATTCTATGTTGTTTCCATGTAACTCTAGCATACTCTGCTCCTTTGACCTTCAACTCCTTATCATCATACCATAGCCCATCAACTTTATTGACTGCCAACTTTGCCACGACCGGACAATCATACCTCACGAACCCGAATCTTGACCCTGTAGCTTTTCTCATTTTCATTGGTATGAATACATCCTTTACTACGCCAAATTTTGAAAACAGTCCAAATAAGCTTCTAGGATCCATCACCTCTGGAATATTGTCCACAAAGATCGTAAACAAGCCCCCTTTACTAACTTTATCTGAATATCTAACCAGACCCTTCCTCCGGACCCACAAAGGGGGCTTGTTTATGATCTTTGTCGACAACATTCCAGAGGTGATGGATCCTAGAAGCTTATTTGGACTGTTTTTAAAATTTGGCGTAGTAAAGGATGTATTCATACCAATGAAGAGGAGAAAAGCTACAGGGTCAAGATTCCGGTTCGTGAGGTATGATTGTTCGGTCGCGGCAAAGATAGCAATCAATAAAGCTGATAGGCTATGGTGTGATGATAAGGAGTTAAAGGTCAAAGGAGTAGAGTATGCTAAAGGAGCCAGTAGCAATATAAAAGGGAACATCAGTAGCAATCAGCCATGAGGAAATTACCAGGGATATCAAAAGATGTGCTCAAATGTTATTCAGAGCATCCAGAAGAAATGGACTGTAATAAGGCCAGTTCATGGAGGAAGGATGACATATACAGAGGTTGTTGGGAAAGGAAGTACTCATAAAAAGGAGAATGTAACGATTCAGGTAAGAGAGGTGGGTAATGGGTGGCTCTATGAAAGTTTGATGGTTAAACTCCATGTTTTTTTCTCATTTTTAGCCTTTAAGGAGGAATGTGTGAAGAGAGGCTTGAAAGAGGTAAAAGTTAGAGAAGGGGAAGAGAGGCTTGCACTATTAACTTTCAAATCTATTCAAGAAATGAAAAATAGTACTGAGAGGTTAAGTGAATGGATTTTTGACTGGTGTAGCGCAATAGTGGAGTGGAAAATGGGTGAGAGCATTGAACAGGAAAGGTGTGTATGGGTAAGTTGTTACGAAGCACCTTTAAATTTGTGGAGTGTGGATACGTTTCGAAGTATAGGCTCTATTTGGGGTGAAGTGGTGAAACTCGATGATGATATAACAAACAATGTCTCCTTTCGATGCGGTAAGGTTAGAATTATCACAAAGACGATAGAGTTCATCAACATGGTATTGAAGTTGAACTATAAGGCCACGTTTGTTTGGCAGATTAGGTTGGATGGGATTATTAGTGAGAGGATTATTAGTGAAGAGATTGTTAATGTGTGGATTGTTAGTGAGGGGATTAAGTAAAAGTGTGTTTGTTTTGATGATAGTGTGGGAGATGATTAGTGATGGGATTGTTAAATTATTTTTATATAAAATAAATAAATAAATTATTTCTATATTAAAAAAAATTAAAACAAATATTAAAACAACTAGGAGGACTTGGTAAAAAAAAATAAAATTAAAATAATAAATTTTTTATATAAAATAGACTCAATCCCCTCACTATTTTCCTAATCCCACCTAAAATTCACCCAAGCTAATCCCCCTATGGAAGGGGATTACTAAGCCCCCTTCACTACTAATCCTATCACATTGTGTTGCATCCAAACAAGGGTTTGGTGGGTCCCACGGATTGCTAATCCAATCCACCCTCCCAAACCCCCAATCAAACATGGCCTAAAGGTGTAATCTATCCAGTGAGGGTATGCGAAAATCTGGATTATGCTGTGCTATTGGATTGGAATCCTTGCGAATGTATGAAAAGGTCAACAAATAAAGAAGTATATGAGGGCATTGAGAGGGATGATCGGTGCTCCGAGGTTGGTGGCGACCGAAAAAGGAGTGAGGTGGTGGTGAAAGGGAAGGAGGGCGTGGGAAATGAGGTGGATAGCAGGAATGAGGTGGCCGAACAGAGGGTAGCCATGTCACAAAGTAAGAGTATTAATGACTCTAGTAATGCAAGCTGGGTATCTGAAACCACGGTGACAGATACTGATGGGGGTTTTGGGAAACCAAACAGTGGAGAGAGTGATAGGGTGGAGGATAGCATGCGCATGATGGAATCAAGGAGTATTGAAGTGGGTGGAGAGGTAGCCGTTGATGACCAGATTATGACCCTGTTTGGTAGAGCTGTGAGAAAGTGTTTATAGCTTATGCCTAAACAGTTTTATAGCTTATAACTTTCAGTTTAAGCTGATTTTCAGCTTATTCTTAAAGCATCTCCTGCCCCACTCAAAGAATAAGCTGATTTCTAACTTCCAAAAAGCTATAAACTATAAGCTAAACCAAACACATCAAAATAGCTTAAATTAAGCTGAAAGCTGAAATAAGCTGTAATTAAACTCTGCCAAACAGACACTATGACTCAAGGGTTTGTTAGAAGTCTTAATGGGTCTGAGGAGAGAAGGCCTAATTTTAATCTAGAGGTAGTTCTACATGGGGCCCAACTAGAGGATGTGGGAGTTGGGTCTGGGAAAGAATTAAGTAATTTAGCCTTGGCCCAAGTTCAGAAGAGAATGTCTCAGCCCAAGATTAGGCTAGTTAATATATCACAAACATCACTACAAGAGGAAGCCTAGGTTCCAGTTGATGGTGGGCGATTAGTGAATATTAGTAACTCGCATCAAAATTTAGAGGGAATGAGTGGTGAAGCCAGAGGAAGGAGAAAGAGAAGGCTACAGACAAGGCAAGTACTTTCTGGAGGATTTCGAAGGGGTGCCATTTTCAGAGCTACGATTGCAGCTGTGTCTCTTTCTTTGTCACAAAGCAGTCAAGCTAGTAGGAGAAGGAAGATGGTACTTGAAGAAGCACAAGCAACTTTACAGCTCGGAAAAAGATTGGGGTGCGAAGGTCGGGAGCAAAAGGTGATAAATAAATTAGTTGAATTGGAGAATCAAGATGCAGAGAGATTTGCTAGGAGTGAAATAGGGGGCAAAGAGGATCAGACCTAGCTGGTCGATGAATCACGGGTGGTATTGGTGTTTAAACTAGTTATTATGAAGATCATGTCCTAGAATGTTAGAGGTTTGGGAAAGTCGGAGAAAAGGAGTAGAGTTAGGAATGTTATCAAGGAAAGGAAAGTTGATGTTATGTTTATTCAAGAAACTAAAAGGAGTCAAATAGATGAGAGCTTTGTTAGATCCATTTGGCCATGGAAGATGATGGAGTTTGCTGCTGTAGATTCTGATGGAAGTGCTGGAGGCCTGTTAAGCATTTGGAACCCAGATACCTTTACAATGTCAGAGAGTTGTGGAAACAGGAATGTGTTGGCTATCTCAGGTATTTGTCTTGGCTCTTTTGATTGTGTACTTTTGAATATCTATGCTCCGAATGATGTTGTGAAAAGAGCTAGGTCATGGGAAATTATTGTCAATCTTAAAGTGTCATTTCAACAACCTTGGTGCATAGGTGGGAATTTTAATGAAATTAGATTCAGAACAGAAAGGAGGGGTTGCATCAGACGAGATAGAAGGATGCAAGATTTTAATAATTTGGTTGATCAATTAGGAATGTTAGACATACCAATGCTGGGCAGAAGCTATACTTGGTGTAATTCAATGGAAGGAGAAAGGTGGAGCAGAATTGACAGGTTTCTGTTGGACCCTATTTGGTTGGAAAAATTCAGATTTAAGTTATGGGGTTTGCCTAGGATTGTGTCTGATCATTGTCCATTACTGCTAATGAAAAATGAGAGAAACTAGGGCCCTAGGCCTTTTAGATTTATTAATACCTGGTCTGTGCACCCCAATTTCAGATCAATAGTACAAAAATCTTGGTTTGAATCACTGGTTCAGGGATGGGCTGGGTACAGAATCAAGATGAAGTTGTGTGGTCTTAAAACTGAGCTGAAGAGATGGAATCTTGAAGAGTTTGGAATTGTTGAGTCTCAATTAAAAAAAGCAGAAGAGGAGCTGCATGCTTTTGATCTGATGGCAGAGTCTAGAGTGTTGGAAACTCAAGAATCAGCAACCAGAAGAGAGGTGAGGAATTTGGTAAGGGAGTTAAGGAAAAATATGGACTTGATATGGTTTCAGAAATCTAGATTAAACTGGGCTCATAATGGAGATAGAAACACTAGGTTCTTTCATATCATGGCCAGCAAAAGGCAGCGAAGGAATTTAGTTGACTCAGTTGTAGTAGATGGTGTTAGGTTTGAAGAACCTATGCTAGTGAGAGAAGCTGTTTTCAGGTATTTTTCAAAGGTTTTTGCTGAAGTATGGAAGTCTAGACCAAAACTAACTGGAAATTTTGTTTCAATCAGTAGAACAAAGGTAGTGGAAGTGCTGGAACCTGAGTTTACAATGGATGAGGTTTGGGAAGCAATAAAAGAGTGTGATGGTAAGAAAGCACCTAGACCGGATGGATTCAATATGATTTGTATTCAGAAGTGTTGGAAGATAATGAAAGGTGATGTGTTTCAATTTATACAAGAGTCCTACAAAAATAGTAAGTTGGTTAAAGGAATAAATAGTTCATTTATTACTCTTATACCGAAGAAGGCTAACCCCGTAGGATTGGCGGACTATCGGCCAATTTGCTTGATAGGTGTGTTGTACAAAATTTTGGCGAAGATTTTATCAAGAAGGTTGAAAAAGGTGCTACCTGATGTTATCAGTGAAGTGCAAACAGCTTTCCTCACTGGTAGGAATATTTTCGATGGTATAATGATTGTTAATGAGGTAGTGGACTGGTGAATGAAGTCTAAAACGAAGGGAGTCATACTCAAACTTGATTTCGAAAAGGCTTATGACTCAATCAATTGGGAATATTTGTTCGATATGATGGTCAATCTTGGATTAGGTGAGAAATGGCTGGGTTGGATGAAAACATGTGTTACATCAACAAGGGTTTCTATTTTAGTTAATGGATCTCCAACAAAGGAGTTTAGTCCACAAAAGGGGTTAAGGCAAGGAGATCCGTTGTCTCCTTTTCTATTCAATATTGCAGCAGAGGGGCTTAACCTGCTATTAGAAAGAGCAAAAGAGTTGGGAATTTTTAAGGGAGCCTGTGTTGGGCCAGCAGGTCTGAGAGTATCACATCTTCAATTTGCCGATGATACGATACTTTTCTGCAATGCAGAGTGGGCTGAGATTGTGAATGTGAAAAGGATACTTAGATGCTTTGAGTTAATATCAGGTTTGAAGATAAATTTTCACAAAAGTGTGGTGTGTGGAGTAGGGATTAGTGATGAAGTGGCACAAGTCTATGCGTCCAAGCTATGTTGCCTATGCAGGAAATTACCTATTAAGTATTTGGGGCTACCACTTGGTGCAAATCCAAGAAGGAAGAAGACCTGGCAGCCAGTAATGGACAAGGTTAGGTCTAAATTAGCATTATGGAAGAGGAAACTGCTGTCATTCGCTGGTAGGATAACCTTGATAAAATCTGTTCTTGATAGCTTACCTGGCTATTATATTTCTATCTTTAAATTACCTAAAGGGGTTGCAAGAGAAATTGAGAAGATAAAGGCAGCATTCCTATGGGGTAATTCAGAGCTAAAGAGGAAGATCCACTTGGTAAGTTGGAAGGAAATCACAAGGAGTAGAGATCAAGGTGGGTTAGGCATAAGAAGGGTTAGTGATATGAATGATTTCATTTTAGCGAAGTGGTGGTGGAGATATGGGATGGAAGATCAATCTTTATGGAAGAAAGTTATTATTAGCAAGTATGGAGTAGATGGAAGAAGATGGTTACCAATGAAGGTTTTGGTTGGTAATGAGTCTTATGTTTGGAGTGACATTTTAAATGTGGCAAGAACTAATATTGATTTGTTTCAGTTTTTTATTTCAAATTTCAAGATTGAAGTTGGAAATGGGAATAGGATTGAGTTTTGGAATGATAAATGGTTCATGAACCTACTGTTAAAAGAGGAGTTTCCTAGGTTGTTTAGATTATCTATGGAAAAGGAAGGCACCTTGAGCAACTTTATGCAGAGGAGGGACAGAACAGGGGATTGGAAACTCTTGTTTAGAAGATCACTGCTGGCTTGGGAGGAAGAGGAGGTAAGTAGGTTGCAAGAGCTAACTAGAGGTATACCTAGCCTTAATGTGGAAAAGATTGATTCTGCAAGCTGGTCTGCATCATCTTTGGGGCTGTTCACAGTGGCATCAGTCAGAGCTTGGCATGAAGTTGCCCAAGGCCCTAGATTGAAAATTCCTAGGATGCTGTGGAATAATGTGGCACCACCAAAAGCCCAGTTTTTGTGTTGGTTGGCATGGAAAGGAAGGGTGAAAACTACAGATCTTTTGCAGAGATTTGGGGTGTTAAGTGACTCAATGGAGAACTTGTGCCCCTTTTGCAAGTCTTAAGCAGAATCAGTGGAGCATATATTTTTGCTATGTCCTGAGGTGTGAAAGGTTTGGTCGAACTTACTGCAATGGTGGGGATTTAGTTGGGTTACTTCTACTTCAGTTGAAGGTGTGTTGCAATGGTGGTTGGGAACAAGATTCAAGAAGACAATGTTGAAGGTTTGGAGACTTGTTCCAGTTGCAATGCTGTGGTCAGTTTGGAGATTAAGAAATGATTGTATATTTAATGGCTGTCAATACAGAATGGATGACCTTTGTGAAAGAGTAAAGGTTAGAGTTGGGATGTGGGTGAAATCTAATCTGAATGGTGTTCCCTACTCAGTGCATGATATTGTGGAAAATTTGAATCAGGTTAGATTATGTTTATAAGGTGGACGACTGGTTGAGACTTTATGTTTATTTGGTGGATGGCTGGAAGCTTAGTGGCAGATTTGCTGGTACGTGTATTAGGTGGAGTTATGTATTAGAAATGGAGGTGGATTGATCTGGAGCAAGTCTGGTGCCATATTTATTCTGCTGAAATTACTCTGCTGCTAGTGGCTATTCTGATGATAGTACTCAGTGGCTGGAAGCTTACTGGTTGAGACTAGCATCTTAGTGGCAGATTTTCTGGTACGTGTATTACGTGGAGTTATGTATTATGGAGGTGGATTGATCTGGAGCAAATCTGGTGGCATATTTATTCTGCTGAAATTACTCTGCTGCTAGTGCTCTGCTGCTGTTATTTATTCTGATGATATTACTCAGCTGCTGATATTACTCTGCTGATATTACTCTGCTGTTATTCATGGTAGCAGTGGTCTGGCCAGGTTTCATATTGTTTGTTGAGTGGCTTATTGTTTTGGTCTATGATGTTTGTGTTTGCTGCTGTTATGTGTGAGTGCACTCATGTTGCTACTGGTTGAAGTATTTGGTGGTTGCTTTGTGTGCTGGTTATGATCTGGGTGTTGGTTTTGTTTGGAGCTCTTGGCTGTTGAGACATGCACCGTTATGTTTGTTTGGTTGTGTAAGCCTTTGGTTGTTAGTCTCATTTTCTTTGGGTGTCTTTGATTGGTTCCTCACCAATCCTGGGTCGAGAGCTAGCATATGATTGCGCTTTTTTTGCGGTGCCAACCTAGTTGGGATCGTTAAGTTAGTTATGATGCTTTCTGCTCTCTCCTGCTTTGTTGATGTATTTTTTTTGCATGTATTATGCTTTTTTCATCAATAAAGTTCTTTTTTTGCTAATCAAAATAAATAGATGAAGAAACGCCTCTTTTAGGTTAAGAGAGTTGTATTTTTTCTGATCATAGTGAAAACCGCAGCAGCCGTGAACGTAGTCCTACTCTAGGGTGAACCGCATAAATCCTTGTGTTCTTGTGTGAGTGATTTGTTTGATTTGTTTTTTTCTTTTTTATTTCTTATTTTGTGTCTCACCGATCTTGGTTAAGAATGGGTGAATTCCTAACAGATCCAACTCTGCAAAATTCTTCCTTTCCTTCAAAATGTATTCCAGATACTTTAAAACCATCACTTCAACTCATTTTGGATAGGCTTGATAATCTCATCAGAGATACTTTAGCAGAGTTGGACATTAAAGTCTTGGATCGTTCTTCTTTAATATGATTTAGGTTCTGTATTTGAACCTTACTATGCATTCGATAATTAAAATGCTTTCACTGGTATGCTCATTATGAAAAATAAATAAATAAATAAATTCCACCACATAAGGGTCGGTTGAGAATATAATACAAATAATAAAATTACCCCTCTTTTTAACAACATAAACATTTAGAGGAATTGGCATAAAAAAATTCGACAAGAATTAGAGGATAGTGTGATGAAAACTTACAGGATATGCAGTAATTCAATATGTTGACTTCAGGAAGACCTCTCCTTAGTAGCCTTCTTCTTCAACAGAGACTTTCTAAAAGAAACAAATCTGTTTAGTATTATTTAAGAGCTCACTTATTTGTAATAAGGACTAATTTCATTGTGCTATACCATCTGTGCTTATGCATGTTTCAATTTATATAGAATAAATAATTCTTAAACCTTGTGTCAAGAAAAGTATGTTTTCTTTCTCTACACCAGCAACAGTACAAATATGTGATTCTTTGCTTATTTGTGGAAGCAATTTATGGGATGCTTAATCCGGTGGTGACTTCAAGAATTTTTATAAATGAGATCACTCTACAAATTTAAATTTTACAAATTCTACAAGAACTGAATAGCGTTCACTTTGTTTAGTTTTGAATTTTCAAAATAGTTTAACTTTTTGTATTTCGTGCTTTATTACCTCTAAAAAAAATTAAAATTTTATTCAATTTTTTTTTTTTATATATCTAACTTAGATATATCTAAAAAAATAATTTTTTTTATAAAAACTAATACATTAAATAAAAAATTTAGTGAATTTTTATATTTTTTTAGGACAATTGATCCATAAGTCCAATTATAAATTTCTTGGGTTTAAGAGTCCACGCTCTAAATTATTATATCCATAAGGATATACTTCTACAAAAAGACCAAAATACTCATACGTTTGCATCCATGTGGGTCTGTGTAACACCCCCACCAAATATCATTTACATAAAATAATTAAAATGTGCATTCAAAAAGTAATACACAACCACACTGTCAAATTAGAATTACTACAATTCAAAATCTCTGCTAAATTGTAGTAATGTTACAGTTTCTTATAGGACAAAATTTCAAAGCAATGTAAGGGTTGGCACTCCTAAATTAATTATTGAAAAAAAAAATTTAAAATAATTTTCTAGTGGGTAATGCTAAAGACCCACATTTTAAATTCATAAATTCACTCACAATGATATAATAAGAAAAGTAAACCTTATATTATTGGGTGTGTAACTAATCAAAAGTTAAAACTAATCATACTATCTTAGTGTGGGTCTTATAGTGGGAACTTTTTGTGAATTTCAAATATTTTCTTTTTTTTAATTGATTTTTATTAATGTAAAAATAAATAAATAAATAATCTGTCAAGTTAGTTAATATATAGAAGATCTATTTTTTAGTTTAATTTTTTCTTTTTTTATTTTCAAGGCAAACAATCCAACTTCTCAATAAAGTCAAAAAAATTATATTTATCAAATATTGCTCGTTTAGGACTAGAGTGGATCATGCATTGGCTCGCACAAGGGATTAACAAAGTGGTGTGAGTGGCTATACAGTCTAATTCTTGGTTTCTACTATTGTTTTTTTTTTTTGTCATTTGTGAGTTATTTTTATGAGATATTAGTTTTGAGTTTTATTTTTTATGTGTTGTGTTTGGTTGTCCTTTTTCTTTTTTGAACAAAGTTTGGTTGTCCTCTTTGTTCTTTTTCGTTTTTTTTATTCTTGGAACAAAGTGTTTGTTTGTCCTCTTTCTCTGTTTTTGTATGCTTTTACCCTAGGGCATACCCTAGTGTTTTCCGTGTGTGCTATTAATTATATATTATTTATTATTCTAAGTTGCTTCTATTCTTATATTTGTGCGCTTGCTTGTTATCATTTTCTTTGGGGAAGTATGTCAGTAGTGTCGGTGTTTTGTTTATTCTCTCATTTTGATTTTTATAATTTTAATTGATTTGTTTTTAAATTTGAATTTCAGAGTTGCTACAGGATTCGAAATTCTCAAGCTCGAATTTGTCCCGAACCCAAAATGACGTTATTTTGAAATATATATTTTTTTTTTCTTTCTTATTGTTTTGAAGATGATGAAGAACAAGCAAAAGCAGACGACGAAGAAGAAGAAGAAGACAAAAAAAAAGAAAAAGAACATCTTCATCAACAAAAAAAAAAAAAAAAAAAGTTGGTGTGGGCAAAAATGGGACGAAAAAGAATCAACATGTGTGTCACAGATTTTTGAACATCTTTAGATCCACTAGAAAAAAAAGTTGAGGGAACATCTTCTTTTTCATTTTTTTTTTCTTCTTCTTCTTCTCCCTATTTTTTATTCTTCTTCTTCTTCTTTCTCAATTTCACAGATTTTTGAACATCTTCAGATCCACTAGAAAAAAAAAAAAAAAAAAGGATTAAAAAAAAGATAAAAAATCAACAACATCTTCATCAACACATCATCATCATCAACAACAACATCTTCATCAACATCATCATCATCAACACATCATCATCAGCCAAAAAAAAAAAAAAAAAAATTAGATCCGAATCAGATCCGACTCTGATCACCGCCATCACCATCGATCATGCTCCTTTGCCATCACCGCCATCACCGTCTTCTTCTCTTCCTTCTCCTTCTCCCCATCTTTTCTCCTTCTTCTCTCTTCCTCTTCTCTTCTCTCCTTTCTCTCTCTCGACTCTCTGTCTCTGTTCAAAAACAGGTAAAGGAAGAAAAAGAAGAAAAAAAAAGCAAAAAAAAAAAAAAAAGAAACCCAAAACAATGTTGTTTTGGGTTTCGAGCCAAATTCGAGGTAACGATTTCGGGCCTCAAACAATTTTCTTTGAATTTATAATCTTGTTTCAATTTAATTTAATTGATTATAATTTTTAATATTTTTGAATGAAAATATACACGTAAGTTGCATATGTCATACTTTTAGGGGGAAGATTATAAGTTTGCTAAACTCGGTTTGTATCAATTTGGTCTAATTGATAATGTCGTTTCTATTTTTGATGAAAAATAATCACTAAATTAGTTGAGTGAGTAAATTTAAAATGTAAGAATCAAAATAACATAAGGGACAAAATATAAGAAGTACCAATATAATTTAGTGTTCTTCATTTTTGCCCTGTGTAGTGTCATTTACTTTTTCTTATACATCAGACTTTAATTTGTTGATTCTCCTTGTTTCATCATCCATTCTTGTTTGTTTATTTGCTAATGAAAAATTGACTGTGTTTGACATTATATTTTGGAAAATAATTCATCAAATTTGATATTGATTATTGAAACGAGTTATATATGTTATTATTATTGATAAATTAATTTGTCTTCTATTAATTTTACATGTTTCAAGTAAACGTTGGAATGTGTATTTTTAGCGGTGAAATTCGCTAAAACCAACCACGTAATAGAATGAAAAATGATTTTTTAGCTAGTTGCTTGATCATATGTATTAAAAAATAAATAAAAACATCACACTTGACATTGTAATATTGAGTTTATCATAAATGTTATTTTATATCATGTGGAAGTATCAAGCACAAATTCAAATGTTTTACTTAAGAAGATAGAGGGAATTCGCTATTTTTGAAAAATTAATTCAGATATGATAGTATTTTTTTTTTTTCTTTCTTTTTTTTTATTAACAAAGAAAAAGAAAACTTTATTGATGAGATGAGCAAATACAAGCAACAATATACATCAATAAATGAAGGAAGTACAAAAACACATCATAGCTATCACTCCACAATCCCAACTAGGTTGACCCCAATGAGGAAGCACAATCATTTGCTAGCACTAAATCCACAAATTGGCGAGAAACCAATCCAAAACAGAGAAACAAAACGAAAAAAACAGAAATACAAACCAACCAACCACACAGCAAGGGCAACCTTCCAAATATGCTAACTCCACCCCCAGCAAACTCCTCCAGCAGCTTATAACCAATACACCAGCAAAACACCCCAAGGTAGCAGCAAACATCACCAAGAATTACAACATCAACAGAAGCATCAACTATAAGATACTGAGCTATACATCAGAACAGAAACCATACTGATCTGTTACAGCAGCATCTCAACATTACAGCAGCAACATCACAGAGCAACAGCATCAACATCACATCAGCGTCTCAGTAACATGAGCAGTAGTAACCCAAATTCTACTACTGCTCCCAAAAAAATCCTTGAAGCCTAAACAACTGCCCCAGCATTAGGGACAATATAACTAGAAGAATAGCAAATTAGCAAACAGATTCAACATAGATCAGCACCAGTTCAGAAAACCAATTCAACTCAGCAACCCAAACCAAATCAGAGTTGTCGCAGCAGTTCACCTAATTCACCAGAATAGTCAGAAAACCAAATCAAACAAAACCAGCAACAAAAGACAACTCAACCAAATCAGAAGCAAAACAACCAACAACACAGAAGCCAGAACAAACAGATTGCATCAAGCAAAAAAATCCCAGCATCAGAGACAGAGCACTTAGAACAGAACAAATCAGCAACAGATTCATAGCAAAACAGCATCATGGCAACAAAAGTATCCTCCAAACAAGCTTGAACAATCACCAACCATCTCCAAACCTTAGAGATTTTGACTCACCCATTTTATATTTGAGACAATCTCATGAATGGAGTAGAAACACCCCATATCATAAGATTTCAACCACATTGCCACTCTAACTTTTATTAACTCACACAATTCATCAGCAGTAGGATGAGAATTGTTAAAGATACAGTCATTTTTGTATTTCCACACAGACCAAACAACAGAAATGAAGACAACTCTCCAAACTTGTTTTTCCTTCTTCCTAAACTTCCACCACAACCACCATTGCATCAAATCTTCGAAAGTTCCTGGTATCACCTATTTCACTCCCCATCAGTCCATGATATTTGACCAAACTTTCCACATAAAAGAACAATGCAAAAGAAGGTGAGTGTAGGATTCCACATCAGCTTTGCACAGCACACAAGTCAACAAATCAGGACCTATCAAAACTCCGATTCTACTAAGGAATGAAGAGGTTTTCAGCTTACCCCTCCATGCAAGCCAAGTAATGAATTTTGCCTTTGGAGGGGCAAAGTTATTCCAAATCAAATTAGGTCAGCGATGAACAGATCTAGAGCTTTGTTTGCACTAGTTATACACACAACCAACCTGAAATACCCCTGACTGCTGTGCATTCCACCTGATTAAATCCTTTTTATTCAAATATAAACAAGGCCCTTTTCCCAACATACTTTGCAGCCTGATCACCTCATTTTCTTCCCATCCTAACACGGGCCTTCTAAAATGAAAACACTATGTGTTGGTGCTGTCTCTACAAGAAAACTGCAAGTTCAAGGTGATCTCTTTATCTAAAGTCAGCTGATACAACCTAGGGAACAGGGATTTAAAACTTGATGATCCCAACCAAACATCAACCTAGAACTTCACACTATTCCCATCACCAATCCTAAGTTCCACATTTTCCATAAAGAAATTATACAGCCTGGGATTTACCTGTACCACAACAAGAATATCCGTCCAGATAATAGAAACAGAACCAGAATCATTCAATAAAGAAAACCAGTGACCTCCCGATACACCATATTTAGCACATATCACAGATTTCCATAAAGCCTCATCCTCCACGACATATCTTCACCACCACTTAAGTAATAAGCACTGATTAGTCACTCTGAGATCTCTGATTCCAAGCCCACCTTGGTTTTTATTCAGTTGTACCTCTTTCTATTTTACTGAATGAACTTTTCATTTAGATTCATCACCTCTCCAAAAACACCTGGCTTGAATCTTATCAATCTCTATAGCAATACACTCAGGTATCTTAAACAAAGACATATAATAAATAAGTAAGAACGACAAAACAGATTTAATAAGAGTGACTCTACCGGCGTGAGAGAGCAACCGATGTTTCCAACCAGACAATTTCTTTCTAAATCTGTCCACCACTGGCTGCCATGCTTGTTTCCTACCTGGGTTGGCTCCAAGTGGCAACACAAGATATTTTAATGGAAGCTTATGACTCATACAATGCAGATGGGCTGCAAATTCTTCCACCAACCCATCTTCAACTCCCACACCACAAATCATACTTTTATGGAAATTTATCTTCAAACCCGAGACCACTTCAAAACATCTCAAAATGCATTTGACAGCCACAATCTCAGTCCATTCAACCTCACAGAAAATAATAGTGTTGTCAGCGAACTGCAAATGAGAAATATTGACCTCTTTATCCCCCACCACTACTCCTTTTATGATCCTCAACTCCTTAGCTCTTAACAGCAATATATTCAACCCTTCAGCAACAATATTAAACAAAAAAGGGGACAGAGGATCACCCTGTCTTAGCCCTTTTTGAGGGCAAAATTCAGCGGATGGTGAGCCATTAACAAAATAGAAATTCTAGCAGATTCCAAACATTCTTTCATCCAACAAATCCCTCTTAGTCCGAACCCAAAACTGGATAACATCTGCAACAAACAATTCCAGTTAACAGTGTCGTATGCTTTTTGAAAATCTAATTTGAGAATAAGGCCCTTCTTCTTTATTTTTTCCACCAATCTACCACCTCATTTGCGATAAACACTCCATCCAAAATATTTCATCCCCCCACAAAAGCAAATTGAGCCTTATCAGTCACAGTAGGCAAAACTTGCTTAATTCTATTAGCCAAAACTTTGGACAGCACTTTATATGGGGAATTTATCAAACTAATAGGTCTGTAGTTAAGAAGAGAGTTGGGGTTATCCTTCTTCAGGATAAGAGTAACAAAAGAGCAATTTACCCCATAACCCAACTTACTATTACTGTAAAACTCCTTCACAAACTTCATGATGTCATCTTTCAAAATCTTCCAACCTTTTTGAAAAAAAACCCATATTAAACCCATCAGGATCCGGGGCTTTATTACGATCACACTTTTTTATAACAGCCCATACTTCTTCCTCAGTGAAGTCTCTTTCCAAGATGTCAACTACTTAATGAGCTTCAATCTTCCTGAACTCTCCACTAATTCTTGGCCTATACCTCCATTGTTCAGTAAATAAATTCTGAAAGTGGGACCAAGCTGCTTGCTTGACCTCACTAGGTTTGTCAACCTCTACTCGATTAACCTCAATAGAAGCAATCAGATTTCTGTTTTGTCTCTTAGTAGCCATAATATGGAAGAATATGGTATTTCTGTCACCTTTAATTGTCCAGTCCATTCTAGACTTTTGCACCCACAGCCACTCTTTTCTTTTCCTAAGCTTCCAAATTAAACCCCTTACCTCATTTCTTCTGCCGTTTTCCACCTCATCCAACTCCCTTAATTCGGATTGTAAATCCAGAGCATGTAATTCAAATTTAGCTTCTTTCAAATTTGAATCCATATCACCAAACACTTCCACATTCCATCTTTTGAGTGCAACTTTCAGAGCTCTCAGCTTTTCCACAATCATGTAGCTTGCCCAGCCATGAACCCTTGTTGAGTCCCAGACTCTTCTTACTTCATCTTAATTCAAACATGATAGTATGCTTAATCATATTTCATATTTAACTATGCTGATGGAGAATATTTAGTTAATAATAATAGTATTGTGTTGGTATAAAAGGATATTGTTTTTTAAATTTTTTTCCATAAATTTTCTTGATTTAGAGTTACATGTGATTTGACCACAAAATTAAAATGCCAAATCTAAACATGTGCCCTCCCAAAGACAGCATATAATGATCAATTTGCCTTTTTCTTTTTTTCTTTTTTTATTATTTTATTTCTTTCTCTCTCTTTTTCTCGTGTTTGTTACTGATTGGCATTGAATGTAGGTGAGATCGATGTTGAGGAAAGATGCCAAAATGGTATAGAGAAACTTAATCAGATTACATTTCGAATAGGTAGAAAAGTTGGTTCTTTGCTTCTTTGTAAGTTTGGTACTTTGCTTCTTTATGGAAATGGGATCCTTAAATTCAATCCTTCACTGAATGTTTAGGTCCTCAATTTGAATAAGAAAGGGATAATGAAAGAAAAGCAAAATTACATATACAAATTCATTTGGATGGACAACCAAAACAAAAATGATAATAAGTGAAGGCATGTTTTTTCTTCCCTAGTGCTTCCGATGTTTCATTTGATTTCTCACATTCTAATTGGTTGTTTTATGTATAAGTTAGCTTTTTTACTTATTACAAAAAGATGTGTACAAAAATAGAGAGGTTATATAATCCAAAATAAGCCAATAAGTTAATAAGCTAACTTTTTTAGATGTTGCCAAAAAAGGATTGATTTCCTCATTATTATGACTAAATGAAGGATCTTTCTTGTCTGTGTTATTGCACATATCACATATTTTGAAATATCCAAGAACTCAAACTATATGAAATCCAATTTCTGGTTTGAAGAAAACCAAACCGGCGACATGGCTTCATTTCAATTCATGGATGATGTGTTCACTGATGTGTCATATTACTTTTAAAACCTTGACAATATCTTAAAAGAGAGCATCTTAATAGTGGGTCCAAATCCATGATTTTAATGTTATTCCGGAGATTTTTTTTTTTATTTTCCATGATTTTTTAAACAGAATAATTAAAAAGTTCAGAAAGTCATTTGATTTGAAAATTTAGAAACAAGCAAGCCCAATAAAATAGGTTAGTAAATGAGCGACTTTAAATGTTTCATAAAAAAATAACTACTTTAATGTGTTACCGTCACAGGATAGCATGTGTAAATATGTTTCTTTTCTCTTTATCTTAGATTTAGCCCGATGAAATTTAAAATTGGGTGGCCCTATTACCCGGAATCCTTACTTCTGTCGGCCGCCCGGGGGGGGGGGGGGGGGGGGGGGGTGGGCGGGGAATGTCTTCGTCCAATTTTTTCATGTTCTTGGCATTTTTTTTTTCAATCATTTCAGTAGTAAGCATAATTGTTGCTGGTAATTTTTTAGGATGAACTAGAAGTCAATGACAGTTGTTAATCAGCCTTGTAATGTACATCATCCTATTGGCAAGCGACAAAAGATAAATTAAAAAAGACGTATATATAAGATGTTGGTAAAACCTTAACACTAATTAATAATCATATGTATAGACATCAAGTAAAACAATAGTTCCATATGTATATATAAAAGAGTCCTAATTTGTTTTATTGTGTCATTTCGGTATATGTATATAGTTTGAATTGTATCAATTTTGCCATTATTTTTTGAAATTATATCAATTTAGTTCAATGGATATCATATGTTAAGAAATTAGATAGAAATCATTGACAAAATGGTTTATCCTCAAAGGAATAAACAATTTCAAGTTGGATTCAACCTCTTAATCATTTTGAGAAGAGTGAATGGACTACTCTGCCATTTGATTTCAATTTAATTTTTAAATGAACTTATGAATTGGACTAAATTTAACAATATGACAAATTTATGGGTAAAATTGATGCAATCAAAGTTATAGAAAATAACATAAAAGAAATGGAATGGCTTCTCCAAAAGTATAGAAAGTTCGGCTTACGGGTAGTTCACTACAAGTCTCATTTTAGAAATCCTAATAGTTCATTTTCTAGGTCTCTATGTCTAAATCAGACATAAGAAAACTTTATTGATATGATAATTATAGTTCCACACTTTTTTTGAAATTTTAGAACAAATTATTATTATTTTTTTATGATGTTTGTACCTTATGTGGCACAGCCAATTAGAGGCTGCCACGTGATATTAAATTTTGAAAGACAAGAAGCGAACACATGTCAACCTGCACCGTCTAAATAATGGTTGGGTCGACCCGTGAGGCGTGTGCCTCAATCCAGCTACGGGTTATGACAAAGGAGTAGACTTGGTCAACTCAACAATTACAGGTTCAAAAATATTAGAGATCCTAAAAATTCTACCAAAAGTTTTACCAAATGTCTCACATGGAGTGGAACTCACATGGGACCCACATTGTGTGAGTCTCACACCCATGTGAGATATTTGGTAAAATTTTTGAAGTCTGTAGCATTAGGTTCTTAACTTTCAAGAAGTGGTTGTGGAGCAGTCCCTAATTTCTCTTGGCCATAACCACCAGGCAGTTATAAGATAGTAAGGAGGATCTACCCATAATGTCTGACATGTCCAACTTCCAGAATTTCTTGATACTCAAACCCATTATATCAGCTAATGTGCTAGTGAGGTGATCTCTAAAAGCGAGGGAAATAGACACGTGGCAAATTGTTATGAAGACACAACATATCAGTTAATAAGGACGAATTAACTGAATTTATGGAATCATGACGAAATAAAGGTAGAATCTGAATGTGGAGTAAGAATATAGCGCCAATAATCAACAAAGGAAGAGAATGGGCAGCATCAAGAAGATGATCATGGGATACTTGCCATAGAAGATTATCAGCTTATTTAATCATGTAACTACTTCCGCTCATTAATGGAATAGTTTATTTTATCATCTTTTTATATGAGTTCTACATACACTAACAACTATATAATTAAAAAATAGTGAAATTCTCTTTATTGAGATAAAGAAAGAATTTCGATGGTGTTCCTTTTCATCACCAACTTTTGGTTGGAGTTAGAAGTTAGAATTTTTTTTTTTTTTTTTTTGGGGAGAATAAGTTAGATTGAGTTAGATTCAACACATTGCTCACATTGGATCGCCTAGCACACTCACATTATTTTTTACGTCATCATTTGTGTAATTATTTTTCTTTAGAACAAACAAATGAGAAAACTAACAGAATTATGTGATTACGATTATCATATTAATATGTAAATGATTTACACAAAAATTTATAAAATAAACATCTCAAATCATTAAAATAAAACTTATAATAAACTAAACTTAACTAGACTGGAGTAAATGGAAGAGAAGTCAATCTCTAAGGAATAAAATTCTCTTCAATAATCAAGATTTTTGTAAGGATAATGTTTTTGACTTAAACTCTCTACTTAAGTCACCATTAATTGTAATTTGACTTTAAACTATCTATTTAAATCATTGTAAGATTATTATAAATATGATTATTATAGATAATAAAAAAGTTAGGGTCCCATATTTGCCGGGTCTGAATTTACCTAGAATGATTATGTGTAGTAAAGATTAAATTGAACCTCCGTTTGGGAAATGGGTTGGCTTTTTGATTTTTTGGCTTTTTTGACTATTTTAGCCTGAGCTAAAAAGCTTGGTTTGGGAAGGACTTTTTGGCTTTTTTGACTTTTTTTGTGAGAGAAGAGTATTGATTATGGGTTGGATGTGATGTTTTATTTTTATTTTTTTTTTGTGGCTAAAATAGCTTATTTTGTCTTTTGTGGCTAAAATAGCCAAAAAAAGCCTGAAATAACTCTTCCCAAACGAAGTCTGATGAAATGTGAGATTCATGAGTGAAATGAATTTTATTCCTTCAACTTTTTTTCTGAATAAATTCTGAGTACATAATTCTGAATTTGTAATCTTATTATATAGGTAATAGTCAAACCTCTAAAGAAATGAGCAATATGTATGGCATTTTTTCTTGGTAAGCAAAGAGGGCTAAAGAATATGAATAATAATATAAATTGAGGCACGCAAGGCAAAAAGGCTGCCAAAAATAATGAACAAGTTATGACTGAGGATATGAGTTGCTATCAAATGGGACCAAGACTTCATCATCTCATTCCATTAAAAAAGAGCTGTCCACCCTGGACTTAGCCCCTCTTGTTGTCTCAATGTTATTCTAATCGTTAAATATTGTATTTGAATTATAAATTTGAATAAAAATTTTAAAATAAGAAAAAAAAAATAGACTAAATTTAAATGAAATATAATTATATTTTACATATTTTTTATTTTTTTTTCTTTTCAAATTTCTACCAAAATCAATACTTCAAACACCAGCGAAAGTGTTTTTCACATGATTCATTATTCTAAACTTTAAATGTTGTGAATATGTGATATTATTTGATATTGAAGAATAAGGCCAAGTTTTGGGCAAAATTTTTTTGGTATTCAATTTTGCATGTACATCATCTTTAATTATCGATAAGTGACTGGAGATAAATCAAATATCTATATATATATAAGAGGTTGGTCAAACCTTAACACTAATTAATAATCCTATGTGTTGTCATCAAGTAAAACAATATCCTTTGTATATATAAGAACAAATTAAGAAGACAAGTACGGGAACTTCGTCAAACCTTAACACTAATAAATAATCCTATGTATAGACATCAAGTAAAACAATAGTTACATTTGTATATATGTACCAAGTCAACATAATTTGTTTTGTTGTATTACTTTGATTATCATGTAGTTTTAATTATATAAGGTTTGCTATTTATTTTTTAAAATTGGATCAATTTAATTCAATTGATATATATGTTGAGAAAGCAGACAAGTTTTTAAGGGTAAAATAATTCATCCATAAGGAAATAAACAATTTAAAATTGAATTTCAACCCTTTAATCATTTTTTAGAAGAGTAAATGACTATTATCCATTAATTTCAATTTAATTTTTAAATAGACATTATTAATTGTACTAAACTAATATTGTGACAAATTTAAAGGTAAAATTAATGCAATTAGAATTATAATGATGAAATTGATTTTCTTTTTCTTTTTTGTTAATTGATAACAGATTACTTATAATATTGTTGGCTATATATTTTGTACAAGCCAATTACAATCTGACGCGTAGCGAAATAAGGGTAATATAGGAAGACTATTCAGGTCCTCAATCCTGATCGTACACGTGGCAGTTAGTATTGGTTATTACGAGATCTGAGTAGCAGCGGATCAACAAAGAGATACAAACACTACAACAAAAAAGGTCTATGGTGACGAAAACGCGTGACGAAAAAATATTTAGTCTCCAAATATGCATGTTTTAGTGATGAAAATAAGATTTCGCCTCCAATTATATTATTTTCAGAGACGAAAACCAAATTTTGTCACGAAATGCTTAAAATCAAATAAAACAATAGGTGACGAAAATTTTATTCGTCTCTAAATTTTATTTTTTGTCACAAAACAATTTCCCGCCCTTTGAAAATTTGGTGGAAGATTTGGCGCCATTTTGGAGACGAAATTTGTCGTCGCAATTGTAAAAAATTTTAGAGAGGAAATAATTTCATCTCCAAATGTATTATTTTCAAAGAGGAAAACCAAATTTCGTCACCAAATGCTTAAAATCAAATAAAACAATAGGTGACGAAAATTTTATTCGTCTCTAAATTTTATTTTTCGTCACAAAACAATTTCCTGCCCTTGGAAGATTTGGCGCCATTTTGGAGACGAAATTTGTCGTCACCATTGTAAAAAATTTTAGAGAGGAAATAATTTCGTCTCCAAATGTATTATTTTTAGAGTGGAAAATCAAATTTCGTCACCAAATGCTTAAAATCAAATAAAACAATAGGTGACGAAAATTTTATTCGTCTTTAA
This sequence comes from Camellia lanceoleosa, assembly GCA_025200525.1. Lineage (NCBI taxonomy): Eukaryota > Viridiplantae > Streptophyta > Magnoliopsida > Ericales > Theaceae > Camellia > Camellia lanceoleosa. Next base: position 119,824,691 of record CM045769.1, on the reverse strand, counting down.
ATTTTATTTTTCATCACAAAACAATTTTCCGCTCTTGGAAAATTTGGTGGAAGATTTGGCGCCATTTTGGAGACGAAATTTGTCGTCACCATTGTAAAAAATTTTAGAGAGGAAATAATTTCGTCTCCAAATGTATTATTTTTAGAGAGGAAAACTAAATTTCATCACCAAATGCTTAAAATCAATAAAAAAATACAAGAAATCTGGGCTATTGTGACAAAATTTGATAAAGAATTTTTTTTTTGTCTTAAAATTTAACCCAAAGATGATGAAATATTAATTTTGTCGTTTGTTTTAATTTTTCTCAAAAGTATAGGAGACGAAAACAAAATTTCGTGTGCAAAAATGAGGCGCCAATTTCATTTGCATTGGCGCGAAACACTTTCTATAAACCCTCATTTCTTTCTCGCACTTGAGTCTACTCCTCTCTCACAAGTATTGAAGTCGTGACTCAAGAAGATACTCTGTAAACCATTTCTTCTATTTCGCGCTAAAGCCTATCTCTTCTGTCTCACACTTAAGCCCTTCGTGCATGCCAACATTGAAGCTATTATCCAAGAAGGCACCCTATGCAAACCCACTATTCTTTCTCACAGTGAAGGCCCCTCTTACACGCAAGCACTTTTTCTCATTGTCTAAACCAACTCTACCCTTTCTGTCTAGAACACCCATTTCAGAAAAATCGAAGGTCAAAACCCCATCTCCAACAAAAAAAAAAAAAAAAGAAGATAATTAATGTAGCTATTTTTTTTGTGAGAAAAAATATAGAGAAACAAATAATAAAAATTTTGTAATTTTCAAAATTAATAGAAAACATTACCTTGTTTAGTATGGAGTTTTCAATAATTAATTTTTAAAATTTGGTGATAAAATTTATTTTCGTTTTAGAATGTAACCCAAACATGGCCAAATATTACTTTTGTTGTTTCTTTTAATTGTTTTCAAAACTATAGGAGACGAAAAAATAAATTTGTCAGAAAAAAAAGAGGCACCAATTTTTTTTCTTGTTGGCGCCAATTATTTTAGCTCATTGGAGATGGACATTTTGTCACAAAATTTAAAGTTTTTATGCACAAAGGAATTCTTCACCAATAAATTCCAAACTTATTAGACGATGTCGTTTCATTTTTTATTTATTTGGTGACAAATATATTTTTGTCCAGGAAGGATAAGTTATGGAAGACGAAAATATTTCATCACCAATAAACCCTTCATGCTCGCTTTTATCTTTACATTAATTAGGCGACAAATATATTTTTGTCTCGGAAGGATATGCTTTGGGAGACGAAAATATTTCGTTACTAATAAATTCTTCATGTGTCGTGTTGCATTTTGATTGATTGTGCATTTAATATATTTTCGCCTCATAAGGTTAAGTTGAAGGAGGCGAAAATATTTCATCACCAATAAATTCTCCATCCCCACACAACATTGTTTTTGTATTTTTGTTGATTAGGCAACGAACATATGAGTTTGAGATGAAAATATTTTCTCACTAATTATTTCTCTTTATTAAAATGTCGTCGAAACTAAGAGACGCTCTTACCTTAATCACTTACTTTCACACACACACAAATACTAAAGTTGTGACCAAAAGACACCCTCTACAAATCCTCATTTCTCTCACTCACTTGAGTCTTCTCTGTCACAAGTATTGAAGTTGTTACTCGAGACATCAATCTCTATAATCCTTCTATTCTATTTCGCACTGAAGTTTCTCTATTCTCTCTCACATTTAAGCCGTTTGTGCATGCAAACATTGTTATCCAAGAAGACATTTTGTGCAAAGCTACTATTCTTTCTCACAGTAAACCCCTCTCCACAAAAAGGAAAAAAAAAATAATAATTAAACAAGGAAACAAAATACAAGAAATCTAGGCTATTGTGACAAAATTTGATGACTTAAAATTTAACCAAAAAATGACAAAATATTAATTTTGTCGTTTGTTTTAATTTTTCTCAAACGTATAGGAGACGAAAAAAAATTTCGTCTGCAAAATTCAGGCGCCAATTTCATTTGCATTGGCGTGAATTATTTTAGCTCATTGGAGACGAACATTTTTGTCACAATATATATATATATATATTTTGCGACGAACGTAATTCGTCACCAATAAATTCCCTACCTATTAAACAATGTCGTTGCATATTTCCATTTATTAGGCGACAAATATATTTTTGTCTAAGAATGATAAGTTATGGAAGACGAAAATATTTCATCACCAATAAACACTCCATCATGCAAACGATGCCGTTTCATCTTTCTATTAAATGGGCGACAAATATATTTTTGTCTTGGAAGAATAAGTTGTGGGAGATGAAAATATTTCGTCACTAATAAATTCTGATTGATTGCGCGATGAATATATTTTTCGTCTCATAAGGTTATGTTGTGGAAGACAAAAATATTTCGTCACCAATAATAAATTCTCTGTTCTTATATTTAAGGAGACAAAAATATTTTATCACTAATTATTTCTCTTTATTAAAATGCTATGGTTTTGTGTTTCAGAGCACTGAAACCGTCACTCCAAGAGACACACTCTGACCCTTATCACTCATTTTCATGTGCACGGACACTCAAGTCGTGACCCAAGAAGACACTTCCTAGAAACCCTCATTTCTCTCTTACACTTGAGCCTACTCCTCTCTCACAAGTATTGAAGTCGTGAAGCAAGAAGACACTCTGTAAACCATTTCTTTTATTTTCGCACTAAAGCTCCTCTTATATGTCTCACACTTAAGCCCTTCATGCATGCCAGTATTGAACCTATTATCCAAGAAGGCACCCTATGCAAAACCGACTATTTTTTCTCATAGTGAAGGCACCCCTTGCATAAGCACTTTTTCTCATTGTTTGAACCAATTCTACCCTTTCTGTCTAGAACACTCATTTTAGAAAAATCGCAGGTCAAAACCCCTTTCCACAAAAAAAAAAAAAAAAAAAGCTTTTTTTTTGTGAGAAAAAAAACAGAGGAAAAATTAATAATAATTTTTTAATTTTCAAAATTAATAAAAAACATTACCTTGTTTAGTATGGAGTTTTTAATAATTAATTTTTAATTTTTAATCTATATTTTTTAGTGAACATTTTTAATATTATAATTTTTTTTTTACTTTTAAATCCCTTTAATTTAGATGAGGGCAAATTAAAGAATTGTCCCAAGATTTTGGTCCTTGTGTCATATAAATGGTATGTGCCATATCTATATCTATCTATCTGTCTCTCTCTTCTCTCTCGTGTCTCTGTTTTTGTCTCTCTCTTCTCTCTCTCTCACTTATTACTCTTCTCTGCATGCAGATGTCTATCTCTCTCTATGTGCCTCTCGCTCATCTCTCTCTCTCTCTTATCTCTCTTCTCTCTTTGTCTCTCTCTCTCTCTCTCTCTCTCTTCTCTTTATCTCTCTCGCTTATCTCTCCCTGTCTCTCTCTCATTTATCTATTTTCACTATTTTTCTCTGTCTATCTCTTTGTCTGTCTCTTTTTACCCATCTTTTCATTTTCCTCTCTCTCTTCTCTTTCTTTCTCTTACTCATCACTCTTCTTTCTTTGTCTCTCTCGCTCATCTCTCTCTGTGTCTCTCTCTCGCTCATCTCTTCTCTCTCTATCTCTTCTGTCTCTCTCGCTCATCTCTCTTCTCTTTATCTCTCTCTCTGTCTCTCTCGTTCATTTCTCTTCTCTGCTTGTCTCTTTTCTGTCTCTCATTCTCTATCTCTTTCTCTCTCTCTCACTCTCTATCTCTCTCTTCTCTCTCTCTTCTTTTTCTCTCTTTACTCATCACTCTTCTCTATCTTTCTGCCTTTGTCCTGCTTTCTTTTCTTTTTGTCTCTCGCTCATCTCACTTCTCTCTATCTTTCTCTATCTCTATATCTCTCACTCAATTTTTCTTCTCTATCTCTCTCGCTTCTTTTTTTCTTTCTATCTCTTTTTTTTCTATGTTTTTCTCCCGATCATCTCTTTTCAATCTCTTTCTTTCTCTCTTTGTCTATCTCTCACTCATCTCTTGTTTTTCTTTGTCTCTGTCTCTATCTCTTTCTCTCTCTGTCTCTATCTCTATCTTTTTCTCTCTCTCTCTTTCACTCATCACTCTTCTCTCTCTATTTCTCTCTCTATGTCTGTCTGTCTGTCTCTCACTCCTCTATCTTTCTCTCTATGTGTCTTTTCGTCTGTTGTCTCTCTCTCCCATTGTGTGCACCCTGCTCACTTTGTCTCTCTCTCGCTCATCACTGCCTCTGCTTCTCATGCATCTGCCTCTATCTCTCTTCTCTATCTGGCTCTCACTCATCTCTCTCTCACCACCCATCTCCTCTACCACATTCACTACTACTGCAAATGTTATTTCACTACCAGCATTATTACATTGTTGCCATTCCACTTCTACGACTACCATTCCTACCACCATCGTTACCACTCCACTACCACTACCACCACTACTACTACTATTACCTCTCCTCTACCATCGCAACTGAATATTTTATTTTTCGGGCTTTTTTTTAGTGAATATTTTAAAAATTTTATGTATTTTTTTTTTACTTTTTTAGATGTATCTTACTTAAATGTATCTAAAAAGTAAAATATTGTAAAAAATGTTTTTAAAAATTAATAAATACACAAAATATGGAAAATATACTGAATTTTAGTTTTTTTTTTTTTTTGTATTTTTTGGTATATAGGGATTTTTTTTTATTTTATTTTTTACGAAAAGTTCTAACCACAAGAAGTTTTAGTCATATATGCGTTATTTGCCGACAAATAACCAATTTAGTCGCTAAATTCGTCTAAAACTTTGCGGGGGAAATTACTTTTAATATTCGCCCTCTTCCATTCTCGCTTTGAACAAACACAAAAGTCATCTTTCTCACACATCACCACCAAACCTCACCCCACCTCATCTCACAGACACTGCTGCCACCGTCACGTCGAACATCGCGACCACTGCCCAAGAATCACCACCGCCACCGCAGATCACAGTGTTCTCTCCTCTCTGCCTCGCTATTAGTCTCTTAGTCCTTCACAAGCAAGCAGGTTCTCTCTCCCTCCCTCTCTCTCTCTCTCTCTCTCTCTCTCTCTCTCTCTCTCTGTGTTTCGAAATTACATACACACATATACACAACTTCTATTAACAGATCTAAGATCCACAATTTACATATCCTGAATGTCTCGCTTCGCTCACGATCCAAGGTTACTTCATTGATTCAATTGTTCGTTGAATCTTTTTGTTTAATTGATTCAATTTTTTATTCGTGATCGCTCTCATTTGTTTAATTTCTTCGTAATTTGAATAATTTTTGTATCCGATGTGTTTATTCAATGTGAACATTCGGAGGAAAACTTTTCCAGATCTGGGTTCGATTCGTAATTTATTATCAGTATGTGAGTATCCTACCACATTGTGAGTACCCTACCATCTTTATGCCTATATATCAACACACCATAACCATTTAATCTCTAAATGGAGTTGCATTTCTTTCATTCAGAACCTTTCCTCTAGTGATTTGACTAGGAAATAGCTCCTGCTCTGTTTGGTCTCAAATCATTGAAGTATTTGTAAGTGTTTTCTTCACCATTGCAACTCTAACTATCTAAGCATTTTAAAATTACTGTTCTAGTTTTGGCAACAACAGAGGAAAACTTATGGCATTCCCTAAAAGAAAAAATAAATTAACTTCTACTTTATTTCTCATTTCTTTCATTTTCTTGGCCCTCTACAAAAACATCCCAATAGGAACAAAAGATTTATATGGGAAGGATTCCTCTCATGATAACGGGTACAAAGAAGATAGCTTGTTTGTTTGCAGGATTTATAATACAAGACCTCAAACAAGTCGTTTGGAAACAAATGCTAATGGGGGCGATGAGGTTTTACATGAGGAAGAGCAAACAAAGATTCATGAAGGAGCCGAAACTTTCCACAAAGAGAGGTGCTTGGAATTCAAACCTCCAAGATTTTATGGAGACCCATTAAATTGCCTCAAGTGAATTATGAGTGACCCTAATTGTCAAATTTGCTTGCTTTAATTTTTTGGGCGCTCGATTTGCACTAATGTTTCTTGTATATGTGAGTTAGGTTATGGAGAGCGTCATCGACTTGGTGGCTATGAACAGTTTCCTGAAATTTTAGTTTGATGAACTTATTTCCATTTTATCATGTGCATTATGTTTTACTATGGTCTGGTCTATCCCTTGTAGTTTATCTACTAGTTACATACATTAACCCCGATGTGAATGGAATCTTAGAATATTATAACCATGGCTCCATTTCATAAATTTATTGGGAAAACTTCCAAGTACTTGGATTTGTGCACTTATTTTTTATGGGGAATAAACTATTATTTTATTGACACATTTTGCCTATAGTATCAAGTTTGATGAAGTCAATAATATTAAAAACTTTCATTTTATCATTTGCATTATCTTTTACCATGGCGTGGAATGAGAGCGCTTTTGTTTTATTACATCAAGTGATCGTCCATGGACATGAGCAAGATAATTTTGTCATCTAAGCTTCTCCACTATCAAAAATTTATTTGTAAATGATATGGAGCATGATTTGTTGTCATCTGCCTACTTTGGTATCGCACACTTGTTGAGATATTTCTCTCAATATCAAATCAGGACAATCTAAATTGAACCGATAGTAAAAACAATAGTAACCAATGTTTTATTGGTCAATACTTCAAGTAAGGATATTGTGGTGCATGGTAAACTAGGAAATCTGCTAATATGCAGAGCGAGATGGTGCATTTAACACTAAAATTTGCTTCATCAATTTACGTAAGTCAATGGATAAGTGTGCTTATGTGACCTAATTTGATGGCAAAATCTTTTAGGTTGACATTTTTATAGGACCTGCAGATGTACATGTGATAGAATATTTTTAATAGAAAAAATTGTATGATAGAACAAATCCACATATACATGGCATAAATATGATTGTCCAACCAACTTTCTTTTTTGTTCTATGCGGTGGTCAAATATTTTGGATTTTATTGTTAATTCAATAGTAACTTTGCTTTTTTATTTATTTATTTATTATTAATTTTTAATACACTCTTCCCTACTGCATGCACACACAACATATAAAAAAGGACAAAAGTCAGCAATCATAATTGTTGAGAAGGAACTAAAAGGACAGAGTTACATATTATGGGCTTGTTTTTTGTTGGTAAATATGCAATATATTGTTTGAGAAGGAACTAAAAGGACAAAGTAACGTAAAAGAACAGAGTAACGAATCATCACAGTTAATAAAATTGATCTGATTTGGTGTATGAAAGCTTTTAGATTTGTCTCTATTTTTTAGTTCTTGTTAGTGGTATATATATATATATATGTCATATAGATATGTTTTTATCTATTTATATCTATCTATTGCAGATTGAATATATATATATATATATATATTTGTTGGAGAGCTTGATTCAATAGCGATTTGTGCTTTGTTTCTTTTAGATTGAATATATATATTTGAAGTGTTTTAAAAAACTTGTGTTTGGTGTTATTGTTGTATCTAAACTATGCATTGTTGGGCTGCTTGTGTAGATTTATTTATAAGATTGGAAGTTTTTTAAAAATATGATATCATTACATCTTTTAAACTATGATAGCATTACATTTGAAAATGGTCATTTTTAAAATGGTTTTGAAAATGGTCATTTTTAAAATGGTTTTGAAAATGGTTGTTTTATGCTCACAACTGGTATAATAATATCTGCACGCACTATCATGGAGGACAATATAGAGAAGATCTTTGGAAAGGGGTGACGGATTGAGCTTCTTGTTGACAAAACGAACAATGCAAGACAATGCTTTTCATTTTAAGAAAGCAGTCTAGGCGCCTCAGTGCTCTTTGGATGAAAAATGCAAGCTCTTGTAAGTACTGGTCCCTTGCTATTAAGTTAGACCTTTTTTTTCCCTAAACAGTGTTACATGGCCAAATTAGACATTTGGGTTCTTTAATCTTTTTATAATGCTTGATGAAGAAAAACACCACCTTTGATAGTAAAGAAAATTTTCTAGCTTCTTGCATGGATTTGAGATAGAAATCCTTCCATTTAATTTCAAGTAAATTCCTATGTAATGACAACATATTATGCCATAATATTACACACTATTGACTATACAATGTATTTAAATGTTCAAGATGTGTCCACATATATTCTCTACCAAAGTTTTGGATATATGCATATATATTCTTTTATCCTAACATACAATAGGTTTTTGGGAGGTTCAACACTTAAGACACACACCTTGGTCTGATACTCATACCAGAATTAAACAAACTATGTAATGAAGTGGATAATCATCTTAAGCCAACGAAAAATAAAAAGGGAAAACAAAGAGGTCAATCATTGTGAAAGTAGAGAAGGCACTATATATGATGGGCATGGGAGAAGGCACCTTGCTCTGACATGTCCTTGGGTTTTTCTTATTTCATGCACATGAACTTGTGTTTTTGTCTTACGACAGGGCCTTGTCGACATGCTTGATTGTTGTGCTTCATGCCATTTGAATCTTTCTTTGGATTTTTGACTTCTTTAGATGATTACTTGAAGTCTTATTATATACACAATTAAAAAAACAAAAAAAAAGGCCCAATTAGTACACATTAATGTGTCTTTAAATAACCATAATTTAGATATTTAGGAGATATTGTAGGATAATCCAAAAAATTAGGAAACTAATATAACGTTATAAACTTATTCCTAACAAAATGCAAATATCAAATAAAATAAATTAAATAAATCAAATACAATTTTAAAATTACAAAATAACAGTCCAAAGGGATATGAAGCTTGTTCCTCACAAAATTGTGAATAAAGATGGAAAGCCTTGTATCGAAGTTAAGATTAAGGATGCAAAGCCCAAGGTATTTAGCCCTGAGAAGGTCAGTGCTATGATTCTAATTAAGATAAAGGAGAGGCGTGAGGCATTCCTTGGGAAGAAATTCAATTAAGGATCTTTGTTGTCACAGTTGTTGGTGAGTAGAACTCTTCTAAATTACTACTATTATTCTCCACTCTTCCAAGGATGCTGTGGTACTCCCTTTTACTTTTTTTTGCAACCAGCAACCTACTTTAATGATGCCCAAAGGCAAGCTACCAAGGATGCTGGTATTATTGCTGAGCTAAATGTTGCTAGAATTTTAAATGAACCATCTGCTGCAGCTATTGCCTATGGATTCGATAGTAAAGGTTGTGAGAAGAACATCCTTGTGTTCGACCTTGGTGGTGGCACATAAAAAGTTAGACAAATTTTTTTTTTTTTAGCACAACAAAGCTATTGCAAATCTCAAACTGTCATGATGATACATTTGATGGACTATATAATCAAATAGCACCAACCACGGATCCACTAAAAAATTTTTTTTTTTTCTTTATACTTAAAGCTTGAAAAAAGGCCGTCGAAATGCTAAATTATCACACAATTACAGATTTGTACAAGAACCAATAGAAAAACCTTAGGAGGGACCAATATAAGTTGTATGAACTTACGGCATATTAATGGGATGCACCATTTGTGAATTAGCCTTAAAATTAATTTTTTGTTCTCATAATTTAAAAAAAAAAGTCTGTTATAGGGATAAATTGTATAATTGATCTAACTGTAAATTGATGAGTTACTAATATTTTTAATCTTTTGTATAATTGATTAATTACTAAAACTTTTTATTTATTTTTTTGCAGATTGGATTGGGGTGGCATTTTTGACGTGCAACAATGATGTAATTTGTTTGAATGCTCATTTTTGTTTGATAAGGATACACATACTTTTTGGAGTTACACTAGTTATTGTTGGATTTTTGGTGGAATTGAACAAGTTATAATTTTTGGATATTTTGTGGATATTTCACTATTTTATTATATCATGATGAAATTATTTGTAATGATGAATGGATATTTTCATTTTGTGTAAATGTGTTGATAACAGGTTAGGTTAAGTTGTGATGGAATTGTTATATTCAATAGGTTTCAACATGAACAGGGTCATATTTGTTGAACTAAAATTTAGATTTTGATAAAATAGGTATATAATGTGGAAAAAAATATTATGAAATTATTGACAAAATTTTCCATCCCTAAAGAAGGTTTTTTTGTCTCTTATTTGGCTTAGGTGGATGATTAATTTTGTCATAAATTCTTTATTTAAAGCTAAATGAATTTGTCATGACAAAAAATATTGTCGCATTTTGTCATTATTACCCTCAATGTGTGACAAATTTTTTTTGACATTATTTCATCATTTTTAATGATGAATTTGTTTTTATCTCTATTAGTAGCTTCTTTGACAAAAAATTTTCGTCTTCGTTTATATTAAACGTGACAAAATTATTTTGTCTCCATTTCTTATATTTATGACACAATACTTTTGTCTCTAATTTCTCCTTTAATGACAAAATATTTTGTCGCTAATTACTTATAAATATGTTCCCAACAGAGTGTATTGGAGACAAAAAAATTCGTCACAAATTTATCATTTTTAATGACAAATTTTTTTTGTCTTCGTTTATATTAAACGTGACAATTATTTCGTCTCTATTTCTTATATTTATGACAAAATACTTTTGTCTCTAATTTCTTCTTTAATGACAAAATATTTTGTCGCTAATTACTTGCAAGTATGTTCCCAACAGAGTGTATTGGAGACAAAAAAAATCGTCACAAATTTATCATTTTTAATGATGAATTTGTTTTTGTCTCTATTGGTAGCTTCTTTGACAAAAAATTTTCGTCTTCGTTTATATTAAACGTGACAAAATTATTTCATCTCTATTTCTTATATTTATGACGAAATACTTTTGTCTCTAATTTTTTCTTTAATGACAAAATATTTTGTCGCTAATTACTTACAAGTATGTTCCCAACAAAGTGTATTGGAGACAAAAAAATTCGTTACAAATTTATCATTTTCAATGACGAAATTTTTTTTTCGTCTCTAAGACCCTTTAGCGACGACCCTTTGGAGACAAAACGGGTGACGAAAAATGTTCGTCGTAATTAGTTTGGGTGACGAAATATATATATTTTGGGACAAATTTGTTTCGTCTTTAAATCTCAAATTTGTTGTAGTGAAAGTCACGTGGCTTCAACGGTTACTCGCGTTTCAGATTCAAATTTAGGAGAGAAACCTAACTGCAAGTAATGGCATAATGGAGCTAATATTGGGGCAACATGATCGATGATCATGGAGGAGTAGTTCGACGGTTGGAAATGCAATTCGATGGTCATCCTTGAGCAGTATAAATAGTAGAGAAAGCCCCAGAAAAAAGCCCCAGACTCAGATCCAAAAAACCAGTCCTTTATACTTATTTTCCTTTCCAGCTTTACATTTACAGTTTTTACATTTACAGTTCTTTACATTACTGTACTTTAAGATTCCTGCACTGCACTTCGTTTCATAGGAGTAGTTCTAAGTAGATTTGTTGTAAACCTCTACGAGGCTGAGTTTGGATCATTGTAAGTCTTTTCATCTTAATGAAATACTTCGACTATTCTTCAATTCATTATTATCTGTTTAATTCTCCTAAGTCAAGCCACCAGTAAAAGTCCTCTTCATTGAGGCTGAAAGAACTAAAACACAATCGCCTGATAATTGGTTGGCAATTAATTTTCTGTAAGGACTAATTGATCCTTACTGGCACGCTCGCAATTACAACAATAACCTTCGAAAGCCAAAAAGCCAACATATATTTTTGGCACGCCCAGTGGGACTACATTTAAAATGGCTAGACGTAGAAAACAAGGAGAAAATGAACGCTTGGAAGAAGGCGTGGAAGGAGAGGTAGAGATACTTAATCTAGAGGATAATCTGATAACACGTCCTGTGGAAACTCCTATTTTATCAGAACCAATGGTCGAACAGACCAGCACTTCAGAACAAGTACCATATGCTCATAATATCGGACGAGACCAAGGAATTGGACCATCCACTGTTCCATCTACTCAGCTAGTAAATCCAAGGGGTGGCCTAGTAGATGCTATGGGACAACAATTAATGAACACAATGGAAAGGTGGGCAACATCCTTTTTGGATCGAATGAATAACCACCAACCAACAAGTGCAAAACACATCGAGGAAATTTCGAATGTCCCTCAGCAAAGATTGGCTAGAGATAAACAGTCTATGCAAGTTAATGGACATTCTAATGGTCAAACTAGTAATCAAAACTATGAAAGACCATCACTTCAGTCTTGGTACAAACATATTCCAAGGCCTATAGCAGGTCAAAATGCCTCAATACTTAACAGTGAAGCCATGCAATTTGGTGGATCTGGCCCAATATAAGAAAATGGCATAAGAATTGTTCCAAATCCTATGTTCGAAGCCATACCTGGCACAAGGGGGTTCACTAATCCCTTATTCGAATTTATACCTGGGGGGTTTGAAGGTTTTCCTACAAATGGAAGAGATACAACACTAGTTCCAGCACCTTTCGCATGTCCTTTCGCAAGACAAGCTCAAAAGGGTTACCCACACCTCCAACAACAACCTGCACCACAGGGACAACCAATCCCAAATGTACCACTTTATGGACCAAGAGGACCACAAGCATAAGTTTGCCCACCAAATCCTATGTTTGCCCCTCCAGTAGTGGTTCAGTAGGCACAAAATATGGTCCCTAGGGACCAAATTGCCGACATTGTTAGAGAGATGTGTGGATCAATGGCTCGGGGGGTCCAGACTCCAGTGTACAGGAAACCGTATCCAGAATGGGTAGACAGGGTACATGAATACCCAAAAGGTTTCAGGATACCAGACTTCGCCCTTTTTTATAGAAATGGAAACCAATCAACAGTAGAGTATATTGCTAGGTTTGCTGCTCAATGCGGCGAATTTACTAATAATGATTATATGAAATTAAGGTTATTCCCAAATTCCCTAACCGGGGGAGCATTTATATGGTATATTAACCTTACACCTGGCTCTATCCAGACTTGGCAACAAATGGAAGAGGCATTTCATGCCCAATTCTTCCAATCAGAGCCAGAGGTTTCTATGGCAGACTTGGCAAGATTAAGTCAAAGACCTGATGAGAAGGCTACTCAGTTCATTACCAGATTTAAAAGGGCTCGAAATAAATGTAGAGTCATCTTACCAGAGCCAGAATTCGTGAGATTAGCTCAAAATGGTTTAGAGTTTAGGCTTCGAAAGAAGTTTGACTCGACTGAGTTCAGAGACTTTGTAGAACTCACCTATAAGGTGTCTAGATACGAAGCATTATTAGAGGAAGAACAAGATCGAAATAATGCATCATATAAGACATATTATAGAGATCCTAATTATGAGATCGATGCAGCAGAGATTGTGGGGAAAGAACTCAGAATCTGAAGCATTAATTCATAAAGATACAACAATTGACCAATGATTAAAAAAAAAGACCTTCACAGAAATACTCTTTCGATTTAACTAAGGCAGATGACATTTTTATCATTTGCTTACCAACTTCCTAAGTTACCAAAAGGAGTCAAAATTTCATCTCCTGATGAACTTAAAGGAAAAGTATATTGTAAATGGCATAATTCTTGGTCTCACTCGACTAAGAACTGTATTGTTTTTCGAGACAGGATCCAAGAGCAAATTCGGAAGGGAAGTTTGAAATTCCCAGCCAAAACAGAAAAGGCCATGGGAATTGACAGTAATCCATTCCCAGAAATTGGAGAGGCGGCAGCCAATGTCATTGTGCCAGACTTTCAGAACCTGTCTTTGAAAGAATTGGAAGAAGTCAATGTGCAGATGCATGTGGCCAACCAGACAACTACCAAGAAAGACACTGGAAATCTACCAGCTATTGGACAAGATTTCTCACACCAGGAAGAAGATTCTGATGAGGAAGCACTGGATGACGATTCCTTAGAAGTAGCTATAATGTAAAGGATGTGTCCCAAGTGTAGACTAAGTTACAAGTGGTTGAAGGGGCTTCCAATTGATGGGAAGCAGTACTACAAGGTTGTGCAAAGACGTCCTGAACCAACCAATGCTTACAATAAAAGGCCATATCCATCTGGTGTTAGGCAGCAGCCATTGATGGTTGAACCAACAGCCGATAGAATGCATTTTAAAGGCAAGAGGCCTTTGTATGAATCCAGATCACCTAATTATTACAGGATGGAGAGCAGTCATTCTGAAAGAAGACTGGAGAAGGGTTCAGTTTATGGAATCAAAGCCAGGGATTGGCCCCATAGATCAATTTCACGCAAGACAGAAAGTGGACACCTTCATCGAAGGCCTGAGTTAGGCCCAAAGTATGAAGTCAGGGTCAAGCAGTGGCCTTCACAAGCAGCTTCGAAGGTAGCTTCGAAGGAGGAAAGAAGCAGTTCAACAGTTGGATCAGTAAGTTCGTGGGTACCTGAGGTCCCAGATTGGTTTGTGATGCAAAACAAACCTAGGGAAGTGATTACTCAAAGAGAGGTAATTGAAAACCAAGGCAGGATGGTCAAACCTCCTTTGGTGGCTCCCAACAATTGGGTATTGCTTAAGCACCCAAAAACAAAGGAAATAGATATGGTCCCTGTGATTTCTAGATCACAAAGGAGGAAAATTCAGCGCAGGTACACTCAGTACCAACAAGACTTGAAAGAGAGTGGAGAGAGCTCTTCATTGGTCCAGACAGAAGGAAAGAAGAATCCAAAGTCAGACCATATTCCAAAACCAACTCCACAAAGCAAAATGGGTTGTAGTAGAGAACAGTTGGCCAAAGTTCATTCTGAACTGAAAGCCAGAGAGAAATCCGGTCTAGCAGGACTGGAGAAGGCATTGATGGAAAGTGATAGCGAGGTAGAGAAAGAAGTTGGCTTAGGCCAAAAGAAAGAAATGGTTGAAGAAGAATTGTTCGAAGCCTTGATGGCTGAACAAACATTTGTGGTTGAAAAGCCAATCGGAAAAGACCATTCGAAAGAATCTGTTAGGAATGAAGTGCCAGAGTACAGTATGGAGGATGCTTCTGAAGTGGCTGAACAAGATAGCCAAAAGGAGAAACAGACACAGCTAGCCATCCAATTTGGCTCTTTCCCTCCAGTATCAGTAAATATGGTACACATACTACCGCATGAATTCCAAGCTGGAGATGAGAACCAAGAAGGGCAAGAAATTGACCCAATTCCAGTCTCTAGTGAAGACTCACAAGTGAGTATGGTGCAAGATGATTCCGAAATGGCTACTCTAATGGAAACTGAATATGAGAGTGAAGAAGAAGTGATCATTAACCTTTCGTATCCTTTTGAGTATTCCTCAAACTCTATGACACAAAATGTCAAGCCTTTGTATATCAAGGCTTTCTTCGATGGGATACAATTAAACCGAGTCTTGATAGATAATGGGGCAGCGGTGAACTTACTACCGAAATCTTCCTTGAAAAAACTAGGAAAAAGGAATCCCAGGTTAATCCCAACCAACACAACCATTGCTGGTTTCGCTGGAGACAAGCAGATGGCTTAGGAATTCTGCCCATCAAACAGAGTGTGGGAACCAGAGATTGCATGACAGCATTCTTCGTCATCGACAGCAATGCTAAGTACAATGCTTTACTTGGTAGAGATTGGATCCACACTAACAAATGTGTGCCTTCCTCTTTATATCAGAAAATAATGATGGCCTTGGGCAGTGGGGAGACAGAGGAAATTGATGCAAATCCTCAACCCTTCATAGCCTGTGCAGACTTTGCAGAGGCCAAACTGTATATTGAGAGAGTGACACCACTCAGTATACTAAGGAAACCTGATGGCTCAGCCGAAGTAACGACTGATGAGAAAGTGACACACCTAAAGCACTTAGTCCAGGAGAGGCTGATGAGGAGGTTGTCGTTAAGGATGACAATGATGCCTGGTTGTAGGCAAAGAAATGAAGTCCAAGAAGCCAAGTCTTTGGCTCTAATTAAGTTCTCAATATTGGATGTAAAGTTAATAGTCCAAAGAGTACAAGAGTAAGAGAAAGAAGCCATGATGATTGGCTGCAAGCAGGAGCAGCAACAGGCCAGAGTTTTGGCCCTTGACAAATACTGTGCATTGGACATTGAAACAAAAGTCCAGGAGATACAGGAGGAAGAGGCCTTATGGATAGATTTTGTTTATGAGGAGGAGGGTAAGGATATTGAATCAAAGAACCTGGGAGCAGAACAAAGTAAGAAAATTGTTTCGAAGCCAGAGGGGATCAAAGAAGAAGCTTCAGTGAGTTATCAGATTCTAGACCCCTTAGAAGAAGTAAATTTAGAGGAAGGTTCTATACAACAGCCCACCTATGTAAGTGCTTGTTTGAATGCTCTGGACAGGGACCAGTTGTTGGTTGTTTTGAAGAAGTATAAAGATTGCTTTGCATGGTCTTATAATGAACTACCAGAATTGGAGAGATCATTAGTGGAACATAGGCTCCCTATGAGGCCTAATTTCAAGCCATACAAGCAAAAGCCAAGAAGAATGAGTCCAGAAGTAATTCAGAAAGTTAAGGAAGAAATTCTTAGACTACTCAAGGCAGGCTTTATTAGGACAGCCATGTATGTTGAGTGGCTATCCAATATTATGCCTGTGGTAAAAAAGAATGGTAAAATGAGGGTATGCATTGATTTCAGAAACTTGAATCTAGCAACTCCAAAAGATGAGTATCCTATGCCTATAGTAGACTTGTTGGTAGACAGTTCAGCAGAACATCAAATTTTATCAATGATGGATGGACACTCTGGTTATAACCAAATCTGCATTGCAGAGGAGGATGTTCACAAAACAGCATTCAGATGTCCTGGGAATATTGGGACCTTCGAATGGGTTAAAATGCTATTTGGCCTAAAGAATGCTGGGCTACATATCAGAGGGCTATGAACACTATCTTTCATGACCTCATTGGAGGGTATTTAGAGTGTTATATTGATGACATTGTAGTTAAATCCCAATCCATGGAGGAGCATCTGTTTCACTTAGAAGCAGCCTTTGAAAGAATGAGAAAGTTCAAATTAAAGCTCAATCCTCTTAAGTGTGCTTTTGGCGTGTCATCTGGAAACTTCTTGGGCTATGTAGTACACAAGAAAGAAATACAGATTGACCAGAATAAAGCCAAAGCCATCATTGAAGCCAGACCTCCATCAAGTAAGAAAGAATTACAAAAGTTCCTTGGACATGTTAATTTTCTTCGAAGATTCATTTCTAACACTGCAGGGAAAACTAAAGTATTTTCTTCCTTATTAAGGCTGAAAGATGAAGAGGAATTTGTGTGGACAGCAAAGCATCAAATTGCTTTCGAAGGTATCAAAGCCTACTTGGCCAACCCTCCAGTGCTGATGTCACTAAAGGGTGACAAGCCCTTGAAGTTGTACATAGCTGCAGTAGAAGATTCGTTGGGAGCTTTCTTAGCTCAAGACAATGAAGAAGGCAAAGAGCAAGCTGTTTATTACCTTAGTAGGTTTTTAAATTCTTCTGAATGTAAATATTCAGCTGTAGAAAAGCTATGCCTTGCATTGTATTTTGTTGCAATGAAATTAAGATACTATCTTTTACCTACAACTGTCTTGGTAATTGCAACCACAGATTTGGTTAAGTATATGATATCTAGACCTATGTTGAGGGGAAGAATTGGAAAATGGATATTATCCTTATCAGAATTTCATTTAGAATATGTTCCGCAAAGGGTAGTGAAAGGACAAGTTTTAGCCAATTTTTTGGCAGATCATCCATCTCAAACAGAAAGCCAAGAGATAATGGAACTTGGTATGGCTAGTGTTGAGCCATGGCAAATGTGGTTCGATGGATCGAAAGCCAATGGCCTAACTGGAATTGGTATAGTGATTAAGTCACCACAAGGAATAGAAACCACACATGGTTTCAGGGTGGATGAAAGTACTTGTTCTAATAATCAAGCTGAATATGAAGCCTTAATAGTGGGATTGGAAATTCTGATTGGACTACAAGTTCATATAGTTAACATATTTGGAGATTCTCAATTGATGGTTAACTAAGTGAAAGGAATTTTCAAATGTCAGAGTATAAGCATGTTGCCATACTATGTTGTTGCATTACATCTGCTTTCTCAATTTCAAATAGCAAATGTAACTTATGTCCCAAGATTCTTGAATAATAGAGCTAATGATGTGGCTCAGAAAGTTTCGAATTTCAAGAGGAGGAATAATACTCAAAGGGACATAAACCAAACAACATACCAGAGATCTATACCACCTTTAAATAAAAGGAATGTGGTCCTGGAAGTCAATCATAATGACTTATTGGAACAAGATTGGAGGCATCCAATAATGCAGTACTTGGCTGGTCCATCCTCGAAGGCCAGCAGGAAAATTAAATTACAATCCATGCAATACATCATATACAGCAATGCTCTCTACAAAAGGGGGGAAGATGGTTTATTATTGAAATGTTTAGGCCCAAAAGAAGCATTAACAGCTATGGCTGAGGTTCATGAAGGCATCTGTGGTGCTCATCAGCCTGGTGTGAAGATGAAGTGGTTGCTTCAAAAGCATTCCTACTATTGGCCAACTATCCTTAAAGATTACATAGAGTATGTAAAAGGTTACCAGGCATGTCAAAAGCATGGCACAATAAGGCATGTGCCCATAACTGACCTGCATGCAGTGGTAAAGCCTTGGCCATTCAGAGGATGGGCCATGGATATGATGGGGAAAATACACCCACCCTCTTTGAAGTATCATTGTTTCATTTTAGCAGCTACTGATTATTTCACTAAATGGGTCGAAGCTAAGTCATACAAGGCTGTAGACTAGACTAAGGTCATTAGATTCATCAAGGATTTAATCCATAGATTTGGCATCCCACAAACTATAACTGTTGATAATGGGACTGTGTTCGATGGGAAAATGGTGAAGTCCTTTGTGGCAGAGTTTGGAATTAGCCTTGTTAATTCTACCCCCTATTATGCACAAGCCAATGGTCAAGCTGAATCATCCAATAAGTCCTTGAAGAAAGGAATACAAAAGGTTGTGGAAGACAATCCTAGGGATTGGCATAACTTATTGTTGGATGTATTGTGGGCTTATAGAACTTCCCCAAGGCCAAGCACATGAGTTACTCCTTATGCTTTGGTGTATGGGCATGATGCAGTGTTACCTGTGGAAATTAATGTTAAATCTTTGAGGGTAAGATGCCAAGACCAGCTAAATCCTAAGCAATACCATCAAAGTATGTGCTTGGAATTGGAAGGCATAGATGAAGCCAGAATTCTGGCATTAAACAGTGTTCTCTTGCAAAAGAAGAAACCAGCCAAAAAATACAATAAGAAAGTCAAATACATTGGCTTTGATGAAGGTGATTTGGTATGGAAGACAATACTCCCAATAGGAATTAAAAGCCATAAGTTTGGTAAATGGTCACCTAACTGGGAAGGACCATATCAAATTCATAGAGTCCTGTCTTTTGGGGCATACCATTTGAGAAATTTGAATGGATACATACATCCTAAAAAGATCAATGACAGATATTTGAAGCCTTATTTTCCAACTATTTGGGAAACACAAGGAGTAGAATAAATGTCAAGCAAAAGAACACAAGAGCACTCAAATGATAAATCAGAATTTGTTTTTCTTCATAAAGAGTTAAATACATTCTGCCATAAATTGGCCCAAAAATCATTACAATGCCTTAGTTGTTCTTTTACAACAAACTTCCTATTCTTAAATGAGGGAACCAATTGAATGGCTATGGTCATTTCTTACTTTCGATCGGCCAATTCTTGGTTGGTGATCTGCAGTTTGGTGTCAGTTCGAATTAAGGCTTGATTCACTACAGACAGCTCCTCCTCAAGTTGAGCTTTCCTCTCCAGTAGTTGTGTTCGAAAATGGGAGGCAGAGGAATGTTGTTCCTTTAGCACTAAGACTTCATAATGTACGGTGGAAACAAAGCTCTGATCTCTCATTAATTTCTCCTCTGCAGCCTTGGCAGTATGACAAATGTTGATGTAAAAGTCAATAGTAGCTGCTGCCTGAGATAAATGACTTGAGACAGTTATACTGGATTGCTCAACAACTTTGCAGCACTGCAGAAAGCCATTTCTTATTATAGGCCTTTGTAAAGCCTCGAAAGGAATCCTTGAAAAATATATCAGTAATTCCAGACAGCTGTCTAAATCCATCAGAGGTGCAGAAGGCTTCCTACTGGAGAAAGAGAAGCTCTCAAGAATTTCTAACAAGGAGTCAGCCAGAACTAACGGCTCAGCCTCATCATTAGTTATTGGAGAAGTAGAGGGTATGTCGAAGAGACCGGCTAGTCTTGCTTCGAGGACATCTACTTCGTCCATGGACATGAGGGGTGCAGAAAGAGTAGTGATGGGAGACACGGAGGAATGCATAGGGATATGAGAAATGGATGGAGCATCCTCAGCAGTCTCTATGGTCCTAGCCACCAATACGTCAAGGGAAGAAGGGTTAGAAGTGGGTAAAGGTAATGAACCATGGGTTGGAGAGTTACCAGCACCCTCTTTAGGGAAATCAACTATTATCAGAGATGGAACAACAGTTGGAATTTCCTTAGGGGCAGGGGAAAGAGCAAGGCTCGGGAAGGAATTAAATAGAGGTAGATCCAAAGATAAGAAAAGGAGATATGGATTTAATCCAGAGGGAAAAGATGCATGAATGTTTGGCCTCAAAGGGGGTACGTGGAATGTAGGCCTAGGAAGCGGGAGTATTATCTGAATGATCTTCACATTTTGCATTTGATCAACCTCAATTGAAACTGAGGGAGTCCTCATTGGAAGCATAAGCTCAGGAGTTGTTGCTGCAAAAGAAGAGAAGAACAAAGTGATGTCAAGGCTCAATACCCAAAATTTCAACAAGGGAAAAACAGTAGAGGCTTTAAAGAAGTTACTTGTTTCAGAAGTGGCAGCAGCAGTAGGAGAGCTTCGAAGGGAGTAGTGCTCAGCAATGTGTTGTCTTCTTGCAGTATCCCTTTGAATTGTATCAGCAGCAGCAGCTTCATCTCTTAAGAATTGCTGCTGCCGTCTCTTCTCAGCTCTCTCAAAGACAATTATGGCCTTGGAGTGCTCTTGTTCCACTGCCTTAGTAGCTGCCTCATGTATAGGGTCTTCAACAAAATCAGAAGGAGAGACAGTCATCTTTCTTCTCTTTTTTCTTTGTACTGGCATTGAATGTCCTTCCTCAATTTCTTTCTTTCCAATTTGGGTTTCAGATTCTTCAGAAGTGAGTTCCTCCACTCTGACGGTTGTCTCATGTGTGGGATCTTAAACCAAGTCAGAAGAAGGGACGGTCACTCTTTTCCTTCTTTTTAGGGGAGACTCTTGCTCTTGAGTTAACTCTTCTTCTTCTTCTTCTTCTTCTTCTTCTTGCACCTCAAAAACTTCCTTTTCAGGCTCAAGTAAAAGTCTCCTTTTCTTTTGTTGCCGTTTGCTTTTGAGGAGATTTAGAGCTTGAGTCTTCTGAGGAGAGTCTCCCTGTGAGGCACCCGCACCACCTTCACAAAAGAAGAACTAAGGATAAGACTAAAAGCATTATAAATAAGGTAAAAAAGAGATGAGGGTATATACCTTTCTTTAAGGTGGCCCGAGTAACTCTAGGAGGAGTTGAAGCAGCAGGAGCAGTCTGTGTGGAGGCAGGTGCAAGAACTAAAGTGGTTAGAACAATGGAAGAAGTAGCAACTCCAGCTCCTTTGGGCTTGGGTACATCCAACACCGTTAGTAGGTCTTGAGGGGAAATGGCCAAGTACACTTCCATATTGGTCACCCACCAATTTTGGTATCTCTTCAAAATGTTATCTTGAGGAAGGAAGGGGGTATACTCAAAATCGACCAAGTCCTGTGTAAATTTGGAAGTTGCCTCTTCCAGTCTGGACCTTCGAACTTTCACATCCCTTGTGGTAAGACTTAGATTGGTATTACTACAGAGAGGTATTGGGACCCCCTGAGTGAAGCCAAATTGTCTAGCAAATTGTGCAGGACAATAGGGCTCAGCAATGCATTTGTAAGCTCTGGGGTTCATGGTCCCAATGAATAATTCTCTGGGGATTAAAATGGAGGCCCATATATCTTTGTGAGCAGGTGAAGCACAGAGCCTATCATTTAGGAAATTCTTCAACCAAAGTGGACCAATAGTAGAGGGTTCGAAGGGACGAAAGCAGTAGGAGGGAGGAGAAGCTGGAAGTTGGTGGAAGAAAGAGAAGTAAAAAGCAAAAGTCAAAGGATAAAGTGAAGCATTGGCGAACCTCATGCCATGAGTATGAGGGTCTAGTTCAAAAAATTTAAGGCATTTCGATTGCAACTCAAGAAAATAAGCAAAAAGCCAAAACTGAAGAATCCAAATCGATCCCCCTTGATTGGCATCTAAGGGTTTCTCACAGAAAAGAGTGCAGGCTCTATATACGTGGCCTAGAACGTATGGGGCTAATGTCACCCTCTTCTGTAAAACAAGGGCTTTGGCAAGAGGGGCAAATTCAGGCATAATTCTTTGAGAGGAGATGCAGAAAAAGAACTTGCAAAGCCAATATAATAAGAAATAGAAGAATTCCCTATCGGTCACAGGACCCTTCCTTCTATTCTCAGCCTTGACAAAATCACTATAGGATGAGTTAAGAGAGGAAAGGGAAAAAGGGACTGCTAGGTCAGGATAATCTGGTCCAATGGGAGTTCCAATGGGAGATAATCCTAAGAGATGGCAAATGTCAAAAACAGTAGGGGCCATCATCCCACATCTAAATTGGAAGAAATTAAAAACAGAATTCCAAAAGCACAGAGCAGCAGGAATTAAAAAGGGGTCCTCTGAGATGGTTAACCTAGATAGTCGGAGGGCGTCGATGAGGCAGAGTTCTTGAAGGTCCAGGGTCCTACTAGGAACAACTCGATCATACCATTCTTGCCACTCCGGTCTCACCGTGGGCCAGTATCGGTGGGGGCGGTTCGTCTTCCAGTTCCTCCAGTCAAGGCCACCTTCGTAAAGAAGACAATGGTCTTCCAGACGAAAATATAGAGCTGGAAGCTCAATAGGAACCTCCTTGAATATGGGGCCAAGTACATAGTCTTGTTGCACATGACGACGAAGGATAAAGATGAGTCCGTCGATGGCACTTTTCTTTCTAGCCTTGTACTTTTCACATTCCGCATCAATGAACCTTTTCAGGGCTACAGATGGGCTCACACGCTCTACAACTGGCACTTTCAATGAAGAGGAAGCCATTGATAGAACGCTTTTTCAAAAGACGAAGCTGGGAAAGGGAGTAGAAAGAAGTGGGAGATGAATAGAGATAAAGGGTTTGTATGTTGAACGAGCAAGTGATTTCAGAATGCGAAATAAAAGGGTTTCAAAAGCCTTTATATCTGAAAGATACATCGCGTAAATTCGTTAAGTACTAAAAGTACGAATACGAAGAATTTCCTTCAATATTGATACTCTTAGAGGGAAAACACATCCTAGATGTTGATACCAGCTTCGAAGTAGAATATTTGGCTTCGAAGCCAGATTTTGGCGCCAAAAGTCAAATAACAAACGGCTTCGAAGCACATTCCATGCTTAAGGATGTAAGAATACTCAAGTATTCATTTACTTCGAAGGGAGTTAATGACCTGTTTTAGGTTTCTTAATGAAAGTAATGTCCTTCGAAGTGAAACTTGAAACCTTGTGAGGATGGGAATTGGTATTCAAAACATAACACACCAGATTTTGGCGCCAAAAGTCCAATAACAACGGCTTCGAAACTAAGAAGCCGGCTTCGAAGCACATTCGGCACCTAATGGATGCAAGAATGTTCAAGTATTCGTTTACTTCAAAGGGATTAAAGACCTATTTTAGGTTTCTCAATAAAAGTGATGTTCTTCGAAGCAAAACTAGAATTCCCTTAAGAATGGAAATTGGCATTCGAAACATCAAAACCAATAATTGGTTTATATATATATTCAGAAAAGTTGTCTTTTCAAGCCAAAAACAGTGCAGCCCTCAAAAGGAGCTTCCATATTTTTGAAAGTATGGACCGTTGCTCAAGACAAAAAGATCAATTTAAAACTGATTGATCGTACTAAGTCATTGACCATATATTGGTTATTATTGAAACAAGTTTTGAAGAGTAAGGTTGTTAGATTCGAAGCATGGATCCTGAATGAAAAACATCAAAAACTGTCAACTACATTCCATAAATTGGAAAAGTTCATGGTCGTTTTTGTTAATATTCATTTAAAATGATTGAATCCAGGTTCGAAGGAAAAGATTGTTCAGTTCGAAGCTCTGAAATTGCTTTTAAAGACAAATGGAGACAAGATCAAACCATATCAAACAAAGAAAAGTCTTAGTGGTGTTAAAAGCAAAAGTAGTTACATCGAATGGTCCTATTTGGGTACAAACTCAAGCTCATAAAAATAGGGAATGAAATAAATAACAAGATCATGAAATTTAGTCCAGCTATGATCAATGAATTTCTGTTCTTTCTTTATTTTGTCCTCTATTTCTTCTAACATTGGCTGCATGAGTTGATGTGCTCTCACTTCATAAAAGAGCTCTTCAGCCTTTATTTCGAAAGCTGTTTCTCTCAATCCTTGTTCCAATTCGTCTATATCTAAGTCATCCCAGTACACAGAATCTTTATTCTTGAAATCATCGAATTCTTTAATAAAGTTTTCTGCTTCGTATTGGGCATGAATTCGAAGGGACGAAAGTTGGTCTAAAGATTATGTGGTGGTCATAGAGGTCCGATGCTAGTGAAGAAGCAATGGAAGTTAGTCCAAAAACATGTGAAGCTCCGCTTGGGCGAGGGGGTTGAGGACGTGACCCCAAGTCAAAATATCACAAGCCCATCGAAGGTTCTTAAGAGGGACTTCGTCCTCAAGAACATTGAAGGGCAAGTGGGAGAAAGCCGCGAGCAGAAGTTGAGCTTGTTTCTGCTCGGCCGGAGTAGGGGAAGGTAGAGGTTTGTAAGGTGGAAAAACCTTATCCACGGAGAGGGCAAGCCTCAGTTTCTCTGTCCAGCAAGGATTTAGCGGAAGAGAAAGTGTGGATGCTTCTATCTCAGGAGGTGGAGCAAGGGCAGGAGAAACAAGGGCATTAATATAATCGAGCTAGTTAGAGGAACAAATCTTCGCCTTCTGGGCTAAGAATGATGGATTGTACCCTTGTGCCTCTTCTAGACGTCGGGCGACATGCACTGTCTTTGTAGGCATGGAAGATGTATACCATGCCACAAGCAGATTCTCCTCCAAACTGCGTCAGTGGTCAATGGGCACGTAAGGATAGACCACCGAGCTTCGCGCATAGGAAAGAAATTCTAAAGGGTCAGTAAACTCGACAAAGTGATGGTTGATTCGATCCCTTAACTCACAGTCCTCAGGTTTTGACCAGTTGGTCCAGTCAGAAGCCCCAGAAGAGGAAGAAGTTGCAGCATTATCCCATGCAGAGGGTTGTGAAGGAAAACTTCCCATGTCCATATTTGTAACTTTCTGGATCAAAAGATTGAGAGCAGTTTGTTCGTAGTCTAAGGATGAGTCAGAAGAAGACCTTCCCATGTCCATATTTGTAAGTTTCTGAATCGAGGGATTAAGGGCAATATATTCGAAGTCCAAGGGTCGATAATCTGCAAAGGCATCCATGACCTGAATATAGAAAGATGGGTAAAGGTGGCTAATTAATGCATGGAGGTTCTTTCGAGAAGGAACAACATCATCATATGACTCTTCGTGTGCTCGATCAATGAAGGGAATAATTGATTCGGCCATAAAAGGTGTACCAGTCTGTTCGAATACTAAGGTGGTGAAGGTGTTCAAAAGATTGAAGGGGAGTTTAATGCAAATGATGAATGACAGTTGTTTTTTGGGAAACCATGCACGTTCTAAGATGTGGGAAAAGACTTTGATCCACTAATATCACTAAGTATTGGATATATTAGTGCGGGAGGTAATGTTGGCTACATATTTTGTACAAGTCAATTACAATCCGACGCGTGGCGAAATAAGGGTAATATAGAAAGACTATTCAGGTCCTCAATCCTAATCGTACACGTGGCAGCTAGTATTGGTTATTACGAGATCTGAGTAGCAGCGGATCAACAAAGAGATACAAAGTCACGTGGCTTCAACGGTTACTCGCGTTTCAGATTCAAATTTAGGAGGAAAGCCTAACTGCAAGTAATGGCATAATTGAGCTAATATTAGGGCAACATGATCGATGATCATGGAGGAGCAATTCGACGGTTGGAAATGCAATTCGATGGTCATCCTTGAGCAGTATAAATAGTAGAGAAGGCTCCAGAAAAAAGCCCCAGACTCAGATCCAAAAAACCAGTCCTTTATACTTATTTTCCTTTCCAGCTTTACATTTACAGTTCTTTACATTACTGTAGACACCCCATTTTTGACCGTCCTCAAGACTTGGACATCACCGTTTGAACACTCGGTGATTATCCATGTTTGTGTTTGTTTGGAGTTCCCGAAGTTCTCGGCTACGCGCCTTGCCTCAGGACCTCCGAACTTGACCGTTTTGTGTTTGGTTTTGCACCAAACACTTGTGTTTTGCCTTGGAGGGGCAGGGAATGCCTTCTGATGCATCCCCACACACCACCGGCAGTGGCTAGAGGCCACCGGCTGGTTGGTGTTGCCATCGGCACTATATTGTGCCGGTCGGCACTCTTTATGGCAAAATGACCATTTTGCCCTGCCGATCACTTTACAAATTGCTTTTGGAGATATTTTTTGATGACTTTCTTGCACTTGTTTCCCCTCCATACACGTGTATGGAGGGATGAGCCCTTTGATGCCTTAACTTGTAAGTTTTGGTTGCATATAAGAGAACCCTTCTTCTCTTGGCTCAAGAGGTTAGAAGATTGGAGAGTTAGACATTTTAGGAGAGGGAGAAGCTCTGGTTTTAGGTTAGGTTTTGTGTATCTATCCTATCTCTCTCTTTCTCTCTTGTTTTGTACACTAGGTGTTTGTGACTTACTATTGCTCACCAACACCTAGTGTTTCACCTTCCTCTTGGGACTGAGGTGCTAAGGGCTTGTTCTTGAAGTTTTTGACTGGTTTGAAGCTTAAAGAGGCATCAAGGTCACCATTGTTGGAGTTGATCATCAAGGGTAAGAAACTACCCATTTTTTACCCCATTTTTGCACTCCATTTTTGCCTAGTTTAAAACAGTTTTTGTGCTTAGTCTATAACACATAAAAGTTCTGTTTTTTAAGCCTCTTTATTGTTTATTAAGAGTGCTTGGTGGTTTGGGTAGGTTTGACCACCCTTAGGCCTTGAAAGGCCTCATTTTTGTGCTATTTTGTTGAGATCCGAGACCTTGGTGCTTGGGCCTCTTCACCACTGAAATCTTGAGGGATTTCAGTGGTAAAGATGATGCCTTGAGGTCCCAAGAAGGAGAGGGCCACCCCCTCTCCTTGATGTCCTTGAAAAGGGCAAGATTTGGCCTCTTAAGGGAGCATAGTTTTGATTGTTTGTTGAGCATGTCTTGGCTGCATTTTATGTTTATTATGCCCTAATATGACATTGCTAAGTGTTGGTTTTAGTACTCCTTGCATGTTTTGCATGGTTGCTTTGTAATGCCTCTTTGGTCCCTTAACATGCCTAGGTTGTTAGCCCTAGTTTGAGCATGCTTTAGGCTTAGACTTATGAATGTTTTATGCTTATTTTGACATGTTTTAGCTCTGTCCATAGTCATTTGGGTTGATCTTGGCATGCATCATATAGCCCCTTTGCATTTTAGGCTTGCTAGCCTTTGAGTATGCATGTGTAGCATGTGTTGCTTACCTCGTTTTGATGGTTTGGAACCATCTAGCATATCATTTCAGTCCCTTTGGTGTGCTTGTATGCTTGCTTTAGTTGCCTCTTTAATCCTTTGAAAGCATGTGTTGCATGCTCCATGTTTTGGCCTTAACGCATGCCTTTGATTCCAAGCCTCTTAGATGCCATCTAAGTAGCCATTTGGCTTTGTTTTAACTTGCTAAAAACCTGTTTTTTTAGTTGCTTAATGCATGCCATATTTGTTTTTTATAAGTATAGTTCAATGCCCCATTGACTTGCTTTGAATATTGGACCTATGCATGCATGCTTTGTGTACTTTGTTGGTTGGTTTGGCACCATGTTTAGCATGATTTTCAGAGCTTTATGTGCATGCTAGTAGTCCGTTGTTGTACCCCTTTAAGTGTGCTTAAGGGTTGTTTGTTATGCTTAAGTGTTGGTGCATTAACTTGCGCATGTGTGCATGTGTGTTTGGCCCTCATGATTTAGCATTTTGGCCACTGTTTTGAGCCTTTTTAGAGTTGCCCAATTCATGTCTAAGTCCATCCTCCATTTGATTTGCATGCTTGCCTTGTATGCTTACTTGCATGTTTGCATTGTATTGCCATATTGCATACTAGTTGACATGCTTAGGGTTTCATTGCATTGACATGCATGCTAAGCCTCTTGAAGTGAGTGTGATGGAGGTTTAGCACCCTTGTTTGTTTGTTTGCATTACATGCATTTGAAATCAAAATTGCACTCTTGGTTCTTTGGGCCATCATGCATGGAAATACGTGATTGATGGTCCGAGAACTGAGGCACGTCTTCCTTTGAGTTATCAACATGATAAGGAGTGTGTTTGGTGCATACATGCTTTGAATTACATTGCCATGCAAGTTGTGTCCTCTACTGCTGTGAGTTGCAGGTTTTGCAGGCATTTTGTGCCGACCTTTATTTAGTGCCGACCGTGATCAATTTGGCGACAAATGAATTGATCAGGTGGCCACATCCTTCAGTCGGTGGTGTTCTACCCCAGCCGGTGATGATCTCCAGTACCCAAGGAAGTATCCCTGAGACTTTGGCAGTCTTCAGAGGAGGATAGCAGGGAAAACAGAGGCAAATCATGCATGGCAGTGCGATTCCGAGCGAGTCCCGGGCACGCGATGCATCTGGCCCTCTTCCCGAGGCATTTACTGTTTTAATTAACCTAGTTGATTTGTTAATTAATTTAGTGAATTTGTAATATTTAATTAGCTTGCGTAGTTAATTAATTTGTATATTCTTTCGGTCCCTCCGAGCGAGGGCATATCTGTAATAAGTGTGGGTGTGTAGGTTTGTATGTCTTCCAACCCCCATTTCTTTCTTCCCTTTTATCTACCTGCTTACAATGGTAGATTAGGGCACGTTTATTTTAGCATACCTTATGCTACGCATGCGTGCATTCATGCATTTGTTTACATGCATCGGGCTCGGCACATCATGCAAACTGCATCGTACTTTCAATTCCAAATTGAATATGTGGTAGTTGCTGCATTTCACGTGCCATTTCAGGGTTAGCCGAGCCTGTCTAGATTACATCCCTGTATGCGATGCATTAGCCACTTAACATGAACTAGGTCACGCATGTTTGCTAACTAGTTTCTTGTTTTGGCATGGAGTACGATGTAAGTATTTACGCTTTAGCATACCACATGCGTGTGAATGTTGCCATGACAGTATGTTTGCCATGCGGCTAAGTGCTTACATGAGATAAACTGTTTGAATGCCTGTGGGTGGAGGTTGGATTGCTTGAGTTGGGAAAACTCATTGAAATCCGTGTTTTAGCCTACTTGCGAGTAGCAAATTCTGAAACATTTTCAAAACGAACGGATATGCAATGTTTATTTCCAAATTAGGCGATCTAGTCTATACTTGTTTGCTGTGCGCATAACATAGTAATTCTAGGTTAATAATTGGAATAAGAACACATAAAGTTTTCAAAATCGGATATCACGGTTAGTAGAGGCCGGTCTTGAATAGGCGAAAGGGTGCTCATAGTCGACCTTCCCGATCGTACCCAAGCTCCGAGCCAAGACCACTTTGGTGATAGCGGACACGTGGCCTTCGACACCGAGTCGTTTCTAAATTTCTCATTTTAAAATATTTAGGTGGCGACTCTGTAATCTGGCAAAGCAGTCCATGTTTGGCACTACTTTTCAAAATCTGTTTTTCTTCAAAACGATTTGCTGGATTTGGACTCTTTGGTTCAGATTTAGAACCGACACAAATCGAGTCCAAACTGTAGTGACCCCAATATGAACGGAACGGGACTTAACCCTCCCGGGGCGTTAGGGACGCTCTGAGCTTTACGTACTTTAAGATTCTCTTGCCGCACTTCGTTTCATAGGAGTAGTTCCAAGTAGATTTGCTGTAAACCTCTACGAGGCTGAGTTTGAATTATTGTAAGTTTTTTCATCTTAATGAAATACTTCGACTGTTCTTCAATTCATTATTATCTGTTTAATTCTCCTAAGTCAAGCCACCAGTAAAAGTCCTCTTCATTGAGGCTGAAAGAACTAAAACATAATCGCCTGATAATTGGTTGGCAATTAATTTTCTGTAAGGACTAATTGATCCTTGCTGGCACGCTCGCAATTACAACAATAACCTTCGAAAGCCAAAAAGCCAACAAATATAAAGAGAATTACATTTGAAACAATTATAATCCAACTATCATAGAAAGCCTAATAACAAGCCTCATAATAGGGTTGTGAATAATAACCCAACAAACCAATCAACCTAAGAAAGAGGTTATTATGAATAAATGAACAATACAATAAAGGGTTTCATACAAAGGAAAAAATTATCAATCCTTAAATGCAAGAATTTACCCCCTAACCTCTTATATAAAATGTACATGAGTGACCAATGAACTAACCCAATTAATTTATAATGATAAAAACGATTTAAGAGATAAATTACATAGATTTTGGCTGTAATTCGCCCTAGAATAAATAAATGCAAGTAATAACATATTCTATCAAGATGCCATTTTTGACCTCCTTTTCTTATTCTTCAATTTATACTTATCTCTCTCCTCTCTCCATATTAAAGTCAAAGGAAGAACTAGCATTCATTCATATATATATATATATATATAAAGAGTTGGAAAATTATCAATCTCCATGGCTGCATTACAGAGGTCCACAAAGTCATTTAGGAGAGAAGGTTCATCAGGATTGGTATGGGATGATAAGCTTTTGATAGAGAATATGTGTGAAAACCCACAAAAAGAAGTAGATCAACTAATGCATTGTCAAAGCACCAACAGATCAGGCATGGCGATGAAGGAGCATGGTGGATCAAATGGAGCTTTTTCTTCATTTTTTGCTCGCAGTTTCTCAACACCAGTGAAGAATTTGCGTGGATCCAGAAAACCTCCCATGGCGAAGAAATCCCAGTCAAAAGTTCATGCCTAAAATAACTTTTAACTTTTCTCCATGAGTCGGGAAAAGAAAAGAATTATTTTATTTCTCCAGTTTAGTATTGTAGATTGAACAGTGCAGTTTAGTTTCGTGGATTCATTATGAGGCCTATTTTTATATTTTAAATGTTCATTTTAATCTTGTATCATTTAAAATTTATACACTGTATCTGGTTTCATTTCAAAATATGTTTATGAAAAAATCTGAAATAACCAAAATCTAATATCTTTATCTATCCATCTACTATTATAAAAGAGTGAAGGCTTTAAAAGTGTTTTCTACATTCTTAAGTGATAATGCTGTATTACGTGTAAATTGTAATAAAAAAGAAATGTCTATTGGAATGCATTTTGGATTTTTTGGAAAGTATGTATAACAATCTCATCTTAATGTTGAGAAAGCTACACTTCGATCCGAAGTGATACAGATATTTAAAATAACTCATATATATTGATTCATGAAAATGTTTATATTTATCTGTCTATTTACAAGTAAAGTTGATGCTCCCATCCTAATGCAACTCAAACACTCTCTTTCTAACTCAAAATAGGATTCCTTCTCACATTACAACAATCGAATTGGCATGATCTCATCCCATAGATTGCATGAAATTTGAAAACATGCATTTTCTATTCACTATGTTCGAGTGTAACAATTGAAAGATAAACTATTTTTACTCTGATTGAGATAATCTCTCACTCATTACACTTCTTTTGGGTGTACTCACAAACTTCTCTTTTTTAACTACTCCATATTATTCTCACAAATGATCAGTGCATTAGATTTGTATTAATCTCAATCACTGCACTTCTTATGGGTCTATTCACAAACTTGTCTTCTTTAACTATTCCATATTATTCTCACAAATAATCGGTGCATTAGATCAATATAAAGTCACAAAAGTATAATAAAAATACAAGTGCTAATAATTTTTTTTTTCTTTAATAGAAAAACCAAATAATAATAAATAAATAAATAAATAACGGTTAAGCATTTTTTACAATAATAGGACAAAAATATGTGCAAAAAAAATAAAAATTAAGTGTTAGAAAAAAAATCAAGTTCTAGCAAAAAAGTGAGTGAAGGGAGTTGGGTTTAGTTTGGTGTGTTTGGTTACAAAAAGACGAAAAATATATAAGATTACGGCAATGCTAGGGGGCCCGAATTTGGGTGCCCCTAATGCCCCGAATTTCCCTTAAAAAAAAAACAAAGTTACCAAAATTGGCAATTAGGGGCATTTGGGCCACAGTTTTTAGGGCCACCAATCATTTTCCAATAAGATTAAACAAACTTTGTTAGGTTTCTATCCAAGGGTACTTTAGTTATTTAGATAATAAATTTAGCATCTTTTGGGCTAAGTTAACTGGTAGGAGAATTTTGATGATAGTTTAAAAAGTAAAAGGGATTAGTGTAATTATTGAAATTATAGGAAAGATATCCGCAATTATGTAAAACTTTAGGGAAAATCAATATAATTTGTTCTTAAAAAAATTATTCCAAATACATTAACTTTATTTATCTAGTAAAAACGCCAAAAATTACTAAAACAATGCAAGTTACCAAATGCGCAATTTTGACCTTCACCCTTTTTCTTTTTTTTTTCTTTTTTGGATTTATTCATAAATCTCTCTTCACTTATTTATGTCCCACTTAATTCAAATTATTTTCTTATATTCTAATAAATCCTATGGACAGGAAAGGAATCAGAATTTCATATAGTTTTTTTTTCACTATATATACAAATGCACATATATGTACAATATGATATATAAATTATATCTATATATATATACATATAAAAAAAATTCAAATACTATAGAAATAATCTCTAATAGGATAAAGAAATTTTTAGATACAAAATAAAAAGAGAATCTAAAGATAATAGAAGAATGTGATACATATATTTTATACTGATGGGCTATTTATTTATAAAATAGGATATAACTATATATATGTTTTTTAACAGTGTTAATGGTAGTAGAATTTTTTGCAGAAACAGAAAGGTCATGGCCACTCATAATCTTCTCTTAGTTGCATCCCTGCCTATGAGTGACATAGTTACCAAAATACCCCTAATAATAATATTCATATTAATAGTATTCACACGTCAATGAATGTTCACATCACTAAATTGCTAAGCGTTTAAAAAATATTTGTAAGGGTAAAATTGTTTATAAAATATCTTAAATATGAGAATTAGGATTTCACTACAAAAAATTAAGATTTTAGATACTAAAATTTAGTGACAAAATTATTTTTTAGGAAAAAAATATTTTCGTTGCGAAAAGTATTGTTATTATATTTTTAGCAACGAAAATTGAATATTAGTAATGAATTATTATTCTTTTGGGACCAAATTTTTTGTCTAAAAAAATAAATCATTTTGAGACCAAATTATTTTGTCCCTAAAAGTCTATTTATTAGTGACATTTTCAAAATTGTCACTAAAAGTCTTGTTTTTGACTTTTTGGAACGAGCTTTTAGCGACTATATGATGATAGAAATTGGTCCCTGAATATCATTTGTAACAAAATTTTCACTTTTAGAGACTAAAAAATTTAGTCTCTAAAACTCTTATATATTGTAGTGTTTGATGATAAATCAAATGTCCAAATAATATAATTTATTAAAATACAAGAATCTGTTATGCATGAACTAACTGGAATACAAGGACTAGAAAAATAATTTCCTAATAAATCCCTTCTTGTTTTTCATCTTCTAATTCAATAACAAAGCAATGTAAACGTGTGAAATTTTTACGCACATTACAAGAATGCTAAGTATTATGAAAAAAAATATCATAAATAATTTTAGGGCAAATTACCAACACTCTTCTCGAGATTTGACTAAAATACGGATTCTCTCCTGAGATTTGAAAAATTACAAATTGTCCCTTGAGGTCTATATTTACATAACAAATGAGGGAGTAATTTGTTATGCAAATACAAGCATTAGGGGACGGAATGTAATTTCTCAAACCTCAGGGAGAAAATCCGTATTTTAGTCAAACCTCGAGGAGGGTGTTGATAATTTGCCCATAATTTTATAAAAATTCTCTACTCTTAAATTACATATAATAAAACAACACACACTAATCAAAACATGAAAAAATTTCGTAAAATATTTCATGATATTTCTTTCATGATACCTAACATTGCTCTTAAGAAAATGATTAATTTTGATTAAAAAAAAACGTTAGGAATTGATTAATATTAACACTCTACAGAGGGATTTGTCTTCAGATTTGAGCAGATCATTCTAGAGGATTGATCTCAACCGTTGATTAATAACAATCCAACGGCTAAGATCTTGTTCAGCAATCAACCTCCAAGTTTTTAAATTTATTCTTTCAATTTTTCAATTTCTTTTTCATTTTTTATATTTGTCTAGTCGAGTATAATATAAATATATAATTTTTTTTACAAACAGATAAAAAAAGGTCACAAAAGACAAAAAATAAACAAAAAAAAATTACCAAAAAAACCTATATTCAAACAACACCTACAAACTCAGAGAGAAAGTTGATTGAGATTTGCAAAAATAACATGTGTACTATTAGAGTACCATTATTATAATTTGACAAATTATTATTATTCATTATCAAATTATAATAATAATGATATTATATCAACAACCATTAAATATGATCTTTCTTCTCACAATTCATGTTGTGTTTTAGAAAACGGCAAAATCTGAAGCGGAGAGGACCAAATTCGGAGAGTGAGCATAAGAGTTCTTTTTAAGTACCCAAAAAACAAAAAGTTTATTTTGTTTCCATCATTTTCTTACTTTTCTTCTCTCTTTCTTTCTTTCTTTCTTTCTTTTTTTTTTCATTTTTTTTTTTTTTATCTGAGCAATTTCACATACAGAAAAAGCAACTATAAAATTGGGTATGTTTGATTTGTATTTATAGAGTAATTTTTGAGATAAAACAATACAAAAACTTGTTTGGCTTACCTTTTTCTAAATATATTCTCTCTAAAATAATTTTGGCTTTTTTTGTAGAGTAGATTTTGAGATAAAAAGTACAAAAATTTGTTTGGCTTGTCTTTTTTCAAATATTCTCTCTAAAATAACTTTGGTTTTTTTTGTAGAGTAATTTTTGAGATAAAAAAGTACAAAAACTTGTTTGGTTTGCCTTTTTATAGAGTAATTTTTGAGATAAAAGTACAAAAACTTATTTGGTTTGCCTTTCTCTAAACATGTTTCAAAAGTAATCCTGAAAATTGAATAACCAAGCATATTTCTGAGAGGTTTTTTTTTTTGAGAAAACCAGTTTGGTTTAATTATTCTTGAAAAAATGTTTGTAGGGTATATTTTCAAAAAATTTCTCCCAAAATTAAATCAAATAAGGCCAACTAGTTATTCTGTAGTATCACTTTGTGATATAAAATTGTAGATTCAATTGCTATAGAGAGGAATCTGCTATTTATAAGTATTTAAATTAGTTCTTCTCAAATTTGGGCTATTGGTGGTTGTTAGCTTCGTAACTATTGCCTCTCTAGCTATTGTTGGGCTACTAGTTTGATATATTTTTTTAATGGATGTAAGCCCCACGTGAGTGTTTTGCATATTTTTTTTGTGATTCGCTTCTATGCATTTTTCTTTTTTTGTATTTATTAATATTATTAACTAGAAGGTGCTACAACCAACCTCACAATTATAGTCATTTAACAAGTATATCACCATACCAATCCAATTAGGTTGAATTTAAGCCAAGATAGGGGGGAAATAAGGATGTTTTATGGGAAAGTTCTTAACTAATTGAAAGAAAAATTTAAATTTTAAAAGAAAATGAATTTTTTTTGTCAATTTTTTTTTTCTTTTTTAAATATACCTAATCTAGCTATTTCTAAAAAGTTTTTAAAAATTGAGTAAAATATGGGGGGGAAAAATCACTAAACATGAAAGAAAATTCATCTAAAAATATACATATATTTTTGTTTGGATTTTCTTTTATTTTTAGCAAAATTGTTTTCATATATTTAAGACATTCTTTTTTTTTTTTTAAGCATCTAAATTAGATGCATCTAAAACTTAAAAATATATAAGTAAATGAAAAATATGACTAAAATATAAAATAAAAAGATCAGTAAAAAACGGTTTAACAACAATTTAAAAAAAAATCAAACTCAACAAAAACAATTCTTGGCTTGTTTTTGTCCCTGCAAGTCTGAAACAGAAGTTAGAAACCTCTAGTGGACCTTTTCCAAATTAAAGTGTGGGCACAGTGAAACCCAAAGGGCCAGCCCACTTTATACTTAAAACCCAGCCCCTTCTGGTTATGTAAAAAATTCACTTCGGCCTACAATAAACGAGGTCGTTTAACTCGTAAAAACATACTCCCGAACAATCTTGAATAAAGGAGACACGTGTAATCGGAAGGAAAAGTTATTGGACATTCTTATAGTACGGTGACACGGTGTTTATGCTTTAGCATATTATGGTTGGTAGAGGATGTGAGACTTATGATTTTGCGTTGAATAATTAAAGAATATAAGAAAATATAGTGAATGATGATTAGTGAAAAAGTATAGATATATGGTGTTTCAAAAATACTCAATAATTTTTCAATCAGATGTAACTAAAGACATAACAAAGAGAAAAAATATGAGTTTTATTCTGTATTTTTTTTTGTAATTGGACACAATTTTAATGAAATAAAATTAAATTATTTGATGATATAAATATTTTCTTCTTTTTTTATAATAAAGTAACAGAAGAAGAAATACGTAATAAAAAACTAAACTTCAAGGGAGGTTTTTGGCTATATCAAAAGTTTTTGCAATTACATCAAACTTCAATAGAGGTTAGCGATTTTAAGAAATATTTTTGTTATTTTAGAAACCTCAAGAGAGATTTTTGTAATTTCATTAAATTTTAAGGGAGATCAATATAATTTTCCCATAAATTTAGAGTTTTGGTTTTTATAGAAATCTTTTATCATAGATGGTATTTGCAGTTTTTGGTTTTTGGTTTTTGGTTGAATTTAGAAAATAAAATTAAATCGAAGAAAAAATTATAATGGGAAATAACAGATTTTTATTTATTTCTTTTTTTAAGGTAGCCATAGTAAATAACAGATGAATATTTATGAAACCACAATTGTGATACAAAGTCATTATTTATTTGTGTGTTTTTTTTTGGGGATTTGTAATTGTAAATTGTTAAATTTAAATTTTATTGTTATTGTGATTTTTTTTTTTTGGTTACATCGGAAAGAAAGAAATAGAGAGAAGGCTAAGCCTTTTCCCTTGAGACCCCTATCATGTCTGCCACAAGGTAGCTTCTCAATTCCTGTGGTTCATTTACCACTAGCATGTCCTTCGGTTGATCTGCACCCAGTTTGGCTAAGGCATCCGCACACAAATTCCCTTGTTTCCAAATATGTTGAATGGTGCACTCACAACCTCTTAAGAGTATTTTGACATCCTTCAACAAGCTTTTAAAAAGGCAATTGCTCTCAATTGGCTCCTCCATCAGTTTCACCACTTGGGCCGCATTAACTTCGATGAACACATTGTTTATGCCTTTTTGAAGGATAACAGTTAGTCTTTTATATAAGGTCCACAACTCAGCTTCTAAACTAATTCCCATCTGCAATTTGTTGTAGAATCCATACACCCAAGCTTCTTTCTCATCTCTAAGCAGTCCACCAAAACCTCTTTCTCCTCCAACTCTCTTGCAACCATTAATATTCATCTTGATTCTCCTTTAAGTGAACACCATCACAGGTGAATGGTTTGAATAGGTGGGAGGGAGATTCCTTACAACTCTATCCAGAAAGGAAGTTCTTTATTCAGTATTACACACAGCCCTATCCAATCTTACCATAGTGTTGGTCCAACCTTTCCTATTGTTAGACTAGGTCAGCCTTGGCCCTGTGTATCCCAAATCCATCAGTTTGCAATTATGAATTCTCTCATTAACCTTTCTACTCCTCATCTGGTCTTGTCTTAAAGTTTGTTGTTGACTTCCATGAAAGCTTCTCTTGTCATTAGGAGTAGTAAAATCATTGAAGTCCCCAGCAACTAACCAAGGATCATTCATGTGTTGGGCAATAGCCTCCAACTGATCCCAAAGTTCATCTCTCTTGGCACTACTTGGACTAGCATAGATAGTTGATAACAGCCAGTCAAGGTAATCTTGCCTCAAAATAATAGTTGTAATCTATTGTGAGCTAGCTTTTACCACCTTTACATTAACAACATTAGGGTTCTAGGGCATCCAAATATCTCCACTCCTACTTATAGGATCCACATGGCTTGAGGCTGTAAAACCCATACAATTGAAGAACATCCCCATTGATTTGAATTCAAGTTTAGTCTCTATAAGTACTATCAATTCTGGTCTGTGGATTTGGACTAATTCCCTCAAATTCCTTTTGAATCTCTTATTTCCTGCTCCTCTACAATTCCAAATGAGCAAATCTATGGACGAAATTTCTTGATCAGACAGGGGGTCTTGTCTATCAATTTCCAAATATACCCTTATTGCTTTGTAGTTTTCTTCTATTGTCTTGAGTGGTGTCAATAAGATGTAGTGTCTGTCTTGTCTCACTTCTATTTGCCTCCATGGCATTATCTTTAGCTTTACTTCCTCATTCTACCATTCGAAGGTAATGAGGTGAAAATACTTCTTTTCCTAGGGACAAGCCCACCAATACTCTGTTCTAGTCGAGTTTGTGCATCTCTGTTAGGTAATTCTCTCATTTCTCCTCCATTTTTATCTGGTGGGACTCTAGATTTAGGTTTTGAATTCTCCATCATTTGTTCTTGTACTTAACAACTTCCTGCTAGAGTTAGCTGGTTGAATAGTTGATTGATGAAAAATAACGGCTGGTTGTTTGGTGGTTCTCTGCGGATTAGATGTTTCACCTTTTCCTATTTTTACTCTTTGATCTCGTATCCTCATGTCAGATATATCTTCCTTCTCCAGGCTGGCTGCTTTTCTTTTCTTTTCTTTAACCATTGCATGGCTAGTACTCACTTTACTCTTCTATATTATTTTATTCTTATTTCTTAAGCCTATATCTTTATGGACTTTACCCTTATCATTCTCATTGCCATAATGGGCTTTAGCTCTCTCTTTTCCTCATTCTTCTCTTAACACTTCAAACCTATTGTTCTTTTGGACCACTTATATCTTAGTACCCGTTGGGCCTCTGTTTCTCCTTCTTTGATTTTGAACCATCATTCAAGGTCCATAGTTTCCTAAGTTTGGGTTTTTCATTTCCTCTTCCCTTGGGCTTGGCCTATTGGCATCTTAGGCTTCAACCATCTAGTGGCCATCTCTATTCAATGTTTGTTCTGTCCTCTCCAGTACAGGTATAACTCTGTCACTGCATGCTTCTCTCTGATGCCCAAACCTGCCACAAAGAAAATACAGTGAGTGAAAATGTTCGTATTCAACTCCATAAATGTGATTACTTACAGAAAAATGAGAAATTAGTGGTTTTCTGAGATTCATTTCTACGCAAACTCTTTCATATTTTCCTCTTGCAACCATAGCTGTGTTGATATCGATCTTTAAAAGGACTTCAAGTACTTTGGCGATGTGGTAGAGGACCTTCTCATTGTAATATTCAATCGGTAGATTAAGGAATCGCACCCAAATCGTTGTGGTATCCTCCTCTGCTTCATCTGACTTGAAGTTTTGTTGTTATTTCCTCATTGTTATATAGTGATCCAGGACAACCTACGGTCCCCCAGTGAAAACTTTGTTATAGTTATCAGCTATATCAAACTTCACAATAAAAAAGCCATTGCCTATCCAATACTTCAAAGTCAGTTTGTAACCCCCATATTTTGGTCATTTTGGCCATAAACAACTTGTATCCTATGGTTTTTCCTAGGAGTCTCATAATCAAGCACTTTTTCCATGGTTCCCGAATTTTCTTCAGGAGACCTGGTGGAATGCTGACTTTGGGGATTCCATTCCTGACTTCTCATTCATCCATTCTCTCTTCCTCTCCTTCAAAGGCTTCTTCATCCTCATCCGAAGAGATTTCATCATCACATTTGAAATTTTCCTCATTTCCGTTTTCATTGAATCTCGATCTAACTAGGGCTTGTTTGAATGGTTTGGCTGCTTCTTTGTTTGCCTCTATGCCCTCCATCTGATCAGTATTGATGGTTTCCCCTTTGTCATTAGCTTGTTTTGCGTTCTCTTCTTCAAAAGAGAATCTAGGGCTTCGCAAATCCCCTTCGTCTTTTCCATTTGGAGTAGATTTCGCCATAGGTTCATCTTCTGGTCATTCAATTGAGCTTTTAATCTTCTTTTTACTTCGAATTAGGTGATCGGTCTCCTCTTTGGAGTAGTCATGATCATCCCATCGTTCCTCAGTTTGCAAATCGCTTGTAACGGTCATATTTCTAGAATGCATTGCTATTTCAATTGCGAAATTTTTTATTATTGTGATTCAAGTGTGACGGCTAGTAATCAGAAAATATAGAAGACTAGCTTCAATGTTATGAGTACCAAGCCATGTGGTTTAGTTTTTGTGTAATACCTTTTGTGATTCAAGATCTCAAGTTCAACTCTTATAGAGAGGAATTTAATATGCTTTTGTGGTGGTTAGTTTATTTCTCTTCCATTATGGGGGTTGTATACACATGTGGAATTAGAAAATTTGTCTTGAAGGTGCCATTTTATATGCATAAAAAAACACGAATTTAGTTTTGGTACAATATTAATTGAACATAATTTTTTATATAAGCGTTGTAAAAGAAGTATTTCAGGAAAAAAACTAGATAAATCTAACAAATAATTTTTTAAGTTTTAAAAGTTTTGAACTATTAGAGCATCTCCAATAAAGATAGTCAAAATAGCTATTCAAAATTTCACTTTATTATTTTGGCTAGTTATTTTTTTAATATACACTCCAACAAGGCTATCTACTTTAGTTATCTTCTATTAAAATATTCATGTACTTTAACTACCTTATTTCCCATCTAAAAAAAAATAAAAACTAACTTCTTTCAAATTATTATTTTTTTTTCATTCTTTTAAATATAATTATATTTTTGTGAAAGTTATATTTTTCTACTGTCGTATTTTTCAAACGGTCATATATTTGTAACGGTCATATTTTGACAACGGTCGTATTTTTCTAACGGTCATATTTTTGCAATGGTCATATTTTTACAATAGTCGTATTTTTTTAACGGTCATATTTTTGCAATGGTCATATTTTTTAAGTTTTCAATTATAAATAAGACATTCCCTCTCATGTAATCTTACACTTAATTTTCTACTTCATCCAAACTTCTATATCTCTCTCTATGACTTCCAATTCTCTTTATGATATGCTTGTAAATGACTCTGACTTCTCTGAATC
Organism: Camellia lanceoleosa; assembly: GCA_025200525.1. Lineage (NCBI taxonomy): Eukaryota > Viridiplantae > Streptophyta > Magnoliopsida > Ericales > Theaceae > Camellia > Camellia lanceoleosa. Next base: position 119,783,237 of record CM045769.1, on the reverse strand, counting down.
TGATGATGATTTGGAGATGCTCAAAGCTGTTACTATGGATGAAGAACTACTAGATAATGAGATAGGATCAAGCTCACGTCGTGGTTCTGTTCGAGGTCGTAAAGTCATTCATCGTGACCATATTTAAGGTCATGAAAGGCTTTTTCTTGACTATTTTGCTGAATCGCCTGTTTATCCTCCTGAGCTATTTTGAAGGAGATTTCGGATGAAGCGTTCACTTTTTCTTCGAATTCAAGCTGCAATAGAAACGCACAATCCATACTTTTTCCGAAAAAGAAATTGTGTTGGAAAGCTTGGTTTGTCTTCTCTTCAAAAGATAACTGTTGCACTTAGGATGCTTGCTTATGGAGTAGCTGCTGATTTTATGGATGAATATGTAAGAATTGGAGAAAGCACTGCAATAGAAAGATTAAAATATTTTGTTAAAGCAGTTATTGATATTTTTTCTAATGAGTATCTGAGATCACCAAACAGCAATAACATCGCTAAACTACTAGCGGTTGGTGAAAGTCGTGGATTTCCTGGGATGCTGTGGAGCATTGATTGTATGCATTGGAAATGGAAAAATCATCTGACTGCGTTGAAAGGTATGTATACTAGACACATTCATGAACCAACAATTATTTTGGAAGCTGTTGCATCATATGATCTTTGGATTTGGCATGCGTTTTTTGGATTACCCGGGTCTCATAATGATATCAACGTGCTAGAAAAATCTTTTGTATTTACTGAACTTGCTCAAGGGCATGCTCCTGCAATCAATTACACCATTAATGGTAATGAATATACAATGGGATATTATCTCGCCGATGGTATATATCCACAATGGTCAACATTTGTGAAAACAATTCCTTCTCCTCAGGGAAATAAGAAAAAACTTTTTGCTGCAGCTCAAGAGGCGACAAGAAATGATATAAAGCGTGCATTTGGAGTGTTTTAAGCACGATTTGCAATTGTGCGTCGACCAGCACGTTTTTGGAATATTAAAATGCTTAAATATATTATGAAGGCGTGCATAATTCTACATAATATGATCATTGAGGATGAGTGAGTTGATAATGGAGTAAAAGACTTCAATTATGATCAAATCGATGACAGTTCCCATATAACGGTGTTACAAGAGAGAACTATTGAACTTCTGGAATTCATTCAATGTCATCGTAACATTAGAGACAAGCAAACACATTCTCATCTCCAATCGGACCTTGTCGAACACTTGTGGCAATTACACAGCGAGTCGTAAAAGCTTTGAATTTGAAGTTTCATTTTATGTAGCATGTTATTAGTTTTGAGTGTAATCGGTATATGCTTTTGATTTATCTGCAATTTTATAATTCTATATTGCCTTTTAATTGTATGGTTTTCATTTTAATTATATGCCTTTATATATATATATATATAAATAATTAGCATTGCAGAGAAAATACAACACATATGATGTTTGGATAATCTATACAGCACATATGATATTTGGAAATATGGTGTTAATGTTTCAATCTTGGCAGCAACACAACACAAATAGCATAAGATTAGACAACTAACATTGTGTGCCAAAACATTACTAAGTTCAACATCTATCCTAAACAAAAGCAGAACCAAAAGAAATACTAAACAAAAGCATAACCAAAATACTAGCAGAACCAAAATAACATATATCAAGGAGAAGAGGTTGTTAGACAAAAGCCAAAATATCATAAGAAACAAAGAGAGAATAAATATTAATTCATTCTTCTTTTCTTAATGATTTCCATCTGCTGAGCACGATAAAATTCTTGTTGGATTTCCAGCAAGCCACTGAGATCCATCAAAATAACTCTTTCATCCTCTTTGAAAAGTTCCATTTTGTGCTTTTCAAGTTCCACCTCATGCTTTTCTTGCATGATACGAAGTTCCACTTGTTTTTGAACGTATACTTTGTCAATCATTTCAATTTTCTTCTCAATCATTTTCTTTTTGTCTTCTTTGATGTCCTCCAAAGTCTTTGTAATACTCAAATGTATGCTTTCTTTGTTCTTTCGTTTATTCAATCGCTCCTTTTCAGCCTTCCTACCAATTGGTCTCTCCAAGTCTACAAAAGCATTAGGTGAGACATCATCTTTCGCTAGATTTATCGAATCCGGAGTACAAGGAGAAGAGGTTGTCCCTGTTCTTGGTCTTTTTGGTTGCTTTTTCTTCTCAGACTCTACCACCCATTTTGGTTGATCCCTTAACATAATCCAACAGTGTTCGAATTAGAATATAGATTTCTTTAGTTCCTTGTACATAATTTTGGCCTTGCAAATCTAAAAATTAAATAAATAAATAATATTTAGCAACTTCATAAATAATAATAATTGTAAATGTACAATATTCAATACATTGTCATCCTCATTTATGCCACTTTGATGCAATGATTCAATTTGAGCGTAGCACCCACAAAACTTATTCATGGCAAGCTGAATGGTTGACCATCGATTCATAAGAGAATTCTTATTTCGATTAGACTCAAATTTCTTGTGCTCATGGAAAAAATCCCACAATCTTTTCCAATAGGTAGAGCGTTTTTGCTCATTCCCATGTACCGCATCTAAACTAATATTAAGCCAAGCCAATACAAGGAGTTTGTCTTCTTCTATTGTGAAGTTTCCTCCACGTTGAGGTTTCTTCGACAAAGATTCAATTTCAGCAATAAATTGAGACTCCTGGGCAAAGACTTGAGTATTTTCATTCAAATATTGAGATTCCATCAGATAATGTTCATCAATGTTGGGCCTTTCCTGTAAAAGATTGGTAAAATAACCATCTTGTTGTGAATCCATACCTATGATTGAATAATATATAATAATTAAAATTAAAAAAACAGAGCTTATAGCAAGCTGCAACAATTTGAATAATACTGGATACCAGGAAGATGACTTCCATATTTTTTCAAGCTAAGAATAACTCTTAGAAAGAGAAAGAAAACACTGCTGAAAATATAAACTTAAGGCCAAAACATTAAACACAGAAAAAACAAATAAAATTATGATTTTTACTTAACAAAAAAAAATACAAAAACATTAAACATTAATGTTAAAAAAAATACCCAACAAGTAAGTAAGTTAAAAACAATAAATAAATTACGTTGACCAGTTGACCGGCCGGACGTCCAGGCGGACGTCCGGTAACACCCTCATCCATGCACGTGCATTGTTATGTTCTACTAACTGCTCTTATTTACTTAATTTCTTTTCTATAATTGCATTCAAACTTTCTGGAGCTTACTAGCCCAATTTTATATCATGTCCTTATGTTCAATGTTCAAGCTAATATATAGTTTCATCAAATGAGTCGGTTAACTCTTGATGCATACAATTTCTTAAGAAACTATTTGTTACTTTAGGTACAATTAGGTACAATTTATAATATCTATTCTAACAGAAATTACAACGAACACATGGTGTGCAATACAAATACATGTTATTTTCTTTTTTACAAGTGATAAAATCATGACCTATTGATTAAGAACACGGAGCGAGAACTTGCTGCAACCATTTGTGAAATGAGATTACAAACAAGAGAAGCCACACAAAGCGAAGGAGAAAATATACATTCACTTGGATTTCCTTCTATAATCACATATGACAAAGCAAATGTGTAATATTTTTGCCAACATCAACAAATAATGAAACAAGAATGCAACAATCTGAATATTTGCTTTTATATTCTCCAATTTCTTATCCACTATTCATGGCATAAACAAACAGAAATGACAAAATTTATTACCTCTCTTGAGCATAAAGTTTGAGAAGAAGATAGAGAGGATGAGAGAGTTTGTGAGATTTGGAATGCCTTCTCTATGGATTTGTTAGGGATGTACTGATAGAACTTTTAGCACCAAAATAAGGGAAAAACTTTACCGCCAAAAACAAAATTCAGAAGGCAAAAACAAATAAAAAATTGAAAGGCCCATGAACAGTACCTCGCTTGTCTTGGCAAGGTACTGTAGCTCAATGCTTAAGCGAGTCTGCTGGAGCAGTCTTTCACACTTCCAAGCTCGCTTCTATGACTGAAAAGAGAGAATAACTATACTGCTGGAGATGCTCTTAGATGTCAGTATGGAATCGGTTAAATCATTGTTTAAACTTTTTTATTGATTAATATAATCTAGTAAATAAGAAGTAAAAATACTTAACACCCCTAAAAAATAATCCTTAAATTTACACTTAATGGCGTTGAATGTTACATGTTGGTTGTTCAAAAGTCAATCAACTAAGACCCAATCACTCTCAAGTCATTGTGAATAAATTTAGTGGTGAACTTTTAAGTTGTCTAGCATTACTCATAAAAAAAATATACATACCATTTTATTTTTAAAGTTAAAATAATAAGTGATGTGTATATTTTATATTAAGAAAATTGACTCGATAAAATTGATACTATTATTTAAAATATAAAATAATTAGAGATTATTTTTATTATACATTGTCAAATATTAATGAAATAGAAAGTTAGCAAAATAATTTTTATAAAATTAAGAAATTATCCCATTTATATTTTTTAAATATTAAAATTATTAATAAATTGTCAAAAAAATGGAGGGGTCAGTGCCTCTCTCAACCGCTACACAGTTCCGCCTTTAGTTGTATGTGATTAGTAGTGATCGTTGGGTTTGGCTTTGTAAGTTTAGTGGATTAGTTGTTAAATTTTGTTAGATGATCTAAATATTTTTCATAATGTATTACTCTACCGTCTACTAAAAATTTTTTAAAAGAAAAAAAGAAAAAAAACTTCAATGTTATGAGTCTTATGATTAAGGCTGTACGAAATACCGTCCAATCCGAAAAATCGCACCGTTCTACATCAATTTGCATAGCTCTAACTACTAACCGCGGTTTAAACTTTAAAATTTATAATCTATCAACCGAACTACTCCGCTCCGCTCTAATTAATACATATATATTTTTTAACTTCTAATGAAATATCAATGTAAAAATAAATGTGAGAGAGATTTAAGATATGCAATTTATTATAAATTGGTGGTTATATATATGAAACATATTATGTAAAATTACTTTGTGTTATATATCTAAAAAATATTACATAAATTAGTGTTATATATTATATAAATGTATGATAATTAATTAGAATATTGTTCAATCCGCCAAAAATCGCCCAAATAACAATTTGTCAATCCGCTAATCCGCTAACTCGCAATTCGATTTGTAATAATTTTACTCCCAAACTATCTGAACCGCACCACACACACCGCTACTTATAACAACCTAAAAGGATGGTGAATGTCGACTAAATGGCAATTTTTTCAATTTATAAATAATAATAATAATAATTGCTTTTGGCAAAAAGGTTGCCCTAGCAGTATATGCTGTTGAGAAATCTGGCTCTTTTGGTTCATTTGAACCGGAACTTGATCTGTCAATGGTTCGGCCAATTGGATTTCACAAACATTGCCTAATACATGAAGTAACAAAAAGAAAATATGTTTGTTTTAAGCTAGATTAAATCACCGATTCGATTAATCTAAGGTTTGGTCTGAACAAACCCTCAAATCCATTTTAAATGGGTAAAACAAACTACTAATCAATCAGCTAAGTTGAAAGAGATAAACTAATTTGAAAATCTACTTACTTTTATTAAATAGGTGAAAAACAATTAAACGAATTATCTAACAGTATTAAGTGTGCGAATAACTTACCTAGAAGCAAAAATAATTATTTCGAGGATTCAAACATGTGACTATATGCATGATTTTCTTGTTATTTATCACATGACAAATTTTATTACAAATGTTAAAAAAAATTAACTAAAATAAAAAAAAAGATTAGAAAAATATATGATTTTTTTAATAGCTATCAAACAAAGATAAAGCTTATTAAGAAAGTTATTGTCATAGCCAAATTGTTTTAATCTTAAATAGCTAGAAAGTGATTAAAAAAACAGTAGGCAAATAAGGCCTAAATCTTGCATTTGAATACTTTTCTTTTATTTTTCTCTTCAGAAATATAAAATTCAAAATTTGAACAAAGTGCAAAACTTAAAAAATTAGATGTTGTATAAAATTATTCATAAATGAAAAAAAAAATTTGATAAAAATTGCCAATAACAAATTGATTTAAACAAACTTAGTTCATATTTTTTACTTAATAATTACATGTGGTATTTTGGGAAGATGGTAAAATAAATTGATTTTTTGACCTTTTTTTTTTGTAATTTTTTGACTTTTTTAATATAAAAAAAATGTGACCTAAAAAATCAAAAAGTCAAAAAAATTGACTTCTTTTTGTGAGCTTACCAAAACACTCCATATATATATATATATATTATATAACTCAAAAAAAACAAAAATTAGTCTTTTCATTTTATTATTTTTGTTTCTAATTTTTTTAAAAATAAAAAATGATAAAATAAAAATACTATTATTATCGAATTAACTTTTTTTTTTTTTTATGTAAGATATGCACAAAAGACTCAACAGAATAAACAATTTAAATTATCAAAGCGGACCTTTAGTGAGTGTCCTTAGACTTAACATGAACCATTATATTGAAGTTTAAAATTGAAGAAAGAAAAGAAAAGAAAAAAAAAAAACTAATCCTAACTTTAATTTTGACTCTGTCTCTTCCAATTATGAGTGTAAACATTTCAATTTGGTTAGTGTTGATGGTATATTTAGGTCAAGTTTGGCATCTATTAAATAATACAAAAAGTTAAAAAGTTACTATTCTATTTAAGTCACATCATCTTATTTAAATCACATCACCTCTCTAACACATTACATCAAACCTAATCCATATAAGCCAATAAGTCAAAAAGTGTACTTTTTTAGAATATCCCAAACCAACCCTTTAGTATTGAATTGATCTTTTTAGTTTTCATGATTAAGAAATCGATACAAACCGTATACTATGATTCGATTTTGTCGATTTGATATAGAATAGAATTTTACATGAGTTTTTAAAAGGTTTTATAGTAGATTATAAAATTTTACATTGAAAATAAACACAGAAAATATATGAAAATTGCTCTAAATGTTTTTTCCCTAGTTTTTCTCACAAAAATGTATTATACTAATTTATCATATAATGTTTAATAAATTATTATATATAAAATATTTAAATACAATATTTAATTAATTTAATTTGTACCAATATAAAAAATTTTAAAACAAAAGCAAATTATATCTTATAAAAAAAACAGACCAAAAAATTGAAATTTCAATCGATTTGAATCAATTAGCTTAATTCGATCGATTTTTCTGTCATCCTGCTTTCAATGTTTCTCACTTTAGCATTTAAAACATCAAATAATTTTTCAAAACATTTGGCACTTTTCAAGCCGGCACTGCACATGTCATCGAACATAGTCCCAATTCAATGCATCTCACTATAAAATCAAATCCTGACCGCCAGATCAAAAACCAATCCTACAGGCAAAACAAGCCCACGCTTCACACCCACCAGCCTTTGATTAACTCACCTCCATATGGCTCCTAGACCTCCACGCTCACCCATTCTTAACCGTCCGATGAAAACTCATCCAACGGTTTCTGTAATCTCACCACTCGTGCATTCTGTACTCACAGTAACATTTAATATCCCGCTCCTTTTCTCTCTTACCAAACAACAGAGAGAAAAAAAAAAAAAAAAAGATCCCACATTCCCTTCCATCTCTATCCTCTTTCTCTCTCTACTCTCTCTCTACACTTTTTTTTGTGTGTGTGGGTTCTGTGAAGGTGAAATGCAAGAACAAGCAACGAGTTCCATTGCAGCTAGCTCTCTACCTTCGAGCAGCGAAAGATCTTCCAGCTCTGCTCTTCAGCTTGAAGTGAAAGAAGGTTTTATTTTCTCTCTTTTTTCCCCTCAAATTTCGATTGGAATTTTATGGAATTTGGCTTCTGGGTTGTGAAGATTTGTGAATTTTCTCATCTGGGTTGGTGGATTTTCTCGAGAAAGTTGATTTCCGAGGAAGATCTTGAGATTAGAACAAAATGTATTTTTTTTCTTCCTGATTTTGGGTTTTTGTTTTTTGAAGGAATGGAGAGTGATGATGAGATCAGGAGAGTGCCGGAGATCGGCGGAGAAGCCGCCAGAGGGTCGGTGTCTTTCAGGGAAGCCGGTTCGACGGCCGGTCCGGACCGGGTCCAGGCATCTTCAGAGGGGATGAGGAAGAGAGGAAGAAGTCCGGCCGACAAGGAAAACAAGCGGCTCAAGAGGTAAACCGAACCGGAGTTTTTAGATCTTTATTTACCACACCTGACCTGGATGTTCCACGTCAGCATCTGGGCCCCTTAAAGTTTGTTCATCTGACGTGGCGTGATTTGGGTGGGGGCACCCACAGGGGATAAATCGATTCTAGAAAGTTTTTAGGGCAAATTACAAACAGCCCTCGAGATTTGATGAAAATACAGATTTTTCTCGAAGTTTAAGAAATTATAAATTATTCTATGTGGGTCAAATTTTTATAACAAATTAAGAAAAATGAGGGAAAATCTGTATGAAAATAAAAATCTCAGGAGTCAATTTGTTATGAAAATATAAATCTTAGGGGCGGGATGTAATTTTTTAAACTTCAGGAGAAATCTATATTTTCACCAAATCTCGATGAGGTGTTTGTAATTTGCCCAAGTTTTTATTACTCACTTATTTTTTAAAAAAAAATAGGTCAAATTTTATCATTGGTATTATAGGTATAAATTAGCGTATTAATTGGTGTACTAATACTAATTATAACATTATTATTAATTTCATTCATTAATTACATTACAAATATCAAAATTTTTTTAAATTATGTCAAATTATTATATTGATTAATACATATATCATTGTCCTTAATTTTATAATTAATCACCATAGGAATAGCATTGCTTAAGACTCGCATCCTTTGAGTGTAATCTATAGAAGCATTGGCTGTGATTGGTTTGTTGTTGGAATCATGATTTTAAAGATAAAATTTTTAAATTATTTTTTAAAATTTATAAGTAACACATAATTCAAAATTATTCAAAATTGATTTTTTAATTTTTTTTGACTTTTTGATTTTTTTGTGTTAAAAAAGTTAATTTTTTTTGATTTTTTTTTTTATGTAAAAAAGTTAAAAAGTCAAAATGCTAGTTCTTTTTTTTTTTTTTTTTAAAGTTTCCAAAACACTCCTCAATTCGAAAATTAATTTTGAAACCCATAACCAAGTATACAATTCAAAACTCAAAATTAAACTCTTTTCAAAACTCTATTTTAAAAGAAAAAATTTTAAAAAATATTTTTTTATTTTTTTTTTAAAATTTTTTTAGAATTATGATTTGAATGTTATGTCGTGTTTTGAGTTAAATTTAAAATTGAACTTCGAAAAGAAAAAATTTATTTGGTTGTGAATTTAGAAAAAGTTTTGAGTTTTGAATTATATTTTTGAATTTTTTTAGATTTATTTTTTTTAATATTTAAAAAAAATTAATTTAATTTTTTAAGGATAAATATTTTTTATTTTAAATATTTATTTATTTATTTTAATGTGTATTATATTTCATACATTTATGTATTGTATTTTTTTAATATTAAAAAAAATTAAAAAAATATTTTTTATTTTAAATATATAATTTTTATTTTAAATATTTTTATATTTTTATTTTAAATATTTTATTTTATAAATATATTTTTAAATATTTTAATATTTTTTATTAGGTGTTAGTTATGATTTAAGTATAGAGTTTTGAAAGTAATATGAATTTTCAAGTTGTGTGTTTAGTTATATGTTTAATTATGGATTTTAAAAGAAGGTTATGAATTATTATGATAAATAAATACTAATAATTCTAACAACCAAAATATTTATAAAGCGTACTAAGCCTCCGTTTGGCAAGGGCTTATTGGGCTCATGAGCAACAAAAGATAAAATAAGCTCATGAGCCATAACAGACAAAACATCACATCTAACCCTATAATCATTACACTCTTCTCTCACAAAAAAAGTTAAAAAAGTCAAAAAGTCAAGAGCCCTTCTCAAATTAAACTTTTAAGTCCAGATTCATATAGTCAAAAAATTAAAAAATCTGTCCACTTCCCAAACGGAGGCTAAGGTTCTTTGATAACTCCAATAACCAAAATACAGGCAGCCTTGCGTACTAAAGCGTACATTCTTCCTATCAGGCACCCTTAAGCTTTATGAAACGCTTTATAAATAACTCTTGATAAGAAGAATGTACGCTTTATTGCGTGGGGCCATCTAAATACAGGCACCCTTGCGACTCAGTGTATTTGGCCATTATTTCATGAGCATCAAATAATTCTTTTTATTTTTTAAAATCTTTTAGATTAAAAAAAAGAATGCCTAAAAAAGACACACAGGCACCCACATCAACATTGAACACTTTTAATGAGAAAGGAGGATATAATATAAAAAAAAAAAAAATAGTAAATAGAAAGTATAAGGAATATTTTGAGAAGTTGATTAAAAGTCACTTTTCAAGAGAAATTTTATTTCTACACACATTTTCTTCTCTATTCACATCATATCTCAATTCACTCACTTATAAAAATGACTATATGTTATTATTCTCATTTCGCACGTCACATATTCTAATTATAATCTTAACTCACATTTTGTACACACACCCCCTAATTAGGTTTTCCACACTTTTAAACCTTTCAAACTCTTCAAAGACTCAACTTTTCCACAACAAACCACAACAACTCCATTGAAGACTCTTCCAACAAAACACAACTCTATTAAAGACCTACATTAAGCTCCATTTTATTGAGTAAAATAAGAACTAGTTGAAATAAAATAAAAAATAAAACTTGAAGATGTGAAGGAGAAAGGGGTTTAATTTGGGTGTTTATTATACCATTGCTTCAATTTTGGTGACTTGATGAATGACAATCTAGTACAGCATCTTCAAACCCATCTAAATCGCACCACCGAGCTTTGTTTCTTGAATCTTGGTATCTTTGGATCAAGTAAAAGCAACAAAATCTGTATATAATGTCTAATATTAATTTCTTAAGAACAATTGAGTAATGGATAGTGTAACAATGGAGTGTAGGAAGCAATGGAAGACAATAGACAAGTGAGAAATAATGGGAAAATTAGATTTTTGTTTTTGTTTTTTCAAAAGATGTGTATAGAGAATTAGCTTTTAAAAATGTGTACAAAGAAAATTTGGATTTAATTTGTAGTGTGTATTGATGTCTATTATGATCATTTTACTTCATAGTAAAATGGTCATCAAAATTTTTCTTTTTTTCATTAATGCTGTGTTTGGTTGGGGGATTTGAGGAGAGATTTGGAAAGGGAAATGAAAAAGATAGGTAAAATGTGAATAAAACATACATATATTTCACATACCTTTTCTCTTTTCCTTTCTGAATCCCTCCTTAAATCTCCAATCAAACACAGGTGTGTACATAGAGACTAAAAAATGCGTGGAAATAGAATTCCCCATCTCTCTCTCTCTCTCTTTCTTAAAAAAAATAAAATAAAATAACTTTTAACTATCTTTTCAAAATATTTCTAAGTCTACTATCTTAGATTTTTTGGGTAATATTTTTGTGTTGGGAAAATTAAATTGATGTTGTGTAGGGTCTAAATAAAAATAAATCTAAGTCGTAGATCAATATTTCTGAGTAAAATTCAAAATAAAATTTCTAAATTCATAATATTAACTTTTCAAATCTAACAAATAACTTAGGACTATTTTGAGAAGATAATTTTGACTTTTTAATTTATTTTGCATCATATCATTTTTTATATTTTTTATATGTTTAAAAAAAAAAAAAAAAGAAGTTAAGACAAGATGTGGCGATAAATAGAAGGGACCCATATGATCATGTGGCAGTTAGCCGTTTGACCATTGTTCCAAGAACACGAAATAATATTTCATTTCTTAGCTGATCACCGTCGATGTCGAACGGCATTTTTGTAATTATATGTTTTGGTTTGGGGGAAATAGGTTGCTGAGGAACAGGGTATCAGCACAGCAAGCAAGGGAAAGGAAGAAGGCATACCTAACAGAGTTGGAGGGTAGGGTTAAAGACTTGGAAAAGAAGAACTCTGAGCTTGATGAGAGGGTCTCCACGTTGCAGAATGAAAACCAGATGCTTAGACATGTATGTCTCTCTCTCTCTCTCTCTCTCATCATGCCATGACATCATTTTAATTTATTGTCCCACAACAATCATAATGATCATTTAACATCGACATAGCTCGTTTGATTTTGATTTTCAGAATAGGTCCAGCTGATCTCATGTTGAGATCAAGACTGGACCGTCCAGTCTGGCCCATGGGCCCATTTTTTAGTCTTGTTTCGATAATTCGAACCGTTTAACATGTAGAACTCGACGAGTATTATATCTCTGTAAAAATTACGTTGATCGGATATTAATAGCAGTTTGATCGGATTAAATTTCTGTTAACCGTTTATTTTTTCACCATTCATTTTTTTTATACAAATTTGATTTGATCAAATAACTATCGATATCCAATCAACGTGATTGTTTACATGGATATGGTATTTGACTAGTTTTGCACATTGCACGGTTTGGATTATCGAAACGGGGTCCAAAAATAGGCCCATGGGCCGGACTGGACGATTCTGTCTTGATCTCAAACATGAGACAAGTTGGACCCTTTCAAAAACATTTTACTTTTTTATTTTTCGTATTTTTTTTCTTTTCAATGAGTTTTTTTAATATTTTAATTAATTTTTTTAATTTTTAAACACACCTAATATAAATATACTTAAAAAATATAATATTTGTGAATTTGTTTTTAAAAATTCACTAAATATAAAAAATTCAGTACATTTTTCGTATTTTTATATATTTATTAATTTTTTAAAATATTTTTTCACAAATATTTTACTATTTAGATACATCTAAGTAAAGTGCATTTAAAAAAGTAAAAAAAAATTATTTACAATTTTAAAAATATTCACTAAAAAAAAAAAAACTCAATTTCTAAAAAATAGAATTTAGAAAACTTAAACTAAATACATTCAATTTTTTGTTTTTTTAAAAGGGCATTTTGGGAATTTAATTGTGTTCAACATGCTATACTTATGGCATGTGACCAAAAAGTCCAATAGTCGTGAATGTCACTGTCCACACACACCAACCAACCAACCAGCATGGGCATTTGAAAGAGCATTGCTATATACCCCCAGTGGGGGTCGCGCCCCCAGTGACGTGGCGCGCCCCCACTGGCTGTCAACCAAAAAAAAAAAAAAAAAACAAAGAAAGCTGTTTTTTTCCTTCAATTCTAGCCCTCCACCTCACTGGGGGTCGACCCCCAGCGGGATCTTCAGCATTTTTGGCATTTGAAAAGGGTTATTTGTGTAATTACAACATGTACATGCATGAATTGTCATCATCCACCCAAGTGTTTTGGGTTGCTGACTTTTCTACTATTATTTTCATTAGTGACATATTTCATAAGATCCAAATGAAGTTCAATTAAAGAATTTGTGAAGCATAATAAGGGTCTCCTTGGCACCATTTTCAACTCTTTTTTTCTTTTCTTTTTTTGTATTTTTCAAATTACAGCAATGAATAGTTCAAAACTAGTAATTGAAAATTTGGAATATATATATATATATATAAATATCTCTTAAAATCAGTTGTCATTTGGTTTTGGAGAATAAGAAGCATAAGACGAAAACAAGACCGAACGTGCTTGAGTTTTGGAGGGCTAATTGGAGAACGCAGAAACGCTTGTAATAATTATGTGATGGGGGGCCATAATCATGGTATTGTCAAGGGGACTATAGCCCATGAGCTTATCATTAATTGGTATTTGGGTGGCCTACAAAATGACTTGATATTTGTTGGGTAGGCTATCGTCTATCATTACGCCGTTTGATTATCAACTTTAATCCAATGAGTTGTAGGATAAAATATCTATTTTTAGTGTAATTGTTTGAAATTAGAAGTCGATAATTAGAAAGTAAAAGTTAAAAGTAAATCAACACAAATTTCAAAAAAAAAAAGAAAAAAAAAAGAGCTATAAGTAGCTCAAAATGCTGCACGGAATAGGGCAAAAGCCTTTTGGACCATGTTATGTATTTACTACCGCTGACATTAGTAAAAATAAATAAATAAATAAATAAATAACAGAGAAAAAAGTGGGAATAAAATCAAATTAATAAAATAAAATAAACAAACAAACATTCCACCATTACTTCTTGTGTCCTTGTGTGCTGTGTTAACGCCATGAAATTAATGACAAAGCATAATAGGATTTTTTTTTTTTTCTTTTTAAGAAATATGTTTAAAATAAAGAGTGTTTTTTTTTTTTTTTTTTTTCCCTTCAAAATGTGTCATTGCCTTTTTCTTTTTCTTGGTAGCCAACTTTATTAGGATTTTTTTTTTTTTTTACTCAAGGTAGGATTCCCGTGTTTTGCCTTTTCTTAAACCATTTTGAACATCAAATACGGCCTTAGTGACAGCAAAATTGTTGATGGCAAGTGTGGTCAAAATTGCTAGCTGGACGTTTCTTGGTGGTCTTGATTTGCTGTACATTCACTTGGAATTTTATTTTATTTTATTTTATTCTAATGGACCAATTTTTTTTTACCTTGTTCAATAATTCAATTTTGCAGATATTGAAGAACACAACAGCAGGAATGCAGGAGGGTAGGAAGTAGGTCTAATGTTGATGCACTTATGTAAGAAAGAGTGAGTAAAAAATGAGAGGGATATTATGCCCGTTTTTATTTCTTTTTATTTTTCTTACCCCTTTGGTGCTAAATATATGAATTGAAATATCATGAGTTTAATTTTAAACTTGTGTTTTACGAAATTTCTTCCATATTCTCTCCACTTCATTGTCAGCTAGGGCTGAGCAAAGGAACCATAAAATTCACAAATTGAACTAGTCCAGCCCAATTCAGTAGGTTTGGTTTGATTTTTTGAATTCGTGATTCGGTTTTGATTTGGAAAATTGAGGAATTGTTTTCTGTGGATCGGTTCCGTGTAAATCATCAAGCACTGTAACGCAGCGGAATAAAAATTAATAAGATCATACATTTTTAGATATAATCTGAACTCTGATGGATCTCGTGGGTAAATCACGTGCTTCCTGAATCTAGTCAATCAACCCAGCAGTGGGGTGATATTACAATGGTGAATATCACCCACACAAATCACAGTGCAAATGGCTTATTGATCGTTGTTTATGGGAGAGAGTTAGTATATGGGAGAAACTGTATATGGGAAAAAGATCAAAACATACGTTCTTTTCTTTAGGAGAGAGTCTGTGTATCTCTTAATCTCCTATATCCATATATCAGATATATAATGTTATTATTATCTATCCATATCAGTTAATGGAGATAATATCTATACCTGAGTGGTTATCCTAAACAGGTTTGAATTCAAATTCAAAAACCATTTGGTTAAGGTTCAAATTCAAATGTTGAAATGGTCATGCCACATGGGCGCCCATTTCTAACATCTCCCACTCGCACATGAGTTGGCATGACACTGCCATATCTCTATCTCAATCTCCCCAAAAAGAACAATCTCATACTAGCCAATGCACCGTGCGACCGCTGAGAACACCTGCATGTGGGAGCTCTATACTAGAAACTCAAAATGAGCCAAAGATAGAGACATCAACCCAAAAGGAACAAAAATAGTGTCTCATATACCCTGCACCCATCTAATTACACCGTCCAAAAACATCTCTAATCCTCAAAAGGAGCATGTTTGACCCTCTCAATTCTTGCAATATATTCACACTCAATTCGCCTCTACAGAGCGATGTGAGTTCTTAGGCAATGAATATACAAGTGGTGGTGTAATACTAGATGATCTTCCCTTTGCACTCATGCCATTTAGTTTAGGATTGACCGCTTTCCCAATGATGTCCCTTAAGGCGAATCATACATGACCGCAGCAACATACCAAAGTAGCGAACATCAACCCCTTACCTTATGACATAGTCAAAAGTCACAAAAGGGTACATAAATGAAAGTCATATCAATAATGACACGTAAGACTCACACGGTGAAGAAACAGGATCCATTCTCTCACCTCATTACTTGGTCGCCACACATGTAGTATGAATACATGCTACGGTGGAGTAACTCTTCCAAAAGAGTGACGTCATACTCGATACAATGCAGATATTAGTCTAGTCGCTTTCTAGCCTAACCCGAATTCTCTATTTGTCGCTTTCTAGGCGCCAAATGAGATCTCGCATCTGCTAATCATAACAGCACAACATGGAAAGGTACTAACATCCATGTTTGGTCCTTAACACGACCTCATCTTGGTTGTAACCAAGGCGACATGCATAGTGGGTTATTTAAGCCTCTCTTGGCTCCAAATAAAAATAAACCACTAGTCTCAACCTTGCTCGCTCCCAAGCGCCAAGGGCGTTGCTCGTGTGAGTGAGCTAATCTTGCCTGCTGACATCATCATCTGCTAATCATTATGACACAAACCAAAATAGTGTCAACATCCCATCATCTCAAAATAAGTGATCGATTTTAAAAAAAATGACCACAGCTTGCGCAATTCTAGATTCCAAACATAAGCCTTATCACCTCTTGCGATAAGTAAATACAACGGAATCCACCATATGCGCCTCACATGAATTGATTCAAAATCACAATCCTAGATTCCAAACATAAGTCTTATCAGCACCTCTTGCGATAAGCATATACAATAGAATCCTCCATGTGCGCCTCACATGAAGTGATTTAGGATCACTATCTCTTGTGCAATATCCTCTCCAAAGATATTTTGGTGACCAATTTATGCGTTCATTCTTGATGCGCCTAAAGCGAGATCGCCCAACTAGCGATCGAATCTTACAAAGAGCAAATTAATATACTACTAGTAAAGTATTCTATCCACGCCTAATGAGCAAGGTCAATGTCTAAACAACTCGGTTGACCATTTACCAAAGATAACACTTATCATGCCGAATCGCCCACATAGCGTACTTTAGGCTTCCACAACAAAGAAAAGATCAAGGAATATAGGTCACCTGTTTTTCCCAAAGACAATCCGAGGATTCACTCAATAGCTAAGGCTCTGGCTTTTACCGATAGGTAAGTCAATGGGTTTGCAATTTTGCATCTAGAATCGTTCTAGGATATTCCTAATGTAAGTCATCGAAGACAAAATAGGAATTCTCCCAAAACAATCCCTAAGGATCACACATCCGAGCATATAAATTACATCACCCATGTCCATCATATCTAAAATAGAGGACTGCCCACCCTAGGTGGCGATAACCTTATAAATTCTTGGCTCATAATGACTAAGTAAGGAAACAGCTCTTTTTGGACCATTGATCATACCTCAGTAGTCTTTATCGATCATCGTCACCTATCATGGCTTCACGAAATCTAAGAACCGCTATTTGGATAACTGTTTTAGGTCAGAAAAGATTTATTGGAACTAGCAACCTTTTGCGCTCTAACTTTTCACCATAAAAGCGAAGATAAATCCTCGGATCTACTTATCCAATTCTCCAACGAAGTTGGGTCACAATGTCCACAAATCAATGTTCAACTTATGTCAATCATAGCCTAAGTCAAAATAACCTCACTCCCGGGAGGAAGTCAAAATAACTTCACTCCCGGAAAGTCTTCTCATGGTCTACACCTTCCTCAATGGTGTGACTTTTTCGCTGTCTAGCGAGCCTTATGCCTCAACAATGACTATCCAAATTACGCATAACTTTAGAACAGTTTCGCGTCATAATGGAAAGTCAACCAAATTATAGAAATGGTTAATCCTCAAAGACTTTGTCTTAAAGCTGCAACATTAATCCACTTTCTAAAAAGCAGAGACTAGAGCCTTTGGCATTATCCTGGGCTCTTTATCATCTTCTTGAGCAATTATGAATCTTCCCTTCTCAATCACCCAGTGATGACGTGAAAAATCTTCACATTCGCTACCACGCAACTAAGAATGTAGAGTATTTTTCTCTAATGGAGTAATCCATTAGTAGGCATATCGCTCCCATCTTGTCCCTAGGATATTGGAAATTTCTTTCCATTCTCAACTAGGCTACATAAAAGCGCTATGCTTAGAATTCTCTATCTTATAGAGTTCCAAAACTCTATACACGTCACCTTTACTAAGAAAAATTTATGTGACTTAGTTACACTACCACAAAGCCGGCTACCTATATGCATATGACTGGAGGATTTACATGACAAAGATACAATAATGCGCCATAACCCTATGTGTTTACAAGAAGATACAATAATGCGCTATAGAACCTTAGGTCTTAACCGCAATCTTATGAGAAGTAGAATAAAGATAAAATGCTTAATGGTTCTGATTGCCCATAGATGGCTCTCTGCTAACCCATTACTCAAAATGGAGTGTAAAATCTGATATGGAGGGCACTGAGTTAGGGATATAGGCAGCAAACTAGTGCAATTCCTAATTGGGAAACATTTTGCGCCATTATCCACCTAACATTAACAATATTTAATTCCTTATCTCTACTACACCATTGTGTTGTTGAGTATTAGGAATAATCAATTTTCTAAGCATCCATTTCTCTTCACAGAGTTCTCTAAAATAACTCAAATAGATACACGCCGCCTTGGTCAAAACTAAAAGCACAAAAACTGTTATCTAATTGATCTCAACCTCATATGTGCAATGTCAAAAAATCATCTCAAAACTTTTGTCTTATGGGAGATCAAATAGTCTTGACTCGAGATCGTGTCGTAATCTATAAATGTGTCGAGATTGAGGCATAGCTATCATACCCTTACACATATCTAGTCACAAAAATCATAGTGGACTAAATCTTAATACAAATGACCTTCTATGGCTTTCCTACTTACTTGTGCGCAACCATTGCGAACAAAGTTACACATTCACATGAGAACATAATGTCATAAGCGAGTGGGCCTGAGAAGGCCTACTCAAACCATCGTGTCATCATCTCATTAATGTGATTAAGTATAATAAGCCATCGGTTCATAACCAATGTCATAAACTAATTCCAATCATCTTTATGTGTGAGTTCTCGAAGACCAATTTTAAAGGTTTAGGCCCAACTAGGTAATGACTCACAACTAACTCATATTCACTAGATCATAAAAGGATGTCATGGAGATATCAAGTGCGCCTAAGTCGCAAATTTAACTAGTAAGTGCTAATCCCCTGCACCTTCAAGTCAATTTTATTCTCCATACACTTTAACGCATCTAGTTGAAAAATAACGATACTCCTCCTGCCATATCTATTTCTCGCTTCATAGTTACTTGCAATTAATTCTACTATCCACAAGAAGGAGAGAATAAGCTATCAATCTTTTGACTCTTGAAGTAACTTAAGCGGGAATTAGGCTAAAGTATAATTCAACACAATGCTCTCACTGGCGATGTGTCAAATTCTTAGAGTCATAACAACCTTGTCGGCCTTGACCTTTTCATTACTATCTTTAGCGTTTATGCTTAGTAGTAAACGTTATTCAAAAACGTTAGCCTAGCTAAGGAATCATACAAAGAAGCCCCTCCTCATGTCTCGCACCTAAGTGTGGAAACAGTAAGTGTCCTGACTTAGACAAGTTGGCAATGCTCATAGATTTTGCAGCCACTAAGCGCTAATCTTTTCACTTAGTGTTAATAGATTTTGCAGCTTCTAAGCGCTAATCTTTTAACTTCATGTGATATTTCAATGCACACTATAATAGTGCATGAAATTTTGCTCTATCCACTCCCAATAATTGGGTAGAGAGCAAAACACTGCTCATACTGGCTACTCGTCTTACACTTAATGACTAATTCATTTAAGCTTGCATTTCTTGAATGACGTGACTCTTGAATATTACTTCATCCAATGATGTAACATTATAAACAAGTCAAATTACAAAGTCAATCCGTGCAGCTCAATAGTCAAGATCATATATAGATCTATTGAGGGCTTACTAATTTCATAACTCCAAAACTCGCCAACCAAAACTACGTAGCATGCCGCTAACCATAGCGCACACATTAGTTTTATTGTGCCAAACAAGGCAACAAAACCACGGCGACTTTGAGTCATGTTTCCTTACTTTGGCCAATTAAGGTTTGACCTAAAGTCTCCAAGACTTTTGCTCATCTAAAGAATGGGATTAGTTTGTTCACATTTGAACATCTCTACTAAGTCTAGGTCAACCAAATTAACTTCCATAAGTTAAGTCAATTTAGAGAGAAATTCGCATTGGGATTAATTTGATTAGCATAATATAATTTTGCCGCAAAAAATTTAAATTAAGTAGCGATAATATTACACAAGTCGCAAGATCGAAAATCCGCTAAGCTCGTAATCATCTCTTGCGCCACAAGTGACAATTATCCAAAATTTAATTTAATTTATGCGCAAAATATTGGTTTTCGGGAGCTAATCTAAAAAAATTTTCTCTCAACCGAATAACCTCCCACTGACTATGGCATATACAAAGCATGATAAATTCCATACAATAGCATCTTAATGTAAATTTACAAATAACTCATGCTATATTCATTTAATAATGGAATTCTAATAAATAAATAAATAAATAAATAATCATGCTCCTCTAATTTCAACATATTAAAAATCCAAAAAATATGTTGTATTCAATATTCAGATTATGCCATAATTAAAGTCTACATCATTTTGGAATTTTACGGAATTTTACGGAATTTTACAAATTTTCGAATTTTAAATAACTAATAAACAAATAAAATTAGAAACAAAAATCCGAAACTGATAATCTGAGACAATATTCAGATTATGTCATAATTAAAAATGTACATCATTCTGAAATTTTCTGAAATTTTTTCTGAAACATTCTGGAATTTTAAATAACTAATAAATACACATAAAATTAGAAATAAAAATCCGAAGGCGATAAATGTAAAAATATTCGATAAATAGTAAACCATTTCAGAAGTCCACAATAAAAATTTCAACCCCAGAAAATTATTTATGCAATACCAGAATCATTTTAAAGCATAAAAAATGAATTATTAACAGAAAAAATATTTTTTATTTTCAGTAAAATTTTCAAGATTTTCTGAAGATACAAAATTTAATTCTAGTCTAACGGTACCAACCATGCTTAAAACAAAGCTATAACGAATAAATTATGGCCATTTAGCATGTCTGAAATTAAAAAAAAAACAAGCAGAGCCTTAGAGCCAAGCCGGTGAAAAGCGGCTCGGCTCGGCTCGCCGCTCATCATGGCAGCGACTCAACGGCAGCTCAACGTTGGCGTGCGCGTCACGTGGCGCTCGAAGCAGCGCGACTACGCAGCGCCTGCGGAAGGAGGGGACGGCTCGCGTGGGAGCGCGTGGGAAGCAGCGCCTAGCGTGAGAGCGTGATGCGCATGGCGGCAGCGTGGCGGTGGCGTGGCGGTGCGTAATGGTGCCAGCGGCGTCACATGGCGTGTCGCGGGGACTCGCTTTTGGGCGACCGCAGCGGGCGCGCGGCCAACATCCGCATGACCCTCCTTAAAACAAAGCTATAACGAATAAATTATGGCCATTTAACGCATACGTCTGAAATTAAAAAACAAAGCGAGCCTTAGAGCCAAGCCAGGCGAAACGGCTTTCGGCTCGCTCGCTCATCGCAAGCGAGCTCGCGTGAAAGCGCTCAAGCGGCGCGGCCTTGGCGTAAGCGCAGCGCGTGGCGCTGCGCGTGGCGCTGACTCAGCAATGGCAGCTAACGCAGCAGCGCCTGAAGGAGGGGCGGCTCATGGCGTGGGAAGCGCGTGGGCGCGCGCCTAGCGTGAGGAGCGTGACGGCGTGGCGTGGCGTGACGGCGTGGCGTGGCGATGGTGCTCTTGGGCGGCGTCACTGCGGGCGTGATCTACCGCGCGCCTTCTCCGGTGTTTTTTGTTTTTATCTTTGTCGGACCCCATTTTCCACAATAAAAACATTTATGGCATTTAAACAACATAAAAATGAGATGTATCACATTCTCAATCTAATTTTCATGCAAATAATGTGTATGTATATCTGTATAAAATTATATACATATTTTATCGCATACAAATAAGCACGAAAATACCCATATTAAATCGATACCAATGTAAATCATCAAGCATGTAACGCTTGTGAATAAAAATTAATAAGATCATACCTTTTTAGATATAATCTGAACTCTGATGGATCTCGTGGGTAAATCACATGCTTCCTGAATCTAGTCAATCAACCCAGCAGTGGGGTGATATTACAATGGTGAATATCACCCACACAAATCACAGTGCAAATGGCTTATTGATCGTTGTTTATGGGAGAGAGTTAGTATATGGGAGAAACTGTATATGGGAAAAAGATCAAAACATACGTTCTTTTCTTTAGGAGAGAGTCTGTGTATCTCTTAATCTCCTATATCCATATATCAGATATATAATGTTATTATTATCTATCCATATCAGTTAATGGAGATAATATCTATACCTGAGTGGTTATCCTAAACAGGTTTGAATTCAAATTCAAAAACCATTTGGTTAAGGTTCAAATTCAAATGTTGAAATGGTCATGCCACATGGGCGCCCATTTCTAACATTCCGAATTGAAGTTTATAATTTCGGATTAGAACCAGTCCAAAACCGTATATAACTTAAACAATATACATACTATACACCCTAGCACATTGAGAAAACATATTGCAAATTATCCAAAGTCTCCCCAGAATCAAGAGAAGTAAAAACAAAAGACTTCAACACTTTAATCTGTAACAAAAGGTGAAAAAACTCTTGGGCTTTGAAAATTTGATCAATAGACATGTAGGATTTATTTGTTAAAATGGTAATCAGAGACGTGTAGGGATACATGTTTTTGTTTTGAAAAATCATAGACAGATTAGTGTTGAAATGAAAATGTTATATTATTTTTTTTTTGTGACTAGATTATGTGAAACTATGATTTCAAACTGAGTTAAACTATGTTTAAATGAATTAGTTTGAATTGATTTCATGATTTAATCGAATTAGTTTGGTTTTAATTTTTATGAAAACGTAGACAATAAATTGATCTTAATTTTACCTTAAGTCGAATCAATTCAGATCATATTCATCCCTATTCTCAACTCTCCCTCCACAGTAGGAATTCACTATGTGAATTTTCCATGTCCCGGTGGCAATGGCCTTGTAAGTGGCGGTGTTAATGTCTGGCGGAGGGATATCGAGTGAAGAATTTCACAATGAAAGTAGCCACATATTGGACACTAGATCTAAATGTTAATCGAATGAATAATATTATATGTATCAATTAGTTTATTAACTAATATATTAATGGATGATATGGTATAATTTAAAATGTTTTTAATATTTATAATTTGTATAATGAGTGAGGTCAATAATAATGTTATAACTAGTATTAATAAACTAGTTAATATATTAATTAGTGCATGTATCACTACCGTAATTGAATATCATTTACGTTAGAGCATGGTAAATGATGATAGGAACTAAAAATATTTAAAAGTTAATTTTTTGATTTTTTGAAATACTTTTTTAACGATTATCCTAAAGACCACAATAATTAATTCCTTAATACTTTTTAGAATAAAATTTTTATTTTTAAAGACAAAATTGTGTAATCCCTAAAACATTGATTTGTTGTAACGCTCAACCATCTCTTTGTTTTTCAATCAATTGAATTGGCTTAAAGATTTTTGTTTTCTAATTCCACTCTATGAAAGTTGTATGCTCATTTAAATTAAATAAATTTATTTTTTTATTAATGTCTTGTACTAGCTTAAGTCTTTCATTTGATCTAATATTTTTATGGGAAAATAACAGTTTAGAAATAAAGTTAAAAAATAATTTCATATGCATGGAAAATTTTTATAAAATTATTTTTTAATGTTGTAAAGTTTATTATTAATATGTAAATATTTTTAAAAATTACACTTAAATGGAATTATCTCTATTTTTATTAATGATGATCACATCACTTTACTCCATCTTAAACTCTTTGCTTTCTAATGGTTCATACCACATTTTTCATTTCCAATTTATGCAACATATGAACAAAGATGAAGTTGGTTAAAAATAAAATTCTCAGAATCTATAAAAATCTAAGAAAAACAAAATATAACAGCCAAAAAACAAAACTAAAAGATATTTAACATTTGTTTAAGCGTAGTGCAGACCGCCTCTAGCACATGGCAATTACATGACAAAAAGGAAATTTATAAATATTGGAGGGAGATTGTAGGAAGTTTCGTCTTTCGGTGGGTCATTTTGTATCTATTCCTATTATTCAAATCGTTTATCTTATAAAATATAACGAATATATTATTTATCTAAAATATTAAGTTGATAATTGTAGGGGGTTCAAGGTTAGGAAGATGATTAGAGAGGTAAAACTATGTTAATGGTTCAATAATGGTGGAAGTGGCTGCAGAATGAGTAGCAGCAATTATTTGAGAGTTGGAGAGTGTGTAGCTGGGTGAGGGTGAAGCAAGTGGCTCAAGAAAAAATGTATGGCAGTACCAACATGGACAGCATCTCCCCAAAACTCCCAAAATTCCTCTTATTGAACCTTGGGAAATGGATCCTATTTACAGGCTTTTCCTTGATGCCAAGAGGACACGAAGTGGCTAAATAGAGAGAAGACATGTGTCACAAAGGATCACATGGAATATTCTGTCTTTAAGCCACCAAGCTGAAGACGCCACATGTCCCTCTACATATACTGTGTATTATTTGTTTGCCTTCACAACTACCTTTTTTAGCCTTAGCAAGTGTAGTTGCGACAGGAGTGTTTGGCGTTGCAACTCTTTCTTGAGTCTCAACAAGTGCAGTTACGCGCGAGAGTGTTTGCCGCTGCACTTGCTTTCTTAGTTCGAACCTCAACAAGTGCACTTGCTTCTCCAAACCTTACTGCTGCACTTGCCTTCTCAGTTCTATTTAGCTAGTACATGCATTCTCGTGACTCTATTAGTCAGCTATCGACTATATTCGTGCTCACCTCAGTGAAGCCTCCACTCTTAGTCACCTAACTACAAACTCTCCAGCTTTCCAAGCCGAAGGCCACAACCAAACTTGCTATTAGCTATGTTGTGCCTTTGTATCAAGCCCAAGGGGGCTTCCTTAGTCTTGCTCATGCGACTAAGGCAGATCCATGACCTGGGTAATGGAAATTGAGTCCCTTATACTCAGGCTACCCTACTCCTATCTACACGGGATTGCAGCGGTAAATTGGTATTTCTAGGCCTGCTATCAGCTCCAATCAGTAAGTCTTGGGGCCTACTATTAATGTCAAGTCAATGAACTTTGGGGCCTGCTATCAGTTCTAAACTAGTAATGCTTTGGGGCCTGCTATTAGCACCAAGCATTAGCCTCTACTTGCAGAGAAAAGCCTCTCTCAAAGGCTGCTATCACCTTGATAGAATATTCCCTCTCAACTTAGTTGTTGCGGTCGTAGTTACTGCGGTAACCATTTCCTGCAGCGAGTTCAGACGGCAGGACTGAAAATATTAGAGATGGTGGCGCCAACAAAATGCCTCCGTAACTTGGGTGTTGCAAGTACTGCCTCTGCAACTTAGTTGCTTCGGTTTTCTCCTTCCCTTAGTAACTCCAGATGGTTGTGGTACCGACATTACTTGGAATGCCAACGACACTGACGTTACTTGAAATGGCAACGCTGGGACGAAGTGCTTCCGCAACTTGGTCCTTGCAAGTGTTACTTCTGCAATTTAGTTGCGTCAGCTTTCTCTTTCCCTTAGCAACTTTAGATAGCAACTGAACCGACATTATTGGGTAATGGCGGTGCAGAGGAAAAGTGCCTCAACAACTTGACCGCTACAAGTGTTCCCTCCGCAGCTTGACTGTTGTATGTGTTGCCTTTGCAACTTGACTTAGGCATTTTTCTTTGTGGAGTTCATTTGGACCCTTGGCAGGTCGGACCTGCTTCGGCCCACTGCTGGTTCACTTCCCTTGGACTTTAGCCCATGCTCCTCTAGTCATTCCTAGTCGCCTTAAAGAGGCGACCTCAGTGCTTAGGTCCATACTTAATTTGGGGTTTAATTTCTGACCTTTTACAATAATATATTAGTAACTTAACTGCATGATTGAATTATGTTTGTTTTTAAGAAAAAAAATATGACAAATGTGACTTTAAAAATAATTTGTTTAATTTTTTTTTTTATAATAAATATGATATAATCATGTAATGGATCAATTTAATTGTTTTTTGATATGAAAAATTAATGATTCAAATTATAAAAATGAGTTTATGATGGACCCTTCAATTAGTTTGTTAATCTAAGAGGGTATTTGGGGTACACTACAAAAGTGTATTTTTTTTTTTATTTTTATCTTTCTATCCTTTTTTTAATCATATTATCTCTCTACTATTTTACATAATTTTTTTTTAATAAAAAAAAATATATATACTTATTTAAATTATCTCATATAACCCCGCACAACACAACTCCCTACCACAGGAACAATAGAACCTCTCTCTCCCTAGAAATATTGGTTTGGTGATTGGTTCCATTATTGGAGTTTGATGAGATGCCAAAGCCAGCTCTCATACAAACCAGTTGGGATGAAATAGACCATCAACCTAACACTAACCAATTCCCCACATTTTTCAAACTTCAAAGTCACACACCAACACTTACACTGTGTTTGGATTGAGGGATTTGGAGAGAAAAGAAAAGAAATAGAGAGAAATGTATTTCTCTCCATTGTTTGGTTATCTTAAGTGGAGAGAAATGGAGAGAAATAGAAAGAAATGGAGAGAAACTCATTTCTCTCATAACCCTTATTTTCAATCTTCCCAAAAGTGGAGAGATTGGGAAAGAAAAGAAATCCACAAATATTTATATTTTCATAATACCAATTTTACCCCTATAAAAATAAAAGAAATAAAATGATTGAAAATATAAAAAGGTTATTTTGGTAATATAACATAAAATAATTTCTTTTCTTTTCTTTTAATGAAATCTAACCAAACAAAAAGAAAAGAAATCACAATCATTTCTTTTCTTTTATTTCTTACTTATCTATACAAAAAGGAGAGAAATTACAATCATTTCTTTTCTTTTGTTTTCTCTTATTACTTAAGTAATCATTTCTTTTCTTTTCTCTCCTAAGTTATCAAACATAGCGTTAACTAACTAATTGTACAAAAATCCCCCATTTGGAAGTAAAAAAACCACTAAAGTCTATTGAAAATCTATTTGACATGAGTAGTGTTTTGTGACAGAAAATTGAATACCCTAGGCTAGATCTCATCATTTTCTAAATATCAATAACTCCCTTTTTTATTGAAAAAATTAGTAAAAAATATATTTTTATGGTGTGTATACCATTAGATTTAAAAATTATTTTGTTTTGATTGTAATGGTATAATTAATGAAATTATTTAGTAAGAATGATGAATTATTATTTTAAAAGATTTTTTAAAAAATTTTTAGCCTATTACCATCGACTACCATAGATTATCAATCGTTGTAAAATTCAACAGCGCTGAAAAAGTCACCGGAGGTGACCTTTTTAGAGAAAACATTTTTATAGAAGGTCCTGTATGGAGAGATCTGTAGATAGAGCAAAAGGGCATGCTTGTGATTTAGAGAAAACTCAAGTGCATATCTGAAAAACCTGACCAAAAGAAAATAAATAAATAAATAAAGAAATTTGCATGTTTGAAAACAACCAGTAGGTCACAAATTGAGGACACCGACAGTTAGTGGAGTTGTCGGAGAAGAGAGCAACTGGCAACAGCAGGTAACATTTGCATATAGTACAGGCTGTTGCTAGGAAGCTTTGATGTAATAATAGTAAGCTCTACTTTAGTTTTATGTGGCTTAACATGTGACATGTCTTGGTCATATTTTTTATTTTTTTAATTTTTTTTAGGTCACATTAATTAATATTTTTTTTAAAATTTTTTTACATATTTTTTTTATAAAAAGTTAAAAAGTACACTTATTTAAAACATTTTAAACAACTCTTACGCTGTGTTTGGTTAGGAGATTTGGAGAGGGATTTAGAAAAAGAAAGGGAAAAGGTGTGTGAAACTAGATGAAATATAGGTATGTTTTATTCACATTTCACTTACCTTTTTTATTTTTCTTTTTAAATCCCTCCTCAAATTCCCCAACCAAATATAGCATTAAGAAAAAATATTTATATAATAATAGTAAGCTGTTGGATTGGTTTTATTTCTTGCTTACGTTTCTTATGTTTACTAGTTTTTATTTAGAGAAAATATGAAAATATATATAAAAAAATAAGGAAAATATCTCGTAACTCAAATTTTGTGGCTCAAAAGTGGCTCAAATGGTCAAAACGACGTCGTTTTGGTCATTTTTATGTTGTTCTGTACTCAAAACGACGTCGTTTTGGCCATTTAAGCCACTTTTAAGCCACAAAATTTGAGGTACGTAGCATTGTCGAAAAAACAAATATGTTTGGTATACATATTACTTGTAAACAATTGATAATAATGATTGGAGAGATAGTTGGCGGTTGAAAGTAATTTAGACTTGTCAAACGTGATTTTTGATTGCCAAATTCATCGAAGGTGATCACCAACAACGGTGATTGGAGGTGAGAGCAGCTAGTATAGAGAAAAAGATACAAAAAATGTTTACAAAACAATAAAAAAATATATTTTCCTTTTTTGTTTCATAGAATTTAATAAATTTTAAAACTATTTTATTTTATTTGGAAACAAAAAATAATTAAGCCCGAAAACAAATACTTGGTTTTCATTTTCATGAATAGATAGGGGTGAAGAAATGGTTAAGATTTTGAAAAGTAAGGGATATAATAAAATTATAATTGTCTGATGATGTAAAATTATATTAAAATATAGAAAAATATGAAGAAGTAAGGAATCTAAAGAGAAAAAAAAAAGAAGGCTATTAACAATATTCTTAAAACTACTTTCATTCATTCAATTTAATTGTGATTTAAAAATTGATTATTTTAATTTATTTTTTTGACCTTTTTCAAATGACATACAAAAAAATATATATATATATAATATAACAATTTTTTAACTTTTAGATCAAAATAATTTATCCAAACGAGAGCTTTGGGTTAAAATTATGAAATTATTTTTTACGAGCTTGAATTTGTAATTTTGGCATCAATTTTGACGAGTAAAGCGCCACGTTGCAGTCCACGGGCACTGAAGTGGTCTAGTCAGTGACCCACATATTCCTCTTCACAACTTCTCCGAGTGGATGCTTGTTTCTGGTTACCGGTTCAGCCGGTAAAAAATCCTTACGTTATACGAAACAAATATCAAATTAAAATAATTCAAAAAAAGAAAAAGAAGAAGAAGATAAAAGACACGCAAATGGAAGGAGAAGCAGAGACACACAAACGCAGAGGGAGAGAGATGGCCAATTGATTTGGGCGAAGAATTAGAGATGCCCATCTTCACATTTTCCTCAAAATCCACACCTATTGAGCTGAAACCCATTTCATTTGTCTGATTTTCAAGATCTGGGTTGCAAATTATCCTAAAGAAGTGTTTTTTATTTGTTTGTTTGCTTTGCTTCTTGGAAATAAAAATGGAAGCAAATGCTGGACTGGTAGCTGGATCGTACAAGAGGAATGAGTTGGTTCGGATTCGGCACGATTCAGATAGTGGGGTTTGTATTTTAGTCATACCCATTTGGATTTTCATTCTCAAATTGCTCTACTTAGTTTAGATCTGAGTGTTAGTTTGTAGTACTGTACTTTTTTTTAGCTGAAATTGCGTTCTTTTTGTGGAACAAGAACTTGTAGATTCTGACTTGAGGTTTTGAGAATATCTCATTGCTTGTGTTCAGATCCAAGTGTGTGCTAGAGTGAGTGTTGAACTGAGTTTTATGTTCTCTTTGAGGAATTGGGAAATGGGTATTGCTTAATTTTGATTTTGACTCTGTTATTTCCAATGTTTCTGAGTTTGCACTTGTGTTTAGATTTCAGTGTTGGTTGTGTGTCAGTGAGTTTTGTGCTGAGTTTTTGTTTTTTTCTCTTTTTTTGGATTCTGAAAATGGGTGAGGTAAATTTTCCATAGGGAAATCAGATTTGGGTTTGTTGAAGCTCTGATCTTGTGAAAACTATTGGTTTGGTGTGTGTGTGTGTGTGTGTGTGTGTGTGTGTTTTAGTAACTTGAATTCGTGGTATATTTCTTAAAAATCTGAATGTTTACAAGCTAAAGCTGAGATTTTGATATCAGATTTGATAAAATTTGCCACCTTTCTTGATTTATTTACCCAATCACTTAGCTTAATGACTGATGCTAAGACATTGATTGCACAGATCAGTGAGATTAACTATGTTTGGGAGTTTCTACCTGAGATTTATTCTTCTGTAATATTCAGTTTCCTTCTTTCTTTGGTTTACAGATTTTTAGGCATTGTTTGGATCAAGTATTTGGTGAGGGAAAGGAAAAGTGATATAAACTTAGCTTATATTTCATTCACATTTCTCTCCACTCTTCCTTTCCCTTCACAAATCCCTCGCCAAATCTAAGATCCAAACACGACCTTTAAGTACAGTGCTTTTTGGTCAACAATTCTTCAATCCCATTAGGATTCTCATTCTTCTTCATGAAACTTGATGTAACGAATCTGAGAATAACTGAATGTGCCAATTATTGCCTATCATTACAGACAGCCTGATATCTGAAATGGAGCATATTAATTAAACTTGACCAGAAGTAGGTTGCATTTTGTGTGTGTTTTTTATTTTGTGTGTGTATGTGTGTGTGTTTTATTTATCTATTTTTGTTAGATTCATTACTTCATCTAATCGGAGTATTTTGTGAATAATGCAGCCCAAGCCCCTGAATCAATTGAATGGCCAAATATGTCAGATATGTGGCGATACGGTGGGGGTTACAGCCAGCGGTGATGCTTTTGTTGCTTGCAACGAGTGTGCCTTCCCAGTTTGCCGGCCTTGTTATGAATACGAGCGAAAAGATGGAAATCAATCATGTCCTCAGTGCAAGACCAGATATAAGAGACACAAAGGTAAGCTTCATTCTTCGTAGTCCTTTTCAATCTATCTTATAAATATGGTTTTCAATTAAACATTTGGAAAATTTGATTACAATGTGTGTATTAATCAGGGAGTCCTCGAGTTGATGGAGATGATGAAGAGGATGATGTTGATGACCTCGAAAATGAGTTTAATTATACCCAAGGAAATAGCATTGCAAGACGCCAATGGCACGGAGAAGATGCTGACCTCTCTTCATCTTCTAGACATGAATCTCAGCCAATTCACCTTCTCACTAATGGGCAGCCGGTAATTTATGTAAAACCATTTGTGATGCATAAATATGCTTGAATTATTCTTTACATTTCTAGACTTACAATTTGGCTTTTTAATATACTGAACCTATATTGATTAGATTTATTTAAAACTTGGGTATTTGTCTTGAGTTGCTAGTCTGCACAAAATTCTTCTTAGCTTATCTTAATTGGTTTTTGACTACTACTATCTAATTTGCTATAAAACTTGTAGGGGGCTTGAAAGAGTTCGTCTTCATAGTCGCAATATAACATGTGACGGAAATATTTTGCTGTGCAGTACACTATTAAATGTCTAGTGGATTGGATTTTGCTACCACTTTTGTGGAATTGGAGTGTGTTTTCAAGTCCAGTGATAGTAAAATGAGAATTAATTATTAATTGGGCATATTAACTTATGAGTTTCATGATTAGACTTGTCTGAATTGTGGTCATGGTATAGTGCCATAAAATACTTTTAAATGAGAGTATTTTGTCGTTTCTTTTTATATCTTTCCAATTTTCTTCAGTAACTGTCTTGTTTACATCAGGAAAGAATTCTCTTCAAATTTGAGAACTTTTTTTATTATTATTAATATCACATATTTTTCAGGTATCTGGTGAAATTCCAAGTGCTACTCCTGACAACCAGTCTGTACGAACTACATCAGGTCCTTTGGGCCCTAGTGACAAGCACGGTCATTCACTTCAATTTATTGATCCAAGGCAACCGGGTAACCCCTAACTTTAGATACTCATTCGAAATTCTGCCTACCTTTGTCTATTTGTTTCTATTGGCCTGTCACCTCACCATGTCATATATCACTTCAGTTCCAGTGAGAATTGTGGACCCTTCAAAGGATTTGAATGCTTATGGCCTTGAAAATGTTGACTGGAAGGAAAGGGTAGAAGGTTGGAAACTCAAACAAGAGAAAAATGCGATTCAAATGCCCAACAAATATACTGAAGGAGGGAAGGGAGACATTGAAGGCACAGGATCAAATGGAGAAGAACTGCAAATGTGAGCATCTTAGACATATAGTTTCTTTATCATGTAGCTATGCTAAATATTAAAAAATTTGCACTGACTGAATGAATGTTTGACGATACGTGAGAATGAAATTATTCCGTCCTGTTGTATGTACTTTTGGAAAGGGTATAATTTCTTTTGAAGAGCATTTAGAATATGTCCACTCTATTTCTTTGGAGTAGATTTTCTTGATTAAGAAACTTTGTGTTGTTCTAACATTTTGTTTAAATTTTGGTAAAGTGTCATCTTCATTTTTTTTCACCATTTTCATACCTTGTTTTTGTAATGACTTGATTTAGCATGAGACAAATTTTCCGTCAAATGCTATGGAAGGAAAATGGAATTGTTTTGCTCAAGTTAGCTTTTAGTATCTGAATCTATCCAGATTGTTGATAGATTCTTTTTGCCACAGGGCTGATGATGCTAGCCAACCTTTGAGCCGCATCGTGCCTATTCCTTCTGCTCAACTCACCCCATATCGTGTAGTTATCATACTTCGGCTGATTATCTTGGGCTTCTTCTTGCAATACCGTTGTACTCATCCTGTGACGGATGCTTATCCATTGTGGCTGACTTCAGTTATCTGTGAGGTTTGGTTTGCATTATCCTGGCTTCTGGATCAGTTCCCAAAATGGTCACCCATCAATCGTGAGACCTACTTGGACAGGCTTGCCTTGAGGTCAGTTGGATTTATTTTATTTGTAAAACATCCTTTTTAGAATGGTGGGTGATTGGTGTTGGGCTATGAAGCACATGTATGAGTACTAGTTTGGTACGGTAAAATCTAAATAAAGTAGGGTACAAGTACGGTTTGGTATGAATGTAGAAAGATATTTTTAATTTGGAGTAATGCAAAACTTAGTTAAATGGTTTAGTTGGTTAAGATCAAACCTACAATTAACATTTAATGCCAAAAGTGAGGTAAAACCAAAATTAAATGTCATTATATTAAATAACTTACAAACCAATGCTAAATTATAAAATCATGCTAAGCATAAAAAAAGTCCAATGAAACTAATTTCACCTTTGTATAGAAGAAAATACTATTCTGGCTGATGGATGGGTTGGGTATATACTAGGTACCTTTGGGTACCGAAAAAAATAAAGAAGAAAAAGTTTGGGTGCATGTTTTGTGTACCCGATATGTATGCAGAAGTGCCATGCAAAGTACCAGTACCAGTACCTAGCATGGGTACGGTTTGTTTGTTGAAGCACCCATGCTTCATAGGTCTTAGGTTTCAACACATAGGGCTTTCTTTGGAGTTAATTTGTTACCATACTAAATACAACAAATATTTTCTCTTTTCCTCAGATTTGAAAGGGAAGGGGAGCCTTCACAATTAGCACCGATTGATGTATTTGTCAGTACAGTGGATCCGCTGAAAGAGCCTCCTATTGTAACAGCTAACACCGTGTTGTCCATCCTTGCTGTGGATTATCCCGTCGACAAAGTCTCTTGTTATGTTTCAGATGATGGGTCGGCAATGTTAACTTTTGAAGCTCTCTCTGAGACGGCTGAGTTTGCTAGGAGATGGGTGCCCTTCTGCAAGAAGCACAATATTGAGCCTAGGGCCCCTGAATTTTATTTTGCTCAAAAGATAGATTACTTGAAGGACAAGATACAACCTTCTTTTGTGAAAGAGCGCAGGGCAATGAAGGTAAGTGGCAATTATTTGTGTTGCTTGCATAATGCGTTGGATTAGCTGCTGAATGCGTTTCTCAAAATTGCAAGTAGTGAGGTCTCGACAGAACATTTGGTTAACAACATGAATTAATAAGGACCATGGCTTGTTGTATAATACAGTATTTATAAATTGCAAGGTTCATCAACCCTCCATTTGAAACCTTATGCTAGTATAGTAATGGTACATCCCACACGCTAGAACATGAATTGTTTCAAAAGAAAGTCCAAAATTAATCTGCCAATTGAACATCCACAAACTTCATTCGAAGTTGGAGTATACAAGTAAAAAAATAAAAATAAAAATCATAAAGTGCTATTTTAAAGTTCTCGATTCTTAATCATGATATGGGTCGCTGCCCTTTTATTTTGAAGCTTAACTATAAGAACCTTTTTGACCTGTTAGAAGTTATCTATGGAACATGTATAGGAAGATGAGAATATAAAACATTTGTCTAACTTAAAAAGTTTGTCCAAAACAAGTAAATACTTTATTATGTTGATATACCTTCTTTTATTTATGATTTTTTTTTTTAATTTTTTCTGGTTTCTCGATGTTGCAATTCGCTGCCTGTTTTATGGCATCTATTAATCAAACCCTTCCTTCAAAGTGATTATCATATAATTACACTGTAATGTCATATGGTCATCTGTTGAAAGTTGTGTGAGTCATCTGAACATGATTTGTTTTGATAGATTAATTCATTTGAAAGTAATGAGATTGCCTTCTTGTATGAATGTTGTAGCCGTAATAAATTTATTTCTTCTTATTTATTGTACTAAAATGGGAAACATTTTGGTCCACAGAGGGAATATGAAGAATTCAAGGTAAGAACCAATGCACTTGTCGCCAAAGCACAAAAGATGCCTGAAGAAGGTTGGACAATGCAAGATGGGACTCCCTGGCCTGGAAATAACCCTAGGGATCATCCAGGAATGATCCAGGTATTATTATTGTTTCCTACTGTATTTGAAATCACTCCTCTGTCTACATTTATTTATTTATTTTTTCAATTTCCTTTATTGCTTTTTATGGGTGGACAGGTGTTCTTAGGCCATAGTGGGGGGCTTGATACAGATGGGAATGAGCTACCACGGCTGGTTTATGTTTCTCGTGAGAAGCGTCCAGGCTTTCAACATCACAAGAAAGCCGGAGCAATGAATGCTTTGGTTCGTGATCCCCATCACTCCTGTTTTGTATTATTAGCAATTTAAAAATGCATGCAATACAATTAATGAATTGTTCCATTTGTTTTTCTAATTAATGAAGTGTTATGACTTAGCTTATCTGTTTATTTTCCTTTTGGTTGGTGTTCTTCAGATTCGAGTTTCGGCTGTCCTGACAAATGGTGCATATCTTTTGAACGTGGATTGTGATCACTACTTCAACAACAGCAAATGTCTTAAAGAAGCCATGTGTTTCATGATGGATCCTGATCTTGGAAAGAAAACCTGCTATGTGCAGTTCCCACAGCGGTTTGACGGCATTGACTTGCACGATCGATATGCTAATCGCAATATTGTCTTTTTTGATGTAGGTTTCACTTGATGTGTCATCAATTATCATCAACAAAAATGATTTGTCTTAACATTGTGGTGTTATTGTAATTGTTAAATTCATCTTTGGTTTGGTCCTATTTTACAGATCAACTTGAAAGGGCTGGATGGAATTCAGGGTCCGGTCTACGTGGGAACTGGTTGTTGTTTCAACAGGCAAGCTCTTTACGGGTACGATCCAGTCCTAACAGAGGAAGATTTGGAGCCGAACATTATTGTTAAGAGTTGTTGTGGTTCAAGGAAGAAGGAAAAAAGAGGCAACAAGAAATACATGGATAAAAAGAGAGTGGCAAAGAGAACAGAATCCACCATTCCCATTTTCAATATGGAGGACGTTGACGATGGTGTTGAAGGTGGGTCTTCATAAGAAAATTTTGAACCTTTCTTTTTAAGTTTACATGCTTTGCACTCACAATAATCCTTTCAATATTGGTGACATTGAAAAGGGTTCTTTAAGCAATAATGCTTCACGCACAATAATCTCGGGCAACAAGAGGTCAAATTTGACTACACATTATACAATCATACATGAATGCTACCAAATGCCCTAATGGAAAGCAAGGAGGAACATGAAAGGGGGAGTTTAGGGCAAGTTCTACACATCTTATTCGATTTTGGACAGTTATGAAGATGACTAGATTTTTATCCAACATTAATTTGACAAAATCTTTAGGACACCAAATTTGACAAAATCTTTACGACACCAAGTTTCAGACAAGCGATTTTGACTTTGAGCCAATTCATCCAATTTATAACTTTTCTAGGTATTGAATTCCTGCTAATTTGACAAACGTTTGAAACTGTGAATTTTTAGTTGACTGTATTCCTTTCATTCTGCAGCGTATGAAGAGGAGAAGTCACTTTTGATGTCTCAGAAGAGCTTAGAAAAGCGATTTGGTCAATCTCCGGTTTTTATTGCTGCAACCTTTATGGAGCAAGGTGGCATTCCACCAACAACCAATCCTGCAACTCTTTTAAAAGAAGCAATCCATGTTATTAGCTGTGGCTATGAAGACAAAAGTGAATGGGGCAAAGAGGTAGATTAAGACAAAATTGCATTTAGCATACCTAATAGGCTTCTTTTACTGATTTATTTTTATTTTATTTTTTGAATATTGAAACTAATCAAACCTCTCTCTTCATCTCTCTTCCAATCAGATTGGATGGATCTATGGTTCTGTGACAGAAGATATTTTGACTGGATTCAAGATGCATGCACGAGGATGGATTTCGATCTATTGCATGCCTCCTCGGCCTGCATTTAAGGGGTCTGCTCCAATTAATCTTTCTGATCGTTTGAACCAAGTTCTTCGGTGGGCCCTGGGATCGATTGAGATTCTTCTGAGCAGACATTGCCCTATATGGTATGGGTACAGCGGGAGATTAAAGCTTTTGGAGAGGCTGGCATATATTAATACCATTGTTTATCCCCTCACCTCTATCCCTCTCCTCGCTTACTGTGTACTTCCTGCTGTTTGCCTTCTCACCGGAAAATTCATCATTCCTGAGGTAAGTAAACAATTATGCTTTATGCACCTTTCAAGAACCAAATTATCATTTGTTAGTTGCTGCAAAAATCTATTTGTATATGCAAATGGACTGGTATAGAGGGGGACACTTTTGGAACTATGGTATTTGGAATGTGAATTGTTTTAGTATGTAGAATGGGAATGGGAATGCAATATGCCGCATGCTGTAAATTGTCGTATGATAAGGGCAGTTTTTTTTATAATTTACAGTATAAGCTATTAAGGTACCTCTAATCTTGAGTAATTTTTTTATTTTTTATTTTTTTAACAATTAGACATCCAATAAAATGTAAGTTATTTTTTTCTTTCCTTCTTTTTTTTTTTCTTCTTTTATTTATAAATTAATTATGTAGCAACACATTTCTATGACCATTATGACTCATTTTTTATGTTGTCATGTCAAAACTTCACTCAATGTAGATTTTTGTTTATTATATTTGATTTTTTTACTACTAAGGAAACCTTAAGAAAATATATTGGGGAAAAAAATTTGAGATCGCTTTAGATTGCTAAATTTGCCGTTTTGGAACTAAGGTGTTCCATGTTTTGGAATGTGTGTTTCCAAACGTAATTCGCTGGAGTAACTGTGTTTTCAAGTAACACTGGTTTGGAATATAACTGACCAAATCGCTCCAGTTATATTTCTAATTCAACTAATGAATGTACAAACGTGGGGAGAATTACAAATTAGACTTATTCCTATTTCTTAAAATAACATGATGTGCGAATGCTGAACATGCAGTTATGTGCTTCCTTTGCTTACATGTATCCCTCGGCATTTATTTTGATGCCCTACTTGTTAATGATTTTCTTAACGAGTTGGTTACTACTTTTGTTCTTGGCAGATCAGCAACTATGCTAGTATGTGGTTTATTCTTCTTTTTGCATCCATTTTTGCTACTGGAATATTGGAGCTTAGGTGGAGCGGTGTGGGAATCGACGACTGGTGGAGAAACGAACAGTTCTGGGTGATTGGTGGTACATCAGCTCATCTCTTTGCCGTCTTCCAAGGGCTCTTGAAAGTACTTGCTGGGATCGATACCAACTTCACTGTCACCTCAAAGGCATCTGATGAGGATGGCGATTTCGCAGAGCTTTACGTGTTCAAATGGACGTCTCTTCTCATCCCTCCCACCACAGTCCTTATTTTTAATTTGGTGGGTATAGTGGCCGGTGTTTCCTATGCCATAAACAGTGGGTATCAATCATGGGGCCCTTTATTCGGCAAGCTGTTCTTTGCCATTTGGGTCATCGTTCACTTGTATCCCTTCCTCAAGGGTTTGTTGGGTCGCCAAAATCGTACCCCAACGATTGTCATTGTCTGGTCCATACTTCTTGCTTCTATATTCTCCTTGCTATGGGTGAGGATCGATCCCTTTACCTCCGAAGCCACAAAAACTGCTACACTAGGTCAATGTGGGATCAATTGCTAGTTATTTGGAAGATCATTTTGATCTGGTACACTTCATTTCATGGTACACTTCATTTCTCGTTGCCATGCTTGCCCTGTTGTAAATAAACAAGAAAGTAAGATATTCAAACGCATGCACACGATCTAAGTTATGTTGTAATGTTCTTCTTTGTCTGAAAGGGTGTGGGGTGTTTGATGATGATTAGAGAGACCACCCTCGTGTAATTTTGTTGTCCTTTTGTCCCTTCCTCGTATTTCTTTTTTCTCTTCTGTATTTGTTGTGTGTTTTGATATGATTTATTGTCAAGATCATATGGGAACCATTTGTTGAAGCAAATTCTGTTTGGAAATAGGAAAAATAATTTATTCATTTAATTTTATAGACACTTTGTGGTTGTATTTCTATTTACAGATCCATATATTATTAGTATTTTATTTTTTCTGGTTCACCTTGTGCTAATGAATGAGTTATTTTCTTGGCATGTTGATAATCTCTAATACCTTATTAGAAGTTTTCACCACTACACCATCCAAGGGATAGTGGTGGAACCTATTCCCATCTAGGGTGATCCTTACACTCCGTTTGGATCATGGGGTGGGATGAGATGAGAAGAGAAATGATTGTGGTTTCTCACTTAGATGAGAGAAGAAAATAAATAATTATAGTTTTTACCAAACCAAGCCAAATCGAGCTTTAAGTTTTATCAAGTGGGGTCGGTGATTTTATCAAATGTCATTTCGTTAATCAAATTAAGTATATATATATATCTCTATTGACAACACTAGCTAATGCTAATTTAAGCCTACCTGATCTCCTAACACTTTCATCTGTCATCATTGTATAGCATCCCTTCACTATTGCCTTTGTTGGTTTTCGTTGAATATGACCAACCCATCTCAATTGATTTTTTCTTAACTTATCTATTGTTGGTGTTACTCCTACCAATTTACAAATACACTCATTCCTAATTCTGTCTTGTCTAGTCTTGCCACACATCTATCTTAGCATCTTTATTTCAGTCACACTCATCTTATCTACATATTATTTTTTAGTTGTCCAACACTCCGTCCCATAC
The DNA here is from genome assembly GCA_025200525.1 of Camellia lanceoleosa. Lineage (NCBI taxonomy): Eukaryota > Viridiplantae > Streptophyta > Magnoliopsida > Ericales > Theaceae > Camellia > Camellia lanceoleosa. Next base: position 119,743,784 of record CM045769.1, on the reverse strand, counting down.
AACATTGCTGGTCTAATAGTCGCTCTATAAAACTTATCTTTTAGTCTAGTGGGTATTCATTTATCGCAGAGTACCCTAGATGCACTTCTCCATTTACACCATCCCGCCTTAATCCTATAGGCCACATCCGCATCAATCTCCGCTGCTGTTGTGATAGTCGACTCTAAATAATGAAAATGTTCACTCTTAAGCAATTCTTAGTTCTCAATCTTCACTTCTCCTCTACTCTCATTGTTACTGTTACTAAATTTACACTCCATGTACTCTGTCTTAGTTCTGTTTATCCAAAATCCTTTAGATTCAGGTGTTTTTCTCCAAATTTTCAACCTTGTGTTAACTCCTTCTCTAGTCTTATCTACTAGCACGATATCGCCTACAAATAGCATACACCATGGCATATCATCCTGAAAATTTCTTGTCAACACATTCATAACTAAAGTAAAAAGATAAGGACTCAAAGTAGATCCTTAGTATAATCCTATAGTGATAGGAATTTCATTTGTCTCTTTAATAAGCGATCTAATAGTGGTCACCACATTTTCATACATGTCCCTAATCATATCAATGTTACATTTTGTCATCCCTTTCTTCTCTAACACCCACCATATTATATTCCGAGGCATTCTATTATATGTTTTCTCAAGGTCAATAAATACCATATGAATGTCTTTTTTCTTTTCTCTATACTTTTCTATTACTCTCTTCAAAAGATAGATCGCTTCCATTGTTGACTTGCCAGGCATAAACCCAAATTGATTTTCTAACATTTCTGTTATATCTCGCAATCAGCGTTCCATCACCCTCTCCCGCACTTTCATTATATAACACATTAGTTTGATTCCTCTATAGTTGTTACAATTCTAGACATCTCCTTTATTCTTATAGATTGGCACTAAAATACTCTTCCTCCATTCATCTGGCATGTTCCTAATCAACAAAATTTTGCTAACCAACTTAGTCAACCAAGCAACCCCCTTTTTACCCAAACACTTCCAAGCTTCAGTAGGGATATCATCGGGTCCTAGAGTCTTATTTGATTTTATCTTCTCAAGTGCAATCTCTACTTTAAAGTTCTTAATCCTGCGATAGAACCTATAGTCTTAGTTTATCGTATTACTGGCTATGTCTTCCCCTATTGACGTATCTCCATGTTCTTCCTTTAATAATTTCTCAAAATAGTTTTTCCATATTTCTTTAATCTCTTTATCCTTCACCAATACCTTAGAATTCTCACTGTTGATACACTTAACTTGATTAAAATCTTTTGTTTTCCTCTCTTGTATCTTAGTAAATTTGTATACTCTCTTCGCTCCCTCTTTACTATCTAGTCTAGTGTATAGGTCATCATAAGTTTTCAACTTAGCCTCTCTCGCTACTTTCTTGACCTCCTTATTAGCCAATCTATAGCTCTTAAGGTTTTCCTCAGTTCTATTCTTCTGTCACTTTTTAAAGCACTCTTTTTTTTTTTGCCTTAATTACAGCTTAAATCTCTTCCCTCCACCACCAAGTTTCCCTAGAGCTGGGTGACGTTCCTTTTGACTCTCCAAGCACTTCCCTTGAGATTCTTCTCACACAATTGGCCATTGAGTTTCACATAGTGTTAGCATCACCTTCCAAATCCCAATTACCTTTCTTATCCATTATATTCTTAAATATTGCTAGTTTATCCCCCTTTAGGTCCAATCATTTCGTCCTACGAGGCCCACCATCCTTCCTAACTTGGTATTGCCCTTTAAAATATAAATCTAGTACCAAAATCTTATGTTGAGAGGTCAGGCTCTCTCCAGGAATCACCTTACAATCATTACATTTTTAGGCGGTCCACTTTTCTTATTAAGAAGTACTATATTTGGCTCTTAACTGACCCACTTTTAAAAGTTATCAAATGCTCCTCCCTCTTCTTATACATAGTATTGGCCACTACCAGGTCAAAAGCCAACGCAAAATCTAAGATACTCTCTCCAGCCTCATTTCTGTCACCAAAACCGTATCCACCATGTATCATTTTATAGCCTAGTTTATATATGCCTACATGGCCATTAAAATTTGTACCTATAACCAAGTTCTCTCCTACGTGTATTTCCTGTAAGATCTCATCCATTTGCTCCGAAAAATCCCTCTTAGTTTGATCATCCAATCCTACTTGAGGGGCGTATACACTAATAACATTTACTATATTGCCTCCAATAACTAGTTTAACTAACATAATCCTATCCCCATTCTTAATGACCGTCACTACACTACAATTATAATTTCTATCCCATTTCTGTGTCTATCTTTAACACTATAATACAGTTTAAAACCGGTATCCTCAAGTTCCCTAGCTTTCTCACTCGTCCACTTAATTTCTTGTACGCAAGCTATACTGACTCTCCTTTTAATCATAACATCTACCAATTCCATCGTCTTACTAGTTAAGGTTCCTATATTTCAAGTGGTTACCCTAAACCTATAGTCTTGGACTAGTTTCTTTACTCGTGCTCGTCCAGAAAAACGCGGGAACTTTTGCCTATTTTTTAACTCACCCAGGTGTCAATACGGCACCCCTTGCTCACTTTTTGAAATACCCAGAGGCATACGCAACGCGTCATTTGAGGGGAACGACCTAGAATTTAAATGATTCAAAGTAGGATTCATTGTCATAAGGGATCCGAGCGGCTTTTTTTACGTGTTGGCTGTTGGCTACCTAACACACAATCTTCCTCCTTCACCCAGGCTTGGGATCAGCGGAGTTGTTAAAAGAGAAGAAAATACGATTTCTCTCTTATATTGTTTGGATAGAGTACATAAGAAGAGTGGGGGGGGGGGGGGGGGGGGGGGGGAAGGGGGGAGGGGAAGTGTTGTATTTTATTTTATCAAAATGACTTTCCATTAACAAGTTATGTTTTTCCATAAGGGCAATTTTCGTATTTTAGAAAACTTTTATTAAATTCAATTCCGTTCTCATTAAATTTCATCACTTTTGGTGAGAAAAACAAAATATAGGTTGGATGAGAATATTTTTCTTATCATCTCTCATCATTTCTCACACACTCAACCATCCAAACAAGTGAAGGGATTTTCTATTATCACTATTTCTATTCTTTTCTCGCCAAACTTTTCCATCCAAACAGAGTGTTGTGTGGCTTAGTATAAGCTAAAAATTGATAATTAGAAATCAGAAACTAAAAATACTGTTGCTCTAGCTTTCAGATAATTAACTTCTTTTTTTTAAAAAATCTTTTTAAAGCTAGTTATACCTTTTTTTTAAAATATATATATATATATATTTGCTTACTACTGTAAGCAAAAATTACATCAAATATTCTGACAAAAAGTTGTAAATTAAAATAACAAAAAATTGTAAGCAAGTCATTTAGGTGTAACAAACAACCCATTTATAAACTCTTGTGATCCAGTTACTGTGTGAAAAATTAAAATGTGTAGTGTGAATTTCATTACTTAAAATTGAATGCGAAGAATAGTGTTTACTTGAGGATGGTCCTATATGACTTGGCGAGTAGATATGCGTTCCAATATTCGGGGTGAACTTTGAGTAGGGCTGCAAATGAATCAAGTTGAGCAGAGTTTTGCTGAGTTTAAACTCGGTTTGTTTGTTTATTGAGCTTGTTTATTGAGCTCAAGCCCGGCTCGATAAGTAACTGGACTCGAGCTCGGCTAGTTAATATTAATGAAACTCGAGCTCGACTCGGCTCGATAATATTTTTTTAATATTATTTAAATAAAATTATTATTAATATTATGTAATATATAAATAATGTATTTTTACTATTATTTATTTATTATATAATTTAAACAAAGATAAACGAGACGAGTTTATTCGAGCTCGATTTCGACTCATTTATTAAATGAGCCTAATATTCAAATTCGAACTTGACTCGTTTAATAATGAGTCGAGTCAAGCCAAACCAAACTTATTCATAAATAACTCAGTTCATTTGCAACCCTAATCTTGTGAGACTCTTGCGTATTAATCTTAAACCAAACTATAAGGATTGTATGAAAGAAATTTCCATTATTGTTGCATTCACACTGAAGTCAGAGACCTACATCAAATGTGAAGTATTGAATTGTTTACAATCAAAATAATATCTAGATGTAGGTCATCGATGTGAAGCTCAGCTAGTTTTTGTTTTTCCTCTTCCTTGCATAATCTCTCTCTCTCTCTCTCTCTCTCTCTCTCTCTCTCTTGTTATGGAAAAATTATTAGATTGTCACAATATTCGAGATTATCTATGCGGTGTTTTCAACAAATAAAAAATCGCTAAAGAAAATCATCTAAAAGTGGGTTATCATTGTCACATCTGTAAAGTTTCAATTTTTAGCCTTCGTTTGGTATGTGAATTGATTTTTTGACTTTTTAACTATTTTAACCTAGAGCTATAAAACCTCATTTGGAATGAATTTTTTTTTTTTTTTTTACTTTTGTGACAGAAAAGAGGAAATAATTATGATTTAAATGTGACATTTTATCTTATTAACTTTTTAACTTATTTTATTTTTTTATGATTAAAATAATCTCAACCCAACCTAAAACCTTCATGTCAAATGAACCCTTAGACTCTGACCGAGTTTATTTTGGGTTATGTTGTAGAATTTGATTCATGAATGACTTTTACTTTGATTATTTCAAAAGATATTTTTTCCCCCTTTATTATTCTGCATAAGTACTTTGGTTTAATTAGTGCATTAAAATGCATAATAAAGAGCTGAAGGGACTGCAGAAAACATCACCCTACTAAGAATTTGGACACAGAGAGGGAAGAGAGCTAGCTGTGTACAACAGTAAGCACATGGGGTCATGCAATATGAGAGAGAGAGAGAGAGAGAGAGAGAGAGAGCGGTGTAGTACAGTAACCATATAGGGTCGTTCAATTTGTGCTTTCCTCTGAATTTGAAATGTGTAATCTCTCTTAGTGAACGATCTAAGCCTTATATATAGTTGGCTGCTATTGAAGCCTCAATTGCATACAGAAGTCCTCCAACATTTCTCTCTCCTCTCTCTGAAGGAGTTGTTAAGAATCGTATGTGAGAATTGGAGGGTGCTAAACAAATTGTTGCTAACACCATTTGCACACATTGTTTAGTTTTCTCCAATATCTCATATCCAACTTCTCAACTGGTCAGAGATTCACAGTGCTTGATGTTGTGTTGCTAAGAGTCGTATGTGAGAATTGGAGGGCGCTAAACAGATTGTTGCTAAAAAAACCACTTGCACACACTGTTTAGTTTCCTCCAATATCTTATCTCCGACTTCTCAACTGGTCCAAGATTCACAGTGCTTGAGTTGTGTTAAGAGTCATATGTGAGAATTGGAGGATGCTAAACAGATCGTTGCTAAAGTCCATCTGCACACACTGTTTAGTTTCCTCCAATATCTCATCTCTGACCTCTGAACTAGTCGAAGATCCTTTACGCCAGTTTCTCAAATTCATAGAACTTCCTTAACTGGTGTACACTAACCCTGGTTGATTCACGACACTGCATCAAAAGTAAACCAATTCTAATTTCATATAATCTTCAGTACATGAGCACTATTATATGTTGGGTTAGCATTTTATTTATTTATTATTTTACAAGGGCAGAATATAGGAGGTTTTCACTTGGCCCGGTTGTAGCATTATCCAGAAAAACAACTTTCTCCTAAGGGCTTTAGTCTCTTACTACTTTAAAGCCCACAAGGATTTCAAAACAATAAACAAAACAAAATAACAAAAACAGAAAAAGAGAGGAATTATCAAACATGGTTGTTCGAGCAAAGACCCATCTTAATATGGTCAAAGCAATGGAAACTCTTAACATCTATTGAAGAGAATTATTTCACATTGTCGTCTCAAAAATCATTTTGCAGGTTGGTGTCCCACAACTTTGAAACTGCTATTCCAGTAGTCTCAAAATAACACCCTTAAAATGATAATCAGACTGAAACTGTGAAGTGAAAGGTAATTATCATATAGAACAACCATCTCAACCGGGTTAATCATCAGTCTCTCCGATGTATAATCCGATCAGTTTCCAACCCCAAAAATAATAAACACTTTTAAGTCTATTCTTAAAAGGCATCGATTCCAATTTCATTAACCAGGCTCGTGAACCAAATGCCAACAAAAAAGATTCGAGAGAAAAACCGCAACATAAAATTAACTCTTTGTAAATGAAACTGCATCGTACCTTTCAACTATGCTCAAATTCATTTATTCTTTTGAAATATCTCTTCTATGCATCTTCCTCGTTCTCTACCAATATCCTCTTGCAAGCTTCATAGCACATAAATGAAATCCCCGCTGCAGGCACCAACTTCACGCAACTGGGACCAAGCCCTTTATACAAACCCTGAATTCCTTCTTGTTCAAGTATGCTAGCGAGAGCATGGAGCACGTTCTTGTACACTTGTCTCCCACTAACAGCTCCAACTTGCATTTGTTTCCGAGCCACTTCAAGCGGGAAAGTTGCACTGCTTGAAATAGCACCAGCAGCGGATCCGATCAGAAGTGTTTCTATGTTTCCGATTTTCTCTTCCTTGAAAATTTTCCGGTACGCTTTCCGTAAGGTGTCGTAAGCAAAGTAATTGGTGGCAGCATATGGGATTACCCCAATAAGACTAGGGGTGAGACCTCTGTAGAGCTCTCCTGGTCCACCCTCATGCAATATTTTTATAAACGCATCGAATAAACCATCATAAACATCTCTCTGCATATTAAACATAACTACTCAATATAGATATCTGTTGCATTCAAAGTTTCAGTTCCGGTACTGAACTACATTGTTAGATGGGTATTGAATTTACCTGAATGGTTAGACGAGTCTTGACCAACTCGAGTGGATATGTAACTAGAGTGGAGCTAACTCCGGCACAGGCTCCTGCAACCAGTGAGGCAGGGATAGGGAGTTTGGGCTGTTCCCCAGGTTTCGGCGACAAGGTCTTGTTGACTGTATCGTAAGCAAATAACTGCAGAGATGGATTGTTGAAAAAAGAAAAAAAAAGGATTTCAGTGAAGATTCCTTGACATGTATCAGTTACGTATAAGTGAAGACAATGCTTGATATGTTTAGGTTGAACTTGGAGCTTAATTTCATTTCTAATTTCAACAAATTAAAGTAATCATAAGTGATTCATGATTGAAATTTTATTCAAATATCAATCCATGCAAGAAGCTAGTCATTTCAGTTACAAATGAATGTGTCTCTAGTATAATAGTAACTGTATTCAAAATTTATAGCTAGCAATACCATTCAATAAGTTGAAGATACATCCATGTAGTCTACTAATTGGTTAATCGATGTGGCGTGCTTAATGCCGTAAAAATTTAGAATAGTTATAGTACACCACACCGTTCCCATTTGGGAACTGTAAAAATTGTGAAGTTCAGCAACAGGCAGATTAGACCATGAAATAAACCAAAAAATAATTCGAAACAAGTTGGAAGGGAGGAACTAAGTCAACAACCAACACAAGTACAAAATGGAGATCTATTTTTGATTGCAACAAGCCCATTATAGATACCACAAAGCAAAACCAACTTCTATAGCTAGCAAAAGTAAGGTCTGCAAACACAGATGAATATTGGCAGCAACAGAGAGAAAGACAAGGTTGTCAGCTTAAATTATATTATCAGAGCATGGTTGGGAGTAGTAGTATTGGAGAGTGTAAACTATAAAAAGGATCTGTTGATAATTAAAAATCAATTTGATGGGAAAGTATTGAGATCTGAAAATGCAACCTTTTCAAATCAAACAATAAGGTAAAAAGACATGTTGCTAAAAATTTGACAATAAAACTTCCAAAAAAGCAAGATAGTGTTATAATATGAAAAGATAAAAAAGAAAAAAGAAGTAACCTTTTGTATGATACATGAAATGAAATATATGCAGAACTTCTAGAGACATAAGCAGTTCTTTTAGAACAACCGGGTAGAGTTATGATCCATAAAACAAGTAAGCATCTAGTCCTAAACCCCACTCCAAAAAGAACACATACACACAACAAAACAACGACAGATAAAAAAGGAGAAGAAGAAAATAAGCAAGTTGTTATAACAATACAGATGTTATATCTGTATAATCACATAATAATCATAAGAAGAAGAAAGGCATGCAAACATAGAAATTTCGTATTAAATAGATATAACTAAACTAGCTCTTACAAAGCCTTAAACCCTGCTTGAATGAGCCAAATGAACCCCTCTTTATCAAATTTTCAGGTTTCCTTGCAAAAATTAGCCAAATTTAAATGAAATTTTCAAAAAGTCAAATTTCAACAAGTTTACCCCAACTTGAAATGGTTAATTTGGATAAAAAGCATTAGGCCAAAAAATCGGAATATTATGCAAAATTTGGAAATTTTCTGATTCGGAATTCGAGGCAAAACATGTTGTTTGGTAACGTTTACGTTTTCAGTTTATATTTACAAAAAATTTATAAGCTGATTTTTGTTTATTTTTAGAAAAACATAAACTACAAACGCGTTTGGTAATTAACAAAATGTTTAAAAAAATTTAAAAATATAAAAAAGAGTGAGAAATGACAAGTGGTGACAAGTGGCGGCAAGTGGCGGCGAAAGACGGTGGTGGAAAGTGGTGACAGTGGGTGGTGGATAGCGGGTGGTGGGTGGTGGTGGCAGGTGGGTGGCGGATGGCGGTGGGTGGTGATGATAGTGGTGGCGGGTGGTGGTGGTGGCGGTGGGTGGTGGTGGTGGTGGTGGGTGGGTGGGTG